>CM064341.1:12132500-12712305 GCA_032595735.1 Pelochelys cantorii
TCTTTGGCCAAGTGTCGTCCAGTTCAATAGTTGAGACAGCAGGAAGCTGGACTTTAGACACCAATTACATTGAGCCAAGTAGCCCCTCTCCTACAGTGACAAATAATAGTGGCTGAAACTCAGAGAGCAGCGATAGGGTAATCTGCTCCCTGCATAAGTCTCACCCTGATCTTGGCGAAATAGAGCTTTGTTAGAGAATTACTGTAAGAGAAATAGTTTAACTCTCCAAGCATGAGGTTTAATATTACTTCTAAATGTGTAATTATTAATGCTAACTTTGGGTCTTGATATCCCTTTGTAAATTTATTTAATTGAAATATTAGACATCTAAGTAAAATGTGGCACATGACCAGAAAGGGTTAACCATTATTTCAGAATAGCCATTCTGTTAGTTGACAATGATGGCTTTTGTAGGCTGGATGCTCCACTTGTTATTTCAAAATAAGGGGAGTTATTTCAAAATAACTTCCTAGAATAGACCAGGGCTAAGAAAAATAAGTAAGATAGAGCTGCAACAAGACGGGATTCAAATAAAAAGCTGTGATTTTTTTTTTCTGTGTTGGCTCAGATAGAAGATGCTAAGAACAGACTAACATATTTCAATTTCAAGAACTACTAAATGAACACGCTGCTTTGTTCACAAAATGAAATGAAAGGCTCATTCATATGGAGAGATGCTCGAAATGAGATAAAAACATGGTAAAATGCAAGGTTATTAGCACATCTGTAATGGACAGGAGGAGTGCTGACCGGCACGCGGTGATCAAGGGGTTAAACTCAGATAGCTAGCAAAGGTGTTGGCTATGGGGCTGGGAGAACCAACTGAGACAGAGTGTTGAAATTTGAATTGAATATAGATTCCTGCCTGCTTTTTTGTGTGAGAGGGGGAAAAACTAGGAGTTGAGAGACACAGAATAATTTAAACACAGGCAAGACTACTATGTCTCCAAGGAATTTGGGGCATGGGAATGGCCTGAATAAAGAGAAAACTGGAAGTAAGTGGAAAAGTGCATATAGTCACTTTCAGGGTAATTTTTCTTTATTTTATGGTTTGGTTTGAACTGCTTTGTGTGAATCTATGCAGCCCCTCCCCATTTACCATCGAGTACTGTGCCTAGAGACTTTTTTCTGTGTTTTAATTTGTTTTCCTTAGTTGCTCTGTGACATCTAGCAACCAAGTATGCTTTATCAAGTTTATCTTTAGTTTTGTAATAAAAAAAAAAAAATACTTTTTTAAGGTGATAATTTGATTCTTGTGTCCTGGAAGTTCTGTATGTATCTGCATGCCTCAGACTGACAGGTCAGCTACTAGCTAGTTTTTCTCTTTTCTTTTTTCAAGTTCTTTTGTGGCAAAAGAGCTTGGGGTATCCCTGGGGGTGGGTTCAAGTACTGACTCCTGGTTTTAGAGATGAAATCACGTGACAGTGGCAGGTTGTTTCTTTGTCTATTTCTCAGCTCTAGGGACTTTGTGACTCTGGGAAGTTTTGGTAACCAGTGCCTGTAGAGGCAAGGCTTTTAAGCTCTTTTGCAGGCCCCCACCTTCTGCACTTGGAGTGCTAGAGTGGGGAACAGCCCTGACAACATCTCTACCCGTTCAAAGCAGAGGTTTAAATTTGTTGTTGAAGGAATACAATGTCTCCAGACAAGTTTTTTTTTAAAGAATGCTCAAAATCCATAAGATATAGCATTTTCAAAAACTGCATAGGGACTTTTTTCTCTGGAAAAAGTGCCTACAGAATTTTTGAAAATGCTTTATTTTCTCTACAAAAAGTGCAATAATCCATTAAATTGAATGGAGACATGTTTGAACAAGGGTATAGGCAGGGAGCCAGGATTTTAAAAATGTGTTCACTGTATAATAGAACTCCTCTTAAAAAAGATTACAGACTGATAATCAGCTTAGCACCACTTAACTCAATGGAGTTAATTGAACAGTTGTTCCTACTCTGAGCTAATGAAATATTTACCCCAGCTGAGCTCTGCCCCATAGAATACCAACTATTTACTAATTTATCCTAGAACTTCGTATGGAGCGTTTGATAATAAATCATTTTTACCAGTCTGCAGAGAATTAACTATTCCTATTCTAGTCAATGTAGTGGAACAAAGAAGCATATTTCTAAGAATTTCATTGGATAGATTTATTTTTAAAAAATTACTTGCTTCTGCTTCCTCCCCACTGCCAAAGTAAAAAAGTTTCAATCCCATCAATGGAGACACCTCATTTAGCCCTTTTTTTCTAATCATGTTCCTTTTACTCCTTTCATTCTGCAAATGCAGCCAAACTTGACATCCTCTCCTACCCCTCTGTGCCATTTTGCAGGACAAGCCATGTTCCTCTTTTCATTTAAAAGGGAGGGATTTGCTAGCAGGCACAGTTACACTGCAGAATGACCACAGGGAACATATGCACAAACTCTCTCAGGCATATAGTAGATGATGATTCATGGTGTCCCTCACATTTTTCAATCCTCCTCCACATTAAAACTAGCTATAAGCTTTAATTAAACTTAACCGGGCTCTTGGCTTAGCTAGGGAATGCACAGCAATGGCAGTGTTCCTGCATTTGGCTTGAGAAGATATTAATTAGGAGTTACAAATGCTTCTGAAAAGCAGAAATGAGCCATATAGAGATTTGATAGAACATTAATAGGACAAACAAAAGAGCAAAGCTTCAACATGTGAGTCCATAAATCAATGCATTCTTAACAACCTTCAAATCTTCAGCTGTTCCTCTGGCACAGACTCTATCTGCCGTATCTTCTCCTACCTTCCCCATGACATCTTAATAAGGAATTCTGCCAGATTCCATTCTATACTCTTTCTCAATCTACACACACTGGGGAGTCCATAAAGGACATGTGTAACTAGGAAATTATTTTGAAATAACTAAATTTCGCATAATAAGTCCCGAAATATTGTATTTTATTCCAGAAAAACGCCTCTGCGTCCAGGTAATGCCGATGCATGTTCTTCTGCATGTTTTTACAGAAGAGCAGATGTGTTCTTTTGGAAGCCCTGGATGCCTCCTCCCACGAGGAAGAAGGGCTCTGCCAAAAGAGGTTTTTTTTTTTTTTTTCTGAAATTTGGCCATTGTAGATGGGCCAAATTTTAGAAAAGCCTCTTTTGAAAAGACAATCGGAAAAAGGTACTCAAATGGCACGCTGCCATTTGAGTACCTTTTTCTGATAAAGCCCCGTAGTGTAGATATAGCCTGAGAGGAACTTCATATTGAGGTAGGAAAATATAGACTAAAAATCGGTTTAGATAGAGCTATATTACAATATTGGTGAGCTACACAACCCTCAATTCACTAGTGTAACAAACAGTGTCATCAATGACAATTGCACAGGTAGCTCAATATCACTGGAGTTGCTGGGTATTAAACATGACGTGGGATATTAACACTTTAACTCTCCCAGAGAGGCATAAGGATCTTGCGTAAAATGGGTTTTTTGCACCCAAAAAAAAAAGTCTACATTGCTTGTATTTGTGCAAAAACGCCTTGCGCAAAAACAGCTCGAATAAATTATGCAAATGAAATGCGGAGATATGCTAATCTGTGTTTCATTTGCATAGGCTCTTGCGGCAAAAACCGCAGTGTAGATGAAGTCTATATACAAAGAATATTTGAACTAGCAGAACCTCCTCAGTCTACAAAACTGAGCTGGAAAACTCTTGTGAAAACTTTTTCATGAGAACTTTAGCACTTCTGCTTCTGGCCTAGTTAGAAATACTTTGGGAACAGCCTTTTCTTATAATTTTGGACATAGACAGAATACAGGAGTGATATGATACATGAGACTGAAATGATCATTTAAAGAGAAACTTTACTGAATATTTCTTTCTGGACCTCTGCAGAAAGGTTGTTGTCAGTCCTCAAAGTAAACAAAAATTCAGCAGTAATCTTACTTCAGCCCTCTGTATTAACCCTCTCTATCCCCTCCTCACAAAACTGATAACTGTGAAATTAAGGGCATCTATGCAGATATTAATGGAAGTTGTACATCTTGCTCTCAGTTCTTGTCATCATTATTCACATTATTTATCACCATTTTTCTTTATCAGAAATATTTCAAATAAAGACATGGTTAACTCACAGTTAAGATTACCTGAAGTGCATTTGTGATTAAATAAACCAGGCCTCAGGCCCATTGACTTCAGCAGGGCTGAGCCCAGAATCCTGTTGCCCTTAACCAGGAAGTTGTGAATTAAACCAACATTCTTATCTCATTTCACATCTTCCAAATTAGATAATGCCGTAAAATATGCACATACCCATTCCACATTTCCCCATTCATTATTACTGTCTATCATGCTGACCATTGTCTCTCTGTTTCCTTGTGTTCCCTCATCTCTCTCTCTCCATTCACCTGTTGTCTCTAGAGACTTTTTGTTCTGTGTTTACACAAGACCAAGCAAAATGAAGTCCTGTTCAACAACAGATAACCAACCACAATGCACACACCAAGTGCCTCATGAATAAAGTCAAATGCCCAAGTCTACACTAGGATTTTTTTTCAAAATAACTCCTGCAATGTCAAATTTATAAGCAGAGTGTCCACAACCACTAAGCCCGTTATTTCAAAGTAACAGGTTGCAGAATTTGAAACCGGTACTAATTTTCATCAGGTTTAATGCTAATTCCGAAATAAGTTTTTTGAAATAACAGCAGTGTGGACCCTCCAGTGCTGCTATTTTTGAAATAATTACTCCCCAGAGTAATTCGAACTAATTACTCTCTGGGACTCTAAGTTGAGGTAGCATGTCCACATTAACAGAGCCTACCGGGGACTAATTTCAATGCTTCCCTGTAGTGAGGACACACTAGTTCTAATTTACTAAATCAGGAGTTGTTAGGCTGAATTTAATAATTTTGAAATAGTTTCCTTGTGTACACATGGTCCTACTGACCTGTTCTATCATATCTTATTGCTATTATGATAAAATATTAGACTGAATATAAAATTTAGCATTTGAATATAGCTGTAACTAATTAAGTATGAGGGGCTACTAGTGCGCTATATGTTGGAATTCAAAATTCTCCATTGTGTCATGGAGAATTATTTTGTGGCTTAGACAATGTAATGCTGATAGGAAGAATTGAACTCAGGACCACTGGAGTTTAGTGCATAAGCCTCTATCACATAAGCTAAAAGCCAGCTGCTAATGAACTAAGGCTGAAGATCAAACCAACTATTTGATCTAGTTTCTGTGCTACTAGATAGCAGAGTACATTGCACCCAGAAGGTGTTATAAGTTACATACTTCCCCTAGCTAAGCAAACACATCGGCTGCATCTAGACTGGCATGATTTTGCGCAAAAACAGCCGCTTGAATTTGTGCAATAACACTGACATTCTAATGTAAGAAATCAGTGTTTCTTGTGCAAACACTTTGACACTGCCATTCGGGCAAAAGTCCTTTTGTGCAAAAGCTTTTGCGCAAAAGGGCCAGTGTAGACAGCTCAGATTTGTTTTGCGCAAAAAAGCCCCAATGGCTAAAATGGCCATCAGGACTTTCTTGTGCAAAACCGTGTCTAGATTGGCACGGACGCTTTTGCGCAAAAGCGTCTGAGCCAATCTAGACGCTCTTTTCCGCAAATACTTTTAATGGAAATCTTTTCTGTTAAAAGCATTTGAGGAAAATCATGCCAGTCTCGCCGCAGCCATCATGAATTTCAGGGGCATCTCACGTGAAAAAAAAAAAAGATAGAGAATAAGACAGAAAATATCGTAATGCCGGTATATAAAACCATGGTATGCTCACATCTTCAATACTGTGTACAGATGTGATCGCCTCATCTCAAAAAAGATATATTGGCATTGGAAAAGGTTTAGAAAAGGGCAACAAAGTGATTAGGGGTTTGGAACAGGTTCCATATGAAGAGAGTTTAAAAAGTCTTTTCAGCTTAGAAAAGAGACGACTGAAGACAGATATGATAGAGGTCTATAAAATCATGACTGGTGTGGAAAAATGAATAAGGAAAAGTTATTTACTTATTCCCACAGTATAAGCACTAGGGGGTCATCGAATGAAATTAACAGGCAGCAGGTTTAAAACAAACAAAAGGAAGTTTTTCTTTCCTCAGTGGACAGTCAACCTGTGGAATTCCTTGCCATAGGATGCGGTGAAGGTTAGAACTTTAACAGGGTTCAAAAAAGCGCTAGATAGATTCATGGAGGTTAGGTTCAGCAATAGCTATTAGCCAGGAATGGTATCCCTAGCCGCTGTTTCTCTGGGGGGAGGGGGGGGGTGACAGAGGAGGGAATCACTTGAGGAGCCCTCCTCTGGGGCATCTGGTATTGGCCACTGTTGGCAGATAGGATGCTGGGCTGTATGGACCATTGGCCTGACCCAGTATGGCCATTCTTATGAAATTCTGGACGAGCCCCAACTTGGAAAGCTAACAGTCCCTGATCGCTAGCAGGAGGGATTGAACCAGCGATCGTAGGAGCTAAAGCCTTGTGCCTCTACCATAAGGCTCTCAGCAAAAGTTATAGAACAGACTTCACTCTCCTGTGTCATTGTTTTCAGTGCCTCTGGATGACAATAATATACCTTAAAAAAAAGCTTAATAAGCAACGCATGGTCCTGTAGAGGACTTTTGTTAGAGACTAACAAAAAATATAGATAATATCATGAGCTTTCATGGGTACAACCCACTTCTTTAGCTGACAAATATGGAGCAAGAGGCACAGAAGGACAAATATAAAGCAGAAAAAGAGGGCAAAGAGGGAGGAGAAAAAAAAAACCCCTCTTAATCAACGTTTCTGCGCTAAATGAGTCGAATAGAGTGTGCTCTAAACATCTGATTTTGATGTCATTTGTGTGTTGAATAGAACGGCCCATCCAAGAAATATCTTTGTTCCTGTATAAATGTGTCAAATTTGCATATGAAGGCCAGTTCCTCAATTTCTCTCTGTAGTTGATTCTTTAAATTATTCTGCAAGAGAATGACCACTTTTAGTCCAGGCAAGTTAAACTGTTCCCCAACAGATTTCTTTGTCTTACAATTTCAAATATCTGATTTGTGTCCTAGAATCATAGGGTTGGAAGAGACTTCAGGAGGTCATCAAGTCCAACCCCCTGCTCCATTAATCCTTTGTCATAGAGACTATCCAGTCTGGCCAATACACATGGCAGAGGGGCATTGCTAGCATTTCATGGAATATATCACATTAGAGGATATGCAGTTGGTATGAGCCTCTGATGTGGTGGTTTATGTGGTTAAGTCCTGTGATGATGTCGCTTGTATAGATGTGTGGACAGAGTTGGCAACAAGGTTTATTACAGGGATAGGTTCCTGGGTGAGTATATATGAGGTGTGATGCGTAGCTGCTGGAAGGAATTTGTTTCAGGTTAGGGGGTTGTCTGTAGGCAATGATTGGCCTGTCTCCCAAGGCCTGTGAGAGTGAGGAGTCATTTTCCAGGATAAGTTGTAGATTGTTAATGATGTACTGGAGGAGTTTAAGTTGGGGGCTATAGGTGATGACCAATGGTGTGCTGTTTTCTTTGTTGAGCCTATCTTGAAGAAACTGACACCTGGGTACTTGTCTGTCTCTATACATCTGTTTTTTTCACTTCTCTGGGTGGGTATTTAAGTTTTAAGAATGCCTGATATCTACCTGATATGTGTTTGTCTCTGTGAGATTGGAGCAAATCTGGTTGTATTTTAGGGCCTGGATGTAAACAATTGATCAAGTGATATGTCCAGGATGGAAGCTAGAGGCATATAGTTGGTAGGGTTCCAGTGTAAGGCGGTGGAAATATGTCCATCATTTAATTGTACTGTAGTGTGAAGGAAGTGGTTGATGGTGGGATGGAAGCTGTAGAAATCCCTGTGGAATTCTTCATGAGTCTCCTTCCTGTGGGTCCATATGCTGAAGATGGCATCAATGTAGCATAAGAAGAGTAAGGTTGCTAGGGGACAAGAACTGAGGAAACGTTGTTCGAGGTCAGCCATATAGAAGTTGGCATATTGTGGGGCCAGGTGGGTGCTGCTGACTTGAAGATATAAATTGTCTCCAAATTGGAAATAGTTGTGGGCGAGGGCAAAGTCATAAAGCTCAATCACAGAGTGTGCAGTGGTGTCACACTATTTCCAATGTGGGGATTTATTTTAAGCTAAAGTATGTCTACACAGTAGAGCATACCTCGAAATAAGCTACACAATTTGAGCTATGCTAGTTGTGCAGCTGATTTTGAAATTGGAATTAGGCGCTCTCTACACAGTGCTAATTTTTAAATAAATTGCTATTCTGGCCTCTTCCTTAATCCTTGTGAAACGCGGTCTATAGGAAGCCAGAATAAGAAGCCCGTTATTTCAAATGTATTTTGAAACAACGGGCATGCTATTAAGACACGCAGAATGCTATTTCGGGATAACGGACATTATCCTGAAATAATGCCACTGTGTAGAAGTACCCTTACAAGTGAACACCCCCTGTGTTTTTAATAAATACTTACATATTTCCCAAGTGCTTGCAGAGACCCAGGCTATATTATACTATAGCATACGCAGCAACATACAGAGGAACATCTACAAAGTCCCTCTTAGCAACGAAAACTAAGCAAAACTAAAACTAAACACTTTTTCTTTTTAAATATGGAATTGCTAATCCTGCTCATATAGACCAGTAAACCAATGTCATCTGAGTCAGCTCATAAATGTTTCAAAAGTATAGGAAACTCTCTCGCTATTAAGCTGAGGGCCATAACGCTAGGCATCTGCAAAAAAATGTTGGTGAAAGGGAGAAGCAGGGTTACATCTGATATATTTAATGCTGGTAGAAGAATTGGTAAAACCATTACAATCTGCATTTTTGGTTTAGTTTTTGTTTCTAACAATGACAGTTTTAGTTGTGATAATTAATTTAGTTGTAAATCCTTGGAGTATCTGGCATGTGGGGGGGGGGGGGGGGGGGGAGAGAGAGAGAGAGAGAGAGAGAGAGAGAGAGAGAGAGAGAGAGAGAGACACGCATTAACATCATGGTACTGGAAGGATCTGGGAAGAAATACACAAATTAGTAATATGGACATGTACGTCTAGCCATAGCTGGTGGAACACATAATCTAGACATTTAAAATCAAAAGAGTTAACCACTGACTTCAATGGGAACTGAATCTCAGTTCACTATTTTTTTCTAGTGCTGGAACTGGATGTTTTATCAACAGCGAGGTCTGGGGTAAGGAGCTGAATCTCTGGGATCTCCACACCATGTGTCACAATGTGGACATCTATGGCAGATGGCCACAAGCCTGGGCCAGAATAAAAGAACAGTACCAGGCCAAACCAAGGCCAGGGAACAAAGTTCCCAATCCGAAGCAGCACCCCAGGCCTGCTGCTTTTATCAGCAGCTGGATGGCATCCTGGGAGGGGAGTAATCATGGACACCAGGCTGGCCACATCCATCCTCAGCCTCCAGGAGGGTGGGGCTGTGGACCAGGAGGAGGAGGGGGAAGAGGAGCAGCAGGCCACCCTGGACATGATGCCTGCCAGCCAGAAGTTGATCATCAGCATGGAACCATTCCCCCCCCCCCCCCCCCCCCCCCCCAGGTTGTCTTCCAGGGCTCAGATGAGGCCAGAGAAGGCACTTCACGTGAGTTCCATTACTTTCCCTAGACACACATGGGGGGAAGCGGCAGGTGGTGAGACACTGCACGTCCCTTGCTCAGCCTTGGGATCACACAACAGCCTGTGCATGTGGGTACACATGGAGTGCCAGTCTGGAGCACACAGTCCCATGAGGCTGCCAGATAGGAACCCGTTACTCCTTCTTATAAGGTTCCTGGAGAGGCTTGCCTTACTCCAGCTTCCATGGTGGGACACCGTCCCATGACAAGCCACCACTAAGGAGACTGGGGTCATGGAACCACACAACAGTGCTGCACACAGCACAAGGTCATGCCAGCACTCGAGCAGCATCTGCTGATCGGGAGCTGCACCGCACCATCTGGGAGCATTTGTTCCAGAACCATAAGACACTGTGCTCCACAGCACTGTGGAGTACCTGCTCATTGCCCTTGAGCACTCCAAAAGCCACCCTCCAGGACCTGCTCCCCCCACAAGTCCCTCCAGCACCCACACCCACTCCTGCCCCTGCACTTCTATTCCTAGCCCCCCCCCCCCCCCCCCCCCCCCCCCAGGACCACCGAGGACCATGCACATGAGGCAGTGTGACCTCTCAAACAGCTGAGGCATCCTGAGGCAGGCTCCAGGTCCAGCCCCATCCCTGAGCTCCTCTGCCCCCTCCTCCTCTCCCCTCCTCCCTTCCTGCTCCTCCCTCAACTCTAGTCCCTCCCCAGCTATATTCCCCAAATAAAAATCACTGCGTTCATTGTTCCAAAACAAAATGTCTGATTTATTTTATCTGCAGGAGAGGTGGGAGTGGGGCAGGGGAAGGGAGACTGGGGGAGGAAAGGTACAGAGGGGCAATGCAGAGACCCCTTGTGTGGAGCCACAGTGGAGAATCTTACAAGGGCCCTTGGCTGAAACTCTCCCTAAAGGCCTCCCAGATGTACACAGCCCCCGATGGGCTTGCTGATTGGCAGCAGTGGTCAGCTGCTCAAAAGTCCTGGTGGGCTGCTCTGCTTTTGCCTCCACTCTGGCAGGAAAGTCTCCCCCTTGTTCTTGCACAGCTGTGGAGAACACATCAGGCCTCCACCACCTGGGGGATGTTCTGGTCGCCAAGGTCCAGGCAGGTGAGGAGATAGCTGAAATCATTCTCCACAACATATGTCCAAACCTCTTCTCACAGTAGGAGCAACCCCAACTACTCCATCCCAGGCCGGGCTTTGTGAAGCCCAGGCTGCAAAACCTCTAGGGATGGAGATTCCTCCCTCCTCCATAGGGAACCCATTGCAGTGCTTTACCACCCTCCTAGGACAATAGCAAGAGAGTCATATCTGCATGAGCACGGCCTGACAGTCAATCTCCCCACTGCTGTCTGGTGTGGCGAGCTTCCAAAGTGCAATGGTGACATGCTTCTGGAGGGGGGGGATGGCACATCACATTTAGGTGTCCCATTGCTGCAGAGAAGGGGTGAGACACTTGCAGAGCTCCAGGAATGTGTCCTTCTGCATGTGGAAGTTCTGGAGCCACTGCTGGTCATCCCACCACTCCATGACAATGCAGTCCCACCAGCTGGAACTTGTCTCTTGGTGTCAGAAGTGGCAGTGCATGATGTGCTGAGAAGGATAGAGGGGGACATGTGGAGTAAGAGGAGTGCCCAGACTGGGGTGAGGAAGTGCCCCCAGTCTAAGCTGGTGTCTTGGTCCTGCAGTGCCACAAGGGCAGCCTGCATTAACTGCACCAGAAGGTGCAGCAGGGAGTCTAAGAGCCTGACACTGCTTTGCAGAAGTCCAGCTCCATGGTTGGAGTTCTGTGGCACCCGTGAAGGCAACCAGAGCATGTGGTGTGAGTTTGCTGTCCCTCAAGGAGGTAGGGCATGGAAAAGGGTCCCAGACATAGCTGTAGAGGGGAGTACCTTTAAACACAAGCCTCAGATAGCTTCAGGCAGCAGCTACAGGAAATGGCTGCTGTCTTGATGCCCTGCCTGCAGGGCTTCTGGGGGGGGGGGGGGGGCCTTAAATGTGATTCAGGCTCCAATCAGTGTGGATGCGCTATTTTGATATAGATCTGTGATATTTTGATGGGGATTTGTGGTGTGGCTGCGTTATTTCGAAATCGCTATTTCAAGAGTTATTATTCTGAACTTATTATTATGGACGTTATTATTATGAAATAATTTTGTAGTGTAGACATAGCTTTAGTGTTCTGTTAAGTAATTATTATTACTATGAAGGTCAATGGGGGGGGTTCTTCTTAAAAATAGATGGCAAAAATAGCTGTAAATTCTTTATTTGATATCTAAGTCTGAACAGTATTTTTGCTATATTAAGGCTAAATTGCACCTTTACGATCTGTTGTAATTTAGAGGATGTATTTAAATTCAAAATTAAAAAATACTAACCTATATAGGATCTTAGGCATTCTGACAGCTTATTAATAATGCACTACATACAATAAAATCCAAGCAGCTCAAAATAATGATAGTAGGAACTCTGCCAGCCAACCACTTACACAGACCTTTTTTACACCTTCCATCTCTGTGGAAAGCAATTATTCAGGCTGCTCCAGAAATACAAAGAGACAGCTGTCCCAGGAGCATAGGAGTGAATCAGTTGTGACTCTGATATTTACAGGTTGTTCTCTGGATTTTCTTTTCCTTCCAGGAAGAAGTAATATGCGATGATCTCTTCCAGTTGCAGCTCGCTCCACCTCCACGTTAAAGGGGAGAAGCCAGGACTTTTGTACTTTGTGTCATTGGTTTCTATTGGCAGTGTGTCTTCATCCCTGAAGCCATAACACTAATTTTAAAGCAGAACTTCCCAATAGAAACATTAGGGAGCTAGTTGTGATAAAATATCAGTGGCCCCCCAAAGGTGTTGCAGTTCACTGGTGATTTCTACCCTCACTGTGGCAGTTTTTCTGTATAAAGATAATACATAATTTCAGTAATTGGGCTGATAAATTGGCAGTGAACTGTAAGAAGGGTGAAAGCGGGGGTCTATGTGCATTTGGTATAATGAGCTCTATTCCAAAGAGCACTATATCAAAGAACTAGCTGATTAACAAACCATTAGTGCATGTCAGCAGGGTGCACACGGACTGCAGCATTAGTGTAGCATCCACACTGCAAATGCATAATTTCAACAGGAAGTTGAAATAACGGATGGCTTTTTCTGATGGCGGTAAACCTCATTCTCCGAAGAATAAGCCTTTTTCTGAAAAAGCTTTTTCAGAAAAAGATGTCTGTGGACGCGGAAGAGGGAGTTATTTTGAAAAAAGAGGCCTCCAGGAAATAACACAGGCGCCCTGCAGGCCACCCCATCCACACTTATCACAACTCTATAGTTCCTGTCTCCCAGCAGCTCTTAAAGCTGCAGACACAAAGGACAGGCTTGTGGCAGGAAGCAGGCTCTGTGAGCTTCCAGAGCCAGCACAGCCAGGTAGGGTCCAGAAAAGGCATGCAGTGTCCTGGTCTGGGGCAGAGAACCTGGCCCTCGTGGAGGTATGGTGTGACTAGGAGAACCGCCCGGATCTCCACTCCAGACAGCTCAACGCCAACATCTACAGCCAGATGACCGACAGCCTGTCCACAAGGAGCTACACCAGGACTCTGGAGCAGGTCTGGAGCAAAGTTAAGGAACTCTGGCAGACCTACACCAGGGCGAGGAAGCACAGCTCATGCTCTGGGGCAGGACCCCACTCCTGCCTGTACTATGATGAACTCCATCACATCCTGGGGGGGGGGCAGTGCTGCCCCTCGCCAACCCCCTGGTCATGGACTCAGGACTGGAAATGCTCATCATTGCCTGGACAGAGGAGGAAGGAAGAGGAGGAGGAAATGGCAAGCAGGGTGACCACCTTGTGCCGGTACCCCAGGGCCTGGATGTCTCCCAGGCATCCTCCGAGGCCAGGAAGGGATCATCAGGTGAGTGCTTTTAGTTTTTCACACACACTGGGTGGAGATGGTGGGTGCTGAGGGGCGGTGGTGCGATGGTTGCTTGGCCTTCTTGGCCTGGCCATCACGCTGCAGTCCGTGCATGTGGAATCATAGAATCATATAATCCTAGGGCTGGAAGAGACCTCAGGAGGTCATCGAGTCCAGCTCCCTACCCAAAGCAGGACCAATCCCAACTAAATCATCCTAGTCAGTGCTAGTCTGTGCCACACAGCCCCAAGAGGCAGCTCTGGAGCACCCCTGGGCTCTTGATCACAGGCCCCCCCCTCTCACCACCAGCCACCACTAGAAAGAGGCTGGGGACAAAGATACACGCCCACCCGCACACAGACTCTGGAGTGCACAGGTGGGCATACCAGCATGCTCGAGGCAACATCCACTCCTGGGGACAGCGCTGCCAGGCACAGGTGTGTGTGTGTGGCCCCATGGAAGCCCAGGGAGTTCGAGGCCCCTTACCTGGTTGCTGGATCTCAGTGTGGCCAGACAGTTCCCTTGTCTGCTTGTCTGTGGCATGTGGCGGGGGAGGGAGGGGAGGCAGGAATCATGGTCCCCTGGGGACCTCTGGGCCCCTCTGAGGCAGGGCCCGCTGTCCAGGACACAGAAGGCTTCTCTCCTGGGACATCATAGAATCGTAGAACCATAGGGCTGGAAAAGACCTCAGGAGGTCATCAAGTCCAGCCCCCCTGCCCAAAGCACAGCCAATCCCAACTAAATCAACCCAGCGAGGGCTTTGTCAAGCCAAGACTTAAAAACCTCTAGGGATGGAGATTCCACCACCTCCTCAGATAACCTATTCCAGTACTTCACCATCCTCCTAGTGAAATAATTTTTCCTAATATTCAGCCTAGACCTCCTGATCTGTAACTTGAAACCATTGCTCCTTGTTCTGCCATCCGTCACTACTGAGAACAGCCTCTCTCCATCCTCTTTGGAACCTCCCTTCTGGATGTTGAAGGCTGCTATCAAATCCCCCCTCGCTTTTCTCTTCTGCAGACTAAATAATCCCAAATCCCTCAGCCTCTCCTCAAAGTTCATGTGCTCCAGCCCCTTAATCATTTTGGTTGTTCTCCACCTTCCTCTGCCCCAATAACTGTTGTGCTTAGCTTACTGATGAGGGCAAAGGCTTCAGGGACAGTGTCTCCAGGAATAACTGACCACCTCTCATTATTCTCCCCAGACAGACCAGCTGTGACTGTAGGGTGATTGACAACATCCGAGCCAGCCACCTGACCCGAGGGGAGCTGCAGGCATCAGAGGGTCCACGAGGACCTCATGAGGGAGCACATGTCCGTCCTCTGGGATAACACACAGTGGCAGGCCCAGATGTGGACCGAGCTGCTGCAGCCAGGCCACAACATGTATGCAACTGTCTGGGAGCTGATGGCTTCCCCTGCACCAGTCCCAGTCCCTGCTCCAGTATCCACCCCCCCTCCCATGCCAGCTCCATTCCGCCATCCATGCCAGCCCCTGCCCCCGCTCCCATGCCTGTCGTCACCCCCCCCCCCCCGCCTATCCCCCTGTTCTCCCAGGACCCCCCTACCCTTGAGGTTGTAGAGGTCCCGGACACAACATGGAACAAGCATCCAAACTATGCACCAGTCTCAGCACCAACTCTGAGCCTCTCCTGCTGCTCCAAGGTTCTCACCTCCCTCCCCCTATCTAGGTTCTCAGCCCCCCTCCTCTCCAGTTACTTTTATCCCAAATAAAAAAACCAAGGAGTTATTTTTTTGAAAACCAAACAGTAGTTTTTTTTGGGTCTGCATGGAAGGGGAAGATGTATGGGGGAAAGGAGGGGTTGTTGTGGGAAAGGCAGAGAGGGGCAAGGCACAGGCCCCTAGTGGGGAGGGCCTGGGGTCCTTAAGAGAAACTCTTCCTCAGGGTCACCTGATGGGCCTGGTGAATGGCAGCTGTGCATGGCTGCTCAAAGGCCTGTCCTTCCTGATTGGCCTCTGGCCCCCCCCCCAGCAGGAAGGCCTCCCTCTTCCTCTCCATGATGTTGTGGAGAACACAACATGCGGCGATCACCTGGGAGATGTTGTGATCCCCTACATTGAGGTGGGTCAGAAGGCACCTGAACTGTGCCTTCAAGCACCCAGAGGCACATTCGGCCTGTAAGCAGGCCCTGCCCAGGTGGCCATTGAAGCAGTCCCTGCTTGGGTCCAGCTGACTAGTGCAAGGGTTCATAAGCCACAGCATTAGGGCCGTGTCCCCCTTGATGCACAGTGGCATCTCAACATCCCCAACCATGATGTTGCACTGGGGGAAGAATGTGCTAACCTCCAGCTTGTGGAGTTGCAGAAGACATGGGCATTGTGCACCTTCCCTGCCCAGCAGATGAAAATGCCTGTGAACTGTCTGCAGTGGTCGGCCAGGGCCTGCAGGACCATAGAAAAGTATCCCTTGCAGTTTATGTACTGCACAGCCCTGTGGTTGGAGGCATGGATGGGGTTGTGGGTTCCATCTATAGACACAGCTGGGGAAGCCCAGGGTAGCAAATCCGGCCACGATGGGGTCTAGGTCTCTCAGGAGGGTGACTCTGTGTAGCAGGATGGTGTTAATAGCCCTCACCTCCTGCATAAGGAAACAAAGACACAAAACAAAGAATCAAACGGGGTGCCTGAGCCCTTGGGGAGTGCCTGAGCCCTTGGGAGGTCCCCAAGCCCTCCTTCCCTTCCTCCTCACAAACACCCCAGCAGCCACCCCATATTAAGGCCCCCCAGCAGAGCTGTGTGAGGGCAGAGCTGCAGAACCCCCAGAGACAGGGCTTCCCCCCGCAGGCCATCCCTGCACCCCAAACCTATGTTTCCCTAGGGTTCCCCCTTTCCAGTACTCCCCCCTCCAGGGACTGCAACCCGAGAGTGCCTTATCTGCATGAGGAGGTCCCCAACGATGGACTTTCTCACACAAAACTGGTTGCCCACAGACTGGAGAATTTCCAGATGGAGTTGGCGACCCACTTCTTCAGGGGGATGGCGACCCACTTCTTCAGGGGGATGGCAGGTCACATCTACTTAAATGGTAGAAATGGTAGTGGTTCTATGGTCACTATTGAAACAAACAGCATTTAACTATTTTCAACACTTATACCTTGATAAAAACCAACACTCAGGCTACATCTACACTGCAAGGTTTTTGTGCAAAAATGGCTGGTTTTGTGCAAAAACCTGCGGTGTCCACACCTCAAATGCACCTTTGCGCAAGTAAATTGGCAGTAAAATGGCAGAACAGAGGGCTTTTACCAGTGTAGGTAAACCTTCTTTTACCGGTGTTGGTAAACCTTCTTTTACGAGGCATAACTCCTTTTTGCTCTACAGCTGTTGCGCAAAAAGGCATGTGTGGACACAGGGGTTTCTTGTGCAAATGGTGCCTATGCAAAAAAGCACAGGTGCTCTGATGGCCATTCCGTGCATGGCAATCAGAGCTTTCTTGCTCAAGAGTGTCCATGAAGAGTGGACGCTCTCTTGCACAAAAGCACATATTGCAAAAACAATGCGCTTTGAGGTGTGGATGTGCTTTTGCGCATGAAGTTTTTGTGCAAGAACTCTTCCCTCAAAAGATTTCTTGGGCAAAAACCCTACAGTGTAGACAGACTCAGATACAAAGTTCTAAAGTGATTTAAAGTGATTTAAAGCTGCAAGCAGCGTCCAGGTCCAGAGGAGGTCCTGGTAGAAGGCTGGCAGCCCGGAGAGGTCTCGTAGAAGAACTCTCACATAAAGGAGCTGCCAGTCATATTGGAGCCCTCAGAAGCGACGAAGGAAAGTGTGTGCAAGCATGCTCCACTCCGGACTACCTGCATCAAATAGGAGTCTCTGCAGGGCCCGGAGGCGGAGGACGTGAACCCGCGTGCACAAACACGTCAGGCCCTGCCCTCCCTCCTCCAGGGGGAGATAGAGAACCCCTGCAGAGACCCAATGCAGTCCCGGCCAGATGAACCGCAGCATGAGCTGCTGGATATGGACCAGGAGGCCCGGGGGCGGGACCAGGGTGTTGAGGCGGTGCCAGAGCATGGACAGGACCAATTGGTTGAGTACCAGTACCCTCCCACGCAGGGAGAGGCACCGGAGCAGTCCCGTCCATCTCTGCAACCGCTCGACCACCCTGGCCTCTAAACCTTGCCAGTTCTCCGGCGGGGAGGGATGCGTGGCAGAAAGAAAAACGCCGAGATAGAGCAGCGGACCCGCGCTCCACCTGATGGCCTGAAGCGCGGGTAGGAGGGAGCCCGCCTGCCACCCGGCCCCTACCACCAGGCCAGAGCTCTTGACCCAGTTGACCCGGGCGGAGGAGGCCGCCGAGTAGACGACTTGGCAAGCCTCCACCCGCGCCAGGTCTCCCGGGTCCTGGACCACGAGGAGCACGTCGTCGGCATACGCCGACAGGACCAGCCTCGTCTCCGGCTCACGGAGCACCAACCCTGTCAACCTCTTGCGAAGGAGACGGAGGAAGGGCTCTATGGCCAGAGCGTACAGCTGGCCCGACAGCGGACAGCCTTGATGTACTCCCCACCCGAAGCTGACCGGTGCGGTCAAGGTCCAGTTGAGCTTGACCAAGCACTCTGCAGAGGCGTACAGCACCTGGAGAAACCCCACAAAATGGGGCCCGAAGCCGAAGGCCCGCAGGGTGCCCAGGAGGTACCCGTGGTCCATCCGGTCGAACGCCTTCTCCTGATCCAAGGACAGGAGGGCGAACGACAGACCGTCCCTACACCCGAGCTCTAAGAGATCCCGGACCAGAAAGAGGTTGTCGAAGATGGTTCGGCCCGGGACGGTGTAGGTCTGGTCTGGATGGACCACGTCCGCCAGCACGGACTTCAACCTTAGGGAGATGGCTTTGGCGACAATTTTATAGTCCGTGCTGAGGAGCGAGACGGGACGCCAATTCCTCAGATCGCGGAGGTCCCCCTTCTTGGGCAGCAAGGTGATCACGGCTCGCCTGCACGATACAGGGAGGACCCCACTCTCCAAGGACTCGGCCCAGACGCTAGCAAGTTCCGGGCCGAGGACCTCCCAGAACACGCGGTAGAACTCCACGGTCAGCCCGTCCATGCCCGGGGATTTATTGGTGGGCATGAGACGGAGGGCTTCCGAGAACTCGGCCAGAGAGAGAGGCAGCTCTAGCCGGTCCCGGTCGCCCGCGCTGACCGGCGGGAGTTCGTTCCAGAGAACCCTGCGGGCGTCGGCGTCGGTCAGATCCGGGGAGAAGAGAGAGGTATAGAAGGCACGAGCCCTCTCGTGCATCTCCACCGGATCCGTGAGGGGGGTGCCGTCCTCCGTCAGAAGGCAGAGGACGTGCTTTTTAGCCCCCCTCTTTTTCTCCAGGGCGTAGAAGAAGCGGGAGCCTCGATCCATCTCCCGAAAGAGATGGATGCGAGAACGAACAAAGGCACCCCAGGCTCGAAGGTCCTCGAGGGCCCGGAGCTCCTCCCGCTTTTCCCGGTATGCTCTGCAGAGGGGCGGATCCTCGGGGGCGGATCCTCAGGGCCGGTGGCCAGCCGCTTCTCTAGCTCTAAAACCTCCCGTTCCAACTGCTCTATCGCCGCATCCCTCCGCCGGCTGGCCCCCCGGGCATAGTCACGGCAGAAGAGCCGCGTGCGCACCTTCCCCACATCCCACCACCGCCGCGCCGAGGGAAAGGTGCACCGCCGCCCGCGCCAGGCCAGCCAGAACTCCCGGAAGGACGCTAAGAAGCCCACGTCCTCCAGCAGGCTGTTATTGAAATGCCAATAGGCCGGCCCCGGCCTCTCCGAGGAAAGAGAAGCCCGTACGGCCACCAAGTGGTGGTCCGAGAAAGGGGCTGGCCGAATACCGGAGGAGTGGGCCCGGAAGAGATGATGACGAGACAGATAAATGCGGTCCAACCGGGAGTGGAAAGACCGACGACCCACCACCTGGACGTAGGTAAACACCGTTTCCTCGCCCAGGTGGAGGTCTCGCCAGACGTCCACCAGGGAGTGATGGTCTATTATCTCCCTGAGGACGTCCGCGGCGGCCGGGCACCGCTCGAGCCCCGTACGGTCCCGCTCCTCGAGGGTGCAATTGAAGTCTCCGCCCAGGACCAGGCACTCGCGAGGATCCAAAGTGCCGAGGAAGGCCGACGCCCACCGAAAAAAGCGGAGCCTCTCCGGGACGGACGTCGGGGCGTAGATGTTGACGAGATTTAGTGTCAGCCCTTCCGTCCGAACCCGGAGATGCAGCAGGCGACCCTGCACGACGTCGGCGGTCCCCAGCACCTCGGGCTGCAGGTTCGGGGAGAACAGGGTAGCCACCCCGGCTTGACGGGCCGACAGGTGGCTAAAATAAACCCTGTCCCCCCACTCCAGCCGCCAGCTAGCCTCGGCGGCCGGAGCTGTGTGGGTCTCCTGGAGGAATATGACGGAGTACCTGCCCCTCCGGAGGAAGGAGAGGACCTGACACCTACGGAGACCCGACCCGCAGCCCCGGATGTTCAGAGTGGCAAAGATGAGCGGCGGCATCGAGAGGGCTGGGGAAGATCCTTATTGGCAGGAGTGCCAACGGCCCCCATCGGGCTCCGCAGCAAACCGCGACCGTTCCCAAAAGTGAGCAGGGCGTCACGGAAGCTGCGGACCCGCTGGTAAGCCGTGGCCCCCCACCACCCGGTCCCTTTACCCTCCCGCAAGAGGGCTCTGACTATTTGCAAGATGAGATGAAAATCTCCCCAGCGCTGAAGGGCGAGAGCGACCTTGTTCTTGGAGCCACGGATGTCTTCCAAGAAAACACGCATCTCGCCCTTCAGCGCGTCTGGCGTCGGGGCCTCGGGCCCTCGAACGCCTTGGGGCCAGACCCCTCCGTGAGCCCTGCGACCCATCGACACGGGGATGCAGGGCGTTTGAGGTCCCTGCTGGGAGGACAGTGGTGGAGGGAGATCAGCCCCAGATGTGCTGGGAGCAGGAGAAACGAAAACCGCCTCCCGGGGGCCAACATCTGGACTAAACGTGGCAACCCCAGGGGCGGCAGTAACAGAGTAAGGGGAGGAAAATTGTTCAGGGAGGGGATCGGGAAAAGGAGGGAGACAAGCAAGGAGAGTAGGGGGAGGAAGAGGTGAGGGATTAGGGAAAAGACAAGAATGGCGGGGAGGAAGAAGAGGGGTGGGAAACTCGATTGAGAGGGCATTTGAATAGGGAGCAGGAGAAGGAGCAGGGCGAGATGCCTCAGCAGAGGAGGCACCGGGATGCGGTGCCTCCTCGCCGGGCAGAGAATCGATGGCAGCAGTAGAGGTAGTAATAGTCTCCCCAGCGCTGGGCTCCAGTGCCACAGAGAATGCAGCACCGGAGGCCTCAGCACCGGGGGTGACAGATATGAACGGGAGCTCCCGCCCGCTGAGAGCCTCAAGGGTTTCCGTGGCCGAGGTGCTGTCGATGGCCGGGCAGACGGTCGCACCCTGGGGCAACTCAGAGGCAGGGAGAAGGGATAGCAGTGGGTCGGAAGGGGAAGGAGAGGTCGGTTGTTGTCCCTCCAGGACCTGATGATCCCCCTCTGAGGCAGCCGGGGTCAGCCCCAAAGCCTCCACCTCCTGAGAGAGGAAGGCGAGCCCGCCGACCGCCACCAGGTGCTGATCTCTGTCGGTGGCAAGGTCAGCGGCCGCCCCCTCAGTGGAGGTGGGAACAGTGGGAGCATCCTCCATGGACACCCCCTCTTGCAGGGACCCCGGGAGGGAAGTGTTCACCTCTCCCGCGACCGCCGCAGTCACCTCGACCGCTTCGTGGTGCTGTGAATCGTTTGCGGGCTCAGAGGGTGGAATGGCTCCAGCGTCCACCCCCAAAGGTGGGTTGTCCTCCCCCTCAGAGGGCGGGGTGGAACGCTGAGCACGCTTTCGGCGCTTCCCCATTGCAAGCTCCCATCCCTCGGAGGAAGGGGGCTGGGCCCGAATGGAGGAAGAGCCAGGGGACAAGGGCAGCATCGGGGGGGCAAGGGTAGATGGGGGCTGGGCAGCAGGGGAAAGGGATACCTCCCCCTGAGGTAGGTCCTGCCCGAGTCCCGTCACTGAGCCCGCCGCCCTCTCCTCCGCGGGCCCGGCCTTGCCGCTTTTGGCGGTGGCAGCATCAGCACCCGCACGCTCGTCTGGGCCCTGCGGAACCCGAGCGGGATTGACGATGGTCACGGTTGGAGGAGGGGCGACCCCAGGGTCCGTACCGTCAGGGCCGCCGGCGATGGTAGGGCCGGTGCCCTCCCGGGCATCGGGGGTCCCGGGTGCCTCTCCAAACCGGGCCAGGGGGCAGTCCCTTCGGACGTGCCCCATCGCCCGACAGAGAAAACACCGGGCCTCCCCCATGGTGTAGTACACCCGGTACAGGGCCCCTTGATGGGGCACCAGAAATGACCCTTCCAGGGCTTCTCCGCCACGTCCCGCCGGCAGTAGTAGGATTTGTACCTGCCGGCGAAAGGAAAGGACGTGGCGGAGGGTCGGGTCTTTACAGCCCAGAGGAAGGGGACTCAGGACTGACAGAGGCCTCCCCAGGGTGGAGAGGAAAGGCAGTAGGGCGGCATTGGGGAGGAAGGGAGGAACAGAGGACAAAACCACCCGTACGCCCAGGTCCTCCAAAGGCTCGAGGGGAACGTGGACTCCCCCCACCGCCAAATCCCCTTCCACCGCCTTCTGGGCGGCGGCCTCGGACGCCAGGAAGAAGACCACCTTCCCAAACATCTTAGAGGCCGCCACCACGGCCGCGGGCCCAACCACGCGAGCCAACGCCCGCACGTAGGTCTCCACGTGGGGCGAGGCCGCCACCAGGAGACAACGGACCCCGTGCCTCCTGGTCAGGGTGGGAAAGGGGCCGCGGCCGCCGGGGATGGTATTCCGGGAGGCGGCTTGGGAGGCGACAGGCGGTGGGGTGGCGGCCACCTGGGCGTACGCCCTGGGGCCCGGGACACCGTTGCCCCCAGAGCTGGTGGAAGGAACAGGGGAGCGGGAAGGAGGGGGAGCCGCGGCCAACATGTGGGTCGCGGCCGGGGAGTGAGCCCTCGCCTCAAGAGGTTTTGCCTTCCGGGCGGGGCTCTTGCCCTTTTTGGTCCCCAGGCCCTTCCTACCCTTCAGAGGGGCATTCTTGATGGTGGCTGGAGGTGCCGCAGCAGAAGCGGTCGAGGCCCCGGGGTCCTCGTCCATGTCCGCCTCCTCTACCGTAGTGACGGGGGGCCCGGCAGCCTCAGAGGAGTTATTGTTTTTAGGGAGGGGTGGGGAAGGTTCTGCAGGGGTGTCATCGGACAACCCCTTCATTGTGGTCATGGGTAGGGAGGAAAGGACAAAACAAACGATTAGGGGAGAACCAAAAAAAAACACCAGGGGAGGGAACAGGGAGGGAAAGAGAGGGGAGGAAGGAGATTTACCACTCCCCCCCACTAGGCTGGAAGTGGGGTGGGAGGGTGATAATTCAGAAAAAAGGGAAGGGGAAAAGGTGTAAGGAATACAGCTCCCAGCACAGTATGGAAAGAGTGGCTCCTCCGGCTGCACTGGGGAGATGAGGGGTAAATACTCATTTAAAGGACATGGGGACAAGTGAAGCTGTGTGTGTGGGAAGAGTAACTAAAAGGAAGGGGAAGCTCAAGCGCCTAACAAAAGAAAAGGGGGGGGGACACTGGCACCCAAAGGGGTGGATGGGACAAGCAGTGGAGTGGGAAGGCAGGCAGTGAAAAGATGCCTGTTCAAGGGCGGAAAGAGGGAGGAGACACTGCTGAGGGAAAGGAAAACAGTGTACCCACAGGCACCTGAGCAGCAGGCCCACAGTACCTGCTGCAAGGCCCAGAAGAGCAGAGAAGGGCAAGGAGACAAGCAGTGGGGCCGAGAATGGAAAGGCCCCTACAGCAACCGGGGCTTGGAGAGGGAGCAGCAGGAGAAGTGTGAGGGCCGATGAACTATGGGGAGGTAAACCGCCCCCTGCCCTCAGCACCCCAAAGGAGCTGCACCAGCCCCCCCCACCCAGGAGCCCTGATGGAAAGGGCCCCTAATCTCCCCTCCCCAGCACCAGGCAGGCTGTGGGGAGAGGGAAACCCCAGGGGCTGCTTTAAAGCAGCCCCCTTACCGTCTCTTCTTTGGGGAGAGCAGCAGCAGCAGCAGCAGGAAAGGTGAAGGTCAGGCCTGCCGAGGTGGAGAGAAGGGGGGTCAAAATAGACCCCCAAGAAAATGGGAGGGGGGGCTCCCCCACCTCACCCAAAGGTAGGGCAGCAGAGACCCCTCCCACCCCCCTGCACCCAGCACCCTCAGCAAATAGCTGAGGTGAAGGGGAGAAAAGCTGCCTGCAAAAAGGCAGGTGGAAAAAGGGGCCTGGCCCAGAATGTAGGGGTAGCCAGGGCCCAGTTGCCACAACAGCAGCAGCCCCCCTCCGCAGACACCCCCTTCCAAAAAGGAAGAAGGGTGCAGGAGAAAGTGCAGCACCCTGAAAAGAGGGTGCTGCAGATACGCAGGAGCTGGGTATGTGGTTTTATGTTCCCTGAGTAGGCTGCTAAAGACTGTGGCCCAGCCAGACACCCCTGAAGCCCATCTGGTGTCAGCCTGAAGGGAAGGCTAATTGGAACACCTGCGGCCAGTTAAGATGAATGAGCACACTATAAAACCCCTCCCTCAGGCAAGGCTGGGTGGAAGGAGAAAAGGGATGGACTAGAGGAGAAGTGAAAGAGAAGAGAGCAGCCCAGCACAAGGGAACAGACCCAAGACAGCTGATGTCAAGGCTTGCTCCACGGCATCAGGGAAGAGGTACCACAGGAAGGGTTGGGGAAGTGGCCCAGGGAGGGGCTGCTGCTTAGGGGGCAAGGGCCAAGCTATACAGCCCGCTCGGGGCTGCCCCCTCCCATAGGGACCTGGGCCGGAACCCGGAGCAAGTGGGTGGGACTGGGTTCCCCCCAACCTTCCCCCTGGCTAGAAAGGCTAGTAGAGAATGGAAAAAGGACACTGGGCTGGTCAATGATGAAAAGGGCTCTGGTAGCGGGGTATCCCTGACTTTATGGCAGTATTAGGGACACTGTGAGCCTCTGAGGCACACAAAAGCCCGCCAGGAAGCGCAGCACATTGCAGGAGGCATAAGGGATCTGTTGAAAAAGGCTTTCTTTCTCGACAGATCCCCCTCTAGACTGCCACTTTTTGCCGACAAAGTGCTGAGTTGGCAAAACACAGCAGCCATTTTTATGCAAATTAGGCACGGGCTATTTAAATCCCTGCCTCATTTGCAATGTTAACCTGCCTAATCTGCCGACAGTGGGATGCAGTCTAGACATACCCACAGTGTCTTGGCGCTCTCCACTGTCAGAAAGACTGACGACAGTTCTCTCTGATTATCTGCTACACAAGATTGCAATTTGCTTGCTGCTGGAATTGCAACATGGTTTTAGGTCAATGCAAAGATAGATAATGATATTTGTAGACAATCAGATACTATGGAAAAGCAGAAAATGGCAAAAGGACCTTCATGTTGTATGTACTGCTAAAGCATTTTACACCATCAGTGGACCTGGGTTTTGGCAATTATTATGCAAGTTGGTTGTCCAGAAAAAATCCGAGACAGTTTCATGAGGGAATTCCCAGTGAAGCTGTATAGATAGTTTTCTGTCTCACCAATTTCCTTCCTCTGATGGGATTAAACAAGGCGACATAATTGGCCTATTCATGTTTAATCTTTTCAATGCTGCAATGCTCGATGAAGCTACAAGGGGCCTATGTCTACACTTGCAAGTTTTGGCGACATGCAAATGATGCAAAAAAAAATGAGAACTCACCAAACTGTTTTTTCTGGTACCCACTGTCAACTACTCATGGAGGGTACGTCTGGACTACACCTCTGTCGACAGAGAGATGTAGGTTAGGCACGTCAAAATTGCTAATGAAGCAGGGATTTAAATGTCCTGTACTTCATTAGTATAAACATGGCCGCCGCTTTTTTCTGAAATGGAGCTTTTTCAAAAAAACCCGGCAGTCTAAACATGGATCTGTCGAAAAATAAACCCTTTTTTGAAAGATCCTGTAAACCTCATTTTTTGAGGAATGTATTCCTCATTTTTTTGAGGAATACAGGATCTTTCAAAAAAGGGTTTATTTTTCGACAGATCCACGTTTAGACTGCGCTTTTTTTTTTTTTTTTTTTTGAAAAAGCGCCGTTTTGAAAAAAGCGGCGGCCATGTTTATGCTAATGAAGCATGGGATATTTAAATCCCTGCTTCATTAGCAATTTTGACATGCCTAATCTACATCTCTCTGACAGAGAGGTGTAGTCTAGACACAGCTGGTCACATCTGTAATTCCCTCATCAACAGAAAGAGTAAAGCATTGTGTATATGTATCTCACCGAGTCTTGCATCACCTTTACTTACTAAACCCTGTGGAAATACGTACCATAGTGCTAGGCATGTTGGGAACATGAAAAATGTCCTGTCAGCCCCTCCTGTCTTCCCAGACATTTCCAGACATTACTTTCATGTCAACTCAAACATCTGAGAAAACATGGGTCCCAGACTTCTGGCCCTTGTCATGAGCAGTCATGATAAGGCATCATGCATTGCAGCATACATACATATGGACCTACTAGTAGAGGATAATGACTCATCAGATTAAGATTCAGATTTGGATTCAGAGGGCTATGGTGGACCTCGTATGCACAGTGGATCATTTTTTTGGGCTAGGGAAACCAGCTCTGAGTGGTGGAATTGCATTGTCATGCCACTGTGGGATGAAGAGCAATAGTTACACAACTTTCAGATGTGTAAAGTAAACTTCCTGGAGCTATGCACTCAGCCTTATCTGAGAGGCATAAGGATCTTGCACAAAAAGGTTTTTTTCTGCAAAACAGAAGCAACTACACTGCTTCTTTTTGTGCAAAGCCCCCTTGCGCAAAAAAAATCTGCAGAAAATATGCTAATGACATCATGACTCATGCTAATGAGTTCCTCATTAGCATATTTTCTGCTGCAAAAATGTGTAGTGTAGACATAGCCCTAGTGAAATAGTTTTTCCTAATATCAAACCAAGACCACCCCCACTGCAACTTGAAACCATTGCTCCTTGTTCTGTCATTGTCACTACTGAGAACAGCCTCTCTCCATCTTTTTTGGAACTCCCCTTAAAGGCTGCTATCAAATCCCCCTCACTCTTCTCTTCTGCAGACTAAAGAATCTCAAATCCTTCAGCCTCTCCTCATAGGTCATGTGCTCCAGCCCCCTACTCATTTTGGTTGCCTGCCGCTGGACCGTCTCCAATGTGTCCGCATCCTTTCTGTGGGGGGGGGGGGGGGAAGCCCAGAACTGGATGCAATACTCCAGATGTGGCCTCACCAGTGCTGAATAAAAGGGAATGATCACTTCTCTAGATCTGCTGACAATGCTCCTCCTAATGCACATTAGTATGCCATTAGCCTTCTTGGCTCCCCAGTCCTTATGCAGCCAAACTGCATGCTGCCTTGGTTCTGGCAGCACACATTGAGGGCTGGTTTCTCAAAGAATTCTGTGACAAAATTAATAAGTACATCAGGCAAATCTTCGACATCATTTCTCAGGAAGATTCTATTGCTATCCATGTGTGCATCGATGCTGTATTTGGTTATAATGCAGACCCAGGGAGTGCTAGTCAGCTCACAGAAATATACCTTCTCTGAGTGCATAGAGCAACTTACTGCCCAGTATGGCCACCACCTGCTCAGCCCCCAAACCTGGATGCCTGCATAGTAACTACTTTCTGTGGCACTATCTCCATACCACCCCGCATGGCTAATGCAGTCTCAGCCCCTCCTTCACCTACCTTCACAGCAACGTACCCTGCATTCCTTCTGTGCTTTAGCACCCTGTGTCTCCTCCATGTAGAATTGCTGAGCATCCTCACAAACATTGGGACTCAAGAACAATTCTTTGCTGCCTGGTGCACAGGTTGTCACTGGATTGATCCTCACCTCTTGGCCCTATTCAGCATCTTCATCAACTTGTGTCTGTGTAGCCAGGACAAGTATTTTTCTCAGAGAACTATCCTCAGTGCCCTGGAGTTTGGTCATGGGGTTCCATTCAGGACTTTATCCAGCTCATTATAAAACCAGCATGTTTTGGGTGTAGCACCAGACCAGCTGTTTGCCTCCTTTGCCTCTGGCATACCTGTTCCTTGTTCATGGCTCTGCATTGTTGGGTGTCTCACTCCTACCTCTTCTCACACATGGCTCAAGAAATGCAACTGTACATGTCCCAGTTCCTATGGATCACTCACAGCTCTTACTGCACCCATTTTTCACCCCACACACTGATTAGATTAAAAAACTCTGCATTGCTTCAAGCAGGAGAGTATTTATATTGATAACTACCACTCCTGTTTTCGTGAGAAGGTTCCCTGAGGACCACCACACAATGTGCCACAGACACAGGAAACAGATTTTTTTATAACCATTTGAAAAAGAAAATTCATCTGATTTTTTTTTTTTTCCCAAACCCCACTCCCAACAAACATTTTCTGTCCAAAGAGCAGGCAACTGATAAGGTCTGAGGAGCTTGTTCCGTCTGAATTCTGCACAAGTGAAGAAGGGCTCCTGCCACACTTTCAAAACAGTTCTTGCAGATTACAATAAAATAACCCTAAATGATTATTTTTAAACCACAGAATATACATATTTGTCAGTTATTTTGTGGAACATCATTTCAGAAGACTTTTATTCTCTCCATGTGGTATGTGGATCTTTCCTTCAATTAGAAACTATATTCCTCTTTCAGAAATGATGAGTCTAGATGTGAATGCAGAGACCGTGAAATAGAATAGATATGACTGCATTTCAAAGATTCCTTAAATGGGTCCTGTATCAATGAATTATAATACCAGAAAAAATAAAACAATGGCCATAATGAGAAAGGTTGTACATTATAAAATGAAATCTATATTGAAAGGCATTCTGAAATAAATAGCGGTTACAGAGGAGTCACTTTCAGGAGAAAGGGGAAAATGTAGAAATTATTTGACATATACTGTTTGAACTCAGATCATCTACTTTCTCTGGAATAAAATGATGGACGAGCTTTTGGCCTGCCTTTGTGCAGCTGTACTGGGGACCAGGCGAGAATCAGCATTCCTCATCTCCTGGTCTGGATCATCAAGGTTACTTGCATCCATCTCCAGACATTTGTAAGAATGCAGTGGATATGTGCTGGATGTTTTCCCCCAGATAGAGTGGGGCTGATAAAGTAATACCTATTATACTATATACTAATAGCTATGGATATGTCTACACTACAGCACTAATTCGAACTAACTTAGTTAATTCGAACTAAGCTAATTCGAATTAGTGCATCTAGACCTAAAAACTAATTCGAATTAGCGTTTTGCTAATTCGAACTAGCATGTCCACATTGAGTGGACCCTGAACTGAAGTTAAGGCTGGCTGGAACCAGTGCCAGCAGGGCATCAGGCTAGGACTTAGAGCGTGGAGCTGCTGCCTCAGGCTAGCCGAGGGCTGTGCTTAAAGGGACCCGACCCCCACCCCGGACAGACAGTTCTCAGGGTTCCCCGCTTGCTTGTCTACCTCGATGAGGGACAGCAAAGCAGTCCTGTCTTGGAGTGCCCTGAGTGCCCACACTCCACACATGACAGCACTTGGCCATCAGCCCGGCTGCACTTGCTGCAGGCTGCCATCCAGGGGGTCAATTGGGGGGCTGTCAGGATCCAGGAGGCCCTGCAGGAGAGCTTCCACCCCGGGGAGCCCGCAGAGCCTCCCCAGTCCTCCCTATCGGGGGCTCGTGCCCCATTCCTCCCTCACCTCCTTCCACTTACGCCTCCCCAGCCCCCCTTCCTGATTTAAAAAATAAAGGACACGTGTGTTCAAAAATAGAAACGCTCTTTATTTAACAAAACTGGAGGGGGGGGAGGATTAACCTCTGGAGAGACTGGGAAAAGGAGGTGGGAGAGGGGAAGAGAGAGGGTGGGAGAGGGGAGGTGGAAACCTGGGAGGAGGGAGCTGGAAGGGGGAAGCCAGGGGAAGAAGGAGGAGGGGAAGTATAAAACTATGGTACGCCATATCTTCAGTACTGTGTACAGATGTGGTCTCCTCACCTCAAAAAAGATATTTTGGCCTTAGAAAGGGTTCAGAAAAGGGCAACTACAATGATTAGGGGTTTGGAACAGGTCCCATATGAAGAGAGGCTAAAGAGACTGGGACTTTTCAGCTTAGAAAAGAGGAGACTGAGGGGGGATATGATAAAGGTATATAAAAGCATGAGTGGTGTGGAGGGGGCGAATAAAGAAAAGTTCTTCATTAGTTCCTATAATAGAAGGACTAGTGGACACCAAATGAAATGAATAGCCAGCGGGTTTAAAACTAATAAGCGAAAGTTCTTCTTCACACAGCACATAGTCAACCTGTGGAACTCCTTGCCACAGGAGGCTGTGAAGGCTAGAACTATAACAGAGTTTAAAGAGAAGTTAGATAAATTCATGGAGGTTGGGTCCATGGAGTGCTCTTAGCCAGGGGGTAGGAACGGTGTCCCTGGCCTCTGTTTCTGGAAGGCTGGAGATGGATGGCACGAGACAAATGGCTTGATCATTGTCTTCAGTCCATCCCCTCCGGGGTACCTGGTGCTGGCTGCTGTTGGCAGACAGGCTACTGGGCTAGATGGACCTTTGGTCTGACCCAGTACGGCCGTTTTTATGTTCTTATGTTCTAAGCTCAGGGCTCAAGGTCGGGGGTCTCACTGGACCAACTTGATTTTCATGCAGACCTACTCCTGGGTTCGCATGTGGCCTTTGGTGGCCAGGCTGGCAGCTATCCTGCCCTAGACGGCCTCATTCCTGTGCCTAGTGCGGAGGTCGTGGACGTTGGAGGTCTCCCCCCAAACTTCGATGAGGTCCACGATCTCCGCACTAGACCAGGCGGGCGCCCACCCCTTGTGGCCCCGAGCAGGCTCCTGGGAGCCGCCAGCCTGGTCCTGGGAAGAGGCAGAGGGCTGGGTGGCAGCAGGTGGCTGGCTCATGCTGTGCCAGGTGCAGGGTCTGCTGGCTGGGTGCTGGCAGGCTTGCAGCTGGCACAAGCAGTGTAGCCAGACTGTGCCCCTTTAAGGGAGGGGGGCAGAAGAGTTTCCCTGGTTTGGCCCAGAGTGGCCACCAGGGCAAGCTGGGAAGGGCTAGCCTCCAGCTAGTTCGAATTAAGTGGCTACACAGCCCTTAATTTGAACTACTTAATTCGAACTAGGCGTTAGTCCTCGTAGAATGAGGTTTACCTAGTTCGAATTAAGCGCTCCACTAGCTCGAATTAAGTTCGAACTAGCGGTTTGTATGTATAGACGCTATGAAAGTTAATTCGAACTAACAGCTGTTAGGGTATGTCTACACTACAAAGTTAATTTGAACTAACAGCTGTTAGTTCAAATTAACTTTGTAGTGTAGACATACCCTATGTCATTGCTCCTGCCTACAGACTGCCAGCAGTGCTGTGAGGCTATGTGAAGGGAGGTATGTTCCATGCTGTATTCATCCAGAGGCTCAATCAGCCTCTCTTTATGTCACCTGTCCCGGTACCTCTCCAGAACACACAATCTGTGCAAGCTCGGCTGTTTTTCCGAATAAACTTCAGTTACGTCTCCACTGCAATTGTGTTCTTTCAACAAAAAGTCGAAAGAACGGAGAGGTTTTTCCAACAGAGGTAAACCTCTTTCTATGACGAAGAACGCCCTTTCTGAAAGAGCTGTTTTGGAAAAAGGTGTGTGTGGGTGGAGAAGAGGGTTTCTTTCAAAAGAAGAGGCCTCCAGGAAATAACACAGGTGCCCTGGTGGCCACTCTGCCCAAAGTAATCACAACTCTATAGTTCCTGTCTCTTGGCACCTCTTAAAGCTGCAGGCACCCTGGACAAGCCTTGTGGCCGGAAGCTGGCCCTGGAGCAGCACCCTGGCTCTCCCTGCCACAGGCATTTGGAGCTATGTCCAAGCCACAAGACCCCCAAAACCCCACTGGCCCTTACAGGGAGCAGCACCAGGGCTCCCAGGACCCACCCAGGGGCACCAAATGCCTTGTACCTGCCTGGTCTGGAGCAGAGATCCTGTCCCTCCTCAAACTGTGAGGGGGGAGGAGGAGACCCTACAGCAGTGTTTCTTAAACTGTGTTCCGTTGTACACTGGTGTGCCGCGAGGCTGCCAGAGGTGTGCCGCAGAGAACAACAGAGTTCAAAATGGCCATCCTTAAAGGGACAGGTGACTTTTTTCCCCCCTCAATAACTTTCCCCCTGACCCTATTTTTCTTTTTCTTTTTTGCTCAATAACTTTTCCCTGGCCTCTTTTTTTCTCAACAAAAAGTCCTTAGTGTTCCTCAGAAAAAAAATTATTCTTTGGTGTTCCTTCATCTTAAAAAGTTTAAGAAACACTGCCCTACAGGATCTCCACTCCAAACGCTAGAATGCAGACATCTATGGGTGCATGGCGGAGGCCCTGGCAGAGTGGGGACACACATCCTGGACCTTAGAACAGGTCCAGAGTAAGTTGAAGGAGCTCCGCCAGGGCTATGCTAGGGCCAGAGAGCGCAGCTCATACTCCAGGGCAGGACCCCACTCCTGCCCCTACTTCAATGAGCTGCACCAGATCCTGGGCAGTGGGGAAGCCCTTTCCCCACCTCTGGTCATCGACTCCGGCCTTAAGATGCCTGTCATTGCCTGGCTGGAGGTCACAGAGGAGGAGGAGGATGAGGGACAGCAGGGGCAGGAGGAGAAGGATGACAGGGCGACCACAGTGACGCTGTCCTTGGAACCTGGACATGTCATAGGCATCGTCTAATGCTGGGGAGGGATCTTCAGGTGAGTGTTCTCAGTTTTCCACACATACAGGGTGTAAGAGGCAGGTGCAGAGGGGATGGGGTGTGATCATCACTCGGCTTGCTCAGGCTGGACATCGTGCTGCAGTCTGTGCACGTGGAACCATGTGCAGCTTTATTGTGTGCCACGCGGACTCAGCAGGCAGCCCCTGAGCACCCCCAGGCTCCTGCTCCCAGGCTTCTGTTCCCAGGCTCAGGGGAGGCCACGCACACGTATGGCCTAGGGGGAGGGAGATGCCCTCCCATCATCTGCCATGGCTGGAAGCAGGCTAGCCACAAGGGTGCAGGCACGACCCCATACACACCGAGGAGTGCCGCACACAGCACATGGGCATGCCTGCATATGCAAGGCACCACCCACTCCAGCGCTGCCAGGCGCAGGTGTGTGTGCAGGCTCCAGGGAGGGCCAAGGTGCTCCAGGCTCCTCTGCTGCCCACGGGATCCCACTGTGGCCAGACACTTCCCTTGCCTGCTTGTCCATGGGGGGGTGGGAACTGGGCAACATGGTTCCCTGGGCACCTCGAGGCCCATGTGAGGCTGGGCCGGCAGTGCAGCCCACACATGGCCTTGCTCCCGGGACATCCCCCTCCTCTGGCCCAAGGACTGTTGGTTGCTACTCAAAGAGGAGGGCACAGCTTCAGGGACATTGTCTGCATAGATGACTTTGACCGCCTCTCCCTCTTCTTAGTCTCCACAGCTGGACCATCTGTGACTGAGGGGGCGAGGCATTCCACCTGAGCCAGCTGCCCGACCATGGGGGACCTGAAAGCGCTCCAGGATCGAGGAAGACCTCATGAGGCAGCATGTGGGCGTCCTGCATGACATGCAGCAGACCCTGGTGTAGAAGGTCTGGGAGGACACAGAGTGGCAGACCCTCATGTGGGACCAGCTTGTATGGCAGGGCAATAACATGTTTGCCATCATGCAGGAAATAATAGCACACACAGCTGCTGTCACTGCTCCTGCCTAGCACCCTCCTGCTCCCCCTGCTATGCCCACCCCTTCTCCCCCTGCTCCCCAAGAGATGCCTCTGCCCCCTCCCCAGGCGATGCCCATGCTCCATCCCCAAGTGATGTGCATGCCCCATCCTCCTGCCCCCCCCCCCCGCCATCCCTGACCCCTCTCCAGCCCCCCCTCCTGCCCTCCTCCTTGTGGTCCCAGGACCCACCCAACCCTAAGTTCGCTGAAGTCCCAGCACCCTAAGTGGCACTTCCAGCCGCCTCCCACGCCTCTCCCAGACCTGACCCCCCCCCCCCTCCAGGTTATGAATCCCTCCTTCCCCTCTAGGTTATGAGTCCCCCTCCCCAGCTTTTTTAAATGAAAGATAAATACAAAGTTTGTGCTGTTGAAATCCAAACACGTATCTTTATTCAGCATTCAGGGAAGAGGGGAAGGGAGGGGTTGTGGTGGTAAAGGATATAGGAGCAAGGCTCAGGCCCCTAGGGAAGTGATCCCAAAGAGAGTTACTGGAGTCCTTGAGAGAAACTCTCCCTCAGGGCCTCCCGAATGCGCACCCCCACCTGATGGGCCTGGCGGATGGCAGCTGCCCACGGCTACCCGAAGTGTCTCCCTTCATGGCTGGCCTCTGCCCCCCACCCAGGTAGGAGGGCCTCCCCCTTCCTCTCCACAATGTTGTGGAGGACACAACATGCCGCAATGATCTTGGGGATGTTGTGCTCCCCTACACTGAGGTGGGTCAGGAGGCACCTGAACCGTGCCTTAGGTGCCTGAAGGCACACTCCACCTGCATCCTTGCCTGGCTGAGGTGGGAGTTAAATTGGTCCCTGCCGGGGTCCAGGTGGCTGGTGTACAGCTTCATCAACCACAGCATCAGGGGGCAGGCCCCCATGATGCACAGTGGCATCTGCACATCCCAAACCACAAAGTCATGGTGGTGGAACAATGTGCTAGCCTCCAGCTTCCTGTAGAGGTTGGAGTTTCTAAATACACGGGCGTTGTGAGCCCTGCCTGACTACACAACAAAAATGTCAGTAACAAAAATGTCCACGGCAGTTGACCATGGCTTGCAGTGCCATTGAGAAGTAGCCCTTGCGGTTGATATACTCAGCCGCTTGATGACTTGGTGTACGGATTGGAATATGGGTTCCATCGACTGCTCCTCCACAGTTTGGGAACCCCAGGGCAGCAAATCCTGCAATGAACAGGTCCAGGTCTCCCAGGTGGATGACCCTGTGCAGCAGGATGGAGTGGATGGCCCTCACCACCTGCAGAAGGAGACAAAGAAACACACAAAACAGAGAATGAGAGGGTGTGCCTGAGCCCTTGAGAGGTGCCTGCCCCACCCTTCCCCCCAAAACACCCCAGGAGCCACCCCTTATGAGGCTGCTCCCCAGCACGGCTGTGTGAGGGCGGGATGGCACAACCACCCGGGGATGGGGCTTCCCCCCCACTCCCCTCACCCCCCAACCCTCTTTCTCTAGGGTCCCCTTTTTCAGGATTCCCCCCACTCCTGCAGGAACTGCAGCCCAAGAGACTAGTAGCTGTCTGGGATGGTGAGCTTCCAGATGGCAATTGCAACCTGCTTCTCCAGGGGGATGGTGGGCTGCAGGTGGGTGTCACATCATCGGAGAGCAGGGGCGAGCCAGGCACACAGCTCCAAAAAGGTGGCCTTCCACATGCAGAAGTTTTGGAGCCGCTGCTGGTCATCCCACCGCTCCATAATCAGCCAGTCCAACCAGTCGGAACTGGTGTGCAGCCTCCAAAACCGTCTCTCCACTGTGTGTCCAGTTGCATGGGTCTTGCTCTCGCACACAGGGAAAGGGTCTCAGTGATGAGCTTAGTGTCGAGCTGATGGAGGGCCATGAAGGCAGCCTGCACAAACTGCTGCAGAAACTGCAGCGTGGCCGTGTGGGGCCATCGCATGCCCAGAGGCAGCTCTGGCTCCATGGCAAAAAGATAAATGCTGTGGCGTCCAAAAACGGTGGGCAACCAGAGCATGCACCGCTAAAGCTTTGCTGTCCCTTGGAGAGGTAGGCAAGCATGCATCAGAAGCAGAGAAATGGCTGTCCAGGGAGGTACCTTTAAACGTGTCTCAGCTAGGTTTAGGCAACAGCACTCAGAAGCAACTGCTGACCTAATGCCCTGCCTGAACTGTTTCCGGGTAGCCTTATATGCAAGATAGTGTCCAATCAATGTGGATGCTATCTTTCAAGAAAGCAGATCGTTTTTTCGATGCGCTTTTGTTGTGTAGATGTTGTCCTTCGAAAGAAGTTTTTCCGGAAGATCTTTTCTAATCAGCTCCAGTCCCTGCTTAGTGCTACTCCTAAGATCCAGCTACAGGGCACGGACCATGAGCAGACATCCAGAACCCCCTCAGCCTTGTAGTGTCTACCCTAAACTATAGAGGGAGTGGGAAACGGAAGGTTATTTACTGCCTTGGGCTGGGTTCCCCTGGCTACTGAGATCCCTACCAGTCTCTTCCTCCCCTCCCCCTGTGCTGTGGCTAGCTTCCCCATTTTAAGTTACCTTCCTCAGGCACAACATACTCTGCAAGATTACCTAATTTGTACTGCTTGATGGACAGGGACACTTGTTAGCCTTGCTGTCTGTGGGATGGAGACATGTCCTATCAAACATCCCAACAAAGGATGTTATAAATGATTCCTTTCCCTGTTAAGCATGGAAATTCTGTGAGGAAATGTGCCTCTATAAAGAACAGTATTTTCCTCTCCATGGCACATTGTTCCTTAATATGGGCAGCATGCAAAAATGGTATCATCTCATGAGGTCTAATTTAAAATCCAGGGTTTCAGTAAAACCTTGGGGCTTTTGAATGTATTTGTCATCTAGTGGTCTGATCCTGTTTCCTGCTGAGCAGCACTGTATTCTGCAAGTAATTTCATTGATTCATTGAGGCTGCTTGCAGTATAATGGGGACAGACTTAGACTGTACGTTATTTTACCCCACTACAAACTCCCCCAAAATAAAATAACAGCATGTTTAGGGCATTAGTTCAATTTTGTTTTTCCTTCCTTATCAACACTCTTGATTTTTTCTCTATTTTGTTTGTTAAAAAATAGAAAATGAATATACGTTGTTCAGCATCTGCATACTATGTACTCACATTTTAAATCACCAGGCCTGATGTTAAAATAGAAAATAATTAAATTCAGAGTGTGACATTGTTGATATTAAATTAGAAAGAGTGAACTGGTGTCTTTCTCACACACACCCATCTTCCAAAGCCTAAGTCATAACAGAACCAAAATTTAAGATAAGAAAGATTTTATTGACTACATGTCCTACTTTTTTTTCCCTTTCTGTCTGACCTGTACTTTCTCATCTGAAACAAGGACAAAATGTCTCAAGAAAAGTTGATTTCTGATGTACTGGCAATTTCAAGAGAAAAGGCTATTTTCTGCAATGCTTACTCACCTGAGCAGGACTCTCTGACATCACTGTACTTATGTGATTTAGGGCTAGTCACTTAAGGGTTGCTGGATCTGTTCTGTGCTTTTAAGCATTCTATGTCTATTTTGCTAAGCAAAGAGGTGGAGCTAGTCCTGCTTCTCACACATCAGAGGAGTTATTGCACATTTAAACTAGCAATGAATCTTTTTAGCTTTGCCAATCCCTACTGTGTTTTAAACTTAATTAATGTTCTCATTCACATGTTGTCATTGTTTCTCATTTTGCTGAAAAATGGATGAATCAATAAAATCTCACCTTTCCAGGCAAACTTGACTCTTCTTGTACACTTTACTAGCACAGCTAGGATACAGGATCCAAATCATACTATCCTTAACCTGGGCAAAATTCAGCTGTGTGCCAACCATGAAAAGTTTTAAATATGAATTTTTAAAAAGTCATATCAGTTTCCTGGAAAATGATAAAAAGAAAAAAATGGCAAAACAAACAACACAAAACAAACAAAAAACAGCTGAATAATTTTGCCCTTGTCTGGTCACATGACACATATTCATTAATTCAGTGCTAGAATTTTATGATGCATATCATTCTTTACAATTAAGGTACCACCTCCTAATTTTCCAAGATTAATGCTAGAAAGTTCAAGCTGATGAACAAGCCGTTAGCAAGGCAAATTTTTTCATTAGTTTCAGTCAGCTATCAAATTATACTGAGTAATTTAATAAAACAACGATTTATATTAAGGAGATAACTTATTCATTACTGCAAACTAAATACCTCTGGAAATTTAGAGGCCAGACTCTCATTTTGTGTAAGTTACCATAGTTCTAAGGAAGCCAATGGAGCTACACTGATTCACACAAGGTGAGGATCTGGCCCAAGGCCTCTTGCCTTCTCTCTTGTCCAGTATACAGAACTAAGGGTGCGTCTACACTGCACCATTTTTCCGGAAAAATGGCTGTTATTACGGAAAAACAACACTAGCGTCCACACTGCAATTGCATTATTTCAAAAGGAAGTTGAAATAACAGACGGCATTTTCCAATGCCGGTAAATCTCATTCCATGAGGAATAAGGCCTCTTCCGAAAAAGCTTTTTTGGAAGAGGGTGTGTGTGGATGTGGAATAGGGAGTTTTGTTGAAAAAATAGGCCTCCAGGAAATCCCACAGGTGCCCTGTTGGCCACTCCATCCACACTCATCGGAACTTTATAGTTCCTGTTCCCCTGCAGCTCTAAAAGCTGCAGACACAGGGGACAGGGCTTGTGGCTGGAAGCTTGCCCTTGCAGCCTCCAGCCACAGTGCAGCTGTCAGTGCCTGACATCTGGGCACCATCTCCAAGCACCAAACCCCTAAAGAGCCCTCTGTCCAACCCAGGGAGCACACACAGGGCTCCCAGGAGCCTGCCAGGAGTCTGCCATCCCAGCCCTCCTTGAGGTGTGGGGTGATGAGGAGAACCTCCAGGATCTCCGCTCCAGACACCTCAACGCGGACATCTGTGGGTGGATGGACAAAAGCCTGGCTACAAAGGGCCACACCAGGACCCTGGAGCAGGTTCAGAGCAAAGTAAAAGAGCAGGTCTATGCCAGGGTAAGGGAGTGCAGCTCATGCTCTGGGGCAGAATCCCACTCCTGCCCCTATTTTGAGGACCTGCACCATATCCTGGGGGGTAGTGCAGCCCCTTCCCCACCTCTGGTGGTGGACTCGGGGCTGGAGATGCTCATCGTCACCCATCCGGGAGTCCCAGCCCATGAGGAGGAGGAGGAGGATGTTGTGAGTATGGTGACCGCCATCACTCTGGAGCTGGTACCCCTGGCTTGGATGTGTCCCAGGCATCCTCTGAGGCTGGGGAGGGATCATTAGGTGAGTGGTTTTAGTTTTCTCACACACACAGGGTGGGGGTGGCGGATGCTGTGGTGCGATCGTCACTCGGCCTTCTCGGCCTGGCCATCGTGCTGCAGTCTGTGCACATGGAAGCACGTGCAGCACCAGTCTGCATCATGCGCCCCAGGAGGCAGCCCCGGAACACCCCCCAGGTTCCTGCTCACAGGCTCTGGGAAGGCCAGACACACTTCTGACCCCCAGGGGAGGAACACCCTCCCACCATGAGCCACTACTGGAAGGAGGCTGGGGACAAGGTCACGCACACGCATGAGTGCTGCACACAGCACATGGGCATGCCACAGGCTTGAGGCAGCACCTGCTCCCAGAGAAAGCGCTCAGGCAGGTGTATATATGGCCCTGATGGAAGCCCAGGCAGCTCGAGGCCCCTCTCCCAGCCATTGGATTCCAGTGTAGCTGGCCATTTTCCTCGCCTGCTTGTCCATGGGATGTGGGGGTTGGGGGAGAAGAATGGTTCCCTGGGGACCTCTGGGCCCTCTGTCCAGGCCACACATGGCCTTTCTCCCGGGACATCACCATCCTCTGACCCAAGAACTGTTGCTCTCAGCTCACAGATCTCAGCAAGACCTCAGGGACAGTGTCTCCAGTGATGGCTGACTACCTCTCTTTATCCTCCCCAGCTGAACCAACTGTGACTGTGGGGTGATTGACATCACCTAAACCAGCCACCCAACCCCGGAGAGCCACAGGCACTGGAGGATCCAGGAGGACTCATGAGGGAGCACTTCTCTATCCTGCAGGACATGCAGCAGATGGTGGCTCAGAAGGTCCAGGACAACATGCAGTGGTGGGCCCAGATGTGGACTGAGCTGCTGCAGCAGAGACGCAACATGTGTGTGACTGTCCAGAAGCTCCTGACCTACCTGGCACCAGTCCCAATCCCTGCTCCTGCCCCAGTCCCTGCTCCCCCTCCTATGCCTGACCCTGCTCCAGCTCCTTCCTGTCTATTCCCCTGTCCTCCCTGGCCCCGCCCTCCCCGAGGTCACAGAGGTCCCCATACATAAGGCGGAGGAAACACCTGAGCCACATGCCACTCTCAGCCCCAGCCCTGAGCCTCTCCTCCCACTCCAAGGTTCTCAGCCCCTTCCCTCCCGCCCCCTCCCAGGTTCTCAGCCCCCTCTCCCTCCCTATTTCCAGGTTCTCCTCCTCCCCAGCTACTTCTATCCCAAATAAATAACTAAACAGTTCTTTTTTAAAAAACAAAACAGTTTTTTTTATTGTGTCTGCAGGGAAGAGGTGTGGAAGGGGGAAGGGAGGGATAGTTGTGGGAAAAGCAGAGAGGGGCAAGGCACAGGCCCCTAGACGGGAGGCCCTGGGGAGAGTTACTGGGGTCCTTGAGAGAAACTCTCCCTCAGGACCTCCCTGATGCGCACCACCGCCTGATGGGCCTGATGGGTGGCAGCTGTGTGCGGCTACTCAGAGGCCCTTCCCTCCTGGCACCCCACCCTGGAAGGAGGGCCTCCCTCTTCCTCTCCATGATGGTGTGGAGCACACAACATGAGGATATCACCTGGGGGATCTTCTCCTTCCCCACATCCAGGGGGATTAGGAGGCACCTGAACCTTGCCTTCAGATGGCTGAAGGTGAATTCAGCTTGCACACAGGCCCTGCCCAGGTGGCCATTGAAGCGGTCCTTGCTTGGGTTCAGGTGTCCAGTGTATGGCTTCATCAGCCACGGCATGAGGGGGTAGGCTGCATCCCCCACGATGCACAGTGGCATTTCAACATCCCCGACCCTGATGATGTGCTTGGGGAAGAAAATGCCAGCCTCCAGCTTCTGGTAGAGGCTGGAGTTGTGGAAGACACTGTCATTGTGCGCCTTTCCTGACCAGCCGATGAAGATGTCCATAAACTGGCCACAGTGGTCGACCAGAGCCTGCAGGACCATAGAAAAATATCCCTTGTAGTTAATGTACTGTGCTGCATGGTGGCTGGGGGCACGGATGGGGATGTGGGTGCCAACAGTAGACCCTCTGCAGTTGGGGAAGCCCAAGGTGGCAAATCCGGTGATGATGGGGTCCACATCGCCCAGGCGGATGACCCTGCACAACAGGATGGCCCTCACTTCCTGCAGAGGGAGACAAAGAAACAAAACAGAGAATCAAAGAGGGTGCCTGAGCTCTTGGGAGGTCCCCAAGTCCTTCGCTTCATTCCCCCCCACAAACACCTCAGGAGCCACCCCCTATGAAGCTTGCCCCTCCCTGCAGGGCTGTGTGAGGATGGGACTGCAGAACCCCTGGGGATGGGCTTCCCCTGCCACCCCCACCCCACCCCACCCTCCCAGATCCCTAGCCCCCCCTTTCCCTAGGGTCTTCCTTTCCAGTACTCCTTCCCAGGGACAGCAGCCCAAGAGCACCATACACAGCTCCAGGAATGTCTCCTTCCTCATGAAGAAGTTTGGAGCCACTGTTGGTTATCCCACTGCTCCATCACTAGCTGGTCCCATCAGTCAGAACTGGTATCCAGCTGCCAGAAGCGTTGCTGTTTTAAAACCATGGGGTGCAGTTGCAAGCACAGGGCTCCTGCACACAGGTAGAGGTTCTCCACGATGAGCTCAGGGTTGAGCTCAGCCCAGGAAGGCAGCCTGCAGAAACTGCTGCAGAAAATGCAGCATGGCAATGTGGGGCCATTGCATGCCCAGAGACAACTCCTATGGTAGGGAGAGCTGTGGTCTCCTGAAGCAGGACAACCAAAGCACTCAGTGTGGACACTGTCTTTTGAAATAGCAAATTGCTATTTCATTGCACTTTTTGTGTATAGATGCTCTATTTCAAAATAAGCTTTTCTGGAAGATCTCTTCCGGAAAAGCTTATTCCGAAAGAAGCTTGCAGAATAGATGTACCCTAAGCACTGACTGGCATACTGTGGATTAAAACAGACACATACAATAAGGCAGTGCTTTTTTTGTAAAAAAAAAAAGGTGCCGGTACTCCAGGGGAAAAGTTGTTGAGCTCTGACTGGAGGTGCTGGTACTGCATCTGGAGGTGCCGGTACTGAGTACTGGGCAGTACCGTCACAAAAAAAGTGCTGCAGTAAGGTAGATGGAAGATTACAGGCCATAACATAGTAATAATACATTGTGCTGGTACAAGCTGGCAAACATTCCTTGCTTTCCTAATTCTTATGTGACCTCTGATGATCCAACCTCTTCCTTGGATACCTAAATGATTCCAAATGATTTTAAACCTGGCCCCATTGAAATCAATGACATTGATCTGACATTGAGTTCAGTGGGAGAGATTTTGTGACTTTATATCGGGGTGGGCAATAATTTTTGAAGGGGAGCCACTTCACAAAGTGGCCATGGGCTTTCCCAGAAGGGGCGGGGCCTTAGGCAGAAGGGGCAGAGCCAGGAGACTTCCCGTGCTCCTCCACCCACAGATCCTGGGTGTGGGAGAGTGCGTGAAGTCTTTGCCCCTCACCCCCAGTGGCTAGAGAGAGCCACCAGCTGTTTTAAACAGCCGGGGGTTCCCTCTACTTGCTGCACACTGCTGGCAGTGGCAGGAGTCTTTGCATGCTCCCCCTGCCCTCAGGCCAATCAGAGCCTGGGATATCGGAGTGCACAGTCTCTCACACCCTGACCCCACCCTGCAAGGGGCTTGTGATGCCTAGAGTGAACTGCCAGCTGATCTGGTGAAGGTTAACTGTGTAGAAGGAGCAAAGCTCTGAGCTGCAGTTTAGAAATCCCACATGGTGTAATCTGGTCGGGTGACCTCAATTAGATGCACTGAGTCTGAACTGTTTCAAATTACTGCTCAAAGCACAGAGTTTATAGATTTGATTATCTAATTACATAGGAAGGTCTTGCTAAAGCAACGGTTAATGATTAATATCAAAACAATTTGAAAGTATCCATTATAGTTGAGTAGATTTTTCAAAATTTAAAGACAACAAAATGCATTCATAAGGAATATAATTACCCAAATTAGCCAATCACAGAAAAAAAAATCCTCATTTATCAATCCCCAAATGAGTTCCATTTAGAATTTATTGCAGGCTATAAAATTTTCAGAAAAATACAACACCCAGCACTTAAAAGTAAACAGAGTTTACTTTTTTCTGGACACCGAACTCCTCATAACCCTCTGTGTGACTGCGACTGCTTCAGTCTGGTTGCTGCACCCCACCATACCCAGGAGGTTCTGGAGGCTGGAGACCAGTTCGGACTGGTGGTACCGGTTGGTCATGGAGCGGTGGGATGACCAGCAGTGGCTGCACAACTTTAGAATGTGCAAGACCACCTTCCTTGAGCTCTGTGCCTGTCTCACACCCACCCTTCAGAGACGCGACACCCACCTGCGGCCCGCCATCCCTGTCCAGAAGCATGTAGCTATTGCCCTCTGGAAGCTGGCCACCCCAGACAGCTACCGCTCGGTGGCCAACCAGTTTGGGGTGGGGAAGTCCACCATCGGGGCCATCCTCATTCAGGTAAGGAGCTCACGGGCTGCAGTCACTGCCTGGGGGCGGGGGGGAGGGTGCTGGATAAGGAGGAGTCTTGGGAAAGAGGGGGCTGGGGACTCTAGGGAGTGAACTGGGGGTAGGGGGAAAGGCCTGGCCCCGGAGGCTTGTGCAGTCCCACCCTCACACAGCCCTGCAGCCGGGGGGAGGGGAGGGATGGGATCGTAGGGGGTGGCTCCTGGGAGGTTGGGGGGGGCAGAGGAGGGGAGGGGGACGGGCATCGGCACCACCCAAGGGCTCATGCAACCCTCTCTCATTCTCTGGTCTGTGTGTTCCTTTGTCTCCTTCTGCAGGTCATCCGGACCATCAATACCCTGCTGCTGCGCAGTCGTTCGGCTCCAAGACCTGGATGGACAGATCTGCTGCCCTAGGATTCCCTAATTGCGGGGGAGCAATCGACAACATGCACATCCCCATCCGGGCCCCAGAACATCAAGTGGCCTAGTTCATCAACCGCAAGAGCTACCAACCTGGTGGACCACCGGGGCCACTTTACTGACATTTATGTGGGGTGGTTGGGTAGGGCGCATGATGCCCAGACTGCAGCAGCATGTGCTGGCCTAGCAGCCTGTGTGACAGTATGCCCCCTACCCACTGGGTGGCCACCTTCCCCACCCTGTGTGTGTTTGTGTGTGCCAACATACCTGAGGATCCCTCCCAAGCCTCCTCAGAGGCGTGGGACACATCCAGGCTGGCAGGGACTGGCTCCTGGGATAGGGTGACGGTCCTACTGTCCTCGGGTCGCCATCCTCCTCCTCCTCCTCCTCCATCAGGGGTTGGACCTGCCCCTCTGTCTCCTCCACGTCGGGGACAGGCTCCGGGCACTGGACTACTGGCTGCTCCAGGCCGGAGTCCACCAGGATAGAGGGGGAAGAGGGTTCCCCCCCCAAGGATGTGGTGGAGCTCAGTGTAGAAGGGGCAGGTGTGGGGTCCTGACGGAGCTCCTTCACCTTAGCCCTGACTTCTTCCGTGGTCCGGGCAGGGTGACCTTGCTCCACCAGGGATACAGCCATGCGGCAGTAAATCTCCACATTGCGGCATTTGGCCCTGGGGTCCTGCAGGGATGCCTCCTCGCCCCACAACTCCAGGAGGGTGGCGATTTCTGGCCTGCTCCAGGTGGGGGCATGCTTCTTGGTGCCCATCGGGGGGTCCTATGACCCCTGTGGGAGGTCCCTGGAAGGGCCAGGGGGTCTCGAGGAGCTTGCTGGGAGGCCATATGTGGCTGAAGTAGAGCAGCATGCTGAAGGCACCTTCTCTGGCCAAACTTGCAGGGTGCCTGCAACTTTAAAGGGTGCCAGCAGACAGGAACAATAGAGTTCTCATTGAGTTGGCCGGAGTGGCCCAGTGGCCACCATTTTTTTCCCCTGGAGGCCAATTCTTGCACAAAAACCCCTCTGGAGTGTCCACACTTGCCTTTTTGTGCAATAGCTGTAGCGCTAAAAGGAGTTATGCCTCATAAAAGGAAGTTTACCTACACCGGCAAAAGCCCTCTGTTCTGTCATTTTACTACCAATTTACTTGTGCAAAAGTGCATTTGAGGTGTGGACGCTTGGCAGGTTTTTGCGCAAAAACAGCCGTGTTTGTGCAAAAATCTTTCAGTGTAGACGTAGCCTGAGGGTTACAGGAGTTGGAGTAAGAAGTCCTCCAGCTTGACAGTATTTTGACATTATTTTGAAATAACTGCCTGCTATGTAGACGCGGACTAAGTTATTTCGAAATAACACTAGTTTTTTCAAAATAATGTTGCTTTGTAGATGTACCCTAACAGGCAACCTACTGCCCTCTTGGACCCAAGAACATCTGAATAACCATTTATTAAAATATGTATTAATCTTTTATTATCCCTTTGACATTATAAATGAAATCTTAAATTAAACTGTGTTCCAACTGTAACAATCAGAGTGGGTGTTTTGTGTATGTGTATAAGAATTTAGCAATGCTATAGATAAGATGATGATATCTGACAGTTAAACAACCTGACTAGATCTTTGCTTTCCCATTTTTCTCTTTTTAGAAGCTCCTTTCAGCACTTTAGTAGCTTGTTCAGTAGTGAATTTGACCTACACACACTCCTTGTCCCTTCAATCTCTTCTCTTTAGACTTTAGTGTTTGCCTTGTACATTCCCTGGTCAATACAGTTATTTGACACTGTTCTGTTGCATTCCCTGATTTCTTTCATATGCTTTGTTTTCACAAAGTTTCTTCCCTTTTGGCTCTACAATCTCCCTTGTGACAGTATGTGGTAATAATTATAGATACCAAATATTTCATGCTCCCATAAACTTTGCCTGCATTTTGATTTTTGTCCATTTTCCATCTTTCCTAAATGGTGTTTCTCCCCTTTTTTCTAGAGGCAGGAGGAAAGAGGGAAATGAACTAAGATAGCTAATTCTTTGCTTTTGTGTGGTATTGATTTCTCTGTGTCTTTTGGAGGCTCATTAGTTTTACTAACCGCTATCTTTTATAAGACATTATTTGATAAGGGACTTAAGTGGTATTTGGGGATGACATAATGGGGGCAGTGGCAGTAGATGGTGAGACAAAGCTAACAGCAGTAAGTGATGCATTAACAGAGTTGGCAGAAGATAAAATTAGTCTCTGTGTGGGGTTGCATTACTAAAGTCCATGTCATAAATGACCATGCCTATCGGTGCAATAGGTATATCTGTGCTAATATGTTATATTGTAAAATCTGGTCAGGAAGATAGACATGATGGTGGGGAAAAGCACATAAAAACTGCCACAATAGGTCAGACCAGTGTCATAGCTAGTCCAGTTCCCTGTCTTCTTAAAGTGCAAAATTCTTCATAGGAAATTAAGGCTATGTCTACACTGCAGAGTTTTTCCAGGATACTGGAGGTATCCCGGAAAAACTGCCATGTCCAGGGAACGCGTTTGCTCTTTTGAAATTTTTTTTGGAAGAGCAGACATGCTTTTTCGGCATCCCTGTAAACCTCATTTTACGAGGAAAAAGGGATGTTCCAAAAATGGGTTTTTTTCCCAACATTTGGCCCATTGTTGACAGGCCAAATTTTGGAAAAGCCTCTTCAGGAAAAAGCTACGCAAATTGCAAACCGCAATTTGCGTTCATTTTTCCACTTCTTTTTTCAGAACAACAGTGCAGTGTAGACATAGTCTAACAGAACAGGCTAATTTCAAGTTGTTCAGTCCCAGTTACTGGCAGTTTGAGGTTTACAGAAACAAGAGCATAGAATCACAGAACCATAGAGCTGGAAGAGACCTCAGAAGGTCATCAAGTCCAGCCCCCTGCTCTAGGCAGGACCAATCCCAACTAAATCAACCCAGCCAGGGCTTTGTCAAGCCGACACTTAAAAATCTCTGGGGATGGAGACACCACTACTTCCCTAGGTAACCCATTCCAGTGCTTCACCACTCTCCTAGTGAAATAGTTTTTCCTAATATCCAACCTAGACCTCTCCCAACACAACTTGAAACCATTGCTCCTTGTTTCGCCATCTGTCACTACTGAGAACAGCCTTTCTCCATCTTCTTTGGAACCTCCCTTCAGGAAGTTGCAGGCTGCTATCAAATCCCCCCTCACTCTTCTCTTCTGCAGACTAAACAGACCCAACTCCCTCAGCCTTTCCTCACAGGTAATATGCTCCAGCCCCCTAATCATTTTGGTTGCCCTCCGCTGGACCCTCTCCAATGCGTCCACATCCTTTTTGTAGTGGGGGGCCCAGAACTGGACACAATACTCCAGATATGGCCTCAACAGAGCTGAATAAAGAGGAATAATCACATCTCTGGATCTGCTGGCAATGCTCCTCCTAATGCAACCTAATATGCCATTAGCCTTCTTGGCTACAAGAGCACACTGTTGACTCATATCCAGGTTCTCATCCACTGTAACCCCCAGGTCCTTTTCCACAGAACTACTACTTAGCTGGTTGGTCCCCAGCCTGTAACAATGCTTGGGATTCTTCCGTCCCAAGTGCAGGACTCTGCACTTGTCCTTGTCGAACCTCATCAGATTTCTTGTGGCCCAATCCTCCAATTTGTTTAAGTCACTCTGGACCCTATCTCTGCCCTCAAGCGTATCTACCTCTCCCCCTAGATTAGTGTCATCTGCAAACTTGCTGAGGGTGCAATCCATCCCCTCATCCAGGTCATTAATAAAGATGTTGAACAAAACCAGTCCTAGAACTGAACCTTGGGGCACTCTGCTGGAAACCGACTGCCATCCTAACATCGAGCCGTTGATCACTACCCGCTGGGCCCGGCCTTCTAGACAGCTTTCTTTCCATCTTACCATCCATTTATCCAATCCACATTCCCTTAACTTGCTGGCAAGAATATTGTGGGAGACCATATCAAAAGCCTTGCTAAAGTCAAGGTATATCACATCCAGTGACTTTCCCACATCCACAGAGCCAGTTACCTCATCATAGAAGCTAATCAGAGTGGTTAGGCACAACTTACCCTTTGTGAATCCATGCTGACTATTCCTGATCACTTCCCTCTCTTCCAACTGCCTCAAAATGGATTCCTTAAGGATCCCTTCCATGATTTTTCCAGGAACCGAGGTAAGACTGACCGGCCTATAGTTCCCTGGATCGTCCTTCTTCCCTTTTTTGAAGATGGGCACTACATTTGCCTTTTTCCAATCATCCAGGATCTCTCCCGATCTCCACGACTTTTCAAAGATAATGGCCAAAGGCTCCTCAATGACATTTGCCAACTCCCTCAGTACCCTCGGATGCATTAAGTCCAGACCCATGGATGTGTGTATGTTTAGCTTTTCTAAATAGTTCCTAACTTGTTCTTTACCCACCAAGGGCTGTCCGTCTTCATCCCATATTGCATCATTTAGCGCATTAGTCCGGGAGCCGACCTTGTCCGTGAATACAGAGGCAAAGAAAGCATTGAGTACTTCAGCGTTCCCCACATCATCTGTCACTAGGTTACCTCCTTCATCCAGTAGGGGCCCCACACCCTCTCTGATCACCTTCTTCTTGTTAACATGCCTGTAGAAACCTCTCTTGTTATCCTTCACATCCTTTGCCAGTCGCAATTCCAATTACGCTTTTGCCTTCCTGATAACCCCCCGGCATTCTCGAGCTCTACATTTATACCCCACCCGGGTCATTTGTCTAAGTTTCCACTTTTTGTAAGCTTCCTTTTTGTGCTTAAGTTCACCAAGGATTTCCCCTGTAAGCCAATCCGGTCTCCAACCATGTTTGCCTCTCTTGCTATGCAACGGGATGGTTTCTTTCTGTGCCTTCAATAAGGCTTCTTTAAAATACTGCCAGCTCTCCTAGACTCCTTTCCCCTTCATGTTAGCATCCCAGGGGATCGCGCTCTCCCCTTCCAAACTCCCTCTCTAAATTCCCTGTTAGTACTCCCATTCGCAAGCTCCTTGGTCGCTTGCTCACTGCTTTATAAAGTCCTGGACTGCCTGAAAGTCCCTCCCCTACCAAGGCTCAGCCAATCAGCAGAGGCTTCTACAATTTAAACTTTAATTAGAAGCCAACAGTTTCCACCTGCCAGTCACAGCACACACTCCATGAAGGGGAGGGGGAGGGGAAAGGGGAAGGAAAAAAAAAGCCTCACTCAGAATACAGGAAAAAAAAACTCTCACTCACAAACACAAGCTCAGCACACAGCAAGAAAGCCCCAAACACAACACACACTGCAGACAGCCACTTCCCTCAGGAGTTCTGTATCTGCTTTCCTTTACCTGGAGAACTCCCTCTCTAAACTCCCTGTTAGCACTCTTGGTCGCTTGCTCACTGCTTTATAAAGCCCTGGACTGCCTGAAAGTCCCTCCCCCTACCAAGGCTCAGCTAATCAGCAGATGCTTCTACAATTCAAACTTTAATTAGAAGCCAACAGTTTCCACCTGCCAGTCACAGCACACACTCCATGAAGGGGAAGTGGAGGGGAAAGGGGAAGGAAAAAAAAAGCCTTGCTCACAACACAGGAAAAAAAACCCCTCACTCATAAACACAAGCTCAGCACACAGCAAGAAAGCCCCAAACAAGCAAGAGCATAGGGCTGCCTCTCTTCCCAGTGTGAACTATCTGCCATGAACCTATCTAATTCTTTATTGAACTCAGTTATAACTTTGGCCTTTACAACATCCCAAAGCAATGAGTTGCACAGGTTGACTGTGCATTGTGTGAATAAGTACTTCAGTACATTTGTTTTAAACCTTCTGCTTATGAATTTAATCGCTGAATCCCTGGTTCTTGTGTTATGTGGGACACTGTCCTTAATGAACAATTTAATCAAATAAATGAGGGACACATTTTGTCCTCATTGTGTAAATGTAAAGTGTAAATGCAGATGTCTGTGCTTAAGAGATACATACACTGACAAGAATTAAGGATAGATTAAACTGGTCTGTAAAATATGCTAATTAGAATAATATTTTGCTCTCCTACACAGAGTATCCAAATCAAACCTGAATCCTATTCTTATCATGTAGAACTTCAGATATACAGAGATGTATTCAGATATATTCCATAAATTCTAATGCAGAATAGGGAAACAAGGCACTAGATTCCTATTCCTTTTGATTTTAATTTAATAATTTTGTAACAACACATGAATTTAGAAGGGCCCTACCATATGAAATCCAAATCTTGTGTAGGGGAGTTTGCACCTATAAGAAAGTATTTTCTTTCTTTTTATTCCCTTGGTTAGATCCTTATCCAGTAAGGGTGAACAATCTGTTCCTTCTTCCCATTCTTTTCCAAGATGCTTGGATCCACATGGTGAGAAATTGCCTTTACGCAGTGTGGCAGGGTCAGGCCAGAGGGCTGCTGCAGAGGGGGAAAAAGACAGCCCCAAAAGGGTAAAAGACCTGCAAATAGAAGCAGAGGGCTGCAGGACAATTAGAAGCAGCTGGGAGGGAGCTGGCTCAGACAGATTGGGGCCAGCTGACTCAACTGCTGGCTGGCTGAAGGCCTTTAAAAGCCTCAGCAGTTAGAAGCTGGGAGAGAGAGTGAGAGGATGGGATGGGAGGAGAGACGAAGGAGAGACAGAGAGCAAGAAGTTTGAGAGCAAGTCATACCAGCATTAAAGCAGAAACAGCTGGGGAGGGAGTCCCAGAAGTAGTGGCTGGGCTCCCAGTCACAGAGACCCACTGCGAACCCTAACTCCTGGGCTATGTCTATACTGGCAGCTTCTTGCGCAAGAACAGGTGTTCTTGCACAAAAACTTGCCTGCTGTCTACACTGCACGTGTGTTCTTGTGCAAGTAAATTTACAGTCTAGCATTGTAAAACAGGGCTTCTTCCGGAAGAGTTATTCCTCTCCCCATGAGGAATAAGCCCTCTTGGGCAAGAGCTCTTCCACAAGAGGGCAGTGTAGACAGACATCATGAATTTCTTGCGCAAGGAGCCCCTATGGTTAAAATGGCCATCAGAGCTTTCTTGCGCAAGAGAGCATCCATACTGCCATGGATTCACTTGCGTGAAAGCACATCTCTTGCGCAAAAGCACATGCCAGTGTAGACACACTCTTGTGGAAGACTTTTTGTGCAAGAATGCTTCCGCAAAACAGTTCTTGCGCAAGAAATTGCCAATGTAGACGTAGCCCTGGGGTTGGGAGTGAAAGCCTGGCCCCAGAGGTGGCCTGGGTAAGAGGGGCTCTTGCCACAACAGTTATCTGCTCTCCTTCTAGGCTAGCACTAAGATTATTTGACATTTTGACCCAAAATGACTGATGATAAATGCAAAAAATATTTCACAACAATAAACTGAAAAGGTGAAAATCGAACACAGTGATCTCTCATTTTTTTAGTTTCTCCAAACATGTTTTTCTAAAACCAGAAAAATGTGAATTTCATTGAGCAGGCCCATCAACCGGCAGTTGCCCTGGAACCTGGCAATCCTAAAAGGTCTGGGACTGCCACTGCTACTGTAGCAGAAACCGTGGCAGTGGCTAGAGCCCTGGGCCCTTTGATTCACCTTCAGAGCCCCAAGTGGTATGTTCTGAGCACTGCAGAGGAGCTGGCAAGGGGAGGTATAGCTGGCTGCCCATAGCCCTGCCTCTTCTGACCGAGGCTCCGTGTCAGGGCTGTTCCCTATTTTGGCACTCAGAGTGCAGAAGATGAGGGCCTGCAAGAGAGCTTAAAAACCTTATCTCTACAGGCACTGGTTACCAAAAAACTTTCCCCAGAATCACAATACACAGATTTTGGGGAATTGCTGCCACCATCAAGTGATCTTATCCCTAAAACTAGGGGTGAACGCTTGAACCCACCCCCAGGGGTACCCCAAGCTCTTTTGCCCCAAAAGAACTTGAAAAAAGAAAAGAGAAAAACAAACTGCAGTCTCTAGTAGTTGACCTCCCAGTCTGAGGCCTGCAGATACAGACAGACAGACCTTCCAGGACACAAGAATCAAATCATCACCTTAAAAAAGTGATTTTTTTATTACAAAACTAAAGATAAACTTGATAAAGCATACTTGGTTGCTAGATGTCACAGAGCAACTAAGGAAAACAAATTAAAACACAGAGAAAAGTCCCTGGGCACAGTGCTCGATGGTAAATGGGGAGGGGATGAATAGATTCACACAGAGCAGTTCAAACCAAACCACAAAATAAAGAAAAATTACCCTGAAAGCGACTAGATTCACTTTTCCCCTTACTTATTTCCAATTTTCTCTTTGTTCAGTCCATTCTCATGCCCCAAATTCCTTGGAGACATGGTAGTCTTGCTTGGGTTTAAATTATTCTGTGTCTCTCAACTCCTGGTTTTTCTCTCCCACATAAAGAAAGCAGGCAGGAATCTATTTCAATTCAAATTTCAACACTCTATCTAGATTGGTTTTCCTAGCCCTCTGGCCAACACTTTTGTTAGCTATCTGAGTTTAAAACCTTAGTCACCGGATGCTAGTCAGCATTCCTCCTGTCCATTATACCCCATCTCATGCAGTAGTGTGGATCTGAGGCCCCGCTACTTTGCCCAAGAGCCCGGCAATTTTGTCGGCTTCTCTGTCACTGAGGGTATGTCTACACTATAGAATTTTGTCGGAAAACAGCTGTTTTTCCAACAAAACCTGAGTTACGTCCACACAGCAATCACGTTCTTTCAAAAGTAAATTGAAAGAACAGAGGGGTTTTTCCAGCATTGGTAATCCTCTTTCTGCAAGGAAAAAGCCTTTTTCCGAAAGAGCTCTTTCGGAAAAAGGCGTGTGTGGATGGGGAGGAGAGGTTTTTTTCGAAAGAAGAGGCCTCCAGGAAATAACACAGGTGCCTTGGTGGACACTCTGTCCACATTAATCAGGACTCTATAGTTCCTGTCTCCTGGCCCCTCTTAAAGCTGCAGGCACCCTGGACAAGGCTTGTCGCAGGAAGCCAGCCTGAGAGCAGCACCTCACTATGTGGCTCTCCCTGCCACAGGCCTTGCCACTCATGGCCCAGCCTCAAGCCCCCTGCAATTCTCCTGACCTTCACAGGGAGCTTCCCTTGCCTGATTGTCCGTGGGGCATGGGAGGGGAGGTTGGGAAAAGGGCAGCACTGTCCCCTGGGCCCCTCTAAGGCATGGCCTGTTGTGCAGGCCACACATGGCCTTGTTCCTGGGACATTCCTCTCCTCTGGCCTGAGGACTGTTGGTCACTGCTCACAGAGAAGGGCACGGCCTCAGGGACAGTGTGTGCATGGATGACTGACTGCCTCTCCCTCTGTGTGTTCTCCACAGCTGGACCAGCTGGGACTGAGGGCGAGCCACACCACCAGAGCCAGCTGCCAGAGCCCCAGGAACCCAAAAGCATGCCAGGGTCCAGGAAGACCTCATGCACCAGCATGTCAGTGTCCTGCATGACATGCAGCAGACCCTGGAGCAGAAGGTCTCAGTGTGGTGGAACTGCGCATGGGACCAGCTCATGCAGCATGTGATAACATGAGTGCCATCATGTCATGCACACCTGCCTGCTGTTGCTGCTCCTGGCTCTGTTATGCCCATTCCCCCTCTGCCTAACCCCCATGTGATGCCTTTGCTGCCTCCCCATGTGATGTCCATGTCCCCTCCCCAAATGATACCTGTGCTCCCTCCCCAGGTGATGCCCATGCCCCCTCCCCAAGTGATGCCTGTGCTCCTTCCTCAAGTGATACCTGTGGTCCCTCCCCAGGTGATGCTTATGCCTCCTCCCGCTGCCCCCTTCCATTCCTGACCCTGCTTCAGGCCCCCCCCCCCCATCCTATCCAGAGTCTGGACTCACCCAACCCCAACTCTGACAAAGTCCCCGCACCCGAGGTGGCACATCTAGCCACCCCCTCCCCCTCCAGGTTTTGAGCCCCTCTCCCCCTCCAGGTTTTGAGTCCCCCTCCCCCTCCAGGTTATGAGCCCCCTCCCCCACCCACCTTTTTTGATTGTAATATAAATACAGAGTTAGTTTTGTTGAAAACCAAGCAGGTTATTAAGAGTTCAGGGAAGGGGTAAAGGGAGGGGTTGTGGTGGGAAAGGGACAGGGCTGCAAGCCAGAGGCCCCTAGTGGGGAGGTCCTGGGGAGAGTTACTGGGGTACTTGAGAGAACCTCTCCCTCAGGGCCTTCCGAATGCGCATCTCAGCCTGATGGGCCTGTTGGATGGCAGTTGTCCTTGGCTGCTGGAAGGTTTGCCCCTCACAGCTGGCGTCTGCCCTCCATCCCCCTTTCTCTCCACAATGTTGTGGAGACACAACGTACCGCGACCACCTTGGGCATGTTGTGCTCCCCCACATCGAGGTGGCTGAAGGCGCACTCCACCTGGATCTGGGCCCGGTTCAGGTGTGCATTAAATTGGTCTCTGCTGGGGTCTAGGTGTACGGCATATGGCTTCATTAGCCATGGCATGAGGGGGTAGGCTGTGTCCCCTACGATGCACAGTGGCATCTGCACATCCCCAACTGTAAAGTCATGGCAGGGGAAGAATGTACCCACCTCCAGCTTTTCATTTAGGCTAGAGTTCCAAAACATGCGGGCATTGTGTGCCCTGCCTGATCACTGGATGAAAATGTCATTGAACTGTCCATGGTGGTAGACCAGGGCCTGCAGCACCATAGAAAAGTGGCCCTTCCTATTAATATACTGGGCCACATGATGTTTTGGTGCTTGGATCAGTATGTGGGTCTCATCTATGGCTCTAGCTCAATTTGGGAACCCCAGGACAGCAAATCTGGCCACGATTGGGTTCAGGTCTCCCAGGCGGATGACCCGCCACAGCAAGATGGAATTGATAGCCCTCACCACCTGTAGAAGGAGACAAACAAACACACAAAACAGAGAATGAGAGAGGGAGTGCCTGAACCTTTCGGAGGTGCCCACCCCCCTCCTCAAGTGTATCTACCTCTCCCCCTAGCTTAGTGTCATCTGCAAACTTGCTGAGGGTGCAATCCATCCCCTCATCCAGGTCATTAATAAAGATATTGAACAAAACCAGGCCTAGAACCTGCTGTGTCGTCCGAGGCCGAGGAGGGCTCCACATGTGAGTGCCATCGTGCTCCCCTTATGTGTACGGGGAGGTAGGGGGAGAGGGAGCCCAGGGACCATGCGCCTGGGCCTTGCCCACCATGGAGCAGCAGCTGGGTGTCATGCAGGGGCCCTGGCTCGTTTCCCACACGCCGACCTCGCCTTGCAGAGGGGGGCTGGGTTTCACCCACTGTGTCCCCAGGGAGAACTGACCACTGCTCTTGTTTCACCACAGCCGCAACACCTGGGACTGCAGGGCGCACCACCCCGCCTGCAACAGCCACCCGCACCCGGGCCAGCAGGCACACCAGGAACCTGGAGGACTACCACCAGCGGCACTTGCGGCTACTGGAGCACCAGCTCCGCACCCAGAACCACTGGGTCCGGGAGGACCTGCGGCTGCGGCAGTGGAGCTTGGAGGCACTGGAGGTGCAGGGCCATGCCCTCAGAGGCCACCTCCAGACCCTGGTGGACAGGTTCCTGCCTCCTCCTGCTCCTGCCCCTGCGGCCACCCCTGCTCTCACTCCTCCTCCCACCCCTGCTCCCCTTCCCACTTCCTCCACACCCCCTGTCCCTCCTGCCCCACCCTCCACACCCACTCCCCCCTGACGCCCCCGCACCCGCAGTGCTGCGAGACGGGAGAGCCAGCAGGACCCCCAACCCTGAGCTTTCCCTTCCCTTCCTCCCCTTCCTCCCCCTTCCAGTTCCCTCCTCCCAGGTTTCCCCCTCCCCTCTCCCACCCTCATTCCTCCATCCCTCCACCCCAGTTATGTACAATAAAAAGAGGTTGTTGTTTTCAAAACAGGTGTCTTTATTTAACATTAGGAAGGGGGTCAGAGAGGGGAAAGAAGAAGGAGGGGAGGGTGGAAGAAGGCCCCAATGGGGCATGCAGGGAGAGTTCAGTCCTCCTCCTCCACCAGGAAGGTCTCCCGCAGGACTTCCCAGATCTGGACGGCCCCCCGCTGGGCCTCCCGGATGGCGCTGGTGCGGGGCTGAGCGTAGTGGCCAGCCATGTGCTCAGCCTCAGCCATCCAGGCTGGCAGGAAAGCCTCCCCCTTCCGCTCGCACAAATTGTGCAGCACACAACATGCTGCCACCACGGGAGGGATATTGTGCTCGGCGAGGTCGAGGCGGGTGAGGAGGCACCTAAAACTGGCTTTCAGTCGTCCGAAGGCCCCCTCAACCACAATGCGGGCCCTAGTGAGCCTGGCATTGAAGGCCTGGCGGTAGGGGTTGAGGTGCCCCGTGTACGGCTTCATCAGTCAGGGCTGTAAGGGGTAGGCCGCATCCCCCACCAGGCAGACGGGCATGTCCACGTCCCCGACCCTGATATGGTGGTCGGGGAAGAAGGACCCGGCGTGCAGCCTCTGGCACACGGAGGAATTGCGGAACACCCTGGCGTCGTGTGCCTTGCCGGACCAGCCCACATTAATGTCCGTGAACTGCCCCCGGTGGTCAGACACGGCCTGCAGGAGGACGGAGAAGTACCCCTTGCGGTTGATGTACTGGGAGGCCTGGTGTTCCGGGGCACGGATGGGGATGTGCGTCCCGTTGATGGCCCCCCCGCAGTTGGGGAAGCCGAGGGTGCCGAACCCCTGGATGATGGCATCCGGATCAGCGAGGCGGACCACCCTGCGGAGCAGCACCCAGTTGATGGCCTTGACCACCTGCAGAGAGACACAGCAAACCGCGAATCACTGGGGTGCCCAGGTGGCTGGGAGTGTTCGTTCCCTGGCACTGCCCCGCGCCCCACTCCCAGAAGCAACCCCCACTGCGATCCTGGCTGCCACGGGTGGCCTGTAGTATGGCCGGGACAGACTGAACCCTCCCGTGTGGGGCACTGTCGCCTCCTCCCCGGCCCCCATTTTCCCTGGGACGGCCCATTCCCTCCTTGCAGCCCCCCTCTCCCCCGGCCCAGTGGCCGGTGAGTGCCGTACCTGCATGAGTACTGCTCCGATGGTGGATCTCCCCACGCCGAACTGGTTCCCGATGGATCGGTAGCTGTCCGGCGTGGAGAGCTTCCACAGGGCGATGGCCACACGCTTCTGGAGGGGGATGGCTGGCCTCATGCGAGTGTTCCGTCGCCGCAGAGCAGGGGCGAGCCACTCACAGAGCTCCAGGAAGGTGTCCCTCTTCATCCTGAAGTTCTGGGTCCGCTGTCTGTCTCCCCAGCGCTCCAGGACAATGCAGTCCCACCAGTCGCTGCTGGTGTCCAGACGCCAGATGCGGCAGGGCACGCTGGCGTCCGGGCACTGCTGCGGCTCCTCCATGGCCCCCAGGGAGGCCAGGTGGAGAGGCAGGGGGCTGACGTGCACCAGGTGGTGCCAGGCAGCCTCCAGCCATTGCTGGCAGGCTTGCAGCAGCAAGTCCAAAAACTGCACCAGAATGCCCAGAGCGAGCTCTGGCTCCATGGTGCCAACTGCGGCGGCGCCCCCAATGGGAACCACCAACACAGGCAGGCGCAGAGGAAAACGCTTTGCTGTCCCTCGGTGAGGTAGGCAAGCAAGCGGAGAAGCTGAGAACCGGCTGTCCAGGGGGGGTCCCTTTAAGCACGAGCCTCAGATAGCCTCAGACAGCAGCCACACAAAGCAACTACTGACCTGATGCCCTGCCGGAACCGGTTTCAGCTGGCCTTAAATGCGACCCAGCGTCCAATCAGTGTGGACGCGCTAGTTCGAATTAGCAAAACGCTAATTCAAATTAGTTTTTGGGTCCAGATGCATTAGTTCGAATTAGCTTAGTTCGAATTAACTAATTCAAACTAAGTTAGTTCGAATTAGTGCTGTAGTGCAGACATACCCTTATAAACCTCTACCTTTTCCCTCTGCTGACATGTCTCCTCCCCTTGCTCCATCAGCTCCCCTGGTGCCTGCTGACCCCCAACCCCTCACCGTCCTCTGCTGTCCTGACTCCTGCCCTTCTCACTGCCCTCAGCCTTCCTGAGACCTGCCCTCCTCTACCAGCGCTTCTCTCCCCCCGTGCCCACTCCTCCAGTAGCCCCACTCTGATCATGTGAACTACCCCTCCTCATCCCCTCTCCTAACACCTCCCTCTACACACCTGCCCTGCCTCTCTCCTCTGGTGCTGGTCCCTCCCCTGCAGGTGTCTGCCCTTCTGCTTCACCCCCAGAATCCCTTGGCACCTGCACCCTCCTGGTGCCTCCCCCTTCCCTCACTGCCCCTGCCCCCTTTGCCCTCTTTTTCCCTGATACCCACCCCCTCACCACCCTCTGCCCCCATTCCCCTCATGCCCCTGTGCCCTTACACATGCCTTGCTCCATACCCGCCTTCCTCATGCCCACCCCTTCTTTCAAGCCTTCTCCCAGCACCTCCCCCTCCCCCCTCTAGCCCCCAGTGCCCTTACCCTCTCCTCTCCCAGCATCACCCTGTTCCCCCATCCCACTGACACCTCCCCTCCTGCTCTTTTTCCTCATTGTCTGCACTTGGCCCCCTGAGATTTGTCTCTCCTGCACCCCTCTCCCTTGGTGCCTTCTCCTTTCGTCTTCTTCTTCCCCTGACCTCCTCCCCTTCCCTCCCCTCCCCTCAGCACAAGCCCCTTCCCCATATTTTTCCCCTCCCCTCCCCTCGCCTCCCCCCCACAGACCAGCCCAGCTCTAGGTTTTTTGCTGCCCCAAGCAAAACATTTTTTGGCCACCCCCCTCACCTTTTTTGTTGTCTTTTAGATGTTTGCATTTTGCAATGGGTTTTTTTTGTTTGTTTTCATTTTTGTCCCGGCATTTTAGCCCTATAGATAGCAAATAGCATATTCGTTCGTTTTTTTCCATAAAGGAAAAGGCGCTTCAAGTGAACTCCCCCTTTCACTGCTGCTGGGTCACAGCAGCCTTTTCCCTGCCCTGTCCAGCCCCTCCCTATGGACAAGCACCCCTCACTCCCGACCCACAGGGGAAGCAGGGTGCAGGGACAGCACAGAGCCAGAGGGGTGCAGGGAACAGTGGGGGTGTGCAGGGGTGGCACGGGGAATGGGAGGCACAGAGGGATGCAGGGATCGGGGGGAGCAGGGTGCGGTGGAGGCACGGGGAATGGGACACGGGGAACAGGAGGGGCAGAGGGATCGGGGTCTAGGGGCAGTGCAAGGAACGGGCCGCACAGAGCTGGGGGGGCAGGGATCGGGGGGAGCAGGGTGCGGGGTGCAAGGGCGGTGCAGAGCCAGAGAGTTGCAGGGAAGAGGGAGAGCAGGGGGTCCGAGGTGCAGGGGAGCAGGGGCAGCGTGGGCAACGGGCGGCGTGGAGACAAAGGGGCGCGGGGCGGGAGCAGTGAGCCAGGCGGTTGACAGGGCGCGGTCTCTTGCCGGTGAGGGGGCTGAGGCCGTGGCAGGACTGGAGCCGGCGGGGCGGGGCGGGGCCTGGCTGTGCCGCATGCTGCAGCCAGCTCCCAGGGACAAGCGGCCAGAGCCGAGCTGCCACGGCCCTTTAAAATCGGCGGGGCCACGTCCTGCCGATGTCCCGCCCTCTGGCTCGCGCCCCGCCTCCTCGCGCCGGAGCTAACGCAGGCACCCCGGTGGCAAGAATCGCCATACTTCCCCCTCCCCGGCGGCGCTCTGCACCTCCGCCAGCCGGCAGATCGGATGGGGCCACGCCATCCGTAGTACGGGCTTTGGCCAGCCCGTCACAACGGCCCACCGGGCCAGTCCGCCCCTGCACTGGCCAGCTGGTAAAATCTACTCATCACGGGCGAGTGTATTTGCCGAGCCCTGCCCATGGATGTATGTTTAGCTTTTCTAAATAGTTCCTAACTTGTTCTTTCCCCACCAAGGGCTGTCCACCTCCTTCCCATACTGTGCAGTAGTCTGGGAGCTTACCTTGTCTGTGAAGACAGAGGCAAAGAAAGCATTGAGTACTTCAGCTTTTCCCACATCATCTGTCACTAGGTTACCTCCCTCATCCAGTAACACCCTCTCTGATCACCTTCTTCTTGTTAACATGCCTGTAGAAACCTTTCTTGTTACCCTTCACATCCCTTGCTAGCTGCAATTCCAATTGTGCTTTCACTTTCCTGATAACTCCCCTGCATTCTCGAGCAATATATTTATATTCCTCCCTAGTAATCTGTCCAAGTTTCCACTTCTTGTAAGCTTCCTTTTTGTATTTAAGCTCACCAGGGATTTCCCCGGTAAGCCAATCTGGTGGCCTACCATATTTGCTTTTCTTGCTGTGCATTGGGATGGTTTCTTCTTGTGCCTTTAATAAGGCTTCTTTAAAATACTGCCAGCTCTCCTGGACTCCTTTCCCCCTTCATGTAAGTATCCCAGGGAATCCTCCCCATCAGTTCTCTGAGGGAGTCAAAGTCCGCTTTTCTGAAGTCCAGGGTATGTATTTTGCTACTCTCCTTTCTTCCTTTGCTCAGTATCCTGAAATCTACCATCTCATGATCACTGCTTCCCAGAGAGTCTAACTTCTCAATAGTCAGAGACATTCTCCCTTAAAAATAGCTTCCCCTTTAATCTGATTAACAATTTTAGGAAATAGTTTTCTCTCACATCTTGTTTTCCAGTAAGCCTAACTTGATTTTTATTTAAGGATCCTTTGTGAAGTCATGGTCACTCATTGTAAGATATAAATTAGTGATCTTCCCATTAGTAACTTTTAACTATGGACCCAATTGCTAAAATATTGCATCGATTGCTAGGACATCAACACTTTGTGCCAAGAAGTTAATCTCATTTGCCATCATTTCTTTCAGCCCCTGGAAATGTGTGTCTGTGTTTGGATATGTATGATTATATTTCTAACAACTTTCTCATTTTGTGTTTAATTTTTTTTCTCAGGCTACGTCCAGACTGCAGGCTTCTTTCAGAAAGATGCTTTTCTTGGAAGAGATCTTCTGAGAAATCTTCTTCTGAAAGAGAGCGTCCATACACAAAAGCACATCGAAAAAGCGATGTGCTTTTTCAAAAGAGAGCATCCAGCCTGATTGGACACTATGGGTATGTCTACACTGCAGCACTAATTCGAACTAACTTAATTCGAATTAGTTAATTTGAACTAAGCTAATTCGAACTAGTGCATCTAGACCTAAAAACTAATTCAAATTAGTGTTTTGCTAATTCCAACTAGCATGTCCACATTGAGTGGACCCTGAACCGAAGTTAAGGCTGGCCAGAACCAGTGCCAGCAGGGCATCAGGTTAGGACTTAGAGTGTGGAGCTGCTGCCTCAGGCTAGCCAAGGCCTGTGCTTAAAGGGACTCGACCCCCACCTTGGACAGACAGTTCTCAGGGTTCCCCGCTTGCTTGTCTACCTCGATGAGGGACAGCAAAACAGTCCTGTCTTGAAGTGCCCTGAGTGCCCACGCTCGGCACATCAGCGCACTTGGTCATCAGCCCGGCTGCACTTGCCACAGGCTGCCATCTGGGGGGGGTCATTCGGGGGGGCTGTCAGGATCCAGGAGGCCCTGCAGGAGAGCTTCCATCCCGAGGAGCCCACAGAGCCACCCCAGTCCTCCCCATCGGGGGCTCGTGCCCCATTCCTCCCTCACCTCCTTCCACTTACCCCTCCCTAGCCCCCCTTCCTGATGTAAAAAATAAAGGACACATGTATTCAAAAATAGAAACTCTCTTTATTTAACAAAACTGAGGTGGGGGGGATTAACCTCTGGGGAGACTGGGAAAAGGAGATGGGAGAGGGGAAGAGAGAGGATGGGAGAGGGGAGGTAGAAACCTGGGAGGAAGGAGGGAGCTGGAAGGGGGAAGCCAGGGGAAGAAGGAGGAGGGGAAGTCTAAAACTATGGTACGCCATATCTTCAGTACTGTGTAGAGATGTGGTCTCCTCACCTCAAAAAAGATATTTTGGCCTTGGAAAGGATTCAGAAAAGGGCAACTAAAATGATTAGGGGTTTGGAATCGGTCCCATATGAAGAGAGGCGAAAGAGACTGGGACTTTTCAGCTTAGAAAAGAGGAGACTGAGGGGGGATATGATAAAGGTATATAAAAGCATGAGTGGTGTGGAGAGGGTGCATAAATAAAAGTTCTTCATTAGTTCTCATAATATAAGGACTAGAGGACACCGAATGTAATGAATGGGTAGCAGGCTTCAAACTAATAAAAGAAAGTTCTTCTTCACAAAGCAAATAGTCAACCTGTGGAACTCCTTGCCACAGGAGGCTGTGAAGGCTAGAACTATAACAGAGTTTAAAGAGAAGTTAGATAAATTCATGGAGGTTGGGTCCATGGAGTGCTATTAGCCAGGGGGTAGAAATGGTGTCACTGGCCTCTGTTTGTGGAAGGCTGGAGATGGATGGCGCGAGACAAATCGCTTGATCATTGTCTTCAGTCCATCCCCTCCGGGGTACCTGGTGTTGGCCGCTGTCGGCAGACAGGCTACTGGGCTAGATGGACCTTTGGTCTGACCCAGTACAGCCATTCTTATGTTCTTATGTTCTAAGCTCAGGGTTGGGGGGGTCTCACTGGACCAACTTGATTTTCATGCAAACCTGCTCCTGGGTTTGCATGTGGCCTTTGGTGGCCAGGCTGGCAGCTATTCTGCCCGAGATGGCCACTTTCCTGTGCCTAGTGCGGAGATTGTGGACGTTGGAGGCCTCCCTGCAAACCTGGATGAGGTCCACGATCTCCGCACTAGACTAGGTGGGCGCTCGCCTCTTGTGGCCCCGGGCAGGCTCCTGGGAGCCGCCAGCCTGGTCCTGGGATGAGGGGGAGAGCTGGGTGGCAGCGGGTGGCTAGCTTATGCTGTGCCAGGTGCAGGGTCTGCTGGCTGGGTGCTGGCAGGCTTGCACCTGGCACGGGCACTGTAGCCAGACCGTGGCCATTTAAGGGCTCCGGGGCTGGGAGTGGGACAGAAGAGTTTCCCTGGCTTGGCCCAGAGTGGCCACCAGGGCAAGCTGGGAAGGGCTAGCCTCCAGCTAGTTCGAATTAAGTGGCTACACAGCCCTTAATTCGAACTACTTAATTCGAACTAGGCATTAGTCCTCGTAGAATGAGGTTTACCTAGTTCGAATTAAGTGCTCCGCTAGTTCGAATTAAGTTCGAACTAGTGGTTTGTATGTGTAGCGCCTATGAAAGTTAATTCGAACTAACGACTGTTAGTTCGAATTAACTTTGTAGTGTAGGCATACCCTATCTCACATAAAAGGCCACCAGGAACCACTTCAGGCAGTGTTTTAGGTCACTAGTTCCTTCTGAGTGCTGGTGCTGGAGCCTTGCAGAGACACGCACTTAAAGGGACCCCCTCTGGACAGCCATTTCTCTGCTTCTGCTGTTTGCTTGCTACCTCTTTGAGGGACAGCAGAGCTCTTGCAGTACCTTCTGTGATTGCCTTGTTCTTTCTTGAATGCCACAGCTTTGTTCTTTGTGCCATGGAGCCAGAACTGCCCCTGGGCATGCAATGGCCCCACACGGCCATGCTGCAGTTTTTGCAGCACTTTGTGCCGGCTACCTTCCTGATCCTGACCGAGCTCAATCTCCAGCTCATTCTGGGGACCGTCTCCCTAGGTGCAGGAGCCACACTCTGGCAACTGCAACCGACTGTGGAGAGGCATTTCTGGAGGCTCGACACCAGTTTGGACTGGTGGGATCAGCTTGTCATGGAGCAATGGGACAACCAGCAAGTGGCTCCAAAACTTTTTAATGTGAAAGGTCACCTTTTTGGAGCTATGTACCTGGCTCGCCCCCACCCTCTGGAGATTAGACACCCACCTGTGGCCCACCATCCCTCTGGAGAAGCGGTCGCAATCACCATCTAGAAGTTCGCCACCCCAGATAGCTACCAGTCAGTAAGCAACCAGTTTGAGCTGCAGTCCCTGCATGGGGGGGGGGGGGAGTCCTGGAAAAGGGGATCCCTCGGGAAAGGGGGGTGGGAATCTGTGAGGGATGTGGATGTGATATACCTTGGATGTAGATGTGATATACCTTGACTTTAGCGAGGCTTTTGATACCGTCTCCCACAATATTCTTGCCAGCAAGTTAAGAGAATGAGTATGGATTGGATAAATGGACTGTAAGATGGATAGAAATCTGGCTAGACTGTCGGGCCCAACAGGTAGTGATCAACGGCTCGATGTCAGGTTGGCGGTCGGTTTCTAGCGGAGTGCCCCAAGAATCGGTTCCAGGCCTGGTTTTGTTCAACATCTTTATTAATGACCTAGATGAGGGGATGGATTGCACCCTCAGCAAGTTTGCAGATGACACTAAGCTAGGGGGAGAGATAGATACATTGAGGGCAGGGATAGGATTCAGATTTACCTAGACAGATTAGTGGATTGGGCCAAAAGAAATCTGATGAGGTTCAACAAGGACAAGTATAGAGTCCTGCACTTGGGACGGAGGCATCCCAAGCATTGTTACAGGCTGGGGACCAACCAACTAAGTAGTAGTTCTGCAGAAAAGGACCTGGAGATTACAGTGGATGAGAAGCTGGATATGAGTCAACAGTGTGCCCTTGTAGCCAAGAAGGTGAATGCATATTAGGTTGCATTAGGAGGAGCATTGTCAGCAGAAATAGAGAAGTAATTATTCCCCTTTATTGAGCTCTGGTGAGGCCACATCTGGAATATTGTGTCCAGTTCTGGGGCCCCCACTATAGAAAGGATTTGGACGCATTGGATAGGGTCCAGAGGAGAGAGACCAAAATGATTAGGGGGCTGGAGCACATGACCTGTGAGGAGATACTGAGGGATTTGAGTTTGTTTAGTATTCAGAAGAGAAGAGTGAGGGGTGATTTGATAGCAGCCTTCAACTTCCTGAAAGGCAGTTCCAAAGAGGATGGAGAAAGGCTGTTCACAGTAGTGACGGATGGCAGAACAAGGAGCAATGGTCTCAAATTACAGTGGGAGAGGTCTAGGTTGGATATTAGGAAAAACTTTTTCACTAGGAGGGTGGTGAAGCACTGGAATGGGTTACCTATGGAGGTGATGGAATCTCCATCCCTAGAGGTTTTTAAGTCTTGGCTTGACAAAGCCCTGATTGGGTTGATTTAGTTGGGATTGGTCCCGCCTTGGGCCTTGGGTAGGGGGTTGAACTTGATGACCTCCTGAGGTCTCTTTCAGCTCTATGATTCTAAGTTATCAGATGTTGTCTCCATTATAGTCCTCTTTCTGCTTTTTAATGCTTGGGTGATAGGTGCTTTAGAAACATAGATAGATAGATCCTTTGGCCAATTGAAAGAACATAGGTCTTGTATTTCAGTCCTATTTTTCCTACAGTAGCTGTCTGTGATTGGACCAAGAATCTTGAGTGTTGCAAAATCAGTTTTTTCTTCATTTGAAAATTCACCTATGAGATTTTTTTCCCCCAGGTAATAACTCTACTCACAGTCAAGAAAAGAAATTATTTTGCTGAAGTCAGGAGACAGTAACTTACTTTACGTCATGAGTTTTGTGCTGTTTCCCATGAAATTCAGGATTGTGGTCAGTTGCTATGCTTATTTTTCTTATTATATCAGAGATGATTCATTTCATGGATTCACTTGAAATAAGATTTAAATGAATTTGAAAAACTTTGATCTGAGAAGAAAAAGATTGTATTTAAAATAGGTTAAACAGACCAAAATTGTTGATATACCCTTAGCTGTTCCTCTGCATATATCCCTAATTTGGGACTATTCCCACATCATTTCTGAAGTTTTAAAATACTGTGTGGAAATTTAAATGATATTATTTTCTTAAATCCCCACTCTATTTCCCTCTTGATTGTACCTGATTCTAATATTCTCATATGTTTGTCAAGTATAAGAGGTTCAATAGGGTTTGACTTTAAAAGAATTGGGACTGATTTTTAAAAAATTGTTTTGTTGTTAATAATCAAATATATTGCACTTCTGCCTGCAAGACTTGATCATGGAGTAAGATTCCAGTATAGTAGGGGATGTGAAAAGACAGGATAAAAAGAGGCATTGCCCCAAAGAGCTTACAATTTAAGTTTTAACTCTGGACAAGCTATATGCTTTTTTGGGGCTTGAGGATCAATGCTGTGCCACTGAGACATTTCCACAAATAAAAATGACTTTCAGATGACAGGAAAGGTCTGTTAAACTGGAAGGGCATGTCTACACTGCAGAGTTATTTTGAAATAACAAGGTGAGCGTCCACACAGCAAGCGCTTTATTTCGAAATTATTTCAAAATAATGGGCTTCTTATTCTGAAATGATAATGCCTATTTCAAAATAGCTATTTTGAAACAGAATGGCTGTGTCTAGACTGGCGCGATCTTGCGCCAGAGCTATGCAAATGAGGCTCAGCGTGGAATATCGCCGAGCCTCATTTGCATAACTAATGAGCCGCCATTTTTGCGGAAGAGGCTCTTGCGCAAGACGGAGCTGTCTACACTGCCCCTTCTTGTGCAAGAAAAGCCCTCTTGCGCAAAGCCGTTATGCCTGAAAATAATCAGCATAACGGCTTTGCGCAAGAGGGTTTTTCTTGCGCAAGAAGGGGCAGTGTAGACAGCTCCGTCTTGCTCAAGAGCCTCTTCCGCAAAAATGGCGGCTCATTAGTTATGCAAATGAGGCTCGGCGATATTCTACGCTGAGCCTCATTTGCATAGCTCTGGCGCAAGATTGTGCCAGTCTAGACACAGCCAATGAGTATGGATGGTGCAGCTGTGCTTATTTGGAAGTAATTGACCTCCAGAGCTTCTCACAGCTGCCCTGGTGGTCACTCTGTTCACACCCCTTAGAACTCTATAGTTTTCCTTCCCCTGCAGCCTTTAAAGCTGCAGCCATAGGGGAAACTGCTTGTGGCACAACACAGGCCCTGCCAGCCCTGTGCAGAACACATTTGTGCAGTAATGGCTGGCCCCAGCACTTCCACCGAGCCCCCCAGGGTTGCTAGTGAGCCAGCAGCCAGCTCCCAAGCCCCTGGCCAGGGCAGAAGAAGAGGGCCCCTTCCTGGTCTGGTGCAGAGATCCTGGATCTCATTGAGGTTTGGGGAGAGGAGGCTAACCTCCAGGATCTCTGAACCAGGAGCAGGAATGCAGATGTGTGCTGCTGGATGGCTGCTAGTCTTGGCCAGAAGGCCACATGCGTATCCCAGAACAGGTGTGCATGAAAAAAACTCAGGCAGGACAACACAAAGTCCAGGGAATTAAGTTCCTACTCAGGGATGGCACCCCAGTCATGCTGCTACTTTGAGCAGCTGCACTTCATCCTGGGATGGGTGTCGGTCCCTTCTCCCTGCTGTTATTGATTGCAGCTTGGAGAGGCCCATTGTGAGCTTCCCAGAGGGCAAGGCTGTGGACCAGGATGAGAAAGAGGAAAAGGTGGAGGAGGAAGAGGATGCTAGCCAGGACATGATGTCCAGCAACGTGAAGTCAGTACCCTTTGTAGGATGTCTCCCAGGGATTGTACAAAGCCGAGGAAGGCCCATCAGGTGAGTTCCATTACTTTCCCTAGACACACACAGGGGAAGGTGACGGGTGGCAGGTGGTGGGCGGCGAGGGACCGCACGCTCATCACTCGGCCTTCTTGGCCTGAGGCTTGCACAGCAGCCTGTACACATGGGTGCACATGGAGCACCAGTCCAGAGCAGACAGTTGCATGAGGCTCCCACACAGGAATCTTTTGCTTCTTCTCACAAAGTTGCTGGAGAGGCCTGCCTTATTCCCAACTCTGTGGTGAGACACCTTCCCACCACAAGCCACCACTAAGGAGGCTGGAGTCATGGAACCACATGGCAATGCCACACATGGCACACAGTCATGCCTGCACTCTCAGGGTAGCATCCGCTCCTGGGCAAGTGCGGAGAGGTGGAGGATGCCAAGCCCCTGCATGGGAACCTGCTGGGAGGAGGAAGTGGTGGGAACCCCAGTAGCACCCTTCCTGGCAAGCAGCGTCACACCACCCCCAACATCCTTCCCCCCATCTTCCAGTAGGCAGGGATAGAAGTCCTCTCTCTGTGGGATGCCGCCACTTCCAGACCCATTGTGTGCATGGCATAGAGGGAAGGCAACCCTCCCCGTCACCCCTTCCCATCTGCAGGTTCCTGGCCTAGCTGGCACCTTCCCATGCCTGCTATTCCCAGGGTGTGGGGTACTAAGACTCCCCTGGGATGTATATCCATGCCCCTGCAGGACAGTGCCCACTGCCTAGGCCACAGATGGCCTCGCTCAAAGCACATTGCCATAATGTGAATCAAAACCTTTCGGTGTTGGCTCACACATTAGGACTAGGTTCAGGCACCATGTCTTCTGGGATGACTGCCCTTCTCTCTGTTCTTCACAGCTGGACCAGTTGTGAGTGCAATATGTCCATCACCTCCCACGCCATCCTCCTGATCCCACAAGAACCACCAATGCAGAAAACCCCACTTGGACCTGGAGTGGGATCACATTGCCTGCCTGCATGCTCTGTCTTGAGTGGGAGAAGTAGAGGTGGGACACAGACTTTGAGGAGCACCACGTGACAGGGAGCTTTGCCACACCATCTGTCAGGAACTGTCCCAGAAGACCCGGAGCATGTGCATGGCATACACCACCGCTGTTGACCTCTTAGTTGCTGCCATTGAGCAGTCCAACAGCCACTCCCTGCACCCATTCCCCCCTCCCAGGTCCCCTCAGCACCTGCTCCTGCCCCTGCCCCCACTCCTGCCCCTGCCCCTCCTCCTCCAGCTTCACCTCCTAGCTCCCCAGTGGCCACTGAGGGCCCTGCACATGAGGCAGTCAGACTACCTGAGGCAGGAGCCATTCCCCGCCCCATCCCTGAGCCCCTCCTCCCGATCCTCCTCCTTCCTCCCATCTCCTCCCACCTCCCAAGTTCTTTCCTCAGTCCCTCCCCAGTTATATTGACCTCAATTAAATATCATAGGGTATGTCTACACTACAAAGTTAATTCGAACTAACAGCTGTTAGTTTGAATTAACTTTCATAGGCGCTACACACGCACACCACGAGTTCGAACTTATTCGAACTAGCAGAGCGCTTATTCGAACTAGGTAAACCTCATTCTATGAGGACTAACGCCTAGTTCGAATTAAGTAGTTCGAATTAAGGTCTGTGTAGCCACTTAATTCGAACTAGTGGGAGGCTAGCCCTTCCCAGGTTGCCCTGGTGGCCGCTCTGGGCCAAGCCAGGGAAACTCGTCTGCCCCCCTCCCGGCCCCGGAGCCCTTAAATGGCCACGGTCTGGCTACGGTGCCCGTGCCAGGTGCAAGCCTGCCAGCACCCAGCCAGCAGACCCTGCACCTGGCACAGCACGAGCCAGCCACCCGCTGCCACCCAGCCCTCCCCCTCTTCCCAGGACCAGGCTGGCGGCTCCCAGGAGCCTGCCCGGGGCCGCAAGAGGTGGACGCCCACCTGGTCTAGTGCAGAGACCCTGGACCTCATCCAGGTTTGGGGGGAGGCCTCCAACGTCCACAATCTCCTCACTAGGCACAGGAAAGTGGCTGTCTAGGGCAGGATAGCTGCCAGCCTGGCCACCAAAGGGCACATGCAAACCCAGGAGCAGGGTTGCATGAAAATCAAGTTGGTCCAGTGAGACCCCCAACCCTGACCCCTGAGCTAAGAACATAAGAACATAAGAACGGTCATACTGGGTCAGATCAAAGGTCCATCTCGCCCAGTAGCTTGTCTGCCAACAGCGGCCGACAGCAGGTACCCCGGAGGGGATGGACTAAAGACAATGGCCAAGCCATTTGTCTCGTGCCATCCATCTCCAGCCTTCCACAAACAGAGGCCAGCGACACCATTCCTACCCCCTGGCTAATAGCACTCCATGGACCCAACCTCCATGACTTTATCTAACTTCTCTTTAAACTCTGTTATAGTTCTCACCTTCACAGCCTCCTGTGGCAAGGAGTTCCACAGGTTGACTATTTGCTTTGTGAAGAAGTTTCTTTTTTTAGTTTGAAGCCTGTTACCCATTCATTTCATTTGGTGTCGTCTAGTCCTTCTATTATGGGAACTAATGAAGAACTTTTCTTTATGCACCCTCTCTACACCACTCATGATTTTATAGACCTCTATCATATCCCCCCTCAGTCTCCTTTTTTTCTAAGCTGAAAAGTCCCAGTCTCTTTCGCCTCTCTTTATATGGGACCTATTCCAAACCCCTAATCATTTTAGTTGCCCTTTTCTGAACCCTTTCCAGGGCCAAAATATCTTTTTTGAGGTGAGGAGACCACATCTCTACACAATACTGAAGCTATGGCGTACCATAGTTTTATACTTCCCCTCCTCCTTCTTCCCCTGGCTTCCCCCTTCCAGCTCCCTCCTCCCAGGTTTCCACCTCCCCTCTCCCACCCTCTCTCTTCCCTTCTCCCACCTCCTTTTCCCAGTCTCCCCAGAGGTTAATCCCCCCCACCTCAGTTTTGTTAAATAAAGAGAGTTTCTATTTTTGAACACACGTGTCCTTTATTTTTTACATCAGGAATGGGGGCTCGGGAAGGGTAAGTGGAAGGAGGTGAGGGAGGAATGGGGCTCGAGCCCCCGATGGAGAGGACTGGGGTGGTTCTGTGGGCTCCTCGGGGTGGAAGCTCTCCTGCAGGGCTTCCTGGATGCTGACAGCCCCCCGAATGACCCCCCCGGATGGCAGCCTGTGGCAAGTGCAGCCGGGCTGATGGCCGAGTGCTGTGATGTGCAGAGGGTGGGCACTCAGGGCATTCCAAGACATGACTGCTTTGCTGTCCCTCATTGAGGTAGACAAGCAAGCAGGGAACCCTGAGAACTGTCTGTCCGGGGTGGGGGTCGGGTCCCTTTAAGCACAGCCCTCGGCTAGCCTGAGGCAGCAGCTCCACGCTCTAAGTCCTAAGCTGATGCCCTGCCAGCACTGGTTCTGGCCAGCCTTAACTTCGGTTCAGGGTCCACTCAATGTGGACATGCTAGTTCGAATTAGCAAAACGCTAATTCGAACTAGTTTTTAAGTCTAGATGCGCTAATTCGAATTAGCTTAGTTCGAATTAGTGCTGTATACCCATAGAGAGTTTATTGTTTCAAACCAAGAAGTCTGGTTTATTTTATCTGCAGGAGAGGGGAGGGGAGGGAAAATAGGAAGGGAGGGTAGGGGAAGGGAGAGGTGGGGGAGGAAAGGCACACGGGAGAAATGCAGGGACCCCTTGTGGAGAGGCACAGGGAAGAGTCTCACAGCTGGCCTTGGATGAAACTCTCCCTCAAGGCCTCCAGGCTGAGCACAACAGTTTGATGTGCTTGTCGAATGGCACTCGTGTCTGGCTGCTCAAAGCCTGGCCAGCCATTCAGCCGCTGCTCCCCACCCTGGTAGGAAAGTCTCTCCTTTCTCTGAGTGAGGTTGTGGAGCACACAGCAGGGCACCACCACGAAGGAGATGTTGTGCTTGCTAAGCTCCAGGTGTGTGAGAAGGCTCCTGAACCTCCCCTTTAAGCAGCCAAATGCACACTCCAACACCATTCTGCACCTGCAATGCAGAGGCCTCTTGTGAATAGGCCCATGGGAGAGTGCCTTGGCTGAAACTCTCCCACAGGGCCTCCCTGATGTGCAAAGCCCCCGATGGGCCTGCTGGACAGCAGTGGTGTGCAGCTGCTCAAAGGCCTTGGCCAAATGCTTGGCCTCTGCCCTCCACCCTGGCAGGAACGTCTCCCCTTTGCATCACCCACAATGTACATGGGCATGTCCACATTCCCGACCCTGATGGTGCGATCAGGAAAAAATGTGCCAGCGTGCATCCTCTGAAACAGGCTGGAGTTGTGGAATATGCGGGCATCGTGCTCCTTCCCTGATAACTCTATGTTAATAGTGGTGAAGCGGCCTCGGTGGTTCACGAGGACCTGCAGCGTAATTGAAAAGTACCCCTTCCTGTTCATATAATTGGAGGCCCAGTGTATGGGGGCCTGGATGGGGATGTGGGTGCCTTCAATGACCCTCTGCTGTTGGGGAAACCCATGGTGGCAAAGCCAGCAATGATGGGGTCAGCGTCTCCCAGGATGATGACTGTGCAGCAGGATGGTGTTGATGGCCCTCACCACCTGTAAAAGAATACAGAGAATCAAGGGGTTCCCAGAGCCCTTTGGAGGTCCCTAAGCCCAAGCCCCTTTCCACAGCAGGAGCAACACCAACTTAACCCGTTCCCTGGCAGATCTTTGTGAAAGCGGGACTGAAAAACCTCCAGAGAGGGAGAGTCCACCCCCCTTCCCTAGAGAAAACCATTCCAGTGGTTTGCCAACCTCCTGGGACCATACCTGCATGAGCACGGCCCCGACACATAATCTCCCCATGCTGAACTGGTTCCCAACAGAGAAGTAGCCGTTTGGCATGGTGAGGTTCCAAATAGCAATGGTGATATGCTTTTGGAGGAGGGTGGCAGGTGACCAAAGCAGACTGAAGAATTTCAAAAAGATCTCACAAAACTAAGGCTATATCTACACTACAAAGAAAAGTCAGAAAAAGATACGCAAATTGCAAATGCTTTTCTGCTTTTCTTCTGAAAGAGGCTTTCCCAACATTTGGCCCATCTACATGGGGCCAAATGGCAGAAAAAAACCCTCTTTCAGAACATCCCTTCTTCCTCATAGAATGAGGTTTACAGGGATGCTGAAAAAACGAATCTGCTTTTCCGAAATTATTTTTGGAAAAGCAGATGCATTCCTTGGACATGGCAGAGCTTTTCCAGTATACCTATGGTAGTCTAGATGTATCCTAAGTGACTGGGCAACAAAATGGCAAATGAAACTTAATGTTGATAGATGTAAACTAATGCACTTTGGAAAAAATAATCCCAACTATGCATACAAAATTATGGGGACTAATTTAGCTATAACTACTGAAGAGCGAGATCTTGGAGTCAGTGTAGAATGGGTTCTCTGAAAACATCCATTCAATGTGCAGCAGCAGTCAAAAAAGCAAACAGAATGTTTGGAATCATTTAGAAAGGGATAGAGAAAAAGAAAGAGAACATCTTATTGCCTCTGTATAAAACCATGGTATACCCACATCTTGAATACTGCGTACAGATGTGGTTGCCTCATCTCAAAAAAGATATATTGGCATTGGAAAAGGTTCAGAAAAGAGCAACAAAAATGGTCAGGGGTTTGGAACAGGTCCCATATGAAGAGAGATTAAAAAGACTTGGAATTTTCATCTTAGAAAAGAGGAGACTAAGGCTACATCTAGACTGCAAGCTTCTTTTAGAAGAAGCTTTTCTGGAAGAGATCTTCCGGAAAAACTTTTTTGAAAGAGAGTGTCTACACAGCAAAAGCGCAACGAAAAAGCAACCTGCATTTTCAAAAGATAGTGTCCACATTGACTGGATGCTATCTTGGGGTATGTCTACACTACCACCCTAGTTTGAACTAGGGTGGTTAATGTAGGCATTCGAAGTTGCAAATGAAGCCCGGGATTTAAATATCCCGGGCTTCATTTGCATCTTGCCGGGCGGGCACCATTTTTAAATCCCCTTAGGTCGAACTTCGTGCCCGCGGCTACACGTGGCACGGAGTAGGTAGTTCGAATTAGGATCTCTAATTCGAACTACCGGTACACCTCATTCCATTCCATGAGGAGTAACGGTAATTCGAATTAGAGATCCTAATTCGAACTACCTACTCCGTGCCGCATGTAGCCGCGGGCACGGAGTTCGACCTAAGGGGATTTAAAAATGGCGCCCGCCCGGCAAGATGCAAATGAAGCCTGGGATATTTAAATCCCGGGCTTCATTTGCAACTTTGAATGCCTACATTAACCACCCTAGTTCGAACTAGGGTGGTAGTGTAGACATAGCCTTGCATATAAGGCCACCTGGAACCAGTTCAGGCAGGGCATTAGGTCAGCAGTTGCTTCCAGGTGCTGTTGCCTAAGGCTAGCTGAGACATGTGCTTAAGGGACCCTCCAGGAAAGCCGTTTCTCTGCTTCTGCTGCGTGCTTGCCTACCATTCTGAAGCAAAGATTTAGCAGTATGTGCTCTGGTTGTCCAGCTGTTGGACACCACAGCATACTCCTTGCCATGGAGCCGGAGCTGCCTCTGGGCATGCGATGGCCCCACACTGTCATGCTGCAGTTTTTGCAGCAGTTTCTGCAGGCTGCCTTCATGGCCCTGCATGCTCTGGACTCTGAGCTTATATTTGAGACCCTCTCCCTGTGTGCGGGAGGTTCAGAAAAAGCAACAAAAAGGACCCTCGCCCCACAGTGGAGAGACAGTTCTGGAGGTTGGACACCAGTTCCAATTGTTGGGATCGGCTGGTCATGGAGGGGTGGAAGGCCACCTTCATGGAGCTGTGTGCCTGGCTCACCCCTGCCCTCTGACAATGGGACACCGACCTGCAAAGCGAGTCACCATCACCGTCTGGAAGCTCACCACCCCAGATTACTACTGATTGGTGGGTAACAGTTTGGCATGGGAAAGTCCACCATTGGGGCCCTCCTCATGGAAGTAAGGCACTCTTGGGCTGCAGTCCCTGTGGGGGAGGGGGGAGTCCTGGAAAGGGGGACCATAGAGAAAAGGGGGGTGGAGGTGCAGAGGTGGGCTGGGGGTTGGGGGGAAGCCTTGTCCCCAGGGGGTTCTGCTGTCCCACCCTCACTCAGCCCTGCTGGAAAGGTGGCCTCATTGGGGATGGCTCCTGAGGTGTTTGAGGCAGGGGAAGGAACGGGAGGAGGGCACCTCCCAAGGGCTCAGGCACTCCCTCTCATTCTCTGTTTTGTGTGTTTCTTTGTCTCCTTCTACAGGTTGTGAGGGCCATCAACTCTGTCCTGCTGCGCAGGGTCATCCGTCTGGGAGACCTGGACCCAATCATGTCCGGATTTGCCACCTTGGGGTTCCCCAACTGCAGGGGAGCAATTGATGGAACCCACATTCCAATCCGCGCACCACATCATTGAGCCACCGAATACATCAACCACAAAATCTATTTCTTGATGGTGCTGCAGGCCCTCATGGACCACCGTGGACAGTTTATTGATATTTTCATCGGGTGGTTGGGCTGGGCACATGACGCCTGAATTTTCAGAAACTTCAGCCTCTACCAGAAGCTGGAGGCTGCCACATTCTTCCCCCAGAGTGACTTTCTTGTGAAGGACATGCAGATACCACTGTGCATTGTTGGGGACGTGGCCTACCCACTAATGCCTTGGCGCATGAAGCCCTACACCAGCCACCTGGACCCCAGCAGGGACCAATTCAATGCCCTCCTCAGCTGGGCCTGAATCCAGGTTGAGTGTGCCTTTGGGCATGGTTCAGGTGCAACCTGACCTGCCTCAACATGAGGGAGTACAACATCCCCGAGGTCATCTCGGCGTGTTGTATTCTTCACAACGTCGTGGAGAGGAAGGGGGAGGTCTTCCTACCAAGGTGGGGGCAGAGACTGGCCGGGAAGAGAGGGCCTTAAGGCAGCCTGGGACAGCTGCCATCCACCAGGATCATCCGTTGGGGGTGCGCATCCGGGAGGCCCTGAAGGAGAGTTTCTCTCAAGGACTCTAGGAACTCTCCCCAGGGCCTTCCCGCTAGTGGCCTGTGCCTTGCTCCCCTATACCTTTCCCATCACAACCCTTCCCTTCCCCCCTTCCCTGTACTCTCAAGAAACACACCTGTTTTGAGTTGAGCAAAAAAAAAGTTGTATATTTATTTTTATAATAAAAGTTATTGGGGAGGAGGGGTGCTGAGAACCTGAATTTGGGAGGTAGGAGGGGAGCTCAGGGTTGGGAGTGGCGCATAGTGTGGCTGGAAGTGCCACCTCGGGTCCGAGGACCTCGGCAAACTTGGGATTGGGTGGGGCTTGGGACAACAGGGGAGTGGGCAGGAGTGGGGGCTGGTGCAAGGTCAGGTATGGCAGAAGGGGCACGGGGAGGGGGCATGGACATGGCAGGGGGACTGGAGCAGGATGGGCTGGAGCAGGGACAGGAGCCAGGTGTGCCATCACTTCCCGAATGGTGGCACACATGTTTTTGCCCTGCCACACAAACTGGTCACACATGCAGTTCTGCCACTTGACATCATCCAGGACTTTCTGAGCCAGGGTTTGCTGCATATCACGCAGGACAGCCAAGTGCTACCTCATGAGGTCCTTGTGGATCCTCCTCTGATTGTGGCTCCCCCAGGGTTGGGCGGCTGCCTCCGATGGCGTGGATCACCCCTCAGCGATGGCTGGTCCAGCTATGGAGAATAAAGAGGGAGAGGCGATTAGTCATCCATGCAGACACTGTCCCGGGGCTGTGCCCTCCTGTGTGAACAGCAACCAACAGTCCTTGGGTCAGAGAACGGGGATGTCCTGGAGCAAGGCCATGTGTGGCCTGCACAGAAGGCCCTGCCTCACGGGGCCAGAGGTGCCCAGGGGACCATGCTTCCCACGGAGAAGCAGGCAAGGGGAGTGTTTGGCCACACTGGGATCCCATGGGTGGGAGAGGAACTTGGAGCAGGCTGGCCTTCCATGGGGCCCGCACACACACCTGTGCCTGGCAGCGATGTCCCCGGGAGTGGGTGGTGTCTCGCATGGGCAGGCATGCCCATGTGCTGTGTGAGGCACTCCTCAGTCTGTGTGCGGTCATGCCTGTGCACTTGTGCTCAGCCTTCTTCCAGTGGTGGTTGGTGGTGGGAGGGTGTCTCCCCCTGGGGATCAGAAGTGTGTGTGGCCTCCCCTGAGCCTGAAAGCAGGAATGCAGGAGTGATCCGGGACTGCCTTCTCAGGCCAGATGGTGCAGACTGGCGCTGCACGTGCTTCCACGTGCACGGATTGCAGCACAATGTCCAGGCCAAGCAGAGTGAGCAAAGATCGTACCCTATCCTTTCTGTGCCACCTTCCCCCACCCTGTGTGTGTGACAAACTGAGAGCACTCACCTGATGTTCCCTCCCTGGCCTCAGAGGATGCCTGGGAGATATCCAGGGCCTGGGGTACCGGCTTGAGGGTCCTCCTCCTCGGCAGGGAGCTCCGGTACGGCAATGACAGATGTCTCTAGCCCTGAGTCCACCACCACAGATGGGGAAAAGGCTTCACTACCCCTCAGGAGTTGATGGATTTGATGGTGGTAGGGGCAGTAGTGTGGTCCTGCCCTGGAGCGAGAGCCGCACTCCCTGGCCCTGGCATTGCCCTGCCAGAGCTCTTTGACTTTGCTCCTTACTTGGTCCAAGGTCCGGGTGTGGTATCCCCTCGTGTCCAGAGCCTCAGCGATTCAGTCATATTCCACATTTCGCCTCTGGGAGTGGAGATCCTGCAGGGTCTCCTCCTTCCCCCACAGATCGAAGAGGGACAGGATCTCTACCCCAGACCACAGCATTTGCTTCCCCTGGCTGGGTCCTTGGAGCCCTGGTGGTGCTCCCTGTGAGGACCAGGGGCATCTTGAGGGGCTTGTGGCTGCACCATGGGTCCAAAAGTTGGTGGCAGTGAGAGCCGCACAGTGAGGTGTAGCTCCCAGGGTCGGCTTCCTGCCACAAGGCTTGTCTCAGGTGACTGAAACTTTAAGAGCTGCCAGGAAATGGGAACTATAGAGTTCTGATTAATTTGGATGGAGAGGCCACCAGGGCACCCGTGTTATTTCCTGGAGGCCTCTTCTTTCGAAAAAACTCCTTCTTCTGCATCTTTTCCGGAAAAAGGTTTTTTTTAGAAAAAGGCTTCTTCCTTGTAGAAAGAGGTTTACCGCTGTCGGAAACCTCTCCACCCCCTATTCTTCTGTCCACACTACTATTGCAATAGTAGTGTGGACAGAAGTATTGTTTTTCTGGAAAAACACTACAGTATAGATGCATCCTTAGAGGAATTATGATAGAGGTCTATAAAATCATGATTAGTGTGAAAAAAGTTAATAAGGAAAAGTTATTTACTTGTTCCCATAACATAAGAACTAGGGGTCACCAAATGAAATTAATAGGTAGCAGGTTTAAAACAAACAAAAGGAAGTTTTTCTTCATGCAGTGTACAGTCAGCCTGTGGAACTCCTTGCCAGAGGAGGTTGAGAAGACCAGAACACTAACAGGGTTCAAGAAAGAACTAGATAAATTCATTGAAGTTAGGTCCATCAATGGCTATTAGCCAAGATGGGTAGGAATGGTGTTCCTAGCGTCTGTTAGAGGTTGGGAATGGGCAACAAGAGGTGGTTCACTTGTTTTCCTGTTCTGTTCAGTCCCTCTGGGTCATCTGGCATTGGCCACTGTTGGAAGACAGGATACTGGGCTAGATGGACCTTTGGTCTGACCCAGTATGGTCACTCTAATGTTATGTCTTTATGTATCTGCCCCAGCTGACAGTCCTTTTGACAAAGAGGATGCACCCTCTGACCCAGGACAAATCTTCACAAGAGGTTCTCCTTTCTAGTCCCAGAATCATGAACCCCCCACATTGACTTCCCTTATGCCTCTGGTCAGGCTCAATGTCAAACCCTCTATAGATTTCAGCAACCCTACCATCTAGACAGTCACATTCCATAACTGGGCATGACCAGCTGAAATGTCCTGGCTTCCCACATCAGAAGCATACCAGTGGCCTCAGTATGGGACCCAACTGCTCGGTCTCCTTAGGTCATCTGGATGCAACTTGGCAATGGCATGGGGGAAGGAGGCCCCCATCGGGCATGGGGCTCCAGGGCGGTGTTTCAAGTGACTTCATTTTTTTCTAGTTTGGGTCTCTTGGGTATCTCTATTGGTGCCCAGGCTGGGTCTTCCAAACCTTGGTTTGGCCCATTCATAGGTCATGGCTGGATAGTTTTGTTAGGTCCTGCAGCAAGAAGAAAGTCCTCAATAATCCGGATTGTGGCAGCAAGCAAGTCTGGGTTATGCTGTCATACCCAAGTTTGGTTTGTTGTTGGCAAAATCTTGCGGTATTGCTTTAACAGAATGGAGTTGATGTAGAACAGAGATTGTGAAGACTGCTGGGCATAGACACTGGGAGCTCAGCTCTTGAGGCATTGGACCACCACCCGGGGCTGAGCTCCAGCAGAAAAAGGTTCTGAATGGAACCGGTGTTGATAAGTCTTGGGTCATACTCCCAAGCAATCCAGGATGGCAGCTTTTACTGTCCAGTAGTTGGCCACTGCCCCATCATCTAGAGCTCAGTCAGCTGCCTGAGCCTCCCTGGAGAGGAATGGTGCCAGGCGGGCAGCCGATGTGGTTCTTTCCCAACTGGGGGTTGTGGCTACTTGCTCGAAGGTGATTAAGTAAGCCCCTGGATCATTGTGTGGCCCAACCTTGGCCAGTGATATCCCATGTCCTGACTTTAATGGATTAGTGGGAACTGGAATACCGCCTCCTGGAACTGTTGTTCCTGCTGTTGCTGCTGAAGCACTCAAGCAGTATGTTCTGCTGCTGCTGTGACACTTGCTGCACCTTCCACCAGTTTTTTCTGGGCCTCTGCAGTGCTATGTTGCTGCTGGGCCTGCAGTGTCACCAATTCATTCATCGTCCTTTGGATACAAGGCTCGAGACCCCACTCCTGGTACCAGTGTGAAGGGGCTCACCCTCTCATCAGTGCCTCTTTGTGGTTGAGGGCATGTCTGCAATTCCTCTGCTTGGCTGTTCTCCAGGGGTGGAGGTGTCCCAGAATGCTTTCTGGTCCATTGCCTCAGACTAAGCTTCTTCTTGTTTGTTGTTGGCTGCTGGAGGTTGGGGGGTGGGACCCAGGTCTGCCCATTCCTCTGGGTCCGGGCCCAGGGACCCTATAAGTAGTAGTTACGTGCTGAGTATCAATGGAGTCTGTTGCAGTCATGTTCCCTGGACCACTTTCCCGGGAAGCTGCTCTATCCAGACCTTTCTCTAGGGCTTTGCTTTCCAGTTCTCCCTGGAACCTGTCCAGGTTTCTGCAAGGTGTTGCTATCAGCTACCAGCTAGTCTTCAGCCTCTGGACCTGGGTTCTGCCCAGGTCTGAAGTCCAGCTCCTACTTGGAGCTGTCCAAAGTGCTGTTGTCCTCCCAGTCAGTCATTTGGTCTGCCTAGGTCAGGGCTACTTAACATGTGGCCCGTGGGCCACATGCAGCCCGCAGCCCATTTGTTTGTGGCCTGCAGTGCGGTTTGGGTTTACACGGTGCTCAACGCATGGCTTGTGGGTGGGATCCTTGCACATGGCCTCCTCTGGGAATATGCTCCACAATGGCGAGTCAATATAATGGTCTTCTGTTGATATGTGTTTTAGTAGTTAAATGCCTGGACTGTCATTGCTCATTAAAAGTGCTGTCATATGGGTGGAAGTCAGTTAAATATTGCATTTTATTAATATCAGCAGAACTCACTTAAATGGGGCCTGTGTGTGGTGTAGTCTTGCCTTAAGCTTTTATTCATGCCCGTCAGTGTGAAAGAAGCTATTTGCATATATTTGCATATATATTTACATGTATATGCAACCATACTTAAGTTGTGGCCCTCGGCATACGCTGTGAGTATCATTGTGGCCCCGGGGCTTCCAAAGTTGAGAAGCCCTGGCCTAGGTCAAGCTCCAGTAAGGAACTGCCAGGCCCTGGACCACTTGCTGGGCCCTGTTTGTCTCCTGGAAAAGCAGCCATTCTAGTCTACTTAGAGGACCTCTTTTCTGCTCTTCTCCTTGGGGCAGAGTGCAGCAAGTCCTCCAGCCTCCAGCAGGAGGTGTTGAGCCTAGGCCACCTGGTCACAGTGACTATTCACTTTGTAGGAGACATCATCTTTGGATATTACTCGAGTAAATGTCTGTATAAAGTTTCTCTGTCTTTGATCAGTCTATTACTGTTTCCATTCAGCAGATTGTGAGGGAGCTGCTTTGAAGTTATTAGGTTATTTTGCTTTACCTACATTGTAGAATACCTTCTTTTTTTTTGCCCAGTATTTTCTTCATGAGAGAGATGGCCAAAACACACCAGCATTCTGTTGTGAGAGTAAAAACAAATTAATTTTGTAAACTCAAAAGAAAATGTTAATATAAATCATTTTTGAAAGGCTGTAATGAACAGAATATTTGCTGCTATCTGCATATTATATCAGGGTAATAGTAGCATCTTGTCAATAAAACTGTTCTTTTGATTAGCTGCTTTACTCTGCATAATTTGCCTTCGTCTTTCTGGTCGAGCGGTTGTGTCAATCATGTCTGGGTTTTGCCCCCGAATAAATTCCTAAATAGGTTGTGATAGTAATAATGACATAGCTCAGAATTTCCTGAGGGATATTTTACAAACTAGGGCTAAGGGTCTAAGATAAAACCGGTTCATCTTGTCATTACCACTTTTAATGCTCTGAACATCAGTTGTTGTTGCTACTTAATTATAGCCCTGAGTGAAGCTTAATTCAGTAGCTCAACACAAAGTTATTTTGCAAGATGTCAGCCAAAATTTCTCTGCATAATAAATACAATATTATAGGTGGGTTTTTTTTTACCTGTGTGGCATAAAGGATAAGGTGTCTGGCTCAGGAGATTGAGAGTTCAAGTCCCTTCATAGTTCCTACAGTCAGATGATTGTTAAGAAATAACACATGGACATTTGACAAATCACTAATAATTATGCATTTTTAATTCCTGCACTCTTTATTGAGGTCCAATTATTCTATAAAACATACAAACACATAAAGGAAACTTGCTCCAAAGGCAAGTCTAAATAGACAAGGAAGACAAAGGGTGGGAGTGGAAAGAAAGACAGGAATGGCTTGTCTAATGCGATATAATCAATCTGTGGCAGATTCCCACATAAAACTGAAATCACCTATTTCTTAGCTCAGCACCTGAACCAGTCGACTATACTCCCAGTCTCCACAATTCTACTGAAAAGCACAATAATTAGCTGAAAGAAAATTGTCAGGATGGAAGCGTTAGCAGTTCTTTTATTTTATTACTATTTTATTTTTGTTGAAAATATAGTTAGACATAACATTTATTTATAAACTGTTAAGGTCTTTCTTTAGTCTCTGGCTGTGTCTAGACTGGCCACTTTTTCCGCAAAAGCAGCGACTTTTGCGCAAAAACTTGCCAGCTGTCTACACTGGCCGCTTGATTTTCTGCAAAAGCACTGATGTTCTAATGTAAGAAATCAGTGCTTTTTCCGGAAAAGCCTTGATGCTCCCGTTCGGGCAAAAGTCCTTTTTGAGAAAAACTGTTGCACAAAAGGGCCAGTGTAGACAGCTAGCTAAGACTTTTGCGCAAAAGCAGGCTAAATGGGAAAAAGGGGTTTGGACGCTGGGAGACCGCGTAGGAGCCCCGGAGTTCCTGGTAACCCGAGCTCTTAAAGCAGACACAGGCTGCTGAGCGCACGTGGCAGGAGCGTGCCTCAGACCTCTGGCCTGAGGTCTGCCATGGTGCCCGTGCCATGCCCAGAAGCCACATCACAGCCAGCATGGCAGCTCTGGGCGCTCAGCCCCCTGCACCCCCAACGCAGGAGGCCCCCAGGGGCTGTAAACGACGGGCCCCATCCTGGTCCTCGGGGGAGCTGGACAGCCTGCTGGACCTCTGGCAGGAGGAAGAGGCCCTCCACGAGACCCACTTGCGGCGCTGCAACGCGGACATCTTCACCCGCATGGCCCAGGCACTCGCCCAGCAAGGCCATCCAGCCCAGACCCTCGAACAAGTCCGGGCGAAAGTCAAGGAGCTGCGCCTGGGCTACGTGCGGGCCAGTGAGGGCCAGGGGGCAGGAGCAGACACCTGCCCCCATTATGACCGGCTCCACGCCATCCTGGGCCAGCCAGCCCCGCAAGCCCCAGACATGCCCGTGGACAGCAGCGTGTGCCCCCCCGTCACCAGGACCACCGAGGCGGGGGAAGGAGACGACAGCAGTGCATCGGAGGATGAGGCCAGCATTGCCACCCAGCAGGCCCCCTCCAGCAGCCCTGACGTCTCCCGTGCATCCTCCGAGGCCAGGGAAGGATCCACCGGTGAGTCTTGCACTTTGCACTCACAAGGGCGGGGGGCGGGGGCGGGGGGGGGAGCCAGTCACCCGGAGGAGGGAGGGGGAGAGCATGTCACTCAGGCCACGTGAGCTGCACGCTGTGTAGCATTAGGCAGCAAGCAGCACGTGCAACCACATGCAGCCTGGTGACCAAGTGGCATGTGGCCGCGGCAGGCAGCTGCAGGGCACGCCTGGGACCGTGCTGCTCACACACATTCGGTGGGACCAGAGGGAAGGGTGGATGCTGGCTGGAACCAGCCAGGGCCCCAGGGACTCAGCCCAGAGCCCGCACCTCCGCAAGGGTGCAGCACGGAGAATGGCACACTGTCCCATGCCTGGCTGTGAGGCACAGCTAGCTGCTCCTGGGTAAACTGCAGCATCACAGCCCTGTGAACATGGCCCCCACTGAGCCCCTCGCCTGCTCCCGGTGCCTTGGCTGGCTCCCCGAGGGAAGTCCCCACTGCGGCCACACATGTCCCTGGGCTATGTGTGTGAGGGATAGTGGGAGGGAGAAGGGGGGGAAGCGCTCGGGCCGCCCTCAGGGCCACCTGAGTTTTGCTGCAAGGATGGGACACCCTCCCCCCCAGTCACTCTCCTGGTTCCGTCCAGGAGATATCCCACGCAATGGGGATCTGAGAGCCCAGACCACCTCTGCCAGATGTGCTCCCAGGCACTGTGTGCGGATGCATCTCGCTCCCTGTCAAACACCAGTGATGAGCCCAAAGCCTCACAGCCTCCACCGGCAGGGATTTCCACAGGTTAATGCAACACAAGCGCCCTCCCGCCCTTCACGGGGCCACTGGACACAGACCGGTGGTTACAATACATGGAGGAGGACCCTACTCCAGGGTCGGTCCTCCTTGCAAACATACAACACGGGGGACAGGGGGGGAACCGAGTGGGCCCAAGCCACACTACTGCGGTGTCGCCTGGGCTCAGGGGTGGAGGGCATGAGGTTGGGGACAGTGGCCGTCCTGCCTGACTGACCCATCCTTTCTTCTCTTCCCTGCAGCAGGACCAAGCACAAGCTGGGGACCCTCCAGTCCGGCAGCAGCGGCACCCCCAGCTGCCCAACCACTCAGTCACAGGCTCCGCCACCAGGACCAGCTCCTTCGCTGGCATGTGCAGGCCGTCGAGCGCATCGAGGCATCGATTCGCCAACGCGTCGAAGGGGACCTGCAGTGGCGCCAGGAGGCCTGGGCCGCCTTCCAGGCCCAGTGCACGTGGATGGCTGACTCCATCGCCACCCTCACTGCCCACATAGCCCATGCCATTCACTACGGCATGGCCTTACCCCATGCCCCCGCCATCCTTCCCCGAGCACTGCCCATGCCCCCTGCTGCCCCTGCAAGGCCCCCTCCTGCCGCCCCTGCAAGGCCCCCTCCTGCTGCCCCTGCAATAGCCCCTCCTGCCGCCCCTGCAATGCCTCCTCCTGCCGCCCCTGCAATAGCCCCTCCTGCCCACCTCCCTGTGCAGCCTGCCCCGATGCGGCCTGCCCCGCATGTCCAGGTCCGCCCCCGCAGGAGTGCTCGCAGGGGCCACCCCTCCCAGGAGTAGCTCCTCCCCCTCCCAGTTGAAGGTCTCCTCCCCCTCCCCCTTGTAAATAAAAACATACATTTTTCAGGTGAAAACAAAACTGTGTTGGTTATTGTGTTACTCGAGGTAACTGTAATAAATGATTTGAGATGCCAATTAGCCAACTAAATTTAAGAGGATGACAAAATGCGGACACCAAATTCTGTATCTATCACCGGTCATTCCTTTAAGTGGTCATTGGTTTGTGATGCATAAATAAATACTGACACTTTTAAGTAAAATTTAAACCACAACTATATTAACATAGATAACAAACAAGCAAGAAAGGTTAAAAGACGCACACAAAAGAATACGTACATAGTCTAGACACAGGGGACAATTGTAGTGTTGCTGGCAACCTCAATCCTTTGGGGTATGTCTACACTACAAAGTTAATTTGAACTAACAGCTGTTAGTTCGAATTAACTTTCATAGGCACTATACATGCAAACCGCTAGTTCGAACTTAATTCGAACTAGCGGAGCGCTTAATTCGAACTAGGTAAACCTCATTCTATGAGGACTAACACCTAGTTCGAATTAAGTAGTTCAAATTAAGGGCTGTGTAGCCACTTAATTCGAACTAGTTGGAGGCTAACTCTTCCCAGCTTGCCCTGGTGGCCACTCTGGGCCAAGCCAGGGAAACTCGTCTGCCCCCCTCCCGGCCCCGGAGCCCTTAAAGGGCCATGGTCTGGCTACAGTGCCCATGCCAGGTGCAAGCCTGACAGCACCCAGCCAGCAGACCCTGCACCTGGCACAGCATGAGCCAGCCATCCGCTGCCACCCAGCCCTCCGCCTCTTCCCAGGACCAGGCTGGCGGCTCCCAGGAGCCTGCTCGGGGCCGCAAGAGGCGGGCGCCCGCCTGGTCTAGTGTGGAGATCGTGGACTTCATCGAGGTTTGGGGGGAGACCTCCAACGTCCACGACCTCCGCACTAGGCACAGGAATGAGGCCGTCTAGGGCAGGATAGCTGCCAGCCTGGCCACCAAAGGCCACATGCGAACCCAGGAGCAGGGTTGCATGAAAATCAAGTTGGTTCAGTGAGATCCCCGACCCTGAGCCCTGAGCTTAGAACAAAAGAACATAAGAATGGTCATACTGGGTCAGACCAAAGGTCCATCTAGCCTGTCTGCCGACAGCGTCCAACACCAGGTACCCCGGAGGGGATGGACCAAAGACAATGACCAAGCCATTTGTCTCGTGCCATCCATCTCCAGCCTTCCACAAATAGAGGCCAGGGACACCATTCCTACCCCCTGGATAATAGCACTCCATGGATCCAACCTCCATGACTTTATCTAACTTCTCTTTAAACTCTGTTATAGTTCTAGCCTTCACAGCCTCCTGTGGCAAGGAGTTCCACAGGTTGACTATTTGCTTTGTGAAGAAGAACTTTCTTTTATTAGTTTGAAGCCTGCTACCCATTCATTTCATTTGGTGTCGTCTAGTCCTTCTATTATGGGAACTAATGAAGAACTTTTATTTATTCACCCTCTCCACACCATTCATGATTTTATAGACCTCTATCATATCCCCGCTCAGTCTCCTCTTTTCTAAGCTGAAAAGTCCCAGTCTCTTTGGCCTCTCTTCATATGGGACCTGTTCCAAACCCCTAATCATTTTAGTTGCCCTTTTCTGAACCCTTTCCAAGGCCAAAATATCTTTTTTAAGGTGAGGAGACCACATCTCTACACAATAGTGAAGATATGGCGCACTATAGTTTTATACTTCCCCTCCTCCTTCTTCCCCTGGCTTCCCCCTTCCAGCTCCCTCCTCCCAGGTTTCCACCTCCCCTCTCCCACCCTCTCTCTTCCCCTCTCCCACCTCCTTTTCCCAGTCTCCCCAGAGGTTAATCCCCCCCACCCCCTCAGTTTTGTTAAATAAAGAGAGTTTCTATTTTTGAACACACGTGTCCTTTATTTTTTACATCAGGAAGGGGAGCTCGGGAAGGTTAAGTGGAAGGAGGTGAGGGAGGAATGGGGCACGAGCCCCTGATGGGGAGGACTGGGGTGGCTCTGAGGGCTCCTCGGGGTGGAAGCTCTCCTGCAGGGCCTCCTGGATCCTGACAGCCCTCCAATTGACCCCCCCGGATGGCAGCCTGTGGCAAGTGCAGCCGGGCTGATGGCTGAGTGCTCTGATGTGCCGAGTGTGGGCACTCAGGGCACTCCAAGACAGGACTGCTTTGCTGTCTCTCATCGAGGTAGACAAGCAAGCGGGGAACCCTGAGAACTGTCTGTCCGGGGTGGGGGTCGGGTCCCTTTAAGCACGGAGCTCAGTTATCCTCAGGCAGCAGCTCCACACTCTAAGTCCTAACCTGATGCCCTGCCGGCACTGGTTCTGGCCAGCCTTAACTTCGGTTCAGGGTCCACTCAATGTGGACATGCTAGTTCGAATTAGCAAAACGCTAATTCGAATTAGTTTTTAGGTCTAGATGCACTAGTTCGAATTAGCTTAGTTCGAATTAACTAATTCGAATTAAGTTAGTTCGAATTAGTGCTGTAGTGTAGACATACCCTTGGTCCTTCCGGGCCTCGGGAGAGGAACCGGGAGAGCCAGGAGATCCCTCGATGGAAGACGACGGCGAAGCTGGCAACCTCAATCCTTTGGTCCTTCCGGGCCTCGGGAGAGGAACAGCCAGGAGATCCCTCAAAGACGACTGGAATCGGGTACGCTGACTCGAGCCTTCCGCACGAACCATGAATCCTCTTCCTGTTCTTCGGGACAGCTCAGACAGGTGATGGTGGCCTAAACCCTAGCCTAAACTAAAAAGAAAAACCCTAGCTACATCCGACGCACCCGACGAACATTCACGATTATGGCCGATGTGCTTGGAACTGACGCTTTACAATGGGGGGGAGGTAAGGGGAGGGGAGGGGGAAGGGAAGGGAATGGGAGGGAGTCGTATGGGGAGACCGAGGCGACCCTACTATGGGGCTTGTGCGAACATGTCTGTCAGGGCCTCTCTGATACGCACCCCATCCTGGTGTGCCTGGCAGATGTGTGGGGCTGTTCAAACGTCTGTGCCTCGGCTGCCATCCATGCAGGGAGGAAGGCCTCCCCACTCCGCTCCACAACGTTGTGGAGCACGCAGCACGCGGCCAGTACCTCCGTTGCATTCCGCTCACCCATCTCGAGATGGGTGAGCACACAACGGAAGCGGGCTTTTAAGCGGCCGAAGGTGAGCTCCACCTGATTTCGGGCCCGGTTGAGGCGGTCGTTGAACTGGGCCCGGTTCTGGTCTGGCCGCCCCGTGTAGGGCCACATTAGCCAGGGCAGCAGGGGGTAGGCTGCGTCCCCGACGACGCAGATGGGCATAGGCACATCCCCGACAGTCAACTCCCACCGGGGGAAGTAGGTGCCCGCATCCAGCCTGCGAAACAGTCCGGAGTTGCGGAGGATGCGGGCATCGTGTGCCCTGCCGGACCAGCCCGCGTAGACATCCAAGAAGTGGCCCCGGTGGTCCACAAGGGCCTGGAGAACAATAGAGCAGTACCCCTTCCTGTTCGTGAAATGGGCTGCTCGATGCTCCGGGGCCCAGACGGGGATGTGGGTTGCATCCAGGGCTCCCCCGCAGTTGGGGAACCCGAGGGCAGCGAAGCTGGCCAGCATAGCGTCCACGTCGTGCAGGCGGATCACTCTCGGTAGCAGGACATCATTGATGGCATGGACGACCTGCAGAAGGGTGCAGAGAAACACAAGGGAACACATCACATAACGCAGGGGTGAGTGTGCACTCCCTTGGGCCCCCCCCTGTGATTCCCTCTGTCCTCATGCACGCACACACACATGCACACGCACACCAGGGCCCCCTCTCCCCACAGCCCCCCCTCCACCAGCAGGCCTGTGCAAGGGAGGGACAGCCCAAACCCCTGGGTGACCCAGCCTGGAGTCTTGGCTGCCCCTGGGCAGCACCCTCCCCCCACCCCACTCCCCACGGGACTTACCTCCATGACGATCACACCGACGGTGGATCGTCCCACCCCGAATTGGTGTGCCACCGATCGGTAGCTGTCCGGGGTGGCCAGCTTCCATAGCGTGATGGCGACCCTTTTCTTCACGGGGATGGGCGCACGCAGCCGGGTCGTGGCTTTCTGGAGCGCGGGGGTGAGCCAGGCACACAGCTCCAGGAACGTCTGCTTTCGCATGCGGAAATTCCAGAGCCATTGCTGGTCATCCCATTGCCCAAGGACCAGCCGGTCCCACCAGTCTGTACTGGTGTCCAGTCTCCAGAGTGGCCTCTCCACCGTGGGGTGGGGATGCCACAGGGACTCCATGGCCTCCCTGGTGAGGGAGTCCAAGGCAATCTGCGCCTCCTGGTCCTGGAACACGAGGGCACCAGCCTGGAGCACCAGCTGCAGGCACTCGAAAATGGCCAACAGGGGCCAGAGCAGGCACATGGCCACCCCTGGTTCCATGGCAGACAAAGCAAGGCACAAGAAACCAAAACCAGGAAAAAGCACTAGGGGGCAAAAGGGTGGTGTCCAAAAGGCAGAGGGCAACCACCAAACCTGCTATGGCTGTCAGTCCCTGCCAGAGGTCCTAACGCACGGAGCAGGAGACAAACGGCTGTCCGGCGAGACCCCTTTAAGCACGTGTCTGAACGGAGCTCCAGCGCTGCCCCGCCCCCGGAAAGGGCTGGTGCCTTTTGCCCTCTTCAAAATGGTTCCGGGCTTCTGCTTTTGCGCAAAAGCGCGCCGCCAATCTAGACGCACTTTTGTGCAAAAGCGCATCGTTCTAACGATAACTCCGGGACCAATCTAGATGCTCTTTTGCGGAAATACTTTTAACGGAAAACCTTTTCCATTAAAAGTATTTCTGGAAAATCATGCCAGTCTAGACGTAGCCTCTGAGTTTAGTTGTATTGTTATATCATGCCTAGTTACATTTTATATTTAATCTCTGTGCTAGAGATTTTTGTATTTCAAAAGAAACTAAGTTTGATAAGAAGTTTGATAATAATACATCATAATCTACTATATATTTGAGAGAATATGTCTGTCTGTCTGTTTGTCTGTCTGTCTGTTTGTTCAAGAACCCTCCTAAATAGAAAGAGCTAGGACCACCAAATTTGGTATACAGCTTTCTCTTATCACAATTTAAAGCAAGGTCAGGGGTTGTTTGTGCCAAGAAAATGGGATGTGTCTAGAGTGCGATTGCTTGTCAGAAAACCAAACAGAAAAGAGGCAGAATCACCAAGTAGATGAAAGGGGCAGAGTGCCCCAATCCTGAGCCTCCCACTCCCCAGTTGCCCTATGGGGAGGATGACAGGGGGGAACTAAAGCTCCCCCCTCCGATTTGTATGTGCACACATAAAACCATACAGCAAAGAGACAGAATTACCAGGCAGATGAAAGGGGCTGGCTGGAAGCATGCCCCATCCCACATGGGAATGCCCCAGCACCCTTTTGGTAGGACACCCCCCAGGCACCCTTTAGGAAGGGGGGGGCGGGCTAAAAACCGCCTCTCACAATTCAAGGAGAACATTGCTGGCTGTTCCCCTTCATCAAGAAGTGAGGGGAAAGTGCAGTGTTTGCTGCATTCCTTATTCTAGCTGGAGAGTGCAGGGGGTAGATGAACTTGGTCCTGCCCCAGTTGAGAAACATGCACCTCTCCCCTAGCAGTGCCTGCTGGAGCTGCAGGGGCCATGGAAAGGTGCTTCTCACTTGGCTCCAAGCTGCTGTGGTGGGAGAGGGCTGGGAGGATAGTCCTCTCTTCCCAGGGAAGCCTGCATACTGAACCCCTTATCCCCAGCCCCACCCCATACACATTTTCATTTTATTTTCCAAAAAACAAAAATTGAGTTAAGTGAGTCCCCTATTCCTATAACTGGATATAAAGGGACATATGAGCCAGACAGTCAGCTAGATTCTGAAATCCCTGATCTACTTGTTTCTGGTTTCTTTTGTGTGATTAGCCATGCTCTGAGCATGTCTACTGGATCAAACCTAGCAGGAATGATGTGGGTTGGGGAACACACCTAGGCTATGTCTACACTACAGAGTTTATTTGGAAAAATGGCCTCGAGCGTGTTTTTGCACAAAAAAATCAAAAGAACAGAGGGGTTTTTCCAGCTTCCTTCTTCTACAAGGAAGAACGCCTTTTAGTGAAAGAGTTCTTTCAGAAAAAGGTATGTGTGGATGGGGAAGAGGGGGTTTTTTTGTGCAAAAAGAGGAAAAAGGAAAAAGCACAAGTGCCCTGGTGGCCATTCTGTGCATAGCAATCAGAGCTTACTTTCAAGAGAGCATCCATGCAGTCTGGATGCTCTCTTTTGCAAAAGCGCATCGTTTTTTCAATGTGCTTTTGCAGTGTGGACGTGCTCTTGCACAAGACATTTTTGAGGAAAATCTTGTCTGATAACAGCTTTCTGCGCAAGAAGCCTGCAGTCTAGACATAGCCCTAGTCTGAGAACACTACCAGGGAATATGGTCCTGAACAGCTTGAGGGCATCAGGATTTAGGTGGTTTAGTGCATGTGCACCAATAGAAATTAAATGTCTTGGGGACCTTGGCACCGACAAGGTTAGGAGGAAGCTGAGCAGGGCTTGCAGAGGATCTCAGGGGTGCTTGATTATTGGGTTTAGATGCCTAAAGTGACTGATAAGCACCTAAGATCCAGATCTTCAAAGGTATATAATAAATCACAGTTAGGGGTCTAAAAATCTTTTAGACTCTGGTATCTACATCTCTTTGTGGATTTAGCACCTCTTTAGTCTTCAGAAGGGGTTGTTGGTTGACGTTTTTCAAAGCTATCTAGAGTTTGCATACCCAATTTCCATTGAAATTAATATCTAATGCTTTCCTCTCCAGAGCTCTGAAATGTTCAACCCTGTTTTTTAAGGATATACTACACATTGTCATCAGTATCTATTTCACATATTCCTTTATCCTTCCAAAACATCAATTCCTACTAATATACTGCTTTTGTGTTTCTCAGTTTGATCACTAAATTCCTCTGCAGAGACCGCAGTTCCTCTACACTCCCATTACCCATCATAATTATCTCTGGAAATGAATTTCCTCCATATTATCTTCAGTGAAAGACTGACACCCTAAAGTCATTCAGCTGATTCTTTACATCCATTTTTATAGTCCCATCTGCCCTAGGTTATCTGAAGGAAACTATACTATAATCATACTTGCCATGAAGACTTCCTCGATAGAAGGCAGCATTTAATACTGCAGGCACAGCAGTCTGAAGAAACAGTGAGGGCAATACAGCACAAGGAAGAAAACTGGCAGCATGTAATCTCTGAGAGAAGGAAGCCAACTTAATTTTGGTGGACGTAAGTAACCACTTTCAGGCTTTCTGCACAGGCACTACTGTGGAGAATGCTTTGGCAGAGACCTCTCAGGGAAGAGATCAAAAAGAGACCCCATTGACTGGAAGGCATGGGATGCATAGTCCTTGGGACGGGGGTTCCACAATCACCACCCCCAAGAGAAGAAGATGGTTGGTGGTGGTTGGGGACTCCTTCCTAAGAGTCGTCCATCTGCTGACCAGACATGGAATCTCGAGAAGTGTGCTGCTTACCAGTAGCTATAATTCAGGATGTGACCAAGAATCTTCCAAAACTGATCAAACATTCTGATTGCTACCCCTTCCTGTTTCTCCACATAGGAACTAAGGGTATGGCCAAAAATTACCTTGAGTGGGTCACTGCAGATTATGTAGCACTGGGAAGAAGGATCAAGGAATTTGAAGTGCCAGTGGTGTTCTAGTCTATCTCCCCTGTTGAAGAAAACAGTCCAGGTAGGGATCGTTGAATCATGGAAGTAAACACGTGGTTGTACAGGTGGTGTTGGAGAAAGGGTTTTGGTTTCTTCGACCATGGGACTCTGTTCAGGGCACCAGGATTGCTAGGAAGAGATGGGATCCACCTAACCAAGAGAGGAAGGAACATCTTCATGGGCAGCTTCATGAGGAGGGCTTTAAACTGGCTTCGGTGACCTAAGCCCTGAGGTAAGTGGGGAAGTGGGATACCAGGAAGAAACACAAGGAGGAAGGAGCAACAAAGGAGGACCCCTGATTCGAATGGAGAAGGTAGGGCAATCAACTAGTTATCTAAGGTGTTTGTACATGAATGCAAGAAGCCTGGGAAACAAACAGAAAGAATTAGAAGCCTTGGCCCAGTCAAAGAACTATGATTTGATTGGAATAACAGAGACTTGGTGGGATGACTCACATGACTGGAGCACAGGCTTGGAAGGGTATAAACTGTTCAAGAAGAACAGGTGGGGAAGAAAGTGAGGAGGAGTTACACTGTATTTAAGAGAGCAGTATGATTGCTCACAGCTCCAGTATATAGAGGGAGAAAAGTCTGTTGAGAGTGTATGGGTTAAGTTTCGAGGCAGGAGCAATGGGATGATGTTGTGGTTGGTGTCTGCTATAGACCACCAGATCAGGTGGATGAGATAGACAAGCCTCTCTTCAGACAACTAAGAGAAGCTTCCAGATCACAGGCCCTGGTTCTCATGGGGGACTTTAATCACCCTGGGTATGTCTACACTACCACCCTAGTTCGAACTAGGGTGGTTAATGTAGGCATTCAAAGTTGCAAATGAAGCCTGGGATTTAAATATCCCGGGCTTCATATGCATCTTGCCGGGCGGGTGCCATTTTTAAATCCCCTTAGGTCGAACTCCATGCCCGCGGCTACACGCGGCATGGAGTAGGTAGTTCAAATTAGGATCTCTAATTCGAACTACCGTTACTCCTCGTGGAATGAGGTGTACTGGTAGTTCGAATTAGAGATCCTAATTCGAACTACCTACTCCGTGCCGCGTGTAGCCGCGGGCACGGAGTTCGACCTAAGGGGATTTAAAAATGGCACCCGCCCGGCAAGATGCAAATGAAGCCCGGGATATTTAAATCCCGGGCTTCATTTGCAACTTTGAATGCCTACATTAACCACCCTAGTTCGAACTAGGGTGGTAGTGTAGACATACCCCCAGACATCTGTTGGGAGACCAATACAGCAGTACACAGACAATCCAGGATGTTTTTTGGAGAATGTTGGGGATAACTTTTTGGTACAAGAGCTGAAGGAACTGACCAGGGGCCATGTGCAGCTTGACCTGCTGCTCACAAACAGGAAGGAACTAGTAGGGGAAGTAGATATTGGTGGCAACCTGGGCAGTAGTGATCATGAGATGGTAGATTTCAGGATTCTGACAAAAGGAAGAAAGGAGAGCAGCAAAATACACACCCTGGACTTCAGAAAAGCAGACTTTTGTCTCCCTCAGAGAACTAATGGGCAGGATCCCCTTGGATGCTAACATGAAGGGGAAAGGAGTCCAAGATAGCTGGCTGTAATTTAAAGAAGCCTTATTGAAGGTAGAGGAACAAACCAACTCCTATGCGCAGTAAGAAAAGCAAGTATGGTAGGCAATCAGATTGGCTTACCAGGGAAATCCTTGGTGAGCATAAACACAAAAAGGAAACTTATAAGAAGTGAAAATTTGGACAGATTACTAGGGAGGAGTATAAATATATTGCTTGAGAATGGAGGGGAGTAATCAGGAAGGCGAAAGCACAATTGGAATTGCAGCTAGCAAGGGATGTGAAGGGTAACAAGAAAGGTTTCTACAAGCATATTAGCAATAAGAGGATGTCAAGGGTGATTCTCCACTTTGGTACGATGAATGCAGAAGTGGGGGCCCACAAAAGCACCCCAAAACCTTATCTTTTCAGCCTTTGGTATAAAACTTCCCCCCCAAATCCTAAAAACCTAGATTTTGAGGATAAAAATCCATTGCCACCACCAAGTGCTTTTGAACCCACAAACAGGGGTAGACACTTGAAACCAACCCCAGGGCACCCCAAGCTCTTTTCCCCAAAGAGCTTGAAAAAGAAAAGAGAAAATACCAGTTGCAGTCTGTGGTAGCTGCCCCCCTAGTCAGAGGCATGCAGATATCCACAGGCAGATTTTTCCAGGAAACAGAAATAAACCAATACCAGGTTAATAAAAAAGAAAGAACTTTTATTATCAAAACAATACCACCATTGCAAGCATAATTAAGGTGACTAGATGGTAAGAGTCACAAATTAATAAACTCATGGGGGATTCCCATGGGCTCAGGACTTAGTTATAGAAGGAAAAAAAACATTTCTAACAGCACAGTTCTTAGATCCAAATTCCCAAACCAGAAAACAATAGAGCCTTATGGGTTTATCTAGATTTTGCCCTACTTACAGATGGTGAAGAGTCTTTTCTTGGAGAGAGACTTGTCCTTGCAGATAGGAATTTCAAACTGCAACAAAGGAATTTTTGGTTTTCCCTACTTTGTCTCTGGGCCAGTTTGAAATTCCTATCTGCATTTCTATTGGCTGACTGCTACCTGGCTAGATACAGTTAACCTCTTAGTCTCCAGGCTAGCACCCTGGGTTATGACAGAGGGTGATCAAAGAGGATGTGGGGCCCTTATTGGATGAGGGAGGTAACCTAGTGACAGATGATGTGGGAAAAGCTGAAGTACTCAATGCTTGTTTTGCCTCTGTCTTCACAGACAAGGTCAGCTCCCAGACTACTTCACGGTTGTGTCTACACTGGCGGCTGCTTGAGCAAGAACATCTTGCACAAGGGTTCTTGTGCAAGAACTCTTGCGCAGGAACACATCCACACTGCCATGTGCGAGATGTGCTTTTGTGCAAGAGCATCCATAGCAGTGTGGACGCTTTCTTGCGCAAGAAAGCTCTGATGGCCATTTTAGCCATTGGGCTTTCTTGCGCAAGAAACCCCTGCCGCACGTCCACACTGCCCTCTTGTGCAAGATCTCTTGTGCAAGAGAGCTTATACCTGTTAGAAAAGAGCGTAGCTCCTGCGCACAAAGCCCTCTCTTACCACGCCGTACTGTAAATCTTCTTGCGCAAGAGTGGGTGGGCAGTGTGGATGCTCTGCGGAAGAACAGCTGTTCTTGTGCAATAACCCACCACTGTAGACATAGCCCACTAGTATGGGAAAGAGGTGGGCAGCCATTGGTGGAGAAAGAACAGGTTAAAAACTATTTAGAAAAGCTAGACATACACAAAACCATGGGTCCAGATTTAATGCATCTGAGGGTACTGAGGGAATTGGCAAATGTCATTGCAGAGCCTTTGGCCCTTATCTTTGAAAACTCGTGGAGATCGGGAGTGATCCCAGATGATTGGAAAAAGGTCAATGTAATGCCCATCTTAAAAAAGGAAAGAAGGACAATCCAAGGAACTATAGACTAGTCAGCCTTAACTCAGTCCCTGGAAAAATCATGGAGGGGATCCTCAAGGAATCCATTCTGAAGCACTTGGAAGAGGGGAAAGTGATCAGGAATAGTCAGCATGGATTCACCAAGGGCAAGTCATTTCTGACCAATCTGATTAGCTTCTATAATGAGGTAGCTGGCTCTGTGGACATGGGGAAGTCAGTGGATGTGATATACCTTGACTTTAGCAAAGCTTTTCATACATTCTCCCACAATATTCTTGCCAGCAAGTTAAGGAAATATAGATTGGAAAAACTGTTGGGCCCAACAGGTAGTGATCAATGGCTCAATGTCTGGTTGGCAGTCATTTTCAAGGGGAGTGCCCCAAAGATCGGTTCTAGGGCTGGTTTTATTCAACATCTTCATTAATGACCTGGATGAGGGGATGGGTTGTACCCTCAGCAAATTTGCAGATGACACTAAGCTAGGGGGAGTGGTAGATACCCTGGAGGGTTGGGATAGGATCCACAGTGACCTAGACTGATTAGAGGATTGGGCCAAAAGAAATCTGATGAGGTTCAACAAGAACAAGTGCAGAGTCCTGCACTTGGGACAGAAGAATCCCAAGCGTTGTTACAAGCTGGGGACTGACTGGCTAAGTAGCAGTTAAGCAGAAAATTACCTGGGGATTACAGTGGATGAGAAGTTGGATATGAGTCAACAGTGTGCCCTTGTAGCCAAGAAAGCTAATGGCATATTGGGGTGCATTGGGAGGAGCATGTCCAGCAGATCTAAAGAAGTGATTATTCCCCTTTATTCGTCTGTGGTGAGGCCAAATCTGGAGTACTGCGTCCAAATTGCCAACTACAGAAAGGATATGGATGCATTGAAGAGGGTCCAGAGGAAGGCAATCAAAATGATTAGGAGGCTGGAGCACTTGACCTATGAGGAGAGGCTGAGGTATTTGGGCTTATTTAGTCTGCAGAAGAGAAGAGTGAGGGGGGATTTAATAGCAGCCCTCAACTTCCTGAAGGGAGGTTCCAAAGAGGATGGAGAGAGGCATCCATCACTCAGTAGTTGTGAAGTACTGGAATGGGTTACCTAGGGAGGTGGTGGATTCTCCATCCCTAGAGGTTTTTAAGTGTCATCTTGACAAAGCCCTGGCTGGGATGATTTAGTTGGGATTGGTCTTGCTTTGGGAAGGAGGCTGGACTTGATGACCTCCTGATACTCTAAGGAATTCTTATTTGTACATTAAATTATCTTATTTCATATCAGCACTTTGGATTCTAATTTCTAATTTGTGTTATTCCTATAAACATTTAAATTTTTTGAAAGTCAAGGATTCTTTTTTAGATGCAATAAACTCATTCTCCACATAACTCTGTAGTTTTTTGCTCTCACTGTTTGACTTCATTGGTTCCAGTAATTAATGTTTTTATTTACTAAGTTGTAATCAAACCATCTGTTCCTTTAATACAGCGTTTTCTTAAATATCTTCCTGACTGAACCTATGGTTGTAATGCAAAGGAATGAAATCAAGTGCATGTTCAGCAAAGACTAACTTGGAGGAGGGGTTTGGGATGAAGGACATTAGCTGGAGATTCTAGCAAAAATGCTTTTTTATTGTATATATTTAATGCAGTTGGTGACTGTGAAAGGTGAAAGCAACAGTGGGAAGGAACAGCAGGGAGGAAGCACACAGAATAGGGGGTAATAAATGGCTGCGAGACACATTAACAAACAAAGGATTATGTTATTTATTTTGAATTGTAGCTACTTGAAGATAGGGTGAATTTAAGAATCCAGGACTGAGGCAGATGGGATGGAGGAGGGGAAACAGCTTCCAGAAACATTGGGAGATGATATGTTTTTGTCAGATACATATGAAAAATTATATGCCAGTATGGATAAGAAAAACAGACATTTACAGTTGTGATAAATCTGTGAAGCAATATTCTATTTGGCAAAATGGGATTTCAACCTTGGTTGTGTCTTATAGGTTTGAATGTAAGAATAAGAACCTCAGAATAGTTTGATACATTTTTGGAGGATAAATCTTTTTTACTTTTAAAATTATCTGCAAAACATTTCATATATTAAAACAACAGATGGTAGTGACAGTGAAAATCTAGCAGAATTCATGAATTACAGTTTTTGATTGTGTTTGGCATATCTGGAGTGTGGTTCAAACTTAACTCCTCATTTGTCAGTTTCTTACAGGTTGCAAATGCTTAAACTCTGAGACAAATGGCAAAAAGGAAAAATCTGTGTCAGCTGATCCGTCTAAATGTTGATATCATCAAGATAAAGATTGCTATAAAGGACAGGGCTGACATAGGCTTGGGCCATGAGTAACATACAGACACTCGGGAAAGGGGTTGGCCTTAGGGTATGTCTACACTGTAAGCTTATTTCAAAATAGAACGTCTGCACTTCAGGGAAGCCTCAAAATTAGTCTGAGGTGGGCTATCTTGATTTAGAGCCCCAGAAGGCACCTGGGAGGAACAACTTTAGAATGGCCCTGGTGTGGAGCTATTTCAACATAGCAGCAGTGGAGCGCCACACACCCCCTTTTTCCAAAAGAGCTTTTCGGAAGAGGCATTATTCCTCATGAAATGAGGTCTACCAATGTTGGAAAAAGCCCTCCACTATTTCAATTTTCTTTTGAAATAACGCAATTGCTGTGTGGACACTAGTATTGTTTTTCTGGAATAACAGCCATTATTCCGTAAAAACAGTGCAGTGTACATAAGAACATAAGAACAACCATACTGGGTGAGACCAACAATACACCTAGTCCAGTATCTTGTCTGGTGACAGTGGCCAAAACCAGATGCCCTAGAGGGCGGGAACACAGCAGGTAATCCTCATGCGGTCCCTCCCCTGTCACCCATTTCCAGACAAACAGAGGCTAGGGACACCATTCGTACCCATCCTGGCTAATAGCTATTGATGGACCTAACCTCCATGAATCCATCTAGCTCTTTTTTTAACCCTGTTAAAGTCCTAGCCTTCACCATATCATCTGGCAAGGAGTTTCAGAGGTCCAAGTCTTTTTAATCTCTCTTCATATGGGACACGTTACAAACCCCTGATCATTTTTGTTGCCCTTTTCTGAACCTTTTCCAAAGCCAATATATCTTTTTTAAGATGAGGTAACCACATCTGTATGCAGTATTCAAGGTGTGGACATACCATGGTTTTATATAGAGGCAATAAGATATTTTCTGTCGTATTTTCTATCCCTTTTTAAATGATTCCTAACATTCTATTTGCTTTTTTGACTGCCGCGGCACACTGAGTGGATGTTTCCAGAGAACTATCCACAATGACTCCAAGATCTCTCTCTTGAGTAGTTGTAGTCAAATTAGTCCCCATCATATTGTATGTATAGTTGGGATTATTTTTCCAATGTGCATTACTTTACATTTATCAACTTTAAATTTCATTTGCCGTTTTGTTGCCCAATCACTTAGTTTGGTGAGATCTTTTTGAAGCTCTTTACAGTCTGCGTTGGTCTTAACTATCTTGAACAATTCGGTATCATCTGCAAATTTTGCCACCTCACTGTTTACCCCTTTCTCTAGATCATTTATAAATATGTAGAATAGGGATTGGTCCCAGGACAGACTCTTGGGGGACCCCACTACTTACGTCTCTCCATTCAGAAAACTTATCATTTAATCCTATCCTTTGTTTCCTGTCTTTAACCGGTTATCAGTCCATGAACGAACCTTCCCTCTTATCCCATGACAACTTACTTTACTTAAGAGCCTTTGGTGAGGGACCTTGTCAAAGGCTTTCTGGAAATCTAAGTCTACTATATCCACTGGATCCCCCTTGTCCACATGTTTGTTGACCCCTTTCAAAAAACTCTAGCAGATTAGTAAGGCATGATTTCCCTCTACAGAAACCATGTTGACTTTCCCCCAACAAATTATGTTCATCAATGTGTCTGACTATTTTATTATTTTCTATAGTTTGAACTAATTTGCCCATTCTGACGTTAGACTTACCAGTCTGTAATTACCAGGATCACCTCTAGAGCCCTTTTTAAATATTGGTGTCACATTAGCTATTTTCCAGTCATTAGGTACGGAAGCTGATTTGAAGGATAGGTTATAAACCACAGTTAATAGTTCTGCAATTTCCCATTTGAGTTCTTTCAGAACTCTTGGGTGAATGCCATCTGGTCCTGGTGACTTGTTACTGTTAAGTTTATCAATTTGTTCCAAAACCTCCTCTAATTGCACGTTAATCTGGGACAATTCCTCAGATTTGTCACCTAAAAAGAAAGGCTCAGATTTCGGAATCTCCCCAATATCCTTAGTCATGAAGACTGAAGCAAAGGATTCATTTAGCTTCTCCTCAATGACTTTGTCATCTTTGAATGCTTCTTTAGCATCTCGATTGTTCAAGGGCCCCACTGGTTATTTAGCCAGCTTCCTGCTTCTGATGTCCTTACAAAAACATTTTGCTATCACTTTTTGTGTTTTTGGCTAGCAATTCTTCAAACTCCTTTTTGGCTGTTTATTGAAGTGTAGATGTACCCTTAGACTATTTATAAACACTTTGCAGGGATTAATGTATTGGAAAGAATAAGAAAAGAGTCAGGATGAGAGAGTTGTGTTTTTCTGCTGAAGCTTACCTGTGCAAATACATTTGTTTAAATTAAGTTATTTTATTGGTTAAAATGTGCATGTTACTAATAGAGATTATGGGGTAGTTATTGCATTGTCAGAGCTTCCAATATAATCTTTAGTTTTCAAATACTTCTCTTTTCTGCTGTTTTCTTTGGCGCTGACTCTTCCATTTTGTGGCTTTATGTAAAGAATTCTTTAAAAAATACAAAGAAACTCCATTCATGAAGAATACATCTTTCTTCTCCGTATTTTAAAACATTAAAAAATTACCAAAAAGTCAAAAATCTCTAAAGGAACCCATACCAACTTTAGGGTATGTCTAGATGAGTTTACTAGACATAGGAAAATGAAGCGGTGATTTAAATAATCGCCACTTCATTTACATCAAAATGGCCACCGTGCTGTGCCAGTCAGCTGTTTGGCGGCACAGCAGGGCAGTCTGGACGTGCCGCGGTCGACAAGGGAAGCCTTTGTCGACCGATCTGGTAAATCTCATTTCACGAGGCATACCGGAGCGGTCGACAAAGGCTTCCCTTGTCAACCATGGCACGTCCAGACTGCCCCGCTGTGCTGCCAAACAGCTGATCGGCACAGCGCGACGGCCATTTTGATGTAAAGGAAGCGGCGATTATTTAAATCGCCGCTACATTTTCCTATGTCTAGTAAACTCTAGACATACCCTTAGGCTGTGTCTAGACTGGCGCGATCTTGCACCAGAGCCATGCAAATGAGGCTCAGCGTGGAATATCGCCAAGCCTCATTTGCATAACTAATGAGCCGCCATTTTTGCGGAAGAGGCTCTTGCGCAAGACAGAGCTGTCTACACTGCCCCTTCTTGCGCAAAGCCGTTATGCTGATTATTTTCAGGTATAACGGCTTTGTGCAAGAGGGTTTTTCTTGAGCAAGAAGGGGCAGTGTAGACAGCTCCGTCTTGTGCAAGAGCCTCTTCCGCAAAAATGGTGGCTCATTAGTTATGCAAATGAGGCTCGGCGATATTCCACGCTGAGCCTCATTTGCATAGCTCTGGCACAAGATCGCGCCAGTCTAGACGTAGCCTTAGTGAATAGAGGAAGGAGGAAACAAATAAACAGAACTTAAGTAACTGAGAAATCACTTTGAAGCACTCATATTTAATAATTGGTAAGATTGTAGCAGAGTCACATAAAGCAGCATTACCAACATTTGAAAAGATTCCCCTCTTTTTAATTACTAACAACCTTAGTAAAGCAAAATAGAATTGTGATAGTGTGTAATATGTTTACTAACTCTCTTTTGGAAGAGAGGGTAGAGGTACAGCAAACCAGTGAAATGAGACAATCTGGGTTGAATTACAGTAATATATGTTTAACCCATCTTTCCTCATGGAGTTCAACTGTTAATCTGTTACAGGATAAGTAAGTAATTCCATTTCTTGAATTCTTTTATTATGATCAATTACATGTCTCCAGGTGCTGTTTGCTTTGCTACCATATATATGGGCTATAGTAATATCTTATCAGTATTTATTTGATTAATTTAAGCATATCAAGACATTTTACTAGCACTATAGTAATTAACATTTTGGGTGCTGTATTCCTGAAATAACTTTTTGCATCAACTTTCTAACATTTGACCAGAAGGCTTTTCAGCTTGGGACAATTCCTTCTAACTTTACTCATCTTGTAAAGCAAAGCTATCATTTTGCCCTCTCTGATTTGACATTCTACAAGTAAATTCTATTTTATCCAACCTAATTTTTAAGTGCTTACTTGTGAGTAGAAATATAGAGCATCTTATCCACTTATGGTGGAATCATTTTTAGATTTAACTTTTCAACAGACAGTGTACATTTTTATTCTTTTCAGTCCCCACAATTAAGCATAGTCATGACTTCATTTGGCAAGAGCAGCAGAACTCTTTCTTGGAAAATACTTTCCCTATAAACTGGATGAATTGACTATATCCCCACCCCTATATATTTAAACAAGCAAATCTCTTAAGACAGCAAAGTGTCTAAATCCATGTATTATTAATACTATACTAAAAAGCTCTCTCTCTCTCACCAATCTGCTCAATTATTTAAACTTTTTACTCTGAAATTATCAAGAGCAATTTTAATGGTGCAGCTGACTATAAATGGAGGCAGGTTGCCTATGGCAATGTCAGATGGAATTCCATCGTGCTGAAGGCCCTAGTGATAATCTGAAATGACAGCTTCCTCCATTACTGCTTTTCTCTCTCTGGTATATAGACATATGGCATGATGCAAGCAGACAGCCCATACATTGTGTGTGGGGTCAATTTATTGGCACTGTGTGCTATGCTTATCAATGCTGAATGCACCGTGTATGTTGCAAATATTATAGTGATAAGGAACAGCCAAGGGAGTGGCCACCAAAAGATAAATATATTAGTGGATTATCTGTAGGTATTAAATTTCATTTAATGCTCAAGGATACAGTTATTCTCTGTTACCCTCTTACCATGCTGTGTTCTCACTGGCAGGAGCTTTTAGAAATATATTTTTTTAAATTGATAATTTACCAATCCATGAAACAGCTGCAATGGTAGAAGAAGCAAAGGTTAATATGCACCTTTGAAATGTTGGGTAATCAATAATATTTTTCCATTTCAGCTAGTTATTATGATTGCAGTTGACACTGTTTTCTGTTTATGGCTCTCAGAAAATGTAGCCCTGATTTAGTTGTGCATGGTAAAAATAAATTCCTGGACTACAAATCATACAATTATATTGTTCATCAATATTCTTTGCTTTCTCTCTGTTTTTCTTCTAAAATCTGGTTTCAGGTTTTTTTATTCACAATGTTCATCTCCATTATTATCAGATCAAATGCTAAAGTAAGAGGAGGACTTCTAGGAAATAGAACATTCAACAATAGCTCGTTAGCTTCTCCAATTCTAATATTCAACTGTCACTTAAAATTAACACCAGTGATAGAATCTAATAGCTAAAATCCAAGCTAAAGGTAACTTGTATTCAAACGAGGTCATGTTTTCATGGCAAATATTGACAACCTCAGAAACAAATAGCAAATGCAGTGCCTATCCTTTAGAACTTCAGCAAAACATTGGCCATCTTATGTGTCCTCTTGATCACAAAAGTCAAATAAAGTTACATGAATTTTCACTTGGTAGCTTTAAGAATGGAGAAATAATACACCTGGCATAAAATAAGTGGTTGTATTTGTCAGAGAAGATTATGCTATGATATAAAAGCTGTCATTCCTGCAAAAGGAACACATCTACCCATGGAGACACACAGTGTGGCTACATCTAGACTGCAGGCTTCTTTTAGAAAAAGTTTTTTTTGGAAGAGATCTTCTGAAAAATCTTCTGAAAGAGAGCGTCCATACACAAAAGCGCATCGAAAAAGAGATGTGCTTTTTTCATAAGAAAGCATCCAGCCTGACTGGATGCTCTCTCGCATAAAAGGCTACCAGGAACCACTTCAAGCAGGGCTTTAGGCCACCAGTTGCTTCTGAGTGCTGGTGCAGGAGCCTTGCAGAGACACGCACTTAAAGGGACCCCCCTGGACAGCCGTTTCTCTGCTTCTGCTGTTTGCTTGTTACTTCTTTGAGGGACAGCAAAGCTCTCGCAGTGCCTGCTGTGGTTGCCCTGTTCTTTGTTGAATGCCATAGCTTTGTTCTTTGTGCCATGGAGCTGGAGCTGCCCCAGGGCATGTGATGGCCCCACATGGCCATGCTGCAGTTTTTGTAGAACTTTGTGCTAGTTGCCTTCCTGGTCCTGCACGAGCTGGACCCCAAGCTCATTCTGGGGACTCTCTCCCTGAGTGCAGATGCTACGCTCCTGCAACTGCACCCAACTGTGGAGAGGCATTTTTGGAGGCTTGACACCAGTTTGGTCTGGTGGGGTTGGCTGGTCATGGAGAGGTGGGACGACCAGCAGTGGCTCCAAAACGTCTGCATGTGGAAGGCCACCTTTTTGGAGCTATGTGCCTGGCTCGCCCCCACCCTCTGGAGATGTGACATCCAGCTGTGGGCTGCCATCCCCCTGGAGAAGTGGGTCACAATTGCCCTCTGAAAGCTCGCCACCCCCCCTCTCATTGTCTGTTTTATGCGTTTGTTTCCTTCTGCAGGTCATCAACTCCATCCTGCTGCAGAGAGTCATCTGTCTGGGAGACCTGGACTCAGTCATGGCTGGATTTGCTGACCTAGGGTTCCTGAAATGCGGCAGAGCCATAGATAGGACCCACTTCTCAATCTGCCCACCAGACCATTGAGCAACCCAGTACATAAATTGGAAGGGCTACTTTTCTATGGCACTGCAGGCCCTGGTTGACCACCATGGGCAGTTTGTTATCTGCTTAAATGAAGCACACGAGATCTTTTATAGGGGAAAAGGCAGTACGTCGCATTTATTGAGAAGACAACAGTTGCATATGCTTTTCAACCACTCACACAAACGAACACCATACACACACACAGTCCCGCCAGACTATGTTATAGTTACCAGTCCAGATTCTGTATCAGTCTAGTGGCCACCTAGATTGAACACAGATGGAGAGCAGGGCCTTTGTTGGTCGTTTGATCTGATGCTCTTCTGGAGTTGGTGGCAAGACAAACCCAAAGTGCCATAGCAAAGCACCCTGCTTTTATAATCCTTTTCTCCGTTGAAATCAATGGATTCCGCTCTGTCAGCCTGTGACCGGAATGTTATCTTGTTGATGTCAATCGTTCCCAAACATCTCTTGAAGGCTCATCCTGTCCTGGATTGTTAATCAGTTGTTTTTAGGGGTGCCAGCCCCTTCACCTTTAGAGCCATCAATTCTGCAAATCTGATCAATTCTTGACCATGGGTACACACTGATGGATTTTCTGATGCCAATATGTTTCTTCGCAGTCTGTGTTTTACCGTTTGTCTTCACCCTGCATTCTCCCCCTTCTTTCTTGACCATCTGGCTCTAATGATGACCTTTACACCGTATCTCATTCATACAAACAGTCTTTCACAAAATCCTTTGAAAGTAAACAGTACTATTTTATATTAAGCAAAAGCAAAAGCAAAACAATTCACATCGAAGGCCCAGGCCTTCAATATTTCTAATCTCATTAACATAGACACAATATGAGATCTTGTCTCTTTACTTACTAAACTTTAGAACAAGGAAATATAGGAGATATATACTTAACTAAAGGATTTGACTTACTACAATATCAAATATGATTGTATATATTACCTTACATTACTACATTACTAAACCTAAAATACAAATATAAAAAAGAATAAAACTTTCAATCCTAACAAGTTCATGGACATTTTTGTTGGATGGTCGGGCTGGGCACACGATGCCCGAGTATTCAGAAACTCTAGCTTGTACGGGAAGCTGGAGGCGGGCACATTCTTCCCCCCCTGGGACTTTGCAGTTGGGGATGTGCAGATGCCACTGTGCATCATGGGGGGACCCTCATGCCGTGGCTTATGAAGCCATACACTGGCCACCTGGACCCCAGCAGGGACCAATTTAATGCCCACCTGAACTGTGCCCTGATCCAGGGGGAGTGAACCTTTGGCCACCTCAAGGCATTGTTCAGTGCCTGCTGACCTGTCTGGATGTGGGGGAGCACAACATCCCCGAGGTGGTGGTGGCATGTTGTGACCTCCACAACATTGTGGAGAGGAAGGGAGAGGCCTTCCTCACGGGGTGGGGGGCAGACTCCAGTGGTGAGGGGCGAACATTCAAGCAGCCAAGGACAGCTGCCATCCGCCAGGCTGGGGTGCACATCCAGGAGGCCCTGAGGAAGAGGGGCCCCAATAACTCTTCCTAGGGCCTCGTCAACAGGAGCCTCTGGCTTGCAGCCCTATTCCTTCCTATAGGCTTGCAGTCCTATTCCTTCCCCACCACAACTCCTCCCTTCACCCTTTCCCTGACCTCTCAATAAATAAAGCTGTTTGTTTTTAAAAAAACCCAAGTCTGTATCGATGTAACATTAAGAAAAGGTGGGCGGGGGAGAGGGGCTCAGGGCTGGGAGGGATGTGGGGGGCAGCTCGATGTGCCACCTCAGGTGCGGGGACCACATTGGAGTTGGGGTAGGGTGGGTCCGGGAGCACAGGAGGATAGACAAGGGGGGGGGCTGGAGCAGGGTCAGGGTTTGTGGGGGGGGGCAGGGGAAGGGGGCCTGAGCATCACCTGGGGAGGGAGCAGAGGCATCACATGGGGAGGGAGCAGAGGCATAGTTGGGGTCAGGCAGAGGGGGAATGGGCATAGCGGGGGGGGCAGGAAGGTGGAAGCCAGGAGCAGCGGCATCAGGCAGGTGTGCCATCATGCACGATATGACACCACACATGTCCCATGTGTGGTTCTGCCACTCAGAGTCCTCGTGGACCTTTTGTGCCAGGGTCTGCTGCATGTTGCATAGGATGCTGACATGCTGGTGCATGAGGTCTTCTTGGACCCTGGCATGTCTTTGGGTCCCCCAGGCTCTGGCGGCTGGTGGTGGTGATGTGGCTCAGCCTCAGTCCTGGCTGGTCCGGCTGTGGAGAACACACAGAGGGAGAGGTGGTCAGTCATCTATGCACACACTGTCCCTGAGGTCATGCCCTCCTCTGTGAGCAGCAACCAACAGTCCATGGGCCAGAGGAGGGGAATGTCCCAGGATCAAGGCCACATGTGGCCTGCACAGTGGGCCATGCCTCACAGGAGCCCCAAAGTGCCAGAGGACTGTGCTGCCTGCTTCCTACCCTCCACCCCTGGCCCATGGACAAGCAGGCAAGGGAAGTGTCCGGCCACAGTGGGACCCCCTCGTAGGCGGCAGAGGAGCCATGAGCAGCCTGGGCCTCCCTATGTCGTCACACACAGGTGAGGCTCTCTGTGCTGTCTGCGGGAGCAGCTGCTGCCTCTCATGTGCAAACATGCTTGTGTGCTGTGTGCAGCACTCCTCCATCTGTACGGGGTAGTGCCTACACACTTGTGGCTAGCCTGCTTCCAGCCGTGGTACACCCCCCATGGCAGGACATGTGTGGCTTCCCCTGAGCCTGGCAGCAGGATCCCACCCGTGTTCAGGGGCTGCCTGCTGCATCCCTGTACCACACAGTAATGCTGCACGTGATTGCATGTGCACAGGCTGCAGTATGATGTCCAGCCTGAGCAGCCCGAGTGACACTTGCCCCTCGCCCCCTGTGAGCCTGCCTCCCCCACCCTGTGTGTGTGACAAAGTGAAACCACTCATCTGAAGATCCCTCCCACGTGTCCGAGGGTGCCTGGGAGACATCCTGGCTCACAGGCACCATCTCCAGGGAGAGGGTCATGGTCTCCTCCTTCTCCACTTCTGGCTGGCCTTGGCCCTCCTGATGCTCCTCCGTGGAGACCTCCGGCCGGGTGATGATGGGAGTCTCCAGGCCAGAGTCCACGAGGATGGGTGGGGAAGATGTTTCCCCACCCCCTAGGATCTGGTGGAGCTCCTGGTAATAGGGTCAGGTCCTGCCCCGAGTGCGAGCTGTGCTGTCTGGCCCAGACATATTCCTGACAGAGCTCTTTTACCTTACTCCGGACCTGTTTCAAGGTCCAGGGTGGGTGTCCATGGTCTGCCAAGGACTCGGCCATCCTGCCATAAATGTCTGCATTGCGGCACTTGGACCGGAGATACTGCAAGGTCTCCTCCTTGCACCACAGGTCAAGGAGGGACAGGATCTCTGGTTCGGACCAGGAAGGTCCTGGTTTGGACCAGGAGGGCCTCCTCTTGGTCCCCCTGGGTGGGTCCTGGGACCCCTGGGGCTGCTCGCTGTGAAGGCCAGGGGGATCTTGGGGGCTTGAAGTTCTGCCATGGCTGGCAAGGCCTGTGGCAGGGAGAGCCGCACGGTGAGGTGCTGCTCTTCCTGCCACAAGGCTTGTCCAGGGTGCCTACAGCTTTAAGAGGGACCAGGAGACAGGAACTATAGAGTTGTGATTACTTTGTATGGAGTGGCCACCAGGGCATGTGTGTTATTTTCTGGAGGCCTCTTCTTTAAAAAAAAAAGCCCCTTTTCCCTTTCCACACACACCTTTTTCTGAAAGAGCTCTTTCAGAAAAAGGCTTCTTCCTCCTAGAAAAAGGATTACCAACATCGGAAACCCCCTCTCTGTTCTTTCAATTTATTTTTGAAAGAACGCGATTGTAGTGTGGACGTTCTGCAAGGTATGTCAGTAGTGTAGGCATACCTACACATACATAAACACACTGACACAGAGAAATCCCAGAATAGAAATTGGTACAGGTTGAACCTCTCTACCTCTTTCCTCTCTTGGGGTATGTTTACACTAGTTCGTTAGTTCGAGCTAGGTAGGCAAATGAGGGCAACCGGAGTTGCAAATGAAGCCCGGGATTTAAATAACCCGGGCTTTATTTGCATCTTCCCGGGTGCTGCCATTTTTAAATCCCCCTTAGTCCGAACTCCGTGCCCACGGCTACACGCGGCACGGACTAGGTAGTTCGAGTTAAAGAGCCTCATTCCTCATTCCATGAGGAGTAACGGTAGTTCGAATTAGGATCTTTAATTCGAACTACCTAGTCCGTGCCGCGTGCACAGAGCACAGAGTTCGGACTAAGGGGGATTTAAAAATGGCGGTGCCCGGGAAGATGCAAATGAAGCCCGGGTTATTTAAATCCCAGGTTTCATTTGCAACTCCGGTTGCCCTCATTTGCCTACCTAGCTCAAACTAATGAGCTAGTGTAGACATACCCTTGGTTAGGTGGATCCCTCTGTTTTTCCTGGTGCCCTATCATAAACAGTTCCCTCAGGGTACATCTACACTAGCCCCCTAGATCAATCTAGGGGGACTAATGAAGGCGACCGAAATTGCAAATCAAGCCCAGGGTTTAAATATCCCGTGCTTGATTTGCATGTTCCCGACCAGTCACCATTTTAGAAATTGACTAGCCCAAAGTAACTGCCCGCGTCTACACGCGGCAGTGAAACTGGATTCTGGAATAAAGCCCCTAAATCGAATTAGGTGGTAAACCTCATTCCATGAGGAATACCACCTAATTCGATTTAGGGCTTTATTCCAGAATCAAACTCTGCTCCCTCCCCAGGCCTTCATTAGCCTCCCTAGATAGATCGATAGGGGGCTAGTGTAGACATACCCTCAGGGAACATGGGGCCTTTGATTTGGCTCTGTTGAGGCCACATCTGGAGTATTGTGTCCAGTTCTGGGCCCTCCACTACAGAAAGGATGTGGATGCATTGGAGAAGGTCCAGCGGAGGGCAACCAAAATGATTAGGCGGCTGGAGCATATGACCTATGAGGAGAGGATGAGGGAGTTGGGTCCGTTTAGTCTGCAGAAGCGAAGAGTGAGGGGGGATTTGATAGCAACCTGCGACTTCCTGAAGGGAGGTTCCAAAGAGGATGGAGAAAGGCTGTTCTCAGTAGTGACAGATGGCAGAACAAGGAGCAATGGTCTCAAGTTGTGGTGGGAGAGGTCCAGGTTGGTTATTGGGAAAAACTATTTCACTAAGGGTATGTCTACACTAGCCCCCTAGTTTGCACTAAGGAGGCTAATGTAGGCATTCAAAATTGCAAATGAAGCCCAGGATTTAAATATCCTGGGCTTTATTTGCATGTTCCCATCCGGTCGCCATTTTGAAATTCCACTAGCCCGAAGTAACTGCCCTCGGCTACACGCGGCAGTGAACCGGTAATTCGAACTAAATCCTTAGTTCGAATTAACTATTACTCCTCCTGGAATGAAGAGTAACAGTTAATTCGAACTAAGGACTTAGTTCGAATTACCGTTTCACTGCCGCGTGTAGCCGCAGGCAGTTACTTCGGGTTAGTGGAATTTCAAAATGGTGCCGGACGGGAACATGCAAATAAAGCCGGGGATATTTAAATCCCGGGCTTCATTTGCAATTTCGAATGCCTACATTAGCCTCCCTAGTTCGAACTAGGGGTCTAGTGTAGACATACCCTATGGTTCTATGATTCTATGATTCTAGTTCCACTGATCATAATAGACAAACCAAACCTTTATCTGAAACTGAACCCAACCCTTCATTAATACTCAATAATTAGTATCATGGTAGTGCTCAGAGGCATTTTACTGGTTATAAATTATCAGGCTACTGTAATTTATGCTCAGTATGGTTCACAGCCAGTCAAGGATCAGGGTAGCAAAAGAGTGGATTTAAGCTTCCTTTCTCTAGGGCTGCATCTAGATTGGCATGATTTTCCGGAAATGCTTTTAATGGAAAAGTTTTCCGTTAAAAGCATTTTCGGAACAGAGCGTCTAGATTGGCATGGATGCTTTTCCGCAAAAGCACTTTTTGCAGAAAAGCGTCCCTGGGCAATCTAGACGTGCTTTTGCGCAAGAAAGCCCCGATCGCCATTTTAGCCATCGGGGCTTTTTTGCGCAAAACAATACCACGTTGTCTACACTGGCCCTCTTGCACAAAAGCATTTGCGCAAGAGGGCTTTTGCCCGAACGGGAGCAGCATAGTATTTCTGCAAGAACACTGACGATCATACATGAGATCGTCAGTGTTCTTGCGGAAATTCAAGCGGCCAGTCTAGACAGCTGGCAAGTTTTTCCGGAAAAGCGGCTGATTTTCCGGAAAAACTTGCCAGTCTAGACACAGCCTAGCTGTACTTTGCAGTTCTCAGGCATAGTTGAGGATCTGGACCTAATTCTCTTTTGACCCATGTACATCAGGCTGATAGTGTGTGAGCTTGACAAAATAAAAATGAGCATCAGCTAATTGGTTATTGTGATCAAATAGTGTGAAATTTATTTTATGGCTTTATCAGTAAGAACAACTGACTTCATATAGGAGCAATGAAAATAAATCTATTATGAGTTCTGAATAGCATACACATTTTTAGCAAATCAGGTAGATCTTCTAAGTAGTAAAAACTCAATTAATGGTCTCTGATTTCTTTTTTCAGCTCATACCTCCAATATAGCCTTTGGAGTTAATTAAATCAAATAACAGCTGACTAGTGAATTTCACTATGGAATGGTCTATTAGTTCCAAGAACAAATAACCTTGATTTTTATTGGGGTCAAATTGTACTGAAAACTTAGAGCAATATTAGCAGAACACAACTTACATAGATATTGTAGCGTCAAGAATATGTGGAACATAGAAATGTACAGCTTTATTAAGAAATAGAGATATCTTGGATGGCCCTTTGTGAAACATAAAGTGGATTCTTCACTTCAGCAATCACAATATAAATTCAATTTTTGCAGAAATGATAAATAAATCCCCCACCAACAGAAAATATCCAGGATGGCCTTCATTTACTGTTTAGAGGGTATTACAGTCTTCTTAACATATCAACCACTACGTTTTCCTCATTTTTTCAGGAGTATGGGTTCTTTTGAAAAAGGGTTTTTTTCCGAAAGAACCGCATCTAGACTGTGATTTCACTTTCGAAATAACCTTTTTAGAAACAGCAGTCGGACGCAAATATGCAAATGAAGCGCAGGATATTTAAATCAGCATTTCATTTGCACTTTCAATTGGGCTCATTTACATTCCTTTTTTGAAAGAGGAATGTAGTCTAGCTGAGCCCATATGGATTTCCCAGAAACTTCATTCTTCTAAATTTTTCAATTTTTTTTTCCCATGTATGTTTCCCTTTTAAAAAATCTATTCTCTAACTGATAACCAACTCTTTCTCAAAAAGTCTGTGGACTAGATTTTGTTCTCAAGAATAATCCATATTTATTTCAAGAATGAAATTAGTGCTGTGGCTTCTAAATAGAAAACTTGCTTACAGCCTTCCCCATAAGGATCTAATACTAGTTTTATGTATAATATCATGTATAGAGAAAGATATACACCCAAAGGGACAGAAATTCCAACTGTATGTAAAGCTTTATTTTTAAGTACATTTCAATCCAATCATAATTATAAGTGATGTATTTTAAGTTATGAACTGAGAAAACAGGTGCAGTTGTATTATCTCCCCATTGTCCAGAATACCCTTTCAACACAGTATTGAAGTAAAAAGAGGGACTGGAACATAAGTCCATGAATCACAGCCCTGGTATGAGGCCTGAGCCCTAAGTAAAAGTGATCAAGACTTTGCTAATATAAGGCAAAGTTCAGCTGTGAGCAAATGTGAGGCCTGATCATAGAATCTGGCAACAGCAGGGCTGATACTGCAGAAACAAACATACTTAAGAGGTACTAGGCACAAGTTGTAAAAATATTCCAGAAGAGTGATACCAGAATATCTTGTCAGCAGACATCTTGGTACCAACACATTCCCCATAGATAACAAGAACATACTGACCCAAGTTCAGGATAGGGTTCAAGATGACAGAATGATGGATAACAATGTTTAGATCAAACCACCAGCTATAAGGTAATGGGTATGTCAGAGGGTGGCCCCCTAATATGTCAAGAGTAATATGTAACTTTTAAAAATCTGTGTATAAATACGTATCTTAGAGGGGCTGTCTTTGTCTGGTCTATGGGGAAGTTGGAAGTCCCACCAATGACTGAGCTGGTCCATTGTCATGGAATATATATATGGGTAGTAGTCTGGTAGGCTACGTCTACATTGCAAGTTTTTTGCACAAAAACCTGTGGAGCGTCCACACCTCAAATGTGCTTTTGCACAAGTAAATCGACAGTAAAACAGCAGAACAGAGGGCTTTTCCCGGTGTGGGTAAACCTCCTTTTACAAGGCATAACTCCTTTTTGCGCTACAGCTATTGTGCAAAAAGGCAAGTGTGGACGCTCCAGAGGGTTTTTTGTGCAAGAATTGGCCTCCAGGGGAAAAAAATGGTGGCCGCTGGTGAACTCTATTGTTTCTGTCAGCTGGCTCCCTTTAAAGCCACAGGCACCCTGCAGAAGCATTGTGGCTGCAAGTTTGCAGGGAGCAGGTGCCTTCAGCACGCCACTCTGCTGCAGCCACAAATGGCCTCCCTCCAAGCTCCCCGAGGCCCCTCTGGCCCTTTCAGGAACCAGCCACAGGCGTCACAGGACCCCCCGAGGGGGACCAAGAGGCATGCTCCCACCTGGAGCAAGCCAGAAACCACAACCCTCCTCGAGTTGTGGGGCGAGAAGTGCTTGCAGGATCCCCGGGCCAAGAGGAGGAATGCAGAGATCTACTCCCACATGACCGTATCCCTGGCAGAGCGAGGTCACCCTGCCTGGACCATGGAGCAAGTCCGGACTAAGGTGAAGGAGCTCCGTCAGGGGTATGTTAAGGCCAGGGAGCAGAGGGGGCGCTCAGGGGCAGGACCCCACACCTGCCCCTTCTACACTGAGCTTCACCACATCCTTGTGGGGGGAAGCCTAATTTCCCCTCAATCCTGGTGGACTCCAGCATGGAGCAGCCCAGAGCTTGTCCCTGACCTGGAGGAGACAGAGGGGCAGGTCCAGCCCCCAACGGAGAAGTAGGAGGATGATGATGACCAGGACAGTGGGACTGTCACCCTGTCCCAGGAGCCAGTCCCTGCTAGCCTGGATGTCTCCCAGGACTCCGAGGAGTCTTGGGAGGGATCCTCAGGTACATTGGCACACACAAACACACACAGGGTGGGGGAGGTGGCCACACAGGCGGCAGGGGGCACACTGTTGCGTGGGCTGCTAGGCCAGCACATGCTGCTGCAGTCTGGTCACGTGCAACCATGTTCAGCGGGAGGGTATGGCCACAGCAGCCAGCCCCTCTACATGTCTGGGAGCCTGCTGCCAGCCTCATGCCGGACAACATGAGTCTTGCCCCCAGGGTAGCCGCAAGGGCGCAGGCACAACTGCCCCCCCACACCCTGGAGTGCAGCACACAGCACATGGGCATGCCTGAACGTGAGAGGCAGCAGCAGCTCCAACTTGCACCTGGGATATCCCCCTCCTGCGGGCCACGGACTGCTGCCGTCGCTGCTCATAGAGGAGGGCATAGCCACAGGGAATGTGTGTGCAGGGTGGACTGACCGCCCCTCTTTCTTGTTTCTTCTCCACAGCCGGTCCAGCTGGAACGGAAGGCCCAGCCACACCACCGCCGCAGCCACCAGCCAGAGTGTGGGGGAGCTACAGATGAGCCAGGCCTGGGGAAGAGCTGATGCGCCAGCACATAGGGTTGATGCATGACATACATGCCACCCTGTCATGCCAGCTGAATGCTGACCTCAAGTGGCGGCAGCAGGTGTGGAGTGACCTCATGGTGCACTGTGACACCCTGTGCGACATCCTGTCCCATACGGGGGAACAGACACCTGCTGCCGTGGCTCCTGCCTTATACCCTCCTGCCCCCCTCCTATATCCATGGCCTCCCATCTGCCCACACTGCCATGCCTCTGCTCCTTCCCTTCCCCATGGCCATGCCTCCTCCCCCAGTTATGCTTACGGCCCCTCCTATGGCCCCTCCTCCTATCCCCCCGCCGATCCTGGCCCTGATCCAGCTGCCCCTCCTGTCCACCCCATTGGGGCTCCCAGAGCTGCCGAACCCCGACAACGTGCCTGCACCCGAGGTGGCTCATCAAGTCACCCCACCACTCCTCCCAGTCCTCATCCCCCTTCCCAGTTATGATACTCCCTCCCAATTCAGACAGCCCTCCCCCGCCGCCCACTCTCATTTCTGTTAAATAAAAAACAGTCACTTTGTTTCAAAACCAAGCAGTTGTGTTTATTGGGAGGTCAGGGTAGGGGCAAGGGGAAGAGGTGAGAGGAGGAAGGGAGAGAAAAGGAAGGGTGAAGGCCCTGGGGAGATTTACAGTGGTTCCTGCAAGAACCTCTCCCTCAGGGCCTCCCGGATTCACACCCTGGCCTCATGGGCCTGGCAGGTTGCAGCTATCTGGGGCTGCTCAAAGCCCCAGCCCTCACAGGCGGCCTCTGTCACCCACGCCGGGAGGAAGGCCTCCCCCTTGCACTCCACCAAGTTGTGGTGCACACAGCAGGCCACCACCACCTCGGGGATATTCTGCTCCCCAACGTCCAGGCGGGTGAGGAGACAGCTGAACTGTCCCTTCAGATGCCCGAAGGTGCACTCCACCTGCAGGCAGGCTCTGTTCAGGCAGGCATTGAAAATGTCCTCTGTGTGATCCAGCTGGCCGGTGTAGGGGTGCATTAGCCAGGGCATTAGTGGGTATGCCGTGTCCCCCACTATGCACACTGGCATAGCCTGGTCACCCACAGGAAACTCCCATTGGGGGAAAAAGGTGCCCACCTCCAGCTGGGCACGTAGGCTGGAGTTCCGAAAAACTTGGGTGTCATGAACTTCTTGCACAAGAAGCCTGCAGTGTAAATGTAGCCATAGAGTCTGCTGGCAACTATTGCTGTAGTTCATTTAGCAATATACTTGGCTGTGTGCCTTCATCCCTTATCTGATACTGGGGTACTTGTGGATTTTTTCAGAATTTTTTCAGAATTTGCTGTAGTGGTTATCTGCACAGAGCTGGGCATCGCACAGAGGGTACACATACATGCAGCCAAATGGTTGTCAACATTTGACAAAGCAAGGTATCTGTCAGAGCACTATATCAGTGACAAGTATTCTGTGCTCCAAGTGATAATACCATGATCTGGATTCCTTATGTAAAATTATCTTTAGATATTGATTTGTTTAATGTCCTTTATTTTATTCTAATAAGGTAGGACTCTTCTAGCTGTTGTTTTTTAAAGTAATATTACTTAATGCACAACATATCCCATAAATGACTCTTGTTCTAATTCTAGGAATAAGGATAGCTCTGAAGCTGGGGAGTGGAAATCTTGTAAGCTTTCTATGAGTTCATTTGTTTCTACATGTCAAAACTTTACTTTAAAAATCTCTAGGGATGGAGATTTCACCACCTCCATAGGTAACCCATTCCAGTGCTTCACCACCTTCCTAGTGAAATAGTTTTTCCTAGTATCCAACCCAAACCTCCCCCACTGTAACTTGAGACCATTACTCCTTGTTCTGCCATCTGTCACTACTGAGAACAGCCTTTCTTCATCTTCTATGGAACTTCCCTTCAGGAAGTTGAAGGCTGCTATCAAATCCCCCCTCACTCTTCTCTTCTGCAGACTAAATAAGCCCAAATCCCTCAGCCTCTCCTCATAGGTCATGTGCTCCAGCCCCCTAATCATTTTAGTTGCCCTCAACTGGACCCTCTCCAATGCATCCACATCCTTTCTGTTGTAGGGCCCAGAACTGGATGCAATATTTTAGATGTGGCCTCACCAGTGCCAAATAAAGGGGAACAATCACTTCTCTGGATCTGCTGGCAATGCTCCTTCTAATGCATCCTCATATGCCATTAGCCTTCTTGGCTACAAGGGCACACTGTTGACTCCTATCCACCTTCTCATCCACTGTAATCTCCAGGTCCTTTTCTGTAGAACTGCTTCTTAGCTATTCAGTCCCCAGCCTGTAACAGTGCTTGGGATTCTTCCATCCCAAGTACAGGACTCTGCACTTGTCCTTGTTGAACCTCATCAGATTTCTTTTGGCACAATCCGCTAATCTGTCTAGGTCTCTCTGGTCATTAAGAAAGATGTTGAATGAAACCGGCCCTAGAACCGATCCTTGTGGCACTCCACTTGAAACTGACCACCAACCTGACATTGATTACTAACCATTAGGCCTGACAATCTAGCCAGCTTTCTATCCACCTTGCAGTCCATTTATCCAATCCATACTACTTTAATTTGCTGGCAAGAATATTGTGGGAGACTGTATCAAAAGCTTTGCTAAAGTCAAAGTATATCACATCCACTGAGTTCCCCATGTCCAGAGAGCCAGTTACCTCATCATAGAAGCTAATCAGATTGGTCAGGCATGACTTGCCCTTGGTGAATCCATGCCAACTATTCCTGATCACTTTCCCCTCTTCCAACTGCTTCAAAATGGATTCACTGAGGATCTCCTCCATGTTTTTTCTGGGGATTGAAGTAAGGCTGACTGGTATGTAGTTCCCTGGATTGTCCTTCTTCCCTTTTTAAAAGATGGACACTACATTTACCTTTTTCCAATCATCCAGGATCTCTCCCGATCTCCATGAGTTTTCAAAAATAATGGCCAAGCGCTCTGCAATGACATTTGCCAACTCCCTGAGTAACCTTGGATCCATTAAATCTGGACCCATGGATTTGTGTGTGTCTATCTTTTCTAAATAGTTCTTAACCTGTTCTTTCTCCACTGAAGGCTGTCCACCTCCTTCCCATACTGTGTTGCCTAGTGTAATAGTCTGTGAAAAACTTAAAAAACAACAAATAGTCTAGTAGCATCTTAAAGACTAAATAGTTACAAGAGGCTGATAAGAACCATTAGCACTTTCATTGGTTGGTTGGTTAAGTCATTAATATGTGGAAGATAATATGTGAGCCATCCGATATCCCAGTTGATACCATTTGCATAAGAATTAAACTTGTGAATTAAGTTAAATTCCAAGAAGTTAAGTTCTCACTTACAAATAACGCCCTAACCTCAAATAAATTCTTTCCAGGAACCACACAACACACCTCCATCATAATCATCCAGAAACCCGCCCCTGCAATCAGCCCCAGTGCCAACTCTGCCCACACATCTATACCAACAATTTCATCACTGGACCCTATCACATCAGCCACCAAATCATTTAACTGCACATCCATTAATGTGATCTATGCCATCAAATGCCAGCTATGCCCCACTGCAATGTATGTTGGCCAAACTGGACAGTCTCTGTGGGAAAGAAATAATGGACACAAATCAGATATCCGAAAACCTGTTGGAGAACACTTTAATCTTCCTGGACACTCATTAGTAGATCTCCAAGTGGCTGTTTTGTTTCAGATCAATTCCAGAAGCCAAATACACAGAGAAGGGTTTGAACTTCATTCACAAGTTTAATTCTTATGCAAATGGTATCAGCTGGGATATCAGATGGCTCACACATTATGTTCCACATGTTAACGACTTAACCAACCAAACAATGAAGGTGCTAACGGTTCTTATAAGCCTCTTGTAACTATTTAGTCTATAAGGTATTCCTAGACTATTTGTTTTTTCCTGTTACAGACTAACTAGGCTAATCCTCTGAAGCTTATCTACTTACTGTCTCTCTTTTTATCTTCTCCACTCTTTTTTTCTCCCCCCCTTTTTTATTTTTTTCCTTCTCGCCCCCTGTGGTGGTGCGTCGGGGTCCCCCGACTTCTGCACCCCTGTAATGGCACAGACAGACTCCACCAGCCAGTAGAATAGAGGGAGTTTATTGCTTCTCCAGGATACAGCACAGCATAGATGTCATCTGGTTACAGGAACTGGGCCTAGGATGCCTCAGCCCCCCCCCCCCTTGAGATGGGGGAGACTGGGCCCCTAAATTCCAGCCCCTCTTTGCTCAGGCTGCTTCCTCCATGATTCCAGACAGAAAACCTAACTCCCTCACTTCCAGCCCTGCCCCCAGCCAGGGCTCCACCCCCCTCCTTCCCATTGTTCCGCTCCATGGGAGATACCTGTCTGACGAGTTTTGAAGCCCCCTTGCATAATGACTCATCCCCTGCCCTGCTATGCAGTGCTGCAGACAGCAGCCAGTGGAGGTCACTGACAACCCACTGCCCAACATAGCAACCAGCAAGGTACCCCCACTACGTCACACTCCCCCCCTTCCCTTATTTATTCTTGGATCTGGACTTCTAACACTCCTGTCATCCGAAGAAGTGGGTTGTGCCCATGAAAGTTCCTGATACCGTCTACATGTTTTGTTACTTTTTAAGGTGCTTGTGGCGGGGTCACCAGCCCCACCCCCTTCAACCCCAAGGCCTGGTCCTTTAACTGCAGGCCCAGAGGCCTAGTCCTTTAAATACAGGCCCACCTCCCTAGGTAACCCAGTCCAGTACTTCACCACCCTCCTAGTGAAAGTTTTTCCTAATATCCAACCTAGACCGCCCACACTGTAACTTGAGACCATTGCTCCTTGTTCTGCCATCCATCACTACTGAGAACAGCCTCTCTCCATCCTGTTTGGAACCTCCCTTCAGGAAGTTGAAGGCTGCTATCAAATCCCCCCTCACTCTTTTCTTCTGCAGACTGAATAAGCCCAAATCCATCAGCCTCTCTTTGTAGGTCATGTGCTCCAGCCCCCAATCATTTTGGTTGCCCTCTGCTGGACCCTCTCCAATGCATCCACATCCTCCTCAGTGCTGAATAAGGGGGAATAATAACTTCTCTACATCTGCTGGAAATGCTCCTCCCAATGCACCCCAATATGCCATTAGCTTTTCTGGTTACAAGGGCACACTGTTGACTCATATCCAGCTTCTCATCCACTATAATCCTCAGGTCCTTTTCTGCTGAACTGCTACTTAGTTAGTTGGTCCCCAGTCTGTAACAATGTTTGGGATTCTTCCATCCCAAGTGCAGGACTCTGCACTTGTCCTTGTTGAACCTCATCAGATTTCTTTTGGCCGAATCCTACAATTTGTCTTGGTCAATCTAGACCCTTTGGGTGTATCTAAACTACGTGAAACAATCGAAAGACGATATGCAAATTCCACAGGAATTCAAAATCAGAGATTTTCCTCAAAAAATAAGGTTTACATGGCTTTTCGACAAAGGGGGGGGTTCACCAAAAAACCCGCGTCTTAATTACTTTCAATTTCAAAAGCTCCACTTTTGAAAGTGCAATTGGAAGAAGATATGCAAATTCCCATGGAATTTGGATATCTTCTTTCGACCATTCCCTGTAGTCTAGATGAGCCCTATCTCTGCCCTCCAATGTATCTACCTCTCCCCCTAACTTAGTGTCATCTGCAAACTCACTGAGGGTGCACTCCCTCCCCTCATCCAGGTCATTAATAAAGATGTTGAACAAAAGTGGCTCTAGAACTGATCCTTGGGGCACTCCACTTCAAACCAACCACCAGCCAGACATCGAGCCATTTATCACAACCCATTAGGCCCTACAATCTAGCCAGCTTTCTAACCACCTTGCAATCCATTTATCCCACCCATACTTCCTTAAATTGCTGACAAGAATATTGGGGAAATCGCCTCAAAAGCTTTGCTAAAGTCAAAGTATATCACATCCACTGACTTTCCCATCTCCACAGAGCCAGTTACCTCATCATAGAAGTTAATCAGAATGGTCAGGAATGACTTGCCCTTGGTGAATCCATGTTGACTTTTCCAGATCAGTTTCACTGCATTTGCCTTTTTCCATTCATCTGGGACCTCTCGTGATCTCCACGAGTTTTCAAAGATAATGGCCAAATGCTCTGCAATGACATTTGCCAACTCCCTCAGTGCCCTCAGATGTATTCAATCCAGACCCATGGATTTGTGTATGTCAGCTTTTCTAAATAGTTCTTAACCTGTTCTTTCTCCGCTGAGGGCTGCGTACCTCCTTCCCGTACTGCATTGCCTAGAGCAGTAGTCTGGGCGCTGACCTTGTCTGTGAAGACAGAGGCAAAAAAAGCACTGTGTGTTTCAGCTTTTTCCACACCATCTGTCACTAGGTTACCTCCCTCATCCAGTGAGAGTCCCTCACCCTCTGATCACTTTCTTATTGCTAACATGCCTGTAGAAACCTTTCTTGTTACCCTTCGCATCGCTTGCTCGCTGCAATTCGAATTGTGCTTTCGCCTTCCTGATTACTCTGCTGCATTCTCGAGTAATATATTTATATTTCTTCCTATTCATCTGTCCAAGTTTCCACTTCTTATAAGCTTCCTTTTGTGTTTAAAATAGACACAGTGTAAAAGAAAGGAGGTGTTATTATCCATACATTATAGATGAGAAATTGAGACACAGAGACGTTAAGGCAAAGCCCTTAACCACATATGTTATTAATCAATTTTCTGTTATAATTAATGATCTTTCAGCATGTGTTTAAAATTTATCATGTGCATTAGTGTTTTTTTTATTAAAGATGCACTTAAAAAAGCACTAATGTCTGTGATCAAGTGATTTCCCAATGATCACACAAGAAGTGTGTAACAGGGACTGCAATGGACATCAGACTGGACATCAGACTGCATTTGCGAGATGCAGGCACAGGGTTCCCTAGCAGTGAATAGAGACGCCCCATAGTCCATGGGTTCATATTACACTATCTCTGATTTAGCATATGTTCAGCTTCCTTTATGTCTGATGTGTCTGTTGTTTATGTCAGTGGTTATGTTACAACAGGTGAACAATTATGTAGAAAAACAGCAAATATTCCAAAAGGCTTGCACAAGTTATAGGAAAGAATCATTCTCTGTGGCACTCTATTTATAGTTTCTGGGATGATGAATAAAATGCATTTTGTCCTCTAGAAAACATAATGACTTTACAATTGCTGACAAAGTAAGTTTACCTAGAAGAGAGTAAATTGCAAATCACAAATCTTCTTTGCTGCTTCTGACACAAAGGATGACTAGTCTGGAACCAATAATTACTGTCTAAATAGAAACTGGAGTTAAATCAATGAGACTTTCAATACTGCTTTGAAATTCATTTTTTCAGTGGGATGAAAGTGCTGCTTAAAGTTAAATTCTCTCTGTGGTTAGTAGTGCTACAGTTAGGCGATTAAAATGTTAACATTAAAAACAAATGTATGAGCTGTTCCTTATGGGAAATTAATAATAACACCTGGAGAGAGAGAGAGAGAAAGAGAGAGAGAGAGAGAGAGAGAGAGAGAGAAAGAAAGAAACATTCACATAGCTCCTTCAGTACATTTCACAAAGGAGCTAAGTATAGCATTATTCTATTTGCCATGTAGAAGGAGTGTTTATTTAAAGTATTAACCATTTAAATTACTAGCACAGTTATGTGTTCATCAATTAGATCTTTTAAGACTTGGTTGTGTTCAAGAGGATATGTATGTTTAGCAAACATCCCAGGAATATTACTTAAACACGAGTGCTTATCAATAAATGAGTTTACTGCTACTATAATGCTATGGTGGTAAAGCAATTACTATCCTTGAAGGATTTCCTAATGTACCAATCCTTTAGATTTACCTCCTCAAACTGTTATTTTTTAAAATCAGAATTAGTAAACTAAGCAGCTTTGGCATAATGTGGTACTTGCATGGGAGATCTCTAAGTAAAGGCTTAGTATGGCAGGAAGTAGCAAAGATGATTCAATACGTAGTGTTTTTCCCTCTGTGTGGGGCCTAATTTAAAACTTATGTTGACATGGCTTCAGTGCTCAGGATTGAGGAAAATCTCTCTCTCTCTCTCTCTCTCTCTCTCTGGGTATGTCTACACAGCAAAGTTATTTCGAAATAACAGCTGTTATTTTGAAATAAGTTTACCTAGCATCTACACAAGCCAACCACTATTTTGAAATTAAATCGAAATAGCGGAGGGCTTATTTTGAATTTGGTAAACCTCATTCCACAAGGAATAGCACCTATTTCGAAATTGCTATTTTGAAATAAGCGCTGTGTAGAGGCAGAATAGGGGCTATTTCAAAATAGGGGGGCCTCCAGCCCTTCCCAGGGTGCCCTGCTGGCCACTCTGGCCCCAACCAGGAAAACTCTCCTCCCCCTCTCTCCACAGCCCTGTGCCAGCTCCAGGCCTGCCAGCCCAGAGCCCCTGACCCAGTGGCCCTAACATGAGCCAGCAAGCCACTGCCAGTCAGCCCTCCACCACTCCCCAGGACCAGCCTGCCAGCTCCCAGGAGCCTGCCAGGGTCTGGAAAAGGTGGGCACCTTCCTGGTTCAGTGCGGAGATCAGGGACCTCATTGAGGTTTGGGGGATGCCTCCAACGTCCATGATCTCTGCACTAGATGGAGGAACGCAGCCGTCTACAGCCAGATGGCTGCCAGCCTGGCCACCAAGGGCCACATCCGAACCCAGGACCAGGTTCAGATGAAAATCAAGGAGCTGCAGCAGGTGTATGCCAGGGCCAACGGGGGGCAGCTCCCAACCAGGGGCAGACCCAGACACCTGCCCCTATTTTGATGCCCTGGACTGCATCCTGGGGGGTGGGACGGTCCATGCCTCCCAGGTGGTCATCGACCAAGGGGCAGAGGGCCCTGATAAGGGCATGGAGGAGGAGGAGGAAAAGGAGGGCCAGGAGCCACAGGAGCCCGGAGGAAGCGTGTCACACAGCCAGGACCCCCGAGCCATCCCAGCGAGCCTGTCACCGGTGTTGTCCGAGGCCAGGGAGGCAACAACATGTGAATGACATCACTGTCCCCTTATGTGCAGGCGGGAGGGGAGGGAGACCAGGAACTGCGTGCATGGGCCTTGCTGATCATGGATCATGCAGCAACCTGTGCATGTGCCGTGCCACCCCAGGGCATGTGGCCCCAGCTGGCTGCCACACAGGGGCCTTGGCCTGTTACGCACATACGTCTATAAATGAAGGCACATGATGTGCTCCTGACCCCGGGGTGGGACACAGCAGGATGCCCTCCCTCCACAAGCCCCTCTACACAGAGGCAGGGGACATCTCCCCACCCCCCACACAGATCCTCACCATATACAGCACAGGGTCATGGGTGTACTCCTGGGCCAGCTCCCACTCCCGGGGATAGCAAGACATCCCGAACATGGCCTCTGTGCTAGCACATCAGCTCTGATGGTGCGGAGACCTGTCGTCCTCGCCTCGCAGAGGGGGGCTGGGCTTCACCTACTGTGTCCCCAGGGATAACTGACCACTTCTCTTGTTTGTCCACAGCCGCACCAGCTGCGAGTGCAGGGCGTACCACCCCGCTCAGGACATCCTCCCGCACCTGGGCACTCTGCAGGCTGACCCGTGCCCAAGAGGACTACCAGTGGCAGCACCTGGGGATACTGTGAGGCCTACACCGTACCCTCGACCACTGGGTGCACGAAGACCTGCAGCTGTGGCGGGAGAGCTGGCAGGAGCTGCTTGCCCAGGGCCATGCCATCTGCGACCACCTGCAGACCCTGGTGCCGAGACTGCTGCTTCCTGTCGCTCCAGTCCCTGCTGCCTCCCCAGCTACTGCTCCTCCTCCCACTCCTGCTGCCCCTCCCGCTTCTTCCTCCCCACCCTCCACACCCTCCTCACCTTCTATAACCTCTCCCTGGGGATGCCGAGGCCCCCGCACCCGCAGTGCTTGGAGACAGGTGGGCTGGCAAAACCCTGAGCCCTGAGCTTCTCCTCCCCCTTCCTCCCCTTGCCTCCCCCTTCCAGCTTCCTCCTCCCAGGTTTACCCCTCCCCTCTCTGACCCTCTTGCCTTCCCTCTCCCGCCTTCTTTCCCCAGTCTCACCTCAGTTTCATTCCGCCCCCACCCCAGTTTTGTTCAATAAAGAGAGTTTGTTTTCTTGAACACATGTGTCTTTATTGTACATCAGGAAGGGGGGTTAGGGAGGGGTAAGTGGAAGGACTTAGGATGGAATGAGTCACAAGTCCCCAGTGGGGCACACTAGGGAGACTGTTACTGCCTGCAGAACGTGCTGCCAGGCTTGCAGCAACACGTCCACGAGAAGCATGAGAGTGTCCAGGGGCAGCTCTGGCTCCATGCTGCAGAGTCCTGTGGTGTCCCGAGTGAGGGCAACCAGAGCACGCAGAGAAAAAAATGCTTTGCTGCCCCTCAACGAGGTAGGCAAGCAATCAGGGAAACCTGAGAACCGGCCACACAAGGTAACTCCTGACCTGATGCCCTGCCAGAACCAGTTCTGGCCGGCCTTAAATGTGATTCAGCATCCACTCGATGTGGACGTGTTATTTTGAAATACAAAACGCTATTTCGAAATGCATTTTGTGTGTAGACGCGTTATTTTGAAATAAGATATTTTGAAATAATGCTGTAGTGTAGACATACCCTCTCTCTCGCTCTCGCTCTCGCTCTCTCTCTCTCTATGGCACCCACTATGCCAACATGAAACCCCAGTGGAGACAGGGTAAAATGTTTCCTCAGGGTTACAATGGCATGGCTATGGCAACATAGCTATACATCTGTTGCCCTCAAAATATAAACAAGCCTGGAATTAGTATAGTATCAGTGAATCAGCACAGCTGCTCTGTGGCAGAAATGGGTATGGTGCTGCTGGTGGTACCATTTTTCAAATGATAAGTAAGAGTAGTCCTGATCATTCGCGTACATTAAAAATCCCATGACACTTGTCATAAAATTGGAGGAGTTAACCAGGCTAAAGTCATCTTGGGCAATTACAGTTTGTTCAATCTACCTGAGTGATTCCTGTCATTTCACTGGGATGTTTTATATTGTATAGAATAGTGCTGTTATGTGTCATTTAAAGCATTGACATGTTTCAGCCCAGAGGTGGCTGCATTTCACTGGCAGGAAAATTCATATGTTTTATGAGTACCTGAGAGAGAGATACAATCTGTTAATAAAATTTCTGATCTGCTTTGGGATTTATTTGGATGATAGACACTTTATAAATGAAAGATTATCTTTATCCTTCAGCATATTTGGGTAATCCTAAACGAGATAATGATGAAGTATCAGGTTATTTACCAAATTAGTGAAGAATATCACTGGATGTGATTACCTAATTAACAGGTGATACAATTCTTCTCTCCACTGCATAGAAGAAAAATGTATTATCATTAGCCATTAGCCTCCTTCATGACATCAATTTTCCAGCACTAAATTACTGAATTAATTTGTAACTAATTTAACAATTTCCTACACTTTCAAATTATAATCATAATCCCAGTGGTGAAATTAACAGACAGAGAACATGAGCTGTTCTAAGGGAACAAGAATTCTTCATTTCTAACTCTGCTTTCCTTCTCATTAATCTTCAATATCTTCTTATACATCGATCATACAAGAGCACTTCAATTGCAATGGAGGAAATGTGTTTTTAACAGAAAAACCCAAGTTGCCACTCATCTTAAAGGGATTGGTGTCCAGAAAACAGTGACTCAGAGGATCAGCCACTGGACTGGAATGAAGAGACTGATGTTTTTCTGGATGTCCTTGAGCAAACTATTTCACTTCCTTTTAAACTTTAGTTTATCTGGGAATAGAATATTTCCCTGACTTTGTAAAGTGCTTTGAGAACTGCCAGTGACAAATACTGAGTAAGAGGTTACTACAATATGGTCTAGGTCAATTCTGCACTGGATTTACGCAGAAAACAATGTCACTACAAGTCAACCCATATATCTAAAAGGTAAAGATTGTATATAAGTGCTCCCGTCCTTTTGTCCCTGATGATTTGTACTACCCAAATTTCAGCAAAACACTTAACCAGAGCTGGAAGCAGTGACTTTGTCCTCTTAATGCAGTATCAAAAATCAACTTGGGAAAAGCTCAGGCACTAAGTAGTCCAAAAAAAAAAAAAAGCCCTCCACGAACTGTAAAATGAGAGAGGGACAGAAACAGAAGGCATTCTGAAAGGGTTCTCAGAGTTACAAGCAATAACCTCTTTGGAAAATCCTGCAGTGATCTGATTTTCTCTAAAGTTGGCGGGGAGGTACAAGTAAATGCAGAATTCATTTCTATGAACTACGGTGCATACTGTGATGCAATAAGAAGGAATAAATAACCACAAACTATTCTTACAAGCTATGTCTACACTACAGGCTTCTTGCGCAACAAACTTTTTGCGGAAGAGATTTATATGTGAGAGAGCATCCATTGAGTGTGGACTCTCTCTTTTGCAAAAGTGCATCACTTTTGTGATGTGCTTTTGTGTGTGGACATATCCACATGCAAAAGTGCATCACAGAAGTACATCACTTTTGCAAAAGAGAGCGTCTACACTCATTGGATGCTCTCTTGCATATAAAGCCACCTGGAACCAGTTCTAGCCAGGCTAGAGGTCACCAGTTACTCTCGAATGCTTTTGCCAGAGCCCTGCAGTGACACGTGCTTAAAGGACAACCATTTCTCTGTTGCTGTTGCCTGCTTGTGGACCTCTTTTGAGGGACAGCAAAGCTTCAGCAGTGCCTGCTGTGGTTGGTCTCTTCTTTTTTGGGACACCACAGCTTTTTTCCTGTGTGTGCCATGGAGCTAGAGCTACCCCTGGGCAGGCGATGGTCCCACAAGGCCATGCTGCAGTTCTTGCAGCATTTGCTTCCAGCTGCCTACATCTTTATGTTGGATGTTGACTCCAAACTCCTTCTTGGGATCCTCTGCATGACTGCGGCTGCTCTAGTCTGGCTGCCACACCCCAGTATACAGAGGCATTTTTGGAGGCTGGAGACCAGCTCAAACTTGTGGGACCAGCTGGTCCTGGAGTGGTGGGATGACCAGCAGTGGCTGCAGAACTTTCAAATGCACAAGGCCACCTTCCTGGAGCTCTGTGTCTGGCTCACACCCACTCTCCAAAGACATGACACCCACTTGCGACCTGCCATCCCCCTGCAGAAGCGGGTTGCAATAGCTCTGTGAAGCTTGCCACCCCAGATAGCTACCAGTTGGCGGACAACCAACCAGTTTGGGGTTGGGAAGTCCACCGTTGGGGCCCTGCTTATGCAGGTAAAGAGTTCATGGGCTGCAGTCCCTGCCCAGTGGGGGGTGGAGAGGGGAGAGTGTTGAATAAGGGGGACCCTCAGGAGAGGCGGGCTGTGGACTGAAGGGGGTGGAGTGGGGGTGTGGGGAAAGCCCTATCCCTGGGGGCTTGTGCTGTCCTGCCCTTCACACAGCCCTGCTGCTGAGGGGGTGGGGGAAAGCGCTCATAGGGGGCAGCTCCTTGAGGGTCAAGGGGGCAGAGGAAGGGTGGGGGATGGGCACATCCCAAGGGCTCACACACCCTCTCGCTCATTCTCTGTTTTGTGTGTTTCTTTGTCTCCTTCTGCAGGTGGTCATGGCCATCAACTCCCTGCTGCTGAGGAGAGTCATCCATCTGGAGGACCTGGATACAACCATGGCTGGATTTGCTGCCTTGGGAGTCCCCAACTGTGGGGGAGCCAGCGACGGGACGCTTATCCCCATCCGGGCACTGGACCATCAAGTGGCCAAGTTTATAAACAGAAAGGGCTACTTTTCTGTAGTCCTGCAGGCCCTGGTGGACCACTAGGGCCAAGTTACAGACATTTTTGTTGGATGGTCGGGTAGGACACATGAAACTCAAGGCAATGCATGAAGCTGGAGGTGGGCAACTTTTTCCCCCGCCGGGACTTTGCGGTGGGCGACCAAAACATGCCAGTGTGCATAGTGGGCAATGTGCCCTGGCTGATGAAACCCTACACTGGCCACTCGATTCCAGCAGGGAGCAGTACAATGCCCACCTCAACCGAGCAAGGATTCAGGATGAGTGTCCCTTCAGCTGCCTCAAGGCACAGTTCCGCTGCCTCCTCACTCATCTGGATGTCAGGGAGCAGAATATTCCCAAGGTGGTGGCGGCATGTTCTGTGCTCCACAGTATTGTGGAGCACAAGGAGGAGGCCTTCCTCCCGGAGTAGAGGGTAGATGCCGGCCATGAGGGCCGTGCATCTGAGCAGCCCCAGACAGCTGACATCTGCCAGGCCCACGAGGCCAGGGTGCGCATCCGGGAGGCCCTGAGGGAGAGGCTCTCTCAGGCAGCCCAGTAACTGTCCCCAGGGCCTCCCCAACAAGGGCCTCTGCCTTGCAGCTCTCTCTCTCCCCCGTCTCACCCTCTCCCCTTGCCCCTTCCCTGAGCTCCCAATAAACACACCTGTTTGGTTTGAAAACAACATGAGTCTCTCTTTATTGTACATGAAGAAAAGGTGGGCAGAGGAAGGGGAAATTTTGAACTGGGAGGGGGGATCAGGACTGGGAGGGGGGGATCAGGAATGGGGCAGCTCTCTGTGCCACCTCCAGTGCGGGGACCTCTTCGGGGTGGTGTGGGTCTGGGAGCCACAAAGGAGTGGACAGGAGGGGGGACTAGAGTGAGGTCAGGGTTAGCAGGGGGCAGGAGGAAGGGCCAAAGGCATCACTGGGGGAGAAGGCATGGGCATTGCTATGGGAGGGAGCAGAGGCACGGCATGGGGAGGGATCAGAAGCATAGCAGGGTTGGCAGGTGGATAGGCAATGGCCGTAGGAGGGGGGGGCAGAAGGGTGGAAGACAGGAGCAATGGCATCAGGCAGGTGTTCCACCATGCAGGACATGATGCCTCACATAGTATCACACTGTGCCATCATTTGCTTCTAGGCATACTCCCGCCATTCAAGATCCACATTGACCCTGCGTGCTAGAGTGTCATGGATGTTGCCAAGGATGCTGACGTATTGGCACATCAGGTCATCCTGCATCCTGGCTTGTCTGTAGGTCCCCCAGACTCTGGCAGGTGGCTGCAGTGGTGGTGTGGCTCGGCCCTCTGTCCTGGCTGGTCCAACTGTGGAGAACACACAAGAGGGAGAGGCAGTCAGTCATCCCTGCAGACACGTTCCCTGAGGCTGTGCCCTCCTCTGTGAGTGGCAACCACAACAGTCCGTGGCCTATAGGAGAGGCCATGTGTGGCCTGCACAGCGCACCCTGTGTCACAGGGACCCCGATGTGCCCAGAGGACCATGCTGCCCACTTTCCGCCCCCACACAGACCATGGACAGGCAGGCATGGGAAGTGTCCGACCATACTGGGATCCCCTCATGGGCTGCAGAGGAGCTGGGAGCAGCCTGGCCCTCCCTGGGGTCTGCACACACAGCTGCAGCTCGCTGTGCTGTCTGTGGGAATGGCTGCTGCCTCACACAAGGCCTGTGCCCTTATGGCTAGCCTGCTTCCAGCCAGGAGCGACTCCCACTTCCCCCGCGGGGCAGGATGTGTGTGCCTTTCCCTGAGCCTGGCAGCAGGACCCTGGGCATGTTCAGGGGCTGTGTCTGCGTGCTGCACTCTCCCGCTGCACGTGGTGTCACGTGCACGGACTGCAGCACCATGTTCAGCCCAAGCAGCCCAAGCAACACTCGTCTCCCACTCCCTGTGCACCCACCTCCCCTGCCCTGTGTGTGTGTGTGTGTGTGTGTGTGTGAGACAACTCACTTGAAAGATCCCTCCCAGGCCTCCTCGGAGGCCTGGGAGACATCCTGGCTGATAGTGACCAGCTTGAGGAACAGGATCACAGTCCCTGGCTCCTGCTCCTTCTCCTCTGGCTGGGGCTGGTCCTGGCCCTCCAGCTTGTCTCGGGGGCAACCTCTGGGTGGACGACAACCGGGGGTTTCCAGCCCCGAGTCCACCATGATGGGTGGTGAAGATGTTTCCCCACCCCACAAGATGTGGTGGAGCTCAGCATAGTAGGGGCAGGTGTGGGGTCTTGCCCCTTAGGACGCGCTGCACTTGGTAGCCCTGACATACCTGTGACAGAACTATACCTTGCCATCAGAATAAAAATCTCGGCGTTCTACCACTTGGCCCAGGGATCTTTGCCCCACAATTCAAGGAAGGTCATGATCTTAAATCCAGACCAAGTTGGAATGTGCCTTTTTATCCCCCTGGGGGGGTCCTGGGACCCCTGGGCATGTTCCCTGGAAGGCTTCTGGCTCTGCTATGTGTGGCAGGGCATGCTCCCTGGAAGGCTTCTGGCCCTGCTCCTCAGGGGGCTTCTGGCTCTGCTATATGTGGCAATCCAGTGGCAAGAGATAGCCGCGCAGTAAGGGACCTGTTGTCTGGCCAGCTTCCTGCCACAAGGCTTGTCCAGGGTGCCTGCAGCTTTAAGAGGGGCCAGCAGACAGGAACTATAGAGTTCTTGGATGGAGTGGCCACCAGGGCACCTGTTTTTTTTTCCTGGAGGCCAGTTCTTGCACAAAACCCCCTGTTACCTGTCCGCACACAACTTTTTGCGCAAGAACTCTTTCATATTATTTTCTGCTGGATTAATTTTCCAATGGATATCAGGGAAGTTAAAATCCCTCATTCATACTAACTCAGGTGTATTTCCTAATCTTGTTACCTGCCTGAAGAGTGTCTCATACACTTCCTCTTCATAATTTCTTGGTTTATAATAGACCTGCACAATAACATCACTACGATTTGTTTTTCAGGTACTCTCAATGGCTGTGTCTAGACTGGCCAGTTTTTCCGGAAAATCAGCCGCTTTTCCGGAAAAACTTGCCAGCTGTCTACACTGGCCGCTTGAATTTCCGCAAGAACACTGACGATCTCATGTATGATCGTCAGTGTTCTTGCGGAAATACTATGCTGCTCCCGTTTAGGCAAAAGTCCTTTTTGCGCAAAGCTTTTGCGCAAAAGGGCCAGTGTAGACAACGTGGTATTGTTTTGCGCAAAAAAGCCCTGATGGCTAAAATGGCGATCGGGGCTTTCTTGTGCAAAAGCGCGTCTAGTTTGGCCAGGGACGCTTTTCCGCAAAAAGTGCTTTTGCGGAAAAGCGTCCGTGCCAATCTAGACGCTCTTTTCTGCAAATGCTTTTAACGGAAAACTTTTCCGTTAAAAGCATTTGCAGAAAATCATGCCAGTCTAGACGCAGCCAATAGGTCTGCAGCTTACCTCCTCTCAAGCCTTAGAGCAAGTGTATACCTTCTTGACATGTAGCACAATTCCTCCTCCTTTTGCCCCATATCTATTTTAGGAGTTGTCCAACCAAGTCTCTGTAATGACAGCTAAGTCATAATTTTCTTCATATACCATGACTTCTGGTTCATCCTCCTTCTTCTCGAGACTCCTTGTGTAAGCTCCAAGGGGCTTACATAGGTTCTTGGACTATGTGTGCTGTATAGCTCAAGGAGAGGCGCACTGTCCCTGGGAGAAATGGAGAGCTGGGGCAGACTCAGAGTCTGGTAGGTGACTGGCGAGAGAGACTATTTAGAATGACAGGGCCCCTGATACTTTGGGGAACGATTTCAGGTGTTCCTGCTTGAAGGGGGGGGGCATAATTAAATGATTAAAAAAAAGTCCAGGAAGAAAACCTAGCCTGATCAAGAAGAAGTGAGATGCCTTCCTGGGGGGAGTGAAAAGCTATATTGGGAGTTGTCTAGAGCTAACCACTGAAAGGTCAGGGGCTGACCCATGTGGGGAGCTGATGAGTCCCAGGTCTGCATGCAAGGTTCACCTGAGAACTGCTGTCTGGAGACCTGAAAGAAAGATCCTTCAGCTTAGCCCTTTTCCTCTCCAAGGTGACTCCCAGTTTGTAGAGTTTTGTAAGAAAAAATCCCCCCACCAGGCTGAGTTAGCCCTCTAGGTGAGATCAGTTACCACAGAGCTCTGCTCTGGCTGTTCGGGCTGTCTGCCTATCATCAGTGTATCAGGAGAATAAAATTATGTTTTTATTATAGTTTTGTAACCTGCACCCCTTTGTGGTGAAGGAAAATCCACAGACCAGAAGTAGCCTGATTCCTACATGATGAGGATGCCTGCCAATAGCAATCATCAACCCCTCGGAAGTGCCTATTGAATCCAAAGTCATCTCTGAACCTGAGGATCATTCACACAGTTTGAATGCTCTATCTTTTAGTTAGCTAGTCAGGGAGTTTTTTGTGGAAGCCCTGAACTGTGCCCACAAGCCAGGGGATAAGGTTTTGGAGATTTTATTACTTGCTGCCTACTGAACTTGTGGAGGGATTTATCACCTTATCCTTGTGAATCTTCTGAGCTGTACTGAAGCCAGTCAGCTAAGTTGCTAACTGCTTCACAGAAGATACTGTGGTTTCAGGTCATCAAGGGTCCATACAAACTATACATACCAACACAACACTAATTTTCCCATTTGCCACCTAAGGTTGTGTGCCTGGGGAAATTCACAGGTATTATCAATGTGGGCACTGGTGGCCCTGAGAATAGTGTTTTATCCTATTATATTTACCTGCAGTTTAATACAGTTAGGCTGTGTCTAGACTGGCGCGATCTTGCGCCAGAGCTATGCAAATGAGGCTCAGCGTGGAATATCGCCGAGCCTCATTTGCATAACTAATGAACCGCCATTTTTGCGGAAGAGGCTCTTGCACAAGACGGAGCTGTCTACACTGCCCCTTCTTGCGCAAGAAAAACCCTCTTGCGCAAAGCCGTTATGCCTGAAAATAATCATGCAGGTCAAGCTGCACATGGCCCCTGGTCAGTTCCTTCAGCACTTGTACCAAAAAATTATCCCCAACTTTCTCCAAAAAACTTCCTGGATTGTCTGTGTACTGCTGTATTGGTCTCCCAACAGATGTCAGGGTGATTAAAGTCCCCCATGAGAACTAGAGCCTGTGATCTGGAAGCTTCTCTCAGTTGCCTGAAGAAAGCCTTGTGTAGTTCACCCACCTGATCTGGTGGTCTATAGCAGACACCAACCACAACATCACCTCTGTTGCTGCCACCTCTAAACTTAACCCAAAGACTTTCAACAGGCTTTCCTCCCTATATATACTAGAGCTGTGAGCAATCATACTGCTCTCTTACATACAGTGCAACTCCTCCTCCTTTTCTCCCCTGCCTAGTCTTCCTGAACAGTTTATAAAGATAGTGTGTTAAGGCTATCAAATACCAAACTTGTGTTAAGGCTCCAATACTGACATTTCAAGATTTAGAGTTGGAAATATGTTGCTATTGATTGTTCTAAATTTACAACTACACTTAAAATATGGCTTTATAATTGGTATTTTATATTTTTTCTTTATATAAGAATTAAGAACATTGTTCCTGTCAGTTAATTTCTATGTTATCATATGCAAAAAAATCCAGGAGTTTTCAGGTGCCTAAGTGGCATGTGGAATGGAATCATTGTTAAAGCTGCCCTCCCATCTGAAATGGCACCCTTGTTAGGAGGGAATCCCAAAGCACCACCATCCTCCTCCTCCTGGGAATTGTAGTTATGGAAACCCCATTCTTGGGATAATGCATCCTATACCTTTAAACATGGTTCTCTTCTAATTCCTTCCCTCAGATGACTCCTCCAAAACATTCTCACCAATAATACCCATGCCCAGAGCCTGAAATATACATATACAAAAATAAGACAGAAATGAAAATGACTGGAAGCAACCTGTACAGAAAAATTAACCTTAGAAATTGAAGCCTACAAACAAATAATTGTTATATATCATTGAAGAGCATAAATGCCATTGTATTTATTTCAGCCCTTTTAATCTTACTTCTTATCCACCTCATCACTAGGTGGCAGCATAGCAACATACATCATTGCTGCATGTCAAAAAATATAAAAATTACAGCATTAGCTCTTGAATTAGTAGTTTTACTGTTGAGAAAATATTAATTTAACTTGCTACTATTTCACTTTTTGAATTAACACCATAGCAGTAGTTTACAAAAATTCATTTGTTTCTGTTTTTCATAAGTTAAAATGTTCCTTTATTGTACCAGTAAAACTATATTAGTTATGAATAAGATAAAAGGATAATTTTCCCTATATCAGAAATTTAGATTTAAACTAAATAGTTCTAACAAGTGAACATATTATTCTGCTTTTTTTGATCTCCCTTTGAGTCTACTTCACTTATCTTTATATCTAGTTTCTTTATTTCATGACATTGAAAATTACTTTGCTTTTTGGTTGTGTAGACCTTGCTTGAACAATGAAAGAAAATAGAAGCAAGGAAACACAGTTGAATGATGGGCAAAGCATGAATTCACAAGTGACCTTGTGAATTATGTATAGCTAGTAGATAAAGAAATTGTAAGACTAACAGTGATGTTGATAAGCTTGCAGCTGCAGTATTACCTTCTAGTTTACTAATGGATGGATAGTTTATAATCTGTACAGGGACTGATTCACAAAATCCAAGCCAGTCATAAAGCATGTGATACAAAGTAGAATGTAAGGTGCACGTGTAAGACTGTTTGGGTACGTCTAGACTACATGGGTCCGTCGACAGAGCCATGTAAAGTAGTTTACTCGGCATAGTCAATGAAGCGGGGATTTAAATAATCCCCCCTTCATTAAAATAAAAATGGCCGCCGCGCTGTGCCGACGATCAGCTGATCCGGCACAGCGCAGCAGTCTAGATGCGGCACGGTTGACAAGGGAAGCCTTTGTCGACCGCTCCGATATGCCTCGAATCAGCTGATCGTCGGCACAGCGCGGCGGCCATTTTTATTTTAATGAAGCAGGGATTATTTAAATCCCCGCTTCATTGACTATGCCGAGTAAACTATTTTACATGGCTCTGTTGACGGACCCATGTAGTCTAGATGTACCCTTTTAATATACATGTTATCTGTTTTATAGTTGTGTATGTTAGAGTTGTGTTGCACCTATCCCCTACAACCTTTGTTAATGATTTCTCAATATAGTCTTCAGAAACTAGTATGTTGCTATTTACTTTCCCCTTTCTTTAAATCTGTTTACAAGCAAAATCTTTACTTCAGGTGTTTCAGTTATGAGTGTTTCAATTATGTGTGTTCGGTTCAAAATAACAACTCCCAAAATAATAAAATTGAAATAGCATGTCCCCACTATGGGGAAGCCTCGAAATTAGTCTGAGGCAGGCTCCTTTATTGTGGAGATGCTATCTAGACTTAGAGCCCCAGGAAACACTGAGAAGTAATTATTTTAAATTACTCAGGGGAGTAGTTATTTTGAAATAGAAGCAGCAGAGCATCCACGCTAAGGGTACATCTACTCTATATGTTTTTTCTGGAATAATGAACATTATTCTGGAAAAACAATACTAGCGTCCACACAGCAATTGCATTATTTTGAAAGAAAATTGAAATAACGGAGGGCTTTTTCCCAATATTGGTAACCCTCATTCCACGGGGAGTAAGGCCTCTTCTGAAAAAACTTTTTTGTAAGAGGGTGTGTGGATGCAGAATAGGGAGTTGTTTTAAAAAAAAGAGGCCTCCAGGAAATCCCACAGGTGCTCTGCTGGCCACTCCATCCACACTCATCAGGCCTTTATAGTTCCTGTTCCCCTGCAGCTCTTAAAGTTGCAGACATAGGGAAAAGGGCTTGTGGCAGGAAGACAGCCCTCACAGCCTCCAGCCACAGAGCAGCTGCCAGTGCCTGACATCTGGCCACCATGTCCCAGCCACAAGCCCCCCAAAACCTCCCTGCCCATCCCAGGGAACACTCACAGGGTTCCCAGGAGCCTGCCAGGGGCCCAAGAGATACGCACCATCCTGGTCTGGGGAGTTGAGATCCTGGCCCTCATCGAGGTGTGGGGAAATGAGGAGAACCTCCAGTATGTCCAATAGCTTGGCCAACAAGGGACACACCAGGACACAGGAGCAGGTCCGGAGTAAAGTTAAGGAGCTCCGCCAGGCACAAGCCAGGATGAGAGAGCGCAGCTCACGCTCCATGTCAGAACACCACTCCTGCCCCTATTTTGAAGTCCTGCACCATATCCTGGGGGCAGTGCAGCACCTTTCCCTTCCTGCCCCTGGTGGTGGACTTGGGGCTGGAAACACCTGTTGTCGACTACCCAGGGGTCCTGGCCAATGAGGAGGAGGAGGAGGACACAGCCAGCACGGTGACCACCATCACCCTGGAGAAGGTACCACACGGCCTTCATGTGTCTCAGGCATCCTGTGAGGCCAGGGAGGGATCATCAGGTGAGTGGTCTTAGTGTTCTCACACACACAGGGTGGGGGTGGCAAGTGCTGAGGGGCTGTGGTGTGATCGTCGCTCAGCCTTCTTGGCCTGGCCATCGCGCTGCAGTCCATGCATGTGGATGCACATGCAGTGCCAGTATGCACCACGCAGCTCCAGGAGGTATCACTGGAGCACCCCTAGGCTCCTGCTCACAAGCTCAGGGGAAGCTGCCTACACTTCTGTTGTAGGAAAGGCAGAGAGGGGCAAGGCACAGACCCCTAGTAAGGAGGCCCAGAGTAGAGTGTTACTGGGATCCTTGTGAGAAATTCTTTCTTAAGGCCTCCCGGATGTGCACCTGCACTTGATGGGCCTGCCAGATGGCAGCTGTGTGTGGCTGCTCAAATGCCCTTCCCTCCCAGCTGGCCTCTGTCCCCCACCCTGGAAGGAAGGCTTCCCCCTTCCTCTTCACAATGTTGTGTAGCACACAACATGATGATACCACCTGGGGGATGTTCTGCTCCCCCACATCCAGGTGGGTCAGGAGGCACCTGAACCTTGCCTTCAGATGGCTGAAGGCACATTCTGCCTGCATGCGGGCCCTGCCCAGGCGACCATTGAAGCGCTCCTTGCTCAGGTCAAGGTGGCTGGTGTAGGCCTTCATTAGCCATAGCATGAGGCTATGTCCCCCACAATGCAGTGTCATGTCCACATCCCTGACCCTGACGCTGCACTTAGGAAAGAAAGTGCCAGACTCCAGCTTCTGGTAGAGGCTGGAGTTGCGGAAGACAATGGTATCATATGTCTTCCTGGGCCAGCAGATGAAGATGTCCATAAACTGTCTGTGGTGGTCAACCAGGGCCTGGAGGACCATCGAAAAGTATCACTTTCAGTTAATGTACTGCACCACCTGGTAGTCGGGGGCCTGGATGGGGATGTGCTGCTATCAATAGCCCCCCAGTCCCCGCAGTTGGGGAGCCCATGGCGTCAAAGCTGGTGACAATGGGGTCCACGTGGTCCAGATGGATGACCCTGCACATAAGATGGTGTTGATGGCCCTCACCACGTGCAGGAGACAAAGAAAGAAACAAAACTTTCCAAAGGGATTTCCAGAGCTCTTGGGAGGTCCCCAAGCCCTCCCCTTCTCTCCCTATCCCCCAAACACCCCAAGAGACACCCACTATGAAGCCCCCCCTCCAGCAGGGCTGTGTGAGGGTGGGGCTGCAGAATCCCCCAGGGATGGGGCTTTCCCCTGCCATCCCAACCCCACCCTGAACCCTCAACTCCCTTTTCCCTGGGGTCCCCCTTTCCAGTATTTTCCCCCCCCTCCAGGGACTGTAGCCTGAAAGCTCCAGACCTGCATGATGAAGGCCCTGATGGTCGACTTTCCCACGCTGAACTGGTTGCCCACGGATCAGTAACTGTCGGGTGTGGTGAGCTTCCAGACGGCGATGGCGACCGGTTTCTCCAAGGGGATGGCGGGTCATATCTGGGTGTCCTGTCGCGTGAAGGTAGGGGCAAGCCAAGCACACAGCTCCAGAAACATCTCCTTCCTCATATAGAAGTTCTGTAGTCACTGATGGTCGTCCCATTGCTCCATGATGAGCCAGTCCCACCAGTCAGAACTGCCAGAAGCGTCGCTCCATAGTGGGGGGTGGCTGCAAGTGCTCCTGTACACATACTGAGAGTCTCCTTGAATAGCTTGGGGTTGTGTTCTTGCAGGGCTAGTAGGGCCACCTGCAGTGCATTCTGGGGCCATCACATGCCCAGAAGCAGCTCCGGCTCCATAGCAGAGTGTGCTATGGTGTCCAAAAGCAGGGCACCCAAAGCATGCAGTGGAAAAGCTTTACTGTCCCTGAGGCTATGTCTAGACTACAGGCTTCTTTCAGAAGAAGCTTTTTTCAGAAGAGAGCTTCCAAAAAACACTTCTTCCAAAAGAGAGCATCCACACACAAAAGCACATTGAAAAAGCAATGCTCTTTTTCGAAAAAAAGAGTCCACACTGATTGGATGCTCTCTTGTATAAAAGGCCACCCAGAACCACTTCAGGCAGGGCTTTAGGTCACCAGTTGCTTCCAAGTGCTGGTGCTTAAGCCTTGCAGAGACACGCACTTAAAGGGACCCCCATGGACAGCCGTTTCTCTGCTTCTGCTGTGTGCTTGCCTACCTCTTCAAGGGACAGCAAAACTCTCTCAGTGCTTGATGTGGTTGCCCTGTTCTTTTTTGGATGCCACAGCATTTTCCTTTGATCCATGGAGCTGGAGCTGCCCCTGGGCATGTGGTGCCATTTTTTGCAGCATTTTGTTCTAGCTGCCTTCCTGGTCCTGCACGAGCTGGAGCCCAAGCTTATTCTGGGGTTCCTCTCCCTGAGTGCAGTTGCTACACTCTGGCAACTGCACCCCATAGTGGAGAGGTGTTTTTGGAGGCTCGACACCAGTTCGGACTGATGAGGTCGGCTGGTTATGGAGCGGTGGGATGACCAGCAATGGCTTCAAAACTTCTGCATGTGGAAAGCCATCTTTTTGTAGCTATGTGCCTGCTTGCCCCCACCCTTCAGAGACGTGACACCCACCTGCAGCCCGCCACCCCCCCGGAGAAGCGGGTCGCAAAAGCCCTCTGGAAGCTCGCCACCCCTGACAGCTAACGGTCAGTGGGTAACCACTTTGGTGTGGGGAAGTCCACCATTGGGGCCCTCTTCATGGAAGTAAGGCACTCTTGGGCTGCAGTCCCTGCGGGGGGGGGGAAGAATGTTGGATAAGGAGGCCCCTCGGGAAAGGGGGGTTGGGGACTGTGGGGGATGGAGTGGGGGTGGGAGGGAAGCCCTGTCACTGGGGGGTTGTGCCATCCCACTTTCACACAGCCCTGCTGCTGGGGGGGGGCGTGGCTCATAGGAACTGGCTCCTGGGGCGTTTCAGGGGGGCGGTGGAGGGAAGCAGGGCAGGCACCTCCGAAGGGATCAGGCACCCCCTCTCTCATTCTCTGTTTTGTGTGTTTCTTTGTCTCCTTCTGCAGGTGGTGAGGGCCATCAACTCCATCCTGCTGTGGTGGGTCGTCCATCTGGGAGACCTGGACGTGACTGTAGCTGGATTTGCTGCCCTAGGGTTCCCAAAGTACGGCGGAGCCATTGAGGGGATCCACATCCCAATCTGCGCACCGGACCATCAAGCAGCCCAGTACATAAATCACAAGGGCTGCTTTTCGATGGTGCTGCAGGCCCTGGTTAACCACTGGGGACACTTTACAGACATTTTTGTTGGATGGATTGGCAGGGCACATGATGCCCAAATCTTCAGGAACCCTAGTCTGTGCAAGGTGGGCACATTCTTCCTCTGCCAGGACTTAGCCGTTGGGATTGTGCAGATGCCACTGTGCATCATGGGGGACGCAGCCTACTCCCTCATGCTGTGGCTGATGAAGCCATACACTGGCCTCCTGGATCCCAGCAGGGACAAATTTAATGCCCATCTGAACTGGGCCCAAATCCAAGTGAAGTGCACCTTCAGCCGCCTCAAGGCACATTATCGGTGCCAGCTGATCTGCCTGGATGTGGGGGAACACAACATCCCCGAGGTGGTCGCGGCATGTTGTGTCCTCCACAACATTGTGGAGAGGAAGGGAGGGGCCTTCCTCCCAGGGTGGGGGGAAGATGCCGGCAGCAAGGAGTGAGTGTTCAAGCGGCCGAGAAAAGCTGCCATCCACCAGGACCATCAGGCTGGAGTGTGCATCTGGGAGACCCTGAAGGAGAGGTTCTCTCAAGGACCCCAATAACTCTCCCCTCGGGTCCTCTGGCTTGCGTCTGTATCCCTTCCCCACCACAACTCCTCCCTTTGCCCTTTCCCTGACATCTGAATAAACACACCTGTTTGGTTTTCAAAAAAACGAAGTCTGTATTTATGAAACATTTAGAAAAGGTGGGCAGAGGGAGGGGGCTCATGAGGGCGAGGGGGGCTCATAACTGGGAGGGGGGCTCATAATTGGGAGAGGGAGGGGGCTCATAATTGGATGGGGGAAGGGGTGGCTTGATGTGCCACCTTGGGTGAAGAGACCTCATTGGAGTTGGGGTTGGGTGGGTCCAGGGAGCACAGGGGGGGTGCGAAGGAAGGGGGTCTGAAGCCGGGTCAGGATTGGCAGGGGGGCATAAGGAGGGGCCATAGGCATCACATGGGGAGGGAGCAGAGGCATAGCAGGGGGGCAGGAGGGTGGAAGCCAGGAGCAGCCGCATCAGGTGGGTGTGTCATTATGCGTGACATGACAGCACACATGTTGTCACACCGCTGCATCAACTGGTCCCATGCGTGGTTCTGTCACTCCAAGTCTGTGCAGACCTTGTGCATCAGGGTCAGGTGGATGTCACGCAGGACACTGATGTGCTGGTGCATGAGGTCTTCTTGGACCCTGGCATGCCTTTGGGTCCCCTGGGCTCTGGCAGGTGTCAGTGGTGGCGTGGCTCAGCTCTCAGTCCTGACTGGTCTGGCTATGGAGAATACACAGAGGGAGAGGCAATCATCCCTTCAGACACTCTCCCTGAGGCCATGCCCTCCTCTCTGAGCAGTGACCAACAGGGCAGCCCAGAGGAGGGGGATGTCTCTGGAGCAAGGCCATGTGTGGCCTGCACAGTGGCCCATGCCTCACAGGGGCCCCGATGTGCCCAGAGGATCTTGCTGCCCGCTTCTCACCCCCAGCTTCCCCGGCCCATGGACAAGCAGGCAAGGGAAGTGTCCAGCCATAGCGGGATCCCCTCATGGGTGGCAGAGGAGCCGGGAGCAGCCTGGGCCTCCCTGGGGTCCACACACACAGGTGTGGCATGCAGTGCTGTTTGTGGGAGTGGCTACTGCCTTGCACGTGCAGGCATGCCTGCATGCTATGTGTGGCGCTCCTTGGTCTGTGTGGGGTTGTGCCTGTGGCTGCTTTCAGCTGTGGCACCCCCCACCTCCACCCATGGCAGGACGTGTGTGGCCTTCCCTTAATCTGGCAGCAGGATCCTGGGCGTGCTTAGGGGCTGCCTGCTGTGTCCATGTGCTGCACGTGGTTGCACTTGCACAGACCACAGCACAATGTCCAGCATGAGCAGCCCAAGCGACACTCTCCCCTTGCCCCCGTGCACTCACCTCCCCCACCCTGTGTGTGTGACAAAGTGAGACCACTCACCTGAAGATCCCTCCCAGGCATCCCAGGAGGCCTGGGAAACATCCTGGCTCACAGGCTCCAGGGAGAGGGTCATGGTCTCCTTCTCCTCTGCCTCGTCCTCCTCCGCCTCCTGCTGGCCCTGGCCCTCCTGCTCCTCCTCCACAGAGACCTCCGACTGGGCAATGACAGGGGTCTCCAGGTGGAAGTCCATGAGGATGGGTGAGGTAGTCATTTTCCCACCCTCCAGGATTTGGTGCAGCTCTGTAATAGGGGCAGGTATGGGGTCCTGACCCTGAGCATGAGCTGTGCTCTCTGGCACACACATATCTCTGGCTGAGCTCTTTGACTTTACTCTGGACCTGTTCCAAGGTCCAGGGTGGGTGTCCGCACTCCGCCAGGGAGTTGGCCATCTGGCTATAAATGTCCGCATTTCTTTGCTTGGCCCGGAGATCCTGCAAGGTCTCCTCCTCTCCCCACAATTTGAGGCGGGACTGGATCCCTGGGCTGGACCAGGATGGGGCGCTCCTCTTGGTCCTCCTGGGTGGGTCTTGGGACCCACATGGGGCTATTCCCTGTGAGGGCCAGGGAAGTAACGGGGGGCTTGAGGCTGTGCCATCACTCTGCAGGCCTGTGGCAGGAAGAGCTGTGTAGTGGTGAGGTGCTGCTCTGAAGCTGGCTTCCTGCCACAAGGCTTGTCCAGGGTACCTTCAGCTTTAAGAGGGGGCAGGAGACAGGAGCTATAGAGTTGTGATTGCTTTTTATGGAGTGGCCACCAGGCACCTGTACTATTTCCTGGAGGCCTCTTCTTTCGAAAAAAAACCCCATCCTCTCCATCCATACACACCTTTTTCCGAAAGAGCTCTTTCAGAAAAGACTTTTTGCTCATAGAATGAGGATTACCAACATCAGAAAACCCCCTCTGTTCTTTCGATTTTCTTTTGGAAGAATGCGATTGCATTATGGATGTTCCTCAAGTTTTGTTGGAAAAATGGCAGTTTTTCTGACAAAACTCCGTAGTGTAGACATATCCTGAGAGAGGTAGGCAAGCAAGCAAGCAGGAGAACCTGAGAAACGGCTGTCCTGGGGGCTCCTTTTAAGCATGAGTCTCAGATAGTCTCAGGCAGCAGCTTCAGGCAGCACTGATGACCTAATGACATGCCTGAACTGCTTCCGGGTGGCCCTAAATGCGAGATAGCGTCCAATCAGTGTGGATGCTATCTTTCAAAATAGCAAATCACTATTTCATTTGGCTTTTTGTGTGTAGATGCTTTATTTCGAAATAAGCTTTTCCAGAAGATATATTCCAGAATAGCTTATTCCTAAAGAAGCTTGCAGTGGTGACATACCCTAACACTATTTTGAAATAACTATTTCAAAATAAGTATTATTCCCCAAGGAAAACAGGAATACAGATTTCAAAATAACCTGTTTTTTTAAAATAATAGGCTTGGTAGCATGGACACTCTACTTATTATTTTGAAACTAGCCAATTAGCCCATAATAAGATGGGATTTTCAGGTATCTCCTCCACGTCGGTCTTCCCTCCTGAGCCTCCGGTCTCTCACTCCGTCTCCGTCTCCGTCTCTCTCTCTGTCTCTCTCTTTCTCTTCTCCTCCCCCTCCTGCCTCTCACTTGGAGAAGCACGGAGCCCAAACAGCTGTTTGGGCTCCGCGCTCCCCGTGCTGCATGGGGAGCGCGGAGCCCAAATGGTTGCTTGTGCCACTTGCTCCCGTGTGGCGGCCCGGCTGAGCAGCGCAGAAGTCAGCTGAGCGCCACTGAGGGAGGCAAAGGGGGGCAGGGTGGTGACGTTCATGGCCAGGGGACGGGGCCTGGAGCTGCTGTCACGCTGCATGTCACCGCCCCGCCCCCCTTTGCCTCCCACCTTGGCACTCGGCTGACTTCTGCGCTGCTCAGCCGGGCCACCGCAGGGGAGCCCAAACAGCTGCTTGCTCCGCTTCCTCCCCCACGGAGGCCTGGCTGAGTGTTGCAGAAGTCAGCCGAGCGCCACGGCGGAAGGCGAAGGGGGGCGGGGCAGTGACGTTCATGGCCAGGGGGCGGGGCCTGGAGCCGCTGTCATGCTGCACGTCACCGCCCTGCCCCCCTTCCCCACCCACCATGGAGCTCAGCTGACTTCTGCGCCGCTCAGCTGGGCCGCTGCGTGGGAGCAAGCGGCACAAGCGGCCATTTGGGCCCCGCGCTCCCCATGCAGTGACCCCAAACAGCCACTTGCGCTGCTTGCTCCCACGCGGCAGCCTGGCTGAGCGGCGCAGAAGTCAGCTGAGCGCCACGGCGGGAGGCAACAGCGCCGCCCAGAGGGAACAGCCAGCATTTCAGTGTTACAGAGTCACAGACATTGGGCTACTATATATATGACTAGCCAATTAGCCCATCATAAGACGGGATTTTCAGGTCTCTCCTCCACGTCAGTCTTCTCTCCTGAGCCTCCGGTCTCTCACTCCGTGTCTCTTTCTCTCTCTCCTCCTCCTCATACTGCCTCACCCTCTCTCTCTCAGCTCTCCTCCACCTTCTGCCTCTCTCTCCGTCTCTCTCGTTCTCTTCTCCCCCTCCTGACTCTCACTCTCTGCTCTCCTCTGTCTCTGTCAGGGATGCATGCTCGTCCAGGCCCCACGCCATGGGCGTGTACATCACCACCCCGCCCCCCTTCGCCTCCCGCCGTGGTGCTCGGCTGACTTCTGCGTGGCGCTCGGCTGACTTCTGGGAGCAAGCGGCGCAAATGGCCTCTCTCTCTTCTCCGACTGCCTCGCCCTCTCTTTCTCTCAGCTCTTGTCAGCCTCCTGCATCTCTTTCCGTCTCTCTCTCTCTTTCTCTTTTCCCCGGCCCGCCTCTCACTCTCTGTTTCTCTTGTCCTCCTCCTGCTGTGTCTCTCTCACTCTCTCTCTCGCTGTCCTCCGCCTCCTCCGTTCTCCTCTCTGTCTCCTCCACGTCCTCTGTGTCTTCTCTGCTTTCCTTCTTTTGAATCTGGCACCCTTTCCTGACATCAGAGATGCACGCTTGTCCAGGCCCCCCCCCCAGCTGTTCCCTCTGGGCAGCGCTGTTGCCTCCCACTGTTGCACTCGTCTGACTTCTGCGCCGCTCAGCCGGGCCGCCGCGCGGGAGCAAGCAGCGCAAGTGGCCGTTTGGGGTCCGTGCTCCCCATGCAGCACGGGGGTGCTGCATGGGGAGCGTGGGTCCCAAACGGCCACTTGTGTTGCTTGCTCCTGCATGACGGCCCGGCTGAGCGGCGCAGAAGTCAGATGAGCACCACGGTGGGAGGCAACAGCGCCGCCCAGAGGGAACAGCCAGTATTTCAGTGTTACAGAGTCACAGACATTGGGCTACTATATATATGATAAGGAAGGTTATTTCAAAATAACTCCTTAGTATAGACCAGAGCTGAATGATTTTGAACATGGACAGAATCACCAGGAAACAGTATTTAACTTCTGGAACATCTCTGAAGATCTGTTGAACTGTGAGGCATCTTGTGAGTCTCTTTGGGTATGTCTACACTGCAAAGTTAATTCGAAATAACAGCTGTTATGTTGAATTAACTTTAATAGCGTCTATACATGCAAACCGCTATTTCAAAATTAATTCAAAATAGCGGAGTGCTTCATTTGAATTTGGTAAACCTCATTCTATGAGGAGTAACGCCAAATTCGAAATAGCTATTTTGAATTAAGTGATGTGTAGACACTTAATTCGAAATAGGGGGCTTCCAGCCCTTCCCAGGGAGCCCTGGTGGCCACTCTGGGCATAACCAGGAAAACTTCCTCTCCTCTCCCCTAGCCCTGGAGTCCTTAAAGGGATAGACTCTGGCCATAGTGCCTGTGCCAGCTCCAAGCCTGTCAGCCCAGAGCCAGCAGTGGCCACCAGGGTCCCTGACCCAGTGGCCCCAAAAGATGAGCCAGCAAGCCACTGGAAGCCAGCCCTCCACCGCTCCCCAGGAGCAGTCTGCCAGCTCCCAGGAGCCTGACAGGGGCTGGAGAAGGCGGGCACCTTCCTGGTCCAGGGTGGAGATCATGGACCTTATTCAGGTTTGGCGGGGATGCCCCCAACATCCGTGATCTCCACACTAGATGGAAGAATGCGGCCGTCTATGGCAGGATAGCTGTCAGCCTGGCCACCAAAGACCACATGCAAACCCAGGAGCAGATTTGCATGAAAATCAAGTTGGTCCGGCGAGACCTCCAACCCTGAGCCCTGAGCTTCTCCTCCCCTTCTTCCCCTTGCTTCCCTCTTCCTGCTCCCTTCTCCCAGGTTTCCCCATCCCCTCTCTCTTCCCCTCTCCCACCTCCTTTTCCCAGTCTCCCCAGAGGTTCATCCCCCCCCCCCAGTTTTGTTCAATAAACCCAGTTTCTATTTTTGAACATACGTGTCTTTTATTTGACATCAGGAAGGGTGGGTAGGGAGGGGTAAGTGGAAGGACGTGAGAGAGGAATGGGGCACAAGCCCCCAGTGGGGAGGACCAGGGAGGCTCTGAGGGATCTTTGGGGTGGACACTCTCCTGCAGGGCCTCCTGGATCCTGACAGCCCCTCGATGGACCCCCCGGATGGCAGCCCACAGCAAGTGCAGCTGGGCTGATGGCAACGACCCCACGAGATGCATCGGCATTCCCAGGGGAAGCTCTGGCTCCATGTGGCCGAGTGCTGTAGTGTCCCGAGTGTGGGCACTCAGGGCACTCCAAGACAGGGATGCTTTGCTGTCCCTCATCGAGGTAGACAAGCAAGCAGGGAACCCTGAGAACTGTCTGTCCGGGGTGGGGTCCCTTTAAGCACGGAGCTCAGTTAGCCTCAGGCAACAGCCCCACACACTAAGTCTTAACCTGATGCCCTGCCTGCACTGGTTCTGGCCAGCCTTAACTTTGGTTCAGGGTCCACTCAGTGTGGGAACGCTATTTCGAAATAGCAAAAAGCTATTTCGAAATAGTTTTTGTGTGTAGATGTGTTAGTTCGAATTAGCTTAATTTGAATTAACTATTTTGAATTAAGATAACTCGAATTAACGCTCTAGTGTAGACGTACCCTTTGACTCTATTTGATCTTTGACTTCTAGGCCATTACATATAAGGGGAATTGAGCAGATATATTGTGTTTTAAATAGTTTTTGAAAACAAGTTTCCATATCAGAGATTATTGAGTGAGGTAAGCAGTAGTGAATAATAAAACTGAAAACTGGTTTAGGATCAGACATATGTGTTGCTGTGCATTGCAGAACTTTCAGTTTGGAATATTAGATACAAGTATAACATCATAGGGTGTGTCTAGACTACAGGGTTTTGTCACCAAAAGTGGACTTTTGTCGACAAAACTATACCTGCATCCACACTGCCATCGAGTTCTGTCGACATAACTTTCACATAACTCAGCAGTTTTGTCGACGGATGTAAACCTCATTCTATGAGGAATAACTCCTTTGTCGACAGAGTTCTGTCGACAAAAGGGCAGTGTGGAGACAGGGAAGAAGTTATATCAACAGAAAAAGCCTCCAGGAAGGAGCCCTGGTGGACAATCTTGCCACAGCTTCCAACTCTATTGTTCCTGCCTGCAGCCATCTTTAAAAGGCACAGTCACTCAGAATCAGCAGTCTGGCTGCAAGACAGTTCCAGCCAGGATCCTGACTACGCAGCTCTTCCTGGTAGGAGCACTCGGGAGACATGTCGCAGGGACAAGCCCCCCCCCCCCCCCCAGGAACCCTCTGGCCCTTCCAGGGAAACATCCCCCCAGGAACCCTGGGGCACTAAATGGAGGGCACCCTCCTGGTCTGGCCCCGAGAGCAAAGCACTTTTGGAGCTGTGGGCTGAGGAGGAGGCACTTCAGCTACCACAGGCCAGGCACAGGAACATGGACATTTACGCCAGAATGGCAGATGGCCTGGCCAGGAAAGGCCACCACGTCCGCACAGCACCACAGGTCAGGGCCCGTGAGCGCAGCTCCCACTCCGGGGAAAGGCCACACTACTGCGCCTGGACAGGATCCTGGGGGCAAGGGAACCCTTGCCTCCCGAGAGGCTTGTGGAGTCTGCTCTGCAGCAGCGGTCGCAATTCCGGCCAGACGACCCGGAGCTCCAAGAGGAGGAGGAGGAGGTGGAGGATGAGGACGAGGGGGATAGCACCCGGAGCACCCAGGAGCCAGATGCCCAGATGCAGGAGGCCTCCCAGGCGACTTTGGACCCCAGGGCCAGAACAGCAGGTGAGTGCTGTGAGGGGCTTGTTTGGCCATGCAGAGTGTTTGAGGGAGGGCAAGATGGTGGCCAGTCTGCACCATGCCTTACTGAGACCCACATGAGCATCCTCTGACCCTAGGACAGGCACTGCCTGCTGACAAGAAGGAGGGCACGCCCTCTCAGGAAAAGGGTGAGCATGCATGACTGACGACTTTTCCCTCTTGTCCTCCACAACCGGACCAGCTGAGCAAGAGGTGCCACACCTGCCCCATCGCCCAGGTGGCTGCAGGGAACCTGTTGGCACTGGCGCATCTATCTAGACCTGGTGCGCCAGCACATCTCGGTCCTGCGACGCATGCAGGACTCAATGAAGCGGAGGACGGAGGCAGTGGCTGAGTGGCGCAGGCGCTTGCTGGAGGAATTTGTCTAGCAGCGCACTGACATTTGCGCTGCTATCCGGGAGGCCATGGCCTTCCCCGGTCCTGTGCCTGGGCCTGCTCCTCCTGCTCAGCCTATTCCCCCCTCAGCCCCTGCCATCCCAGACCCAGGTATAGCCCCATCTCCTGCCCAGCCCCCTACTGTCCTAGCCCGCACGCGCAGCCGGGTGCGAGAAGGCCTCCGCAGCCAAAGTGCCAGGGGCTCTTCCTCCAGGCAGCCCCCTCAGCCCTGAGCCTCACTCCCCTCTTCCAAGTTGACATTCCCCCTTCCCACCTGGGAGAGACATTGAGGGAAGCACTTTAGTTTGTTTACAAACACTTTATTTGGTTTGAACAGAAGAGTTTTATATTGTCTCTGAAGAAAAGAGTATTTTATTTTCTCTGAACAAAAGAGTTTTATATGTTAGTTTTTCAACAAAGGAACAGTGCAATAAACAGTTCAAATGTTTTCACCAACCCCTGTCTCTGTTCTCAGTTTGTGAATGTGGAGCCGGGAGGGGTTTTGGGGAAGGAAGGCACCGAGGGTATAGGGCAATCCCCCACAGTTGGAAGGCCCTGGGGAAACTCATTGGCCTCCATGGGAGAATTGCTCCCTCAGGGCTTCTCGAATGCGCAGGCCCAGCTAGTGGGCTTGCCGGATGGCAGCTGTCTGGAGCTGCTCTAAGTGTCCCCCCTCCACATCAGCCTGTGTCCCCCATGCAGGGAGGAAGGCCTCTCCTTTCCTCTCCACCAGGTTGTGCAGCACACAGCATGCTGCAACCACATCGGGGATGTTGTGTTCCCCCATGCCCAGCCGAGTGAGCAGGCACCTAAACCTGTCCTTCAGATGGCCGAAGGTGCACTCCATCTGGAAGCGAGCCCGATTCAGGCAGGAGTTAAAGAGTTCCCTGCTCACATCCAGGTGGCCAGTGTAGGGCTTCATGAGCCAGGGCATAAGGGGGTAGGCTGCGTCAGCCACGATGCACATAGGCATCTGCACATCCCCGACTGCCAAGTTCCTCTCTGGGAAAAATGCCCCAGCCTGAAGCCTGTGGTACAAGGACGAGTTCTGGAATACGCGGGCATCGTGTGCCCGGCCTGATCACCCGACACAAATGTCTGTGATTTGTCCCTAGTGGTTGACCAGGGCCTGCAGAACCATGGAAAAGTAGCCCTTTCTATTAATATACTGGGCTGCTCGATGGGGCGGTGTGCGGATGGGGATGTGCATCCTTTCGTGTGCTCCACCACAGTTGGGGAATCCCAACCCTGCAAATCCGGCCAAGATGGTATTCAGGTCTCCGAGGAGGATGGTCCTGTGAAGCAGCTCCAAATTGATGGCTGTCACCACCTGAAGAAAGGGACAAATACAAACACACATCAGAGGACATTAGAGGAGTTGCGTGAGCTGCTGAGCAGTGCTCCCCCACCCCTCCCCTCCAAGACCCCACGGGACCCCCCCTCAGGCAACCCCCTGTACCGCCCACAGCCCCTCAGGGTGAGGCCAGGCAGGCTTCTACCACTCCCACCCCATCCCCCATTCCCTGTGCCCGGTCCTGACTGTCCCCCTTACGTGCCCGCCCCCGCCCCCATGGACTGTCCCCTGAGAATGACTTACCTCCATCAAGATGGTCCCGACGGTAGACTTCCCCACACCAAATTGATGTTCCACGGAGTGGTAGCTGTCGGGGGTGGCCAGCTTCCAGAGAGCAATAGCGACATGCTTCTGCAGGGGTCCTGGCATTGCAGGGCAGGGGTGAGCCAGGTACAAAGCTCCTGGAAGGTGGACTTCTGCATGTGGAAGTTTCGGAGCCACTGGTCGTCATCCCAGTGCTGCATAACTAGCTGGTCCCACCAGTCCGAACTGGTGTCCAGCCTCCAAACTCGCCTCTCCATGAATAAGTTTGGGGGCAAGGGCAGCAGGGCTGCAGCCTGAGTGGGGGGCTCAAAGCTGGGCTCTGATTCCAGCTCTGCCCCAAATATCATGATGCTCTCCAGAGCATGCAGCAGAACTTCTAGTAGCACAGTGTGGGGCCATCGCCTGCCTAGGGGCAGCTCAGGTTCCATGGCCAAAAAGCACAAAGGCAAAAAGCAAACCTGCAAATTAACTGTTGCGGTGTCCGCAGCAGCAGGGCAAGCAAAGCAAACAAACACTGCAGCAGCTTTGCTTTCCCTCTCAGAGGGGGGCAAGGCAGAAGCAGGAGCAGAGCAACAGCTGTCCGGAGGGGTCCCTTTAAATCTGCAGCTCTGCAGAGAGCATGCAGCAGCTCCAGGGACTTCTGGCTGCCCCTGTGACCATCCAGAAGCACTTCCGGGTGCCTTCTTCTGTCGACAGAGCGTCCACGAGTCTGGACACTCTTTGTCGACAAAGACGATCGCTTTGTCGACAAAGCGATGTAGTCTGGATGCTCTTTGTCAACAGAAGTTTTGTCGACAGATTCTGTCAACAAAACTTCTGTCGACAGAAGCCTGTAGTCTAGACGTACCCATAGGGATTAATTTTTTTCCTTCCCCTCGCTCTTCTTTTACTGTATGTTAGGGGCACCTTATAGAATATGTATATGTATTGATGCATTTAAATCCCATTTCACAAGAAGTTTGACTCCTCCAGTAGAGAGAAAAGGGAAAGGCAGACATTCATTACACTCAATGTCAAACAACTGTAAATATGAAATGATTAGTATCCCCTCCCAGGATATATTGACTGGAGTCAAGAATTCAGAATAAATCTGCTAGAGGACAAAACAGGAGCCTCAGAATATTGCAAGCTAAAATCATTGTATTTATCATAAAGCAAGTTCTGTCACTTTGGGAAAAATATAATACCGTAGTATGAAACAATTAAAAATCTTCTTAATTCAATTTCTATCTACATTAGCAAACAGTGATAATGTGTCCCTTTTTCATCAGATCTTGACAGACTGATTCATGTCACCAGTTCTATTTCAGCTATAAGTCTTGTGAAATAATTGTTTTTTCCTTTACTATCCAAGGGCATGTGTACTCCAGGGAGTTATTTTGAAACAACTCCTCTTATTTTAAAATAACGTGAGCAACCACACAGTAAGCCTGTTATTTCAAAATTATTTTGAAATAACGGGCTTGTCATTTCCAAATAACAACCTCTGTTTCTGATGAGGAATAAAGCCTATTTTGAAATAGTTATTTTGGAAGTTATTATTTTGAAATAACTTATTTCAAACTAATCTTGTAGTATAGACATAGCCCAAGTTCAGTATATCAGGTCTTGCAAAAGCAACGAGGAGTCCTGTGGCACCTTATAGACTAACAGAAGTGTTGGAGCATAAGCTTTCATGGGCAAAGACCCACTTCGTCAGATGCCACTTTGCCCTGTTAGTCTATAAGGTGCCACAGGACTCCTCGCCAATTTTGCAGATTTAGACTAACACAGCTACCCCTCTGATACTATACCAGGTCTTGTTTTCTAGCCCCATTATATTTACATGTAACAGAGCAACTTGGAGGCCCATAGTACTCCAGGGAGAGTGCACCATAACCCCAGCACCTAGATATGTGCAATATTGCAGCTATTTAAGAAACTAATAAGGCTAAGTGAGAAATATTTGTCTCCCAAGAGGTGACATATATAATTTGTATGAGTCTGTGCTTCTGTGAACTGGATTTGAAAGTTAGGTACCTTCACCGATAACATTCATGACAATTAGAATTATTACTACTTTGTTTCAGGTGGTGAATGGGATTTGATGGCTACTCTGAATTCCTTTCTGTGGTGGAAAGATGCTAATAATAGAGAAAAGTTTTAAGTCACAGTAAACATACGCAGCTCTTATTACTTCTGTAAATGAACTAGGAAAATGTAAAGCTTCATTGTGCAAACTTGCTTAGGATGTAGGGTGTTTCTTAACATCAGCAAAGGTGGTCCATATAAACTATGCATTTTTTAAAGCCAAAACATGGACTAGGTGCTTTTAGAGTAATAACAGAAACTGCTCTTTCGCTGAACACTGCATGAACTAATGCACAAAATTATTACCTATTGTGAATCTGAGGAACACCTTCAGTTTCTCTCTTTGATGGTGGCTTATATGGAAAATCACAATTTGACTGCCAAATTTTCTTTTTTGTCACAAAAGAGAGCAGGTATTGCTTAGCGGTGCAGTGAATTCCCAGCTCTTTCAATTTTTCTAAAAGAACTGTTTAAGGTGATTTTTGCCAGCAGACTTTTGCAATATTATCACACTATTGTCAGTTTCTACTGTAAGATAAAGAGGAGATGGGTGCGGGAATGATCATGTTCCTCTGAATGTCCCCACTGGTTTATAACAACTTAGATTCCCTCAAGAAGAAGGCTTGTGTGCTTTCCAAATGATAATGTCCTAAAACCTTCAAGAAAGCAGATTGTCTTTAACCAATTCAAATGCACATTTTAGGCACTCTTCAGCTTGGTAACAGTTCAATAAGGGACTGATTAAAGAAAATCAAGATGGATAGCCAGCACCCATAAATATTCAGAAATGTCATACCTTTTGATGTTCCTTATTTTCAAATGTGAAGGAAATAGCATTTTATGTAAATCTTTTGACTTCTCAAATGTAAGAATTTGAGTGTGGGTGTGTCTACACTACATCATAGCTTGAAATAAGATACACAATTTGAGCTACTCAAATTGCGTGTCTCATTTCAATCTTATTTTGAAATAGTTTATTTAGTAATTTGGCGCCGTCTACACTGTGCCAAATTTCAAAATAACCCGCTATTCCAAAACATCCCTTACTCCTTGTGGAATGAGGTTTACAGTGATGTCAGAATAGTGAGCCCAAAATAATGGGCTTGCTGTGAAGACGCAGGATAGCTATTTTGGGATACTCCAGTATCCCGAAATAGCATTGTAGTGCAGACATAGCCTGAGAGAAGAAAAAAGTTGGACTCTAAAAGAGCCATTTTTACAGGTTTCAGGAAAGATATTACTGAAAAAAATGAAGAAAGCTAAGGTGAGAAGGCAATAAAGCTGTGTGATCATGTCAAAGGTCTCTTACAAAATCACGAGGGTCAAATTCCCACCCTCGAAACAAAGCCCAATAAATGCCTAAGGGACACACAGAGTCTTCCTCCTCAATCCAGGAAGGATTTCAGCTGGGATTACAGGAGCAAGGGATGCATTTCAAGCACCATGAATACACCTCAGTGCCAAAGATGGCACAAGGGATTGTCCCTTGAGAAATCAGGCCAGAGCTAAATTAGAGAGGTTTTGCCATATGGAAATGTATCTTATTGGGAGAGTGGGAAGGAGTTCAGAGGGGGTAGAAGACATTCATCAACTTTCTATTAATTTTTTTCTTGCTGAAAAAATGAGGGTTCTTCTAGAATTATTTCATTAAATGTTGCAGTAAATTGAAAAACTGAAAAATGAAAACAAAATCTTCAGTATTTTCTCACAGAAAACACATTCTGTTTCCTGAGTAACTCTGTGCTCAGAGTTCTCTGCTGATCATGTCCTGTATATTTCTGTCACTGAAGACTTAAGTTTAAGAAGAGGACATTATGTCTCCTCTTCTTATTTACAGCCAAAAGAAACTCATCCTTGGCTCTCCCTTGAAATAAGGATTGCATCAGAAAATCTTTCAACTTTTTTCAAATACACTATGCTTATTAATTTTGCAAAAGTAGTGCATACTTCATAAAGCCATTATCTAAACTTTCCTTCATCAAATACAGATATCATCTGTTGAAAATCCAATCACCATTCCCAGCCAAGATCAAATCCATGTTAGTAAAGTTTACTTTTATGTAATGAACCTTAAAGGTCAATTTATATTGAAATAAGTTGAATTAAATTTGATCACTTACTGTACATACAGCTTTCAATTCAATAATGAATATCAGAGCTGCTATTTGACATTTTAATATAAATTATTGCTTAGTTGCCACTTTTTATGCTGCTGTAAAGTTGATTCAGTATTATACTGCTCATTACAGTACATTGTTATTTTCTTTTAAAGTGCTAAGCTTTGAGTATTGTTCAACATGCCTAAAAATAATTTAATTTGTTCAAAATTAAATTGAACAATTAAAAATCTAAGGTATATGTGTCTTAGGGTTTCTTCCACTGTTTTCTTTCCTTTGCATAAAGACTTAACCATATAACGTAAAATTCAAAACAGTCTGTTTACTTTGATCTCTTTGGAATCTGGCATCTATCTTAGACACAAGTTTTTCCAGGGCTCCCCCATTAATGGCATATAAGTATCTTTTCTTGAATTTTTGTCTGTCTTAACACTACCCTACAAATGGATTCTGATGACCCAATACCACTCTAATCCTCAAGTAGTCTCAAATGGGCATAAGAAACTCTGCATACCACCAAGTTAAAACAAATTTCATATTTCAAATCCTTTTTCAGGCCAGTAAAATTCAGCAACATGGGGATCTATGCGTTGTAAGATAACACAGCATCTGTAATTCCTAGCTGTGCAGCTGTTTCTCATTTCAATTACATTCATTATTAATTGAAGGCCTGTTACATATGTGATATTGAATAATAAAGTACAGCATTCCTGAAAAACCATGTTAGATGATGTTGTCGGCAAGAGTAAGTCTCAGGTCCGACACTGGGTCCTCAAAGTACAAAGCACGCTACACAGGTATCTGTAAAACACAAGGGCTGTGTCTAGACTGGCGCGATCTTGTGCCAGAGCTATGCAAATGAGGCTCAGCGTGGAATATCGCCGAGCCTCATTTGCATAACTAATGAGCCGCCATTTTTGTGGAAGAGGCTCTTGCGCAAAGCCGTTATGCTGATTATTTTCAGGCATAACGGCTTTGCGCAAGAGGGTTTTTCTTGCGCAAGACGGGGCAGTGTAGACAGCTCCATCTTGCCCAAGAGCCTCTTCCGCAAAAATGGTGGCTCATTAGTTATGCAAATGAGGCTCGGCGATATTCCACGCTGAGCCTCATTTGCATAGCTCTGGCACAAGATCGCACCAGTCTAGACACAGCCAAGTAGTTTATTTCCTGACAGCTAACAGCTGCACCCCTTAACTAGAAGGGCAACATAACAAAGAAGCGGCATATCTTACATCCCTTCCTGCTAGCCGGGGATTCCGAGTTGGCTGCGGACGAAGTGGGAGGTTGTCTCAGTTTCCGAGGCGCCGGTGCCCAAAGCCCGTCAGTGAGGTCCAAATTGCTGTGCTTTGGTGCAGCCTTCAATACAGTTCTCTTGTTTTGCAGTTTGGAAATTTCCAGGGGTTACTCATTACATGTTGATGTAGGGCTTAGCTGTTAGTTATCGATCTGGTTCTGATCTAGTTCTACTTGTTCTTTGGCCTTGTTTACGTGAACAGTATGTTAGGGTAAAAAGAATTGTTTATGCATTCTTGCCCTTTAACCTTATCTTATACTTGTTCTTGCTATACTGGCAACAATGCTTATCTTAAATGGCGTATGTTCCCAAAGACTTGCTTCTGGCTCATCAGATATAGGGAAAAGGAAAGGGGGGGAAGAATGCAGGCCCCATCATCCCTAAACTTGCACGTACAAAATTCTTCCGCAGTTAACCCCTACAGATGAGCTACACTGTAGGTTGTTCTTCACATATATGCAATGTTTATATCTGTGAATCAGATCAGTTAATGATGGTTTACTTCTTGTTAATGTTAAGTAGTCTGTTTTTTTTCTGACATTAATTTTCAGTGTTGGGAAAAAAATCTGCCCTAAGAAGTGGAAGCTCAGACATATTTCTGGATTATGGTAATTAAAATTAAAACTACTTAGCAAGAAACTGAAGAGCAATGAAACAATTAAAACAACTTGAAGATAATGAATTTGAGAACAACCTATCTGAAGTCTCCATTAACTGATAGCCCATCTAGTGCTAACTTTACAAAAGTTTGTGTAAATAAATGGAATGCTTGCATTGTAACCCGGGCTGTAATAAGTAAAAATGAATTTGAGATGAACTCAGAGCAGTGCACTTGACTGGATTATTGATTGATTAACTGATTCTAAACTTTTCCAGGTTTTTAAATTTGTTTTCATTCCCCATTGGAAGGAAAACAAGACCTTTAAAATATTTTCATGAAGTGAAGTTATGTTGGAAAGTTCCTTTCTCATCACAAAGGTCAGGTTTTCTATTGAAAAGTGTCTGGAGACTCCATCCTGGACTTCAGAACCTTCCTGTTGAAAATATCTTTGCAATCAATATGACTGTGTTCAGTCTGAACAAAATAATCTTTTAGTCCAAAAGATGTTACAAGTGGCTTTATTCAGAACTATTGTAGATGATGATGGTTTTTAGAACATGAAATAGCTAGTGAAGATAAATAATTTTTATATCATTATGTGGGTAATCTAGTTAAGGTCTTTGTTTAAACCTCTATTGTAGTCATCATGCTTGTAAATGAAATTAAGATCTACCCGCTGCATTCCACATCCTAATGACATAAGAGGCCAAACACCAGGTACTTAAGAACACTTAAAACCCTCTCTATCAGGTTCATTTAGCATGGAAACTCTAATTGACTATTCTGTTCCCATTTTTTTCTCCTCTTCTTTCCATCTCCTTTTCCTCCAGATCCCCTCTCTCTGCTATTATTTGGAACTTGGACCCTTTAAACTCCATTCATCTGAAGAAGTGGATTTTGCCCACAAAAGCTCATGATACCATCTACATTTTTGTTAATCTCTAAGGTGCTGTAAGACTATTCGTTATTGTTTTAAGTTTTTTTCAGTTAGGCTATGTCTAAACTACAGGCTTCTTTCAGAAGAAGCTTTTTCTGGAAGAGATTTTCTGAAAAAAATTCTTCTGAAAGAGAGTGTCCACACTGCAAAAGTGCATCGACAAAGCGATCTGCTTTTTCGAAAGACAACGTCCAGACTGAATGGACGCTCTCTCGCATATAATCTGTGATTGCAATAGACGGAATGGCCACCAGGGCACTTGTGCTTTTTCCTGTTTCCTCTTCCACAATAACTCCCTCTTCCCCATCCACACATGCCTTTTTGCGAAAGCTCTTTCGCAAAAAGGCTTCTTCCTCGTAGAAAGAGGATTACCAATGCCAGGAAAAACCCCTCTTTTCTTTTGATTTTCTTTCAGAAGAACATGATTGCAGTGTAGATGTTCCTCAGGTTTTGTTGGAAAAACAGCTGTTTTTCCGACAAAACTCTGTAGTGTAGACATACCCTTACAGACTAACATGGCTGAAAATTTTGAGTCACACAGAGTCTCCTGCTCTGGGAAAGACATTCTGAGCATCATGGCTACATGTAAGATGGAACAGAATGTTTAGCACAAGCAGTTGAAACACATTCTAACGGACCATTTAAGGTAAAGTGGCCCATGTAATTGGGTGACATGTTAATTTTATATCATTCTAGTTTTTTAATCCAAGTATCATACAGTACCAAATTAAACTCTTTATAGGAGTCTAAATATATTACATCATTACACTTATATTTACCAACCAAATTAGTAAGATCACCAAAAAGATATTCAGTTAGTTTGACAGAATCTATTTTCCATAAACCTAAGTTCATTTGCATTAATTACTTTATCCCCTTTTAATTCTTTATTAATCGAATTCCCATATCAGCTGCTCCATTATCTTGCCTGAGGTTGATGTTAGGCAGACAGGCCTCTAATTACTGTGGTAATCCTGTTTAATTTTTTTTTTAATTGTGACTGTTAGTTTTTTCCAGTTTTTTTTTAAATTTTCCTAGATATAAAACTGTTATAACAATCCCCTGGCCTCCTGAGTGCTGCCATCCTCCAGTTATAGGAAACTTGAAAAATGATGATTTTGAGATTAAAATGCAAATTTGGGACTCACAAAATTCACATACATTTTCAAGATGTGCCAAAATCTTTTTGTGTTATTTTGGTTAAATCATTTAATTTATCACTGCCTCAGGTCATTGTGGGTATGTCTACGCTACGTGGCTCTGTCGACGGAGCTATGTAGATGAGGGTTGTAGACAGAGCAAAATGAAGTAGTGATTTAAATAATCATTTACATCAAAATGGCTGCCGCGCTGTGCCGATCAGCTGTTTGTTGGCACAGCGTGGTAGTCTGAATGCTCCGCGGTCGACATCAAAAGCCTTTGTTGACCGCCCCATAAACCTCATCCCACGAGGCATAACGGGGCGGTATGCTGATATTTCTTTATCTCGTAGTGTTAAAAAACTAAATTCATCAATAAAGGTGAGCCATTTATATACTACATTGATAGTAATCAGGTAAGTAGATAGATAGGCATTCTCTTCATGTAGAAACAGTTTGCTATTCAAGTGCTGGACATAAAATATAACAAAAGAAAGATGTGCCTAACATTTAGCAAACTGTGACTAATGTTATTTTCATATTTGAATCTACAGTTATACACAAGGAAATAATTGTCAACATAATATCTTAGGGTACGTCTACACTTGCTCCCTAGTTCCAACTAGGGATGCAAATGTAGGTGACCGAAATTGCTAATGAAGCGGGGATTTAAATATCCTGTGCTTCATTAGCATGATCTCACCGGTGCTTTACTCCGCTCAACAGCTGTTTCAAAAGTGAAAGTGTGCGCCGGGAAGCGTTAGTTTGAACCAAACCCCTTGGTTTGAACTAACGTTACTCCTCATTTGATGTTAGCATGTCACGGCTCAATTCACCAACCTGGAAATTCAAGTGTAGATATGGGGGCCAGCTAGCAGAATAAACTCTGTAAGAACTTGTCTCTGTAACTACAGGGACAAACATATCTGGTCTCAGTTTCCCTGAGATCCAAAGGGAAAAAAATCGCTGCCACCACCAAGTGTGAATTCAAATTTAAAAAAAAGAAAAAAAAATAAGAAATAAACCTTCTTACAGGGAAGAAACCACTTGGAATCCCTTCCCTGAGGCAAAGTTCCCCCCTGCCTCCAACCTTGTTTTCTTGGGTAACGTGGTTTCACTTAGGTATATAGGTTTAAGGGCACAAAAATCAACTAATACCAGTAACCAAAACAAAAAAACCCACTTTTATTATTAAAACACTTTTATTATTAAAACAAGACTACTGTTGCAAGCATAGTAAATGACTGGGTGTTAAAAGCCATGGATTGAAATAGACTCAGGAAGAATCCCTAGGTTGTAATCCTTAATTGCAAAAGAACAAGAAAAACAATTAACCAGCTCACACATGATTTCCAAACCCCAAAACAAGGAAAACAATAAAAACCTGATGGACTAGCTAAACTTTTCCCTACTTACACATTTCAAGGAGTCTGTTTCTGGGATAGTCCGTCTCTTCTGCTACTTGAGGAAAAACTGCTGCTTGATCCAAAACAACAACAACAACAACCACCTCTCTTGTTTGAAATTCCTTATCTTCATTTCACTGTCTGACTGCCCAAAGCCCCCTCTCTCAGGTGCATCTCCACAGTTAGCTTAACCCTTTTCTTGCTCTCCAGGTAAACCAGACTCTTGTTTGCAGCTTCTATTCATGATAGGGTATGTCTAAACAGCAGTGTTATTTTGAAATAATTAGCATTATTTCAAAATGACAAAGTGAACATTTACACATCAAGCTCATTATTTCAAAATAATTTCGAAATAACGGGTATCTTATTCCAAAATCCATAACCCTCATTTTAGGAGGAATAACACCTATTCTGAAATAGTTATATTGAAATAGGGCATGTGTAGTCAGCGCAATTGTGGCTATTTCAAAATAAGTGGCCTTCAGGGCTTCCCACAGGTGCCCTGCTGGCCACTCTGTCCACACTCACCAGGACTCTTTAGTTCCCCTTCCCCTGGAGGCTTTAAACGTGCAGCCTCAGGGAAAATAGTGTATGGAACATAGCAGACCTAGCTTGCACTGTGCCACACAGCAGCAGCTATCCCTGCTTTCCCTGTTGCTATGGCAGACCAGAGCACTGCACCTGAGCCCCCCCACATCTACCAGCACTGCTGCAAGCAGCTCCCAAGCTCCTATTCAGGAGCAGAAGAGGTGGGCACCTTCCTGGTCTGGTGTGGAGATCCTGGATCTCATTGAGATCTGGGGTGAGGAGGTGAACCTCCAGGATCTCCATTCCAGATGCAGGAACACCAATATCTACAGCTGGATGGCTGATAGCCTGGGGCAGAAGGGACACATCTGCACCCAGGAGGAGGTGCAAATGAAAGTGAAGGAGCTGAGGCAGGCCAACACCAAGGCTAGGGAGTGCAGCTCCTGCTCAGGAGTGGCATTCCAGAGCTGCCAGTCTTATGACCAGCACCACTGCATTCTGGGAGAGGGGTTAGTCCCTCCTCCCAGTTGTGGACTCAGGCTGGGAGATGCCCATTGTCACCCTCCCAAGAGGGCAGGCTTGGGGCTGAGGAGGAGGAGCAGGCCTCAGGGTCCACAATGCCCACCAGCTTGGATCTCACCCTGTCTTTGTAACTGTTACCACCCTCCAAGGATGTTGCTCAGGGATCGGACAACACAGGGGAAGGGCCATCAAGTCCATGATTGTCCCTAGACACACCCAGGGGGAGGTAGTGGGCGGCAAATGGCTGCATGCTTGTCACTTGGCCTTCTCGACCTGGACATCGCGCAGCAGCCTGTACCCTAGGAGGCTGCCATACAGGACCCTTGTGCTCCTGCTCACAGGGTACCTGGACAGGTCTGCCTTAGTCCTGAATCCATGGTGGGACACCCTCCCACCACAAGCCACCACTGAGGAGGCTGGGGTCCTAGACAGACACACACAGAACTGCTGCACAAGGCACATGGTCAGTCCCACACTTTTGGAGCAGCATCCTCTCCTGGGCAAGGATGGCGAGGCAGAGGACACCGAACCCCTGCTAGGGGAGCCTGCTGGGAGGGGAAGGAAATGGAGGGGACCCCAAAAGCACACCTCTCCCCAACACCCTCCATCCGCTCTCCTCCAGTGGGCAGGGATACATGTCCTCTCCCTGCAGGACACCGCTGATGCTAGATCCAACTTGTGCATGGCACAGAAGGAAGCCAAGCTGCTCCATCACCCTGATTCTGCCTGCAGGCTCTTGGCCTGGCTGGCACCTTCCCATGCCTGCTTGTCCCCTGGATGTGGGGGTTAGTGAGGCTCCCCCCAGAAACATCTGTGCCCCTGCAGGAAGGGGCCCGCTGTCTAGGCCACCGCTCTAAGCACATCACCTATGTGGGACCCAAGACCTTTCAGTGTCAGTTCAGAGATGAGGCCTGGGCTTCAGGCACCCTATCTCCTGGGATGACTGCTTTTCTGTTTGTTCTTCACAACTGGGCCAGCTGCAAGTGAGGGGCCTGGAACACCTCCCGTGCCAGACTCCCGACTCCATGGGAGCAGTCTCCACAGATGAGCCCATGAGGAGCTGGAGCAGGAGCACAATGCTGCCCTGCATGGCCTCCAGCAGTCTCTTAACAGAGACATGGAGCTGCACTGCACCACCTGATGGGAGCTCTTGCAGCAGGCCCAGACCATGTGCATGGCTTATACCACTGCTGTCAACCACCTACAGCTGTTCCTGCCCCAGATCCTGCCCCTCTGGCTTCTCCCTGTAACTGCCTGTGTGGCTGCCAAGAACCCCACATATGTGGCAGTGGGGCTACCCAAGGCAGGTACCCCTCCCAGCCTGGACCCTGAGCCTCTCCTCCCCCTCCCCCTTTCTTTTCCCTCCTCCCTGATCCCAGGTTCTTTCTCCAATTACATTTACCCCAATTAAACAAACAAAAAAAGAGCTTTTTGGTTCAAAACAAAAGGTTAGTGTGACAGAGTATGTATGCACTGAATCAGGTGGGGTTAAAACCCTCTGGGGAGAGGAAGTCCCTCCATTCAACCCAGACTGGGCATGCTCCAAATGCTGGGACAGCATATAAGGCAGCAGCATAGCTAAGTCTGGGCTAGCCACTGAAGGAGAAGGACCTCCACCAGGAGCACCAGAGCTGTGCCAGCCAAAGACTCAGACGATGGGATCTAGAACCTAGGAAACCACAGTGAGCTACCACTGCCAGAGGAGCCCCAGGGAGAAGCAGCTGCAGGGGAATCAGAGGATCCAGAGACCTCCTGGAATAGACCTGCATCAGTGCTGGTAGAAAGTGACCCAGGGAGGGTGTTGGAGTGGTATCTCCCACCCAGGTGAGCTCAGTGTGTTTCAGTAGGACTCCCCGCTGAGTGAGTGGTAAATCGCTCTGCCACTCACTGGGCCCTGGGTCAGTACTTGGTAGAGTAGGGTGGGCTTGGGTCTCCCTACTGGGGTGATTGCCCTCCCCCAACATATTGACTCTGCCCTGAGTTAAAGGACAACCCCATATTGACTTTGGCTGCAAGGCTGTGTTTACCCTGAGTTAAAGGACTACCCCATATTGACTTTGTCCAGTAGGCTATGCTTACACTGAGTTAAAGAGCCATACCTTATTGACTGTAGCCTTTAGGCCATACTACTCTAAACAGAGACTAGTTTTTATAGACAGAGAGACAGCTGGCAACCCAATGGATGAGCAGGAAGTGGACACACCCATGGGTACTTGAAACCCGAGGATGAGGTGTGCATACCCCGTGACATGTGGTGAAGAATGTGGGCACCATCCAGGATCTGCTGAGAGGTCCAGGTAGAGAGAGTGGGACAGGGGAGCCTCCCTTTGTCCCTGTAGTTTGGCGAAGAAATGGATATGGAGAAATTCTTACCAGGCCATGGTCCACAACCCAGAGGAAACAAAGGAGTCAACACACCCACAGGGGCCATGCTTTCAGAGCCAGAAAGACCAGCTATATTGGGTGGTGGTGGACACCCAGATATGGGAAGAGATGTATGCCAATGACTGTATTTTTTAAAAATGAAGAGAAATGAAGCTCGAGTGAGAGTTCGGGGATAAGGAGAGGCAGGAGGTGGATGGCTTAATGCAAAGGGTTAGAAGGTGTGGGGGAGCTAAAGGCAGAGGGTGGGGCCTCAGGGCAGGGGGAAGGAGGTGGGGGTGCAGAAGTCAAGGCAGGTGAGAGATGCAGGACTCAGGGCAGGGGGCTCAGGACAGGGGGCTCAGGACAGGGGGTGGGGCTGCCCATGATGGCATGGTTGGTGCTGCTCCACCCTGGCTCCTCCTAGGGGGCCATGGCAGTGCTCACCAGCCAGCAGCTTCTCTCGAGGGGCCAAGGCTGCGCTCTCCAGAGGGTAGTTTCTCCTAGAAGGGGGTGGTGGTGGTGGTGAGGTCTATGTACTTGTCAGGTGGAGGATGGAGCGCTGAGGGCTGGCCCCAGCCTGCAGCTTGCACCCTCCCATCCTGCAGCCTTTTGGGGAGGGTGGCACTCTGCAAGCTGGCCCCAGCCTCCCGCTGTCCCCAGTCCCCCACCCTGCAGCTGGTCTGGGATGGGGGGCACTTTGGGTGCTACCCCTGGCCTCCAGCAGCCCTCTCCAGCCTGCAGCCTATTTAGAGGGGTACTGACCAGGCTCCATGGACTGCCACTGGCCTTCTGGCCCCCCCTGCAGCCTGCAGGCTGTCTGGGGGGACTAGGCTCTGGGGGCTGCTCCTGGCCTCCAGTGGTCTCCCTATGACCTGCAGGCTGTTGAGGTGGAGGCAAGACTCTGTAGCTTCCCATTTCTCCAGTGGATCTCCTAAATCCTGCAGGCTCTCTGGGGGGGAACAGGCTCTGGGAGGGTATGTCTGCACTACCACCCTAGTTCGAACTAGGGTGGTTAATGTAGGCATTCGAAGTTGCAAATGAAGCCCGGGATTTAAATATCCCGGGCTTCATTTGCATCTTGCCGGGCGGGCGCCATTTTTAAATCCCCTTAGGTCGAACTCCGTGCCCGCGGCTACACGCGGCACGGAGTAGGTAGTTCGAATTAGGATCTCTAATTCGAACTACCGTTACGCCTCATTCCACGAGGAGTACCGGTAGTTCGAATTAGAGATCCTAATTCGAACTACCTACTCCGTGCCGCGTGTAGCCGCGGGCACGGAGTTCGACCTAAGGGGATTTAAAAATGGCGCCCGCCCGGCAAGATGCAAATGAAGCCCGGGATATTTAAATCCCGGGCTTCATTTGCAACTTCGAATGCCTACATTAACCACCCTAGTTCGAACTAGGGTGGTAGTGTAGACATACCCGGAATGAGGAGTAACAGTTAATCCGAATTTAGGACTTAGTAGCCATGGGCAATTAGTTCGGACTAAGGGGGATTTAAAAATGGCGGCCGGACAGGAACATGAAAATAAAGCCCGGGATATTTAAATCCCGGGCTTCATTTGCAACCCCGGCTCCCTGATTTGCCTACCTAGCTCGAACTAACGAGCTAGTGTAGACATACCCATAGAGTGATAGGGCTGGAAGAAACCTCAGGAGGTCATTGAGTCCAGCCCCCTGTCCAAAGCAGGACCAGTCCCAACTAAATCATCCCAGCCAGGGCACTGTCAAGCTGGGACTTAAAAACCTCTAGGGATGGAGACTCTACCACCCTCCCAGTGAAAGAGTTTTTCCTAATATTGAATATAAACTCCCCCATTGTAACTTGAGACCATTACTCTTTGTTTTGCCATCTGTCACTACTGAGAACAGCCTCTCTCCATCCTCTTTGGAACCTCCCTTCAGGAAGTTGAAGGCTGCTATTAAATCCTTCTCACTCTTCTCTTTTGCAGACTAAATAAGACCAAATCCCTCAGCCTCTCCTCGTAGGTCATGTGCTCCAGACCCCTAATCATTTTGGTTGCCCTCCGCTGGACCCTCTCCAATGTGTCCATATCCTTTCTATGGTGGGGGGGCCTAGAAGTGGATGCAATACTCCAGATGTTGCCTCACCAATGCCAAATAAAGGGGAATAATAACTTCTCCAGATCTACTGGAAATGCTCCTCCCTAATATGCCATTAGCCTTCTTGGATACAGGGGCACACTTGGCTTACAAAGGCACTCCTTCCAGTAGCCCCTCACAGCCAGAAGGCTTTCTGGGGAGTGATGCTTTGGGGACTGCCCTTGGCCTCCAGTACTCCCCCCACCCCTATGGCCTGCAGGCTGCCTGGGAAGGGGCAGCTGGGGGCTGCCCCCTCCTTCAGTGGTTCTCCCCCACCCACATCCTGCAGGCTGTTTGAGAGGGTAGGCTCGGAGGGCTGCCATCTCTTCAAGCACCCCCCTTGTGGCCTGCAGGCTCTCCACTTGGGGGGAGAAAGGTCGGGGTTTGAGACGGGGGACTCTTTACCCAGTCTTGTGGCAGGCAAGATGGCAGAGCCCCAGCCCTACTGGCCACTGTCTTTGTGCTGCAGCTGCCCCAGTGGCCACTCCCAGTATTGCGTCCTTCTCTGTGCCCCCCCTCCCCGTTTTTGCATCCCACCACTCTCTGGGAAAATAGTCACATTCCCGACACTTCCTGTTTTCCAAGCACAACCAAACCATTACCTTGGTTTAAGTTAGGGTAAGAGGAAGCTGCACACCAAATTTAGTGGTCCCAGCTCTTACAGTTGAGGACAAACAGACTCATAGATACTTCAGGCAACACATTCCTATCCACCACCTTTTATTGTGCTTTGACTCCTGATGTTTCAGACAAAATATCACTGAATTCATCACTTTTATAAGAACATAAGAACATAAGAATGGCTGTATTGGGTCAGATCAAAGGTCGATCTAGTCCAGTAGCCCGTCTGCCGACAGTGGTCAGCACCAAGTGCCCCGGAGGGGTGGACCGAAGACAATGATCAAGCGATTTGTCTCGTGCCATCCATCTCTAGCCTCTGACAAACAGAGGCCAGGGACACCATTCCTACCCTCTGGCTAATAGCCTTTTATGGACCTAACCTCCATGAATTTATCTAGCTTTTCTTTAAACTCTGTTATAGTTCTAGCCTTCACAGCCTCCTCTAGCAAGGAGTTCCACAGGTTGACTATGCGCTGTGTGAAGAAGAACTTTCGCTTATTAGTTTTAAACCTGCTACCCATTAATGTCATTTGGTGTCCTCTAGTTCTTATATTATGGGAACAAATGAATAACTTTTCTTTATTCACCCTCTCCACACCACTAATGATTTTATATACCTCTAACATATCCCCCCTCAGTCTTCTCTTTTCCAAACTGAAAAGTCCCAGTCACTTTAGCCTCTCTTCATATGGGACCTGTTCCAAACCTCTAATCATTTTAGTTGCCCTTTTCTGAACCCTTTCCAAGGCCAAAATATCTTTTTTGAGGTGAGGAGACCACATCTGTACACAGTACTTAAGATGTGGGCGTACCATAGTTTTATACAGGGGCAGTAAGATATTCTTTGTCTTATTTTCTATCCCTTTCTTAATAATTCCTAACATTCTATTTGCCTTTTTGACTGCTGCAGCACACTGTGTGGACGTCTTCAGAGAACTATCCATAATAACTCCAAGATCTCTTTCCTGATTTGTCATCGCCAAATTAGCCCCCATCATACTATATGTATAGTTGGGGTTATTTTTTCCAACGTGCATTACTTTACACTTATCCACATTAAACTTCATTTTCCATTTTGTTGCCCAATCACTTAGTTTTGTGAGATCTTTTTGTACTTCTTCACAGTCTGCTTCTGTCTTGACTATCTTGAACAGTTTAGTATCATCCGCAAACTTTACCACCTCACTGCTTGCCCCTTTCTCTAGATCATTTATGAATAAGTTGAATAGGATTGGTCCCAGGACTGACCCTTGGGGGACACCACTAGTTACACCTCTCCATTCTGAAAATTTACCATTTATTCCTACCCTTTGTTTCCTGTCTTTCAACCAGTTCTGAATCCATGAAAGGACCTTCCCTCTTATCCTATGACAATGTAATTTACACAAGAGCCTTTGGTGAGGGACTTTGTCAAAGGCTTTCTGAAAATCTAAGTATACTATATCTACTGGATCCCCCTTGTCCGCATGTTTGTTAACCCCTTCAAAGAACTCTAATAGATTTGTAAGACATGATTTCCCTTTACAGAAACCATATTGACTTTTGCCCAACAAATTATGTTCTTCTACGTGCCTAACAATTTTATTCTTAACTATTGTTTCAACTAATTTGCCCGGTACCGACATTAGACTTACCGGTCTGTAATTGCCAGGATCACCTCTAGAGCCCTTTTAAAATATTGGTGTCACGTTAGCTACCTTCCAGTCATTAGGTACGGAAGTCAATTTAAAGGATAGATTATAAACCACAGTTAACAGTTCTGCAATTTCCCGTTTGAGTTCTTTTAGAACCCTTGGGTGAATGCCATCCGGTCCCGGTGATTTGTTAATGTTAAGTTTTTCTGTTTGTTCCAAAACCTCCTTTAATGACACTTCAATCCAGGACAGTTCCTCAGATTCATCACCCACAAAGGAGGGTGCAGGTTTGGGACACTCCCCAACATCCTCAGCCGTGAAGACTGAAGCAAAGAAATCATTTAGCTTCTCCGCAATGGCTTTATCGTCCTTGATTGCTCCTTTTGTATCTCGATTGTCTAGAGGACCCACTGGTTTTTTAGCAGGCTTCCTGCTTCTAATGTACTTAAAAAACATTTTGCTATTTCTTTTTGAGTTTTTGGCTAGCTGTTCCTCAAAATCTTTTTTTGCTTTTCTTATTACATTTTTACACTTAATTTGACAGTGTTTAAGTTCCTTTCTATTTATCTCACTGGGATTGGACTTCCATTTCTTGAAAGATGCCTTTTTGTCCCTCACTGCTTCTTTTACATGGTGGTTAAGCCACGGTGACTCTTTTTTAGGTCTCTTACTATGTTTTTTAATTTGGGGTATACATTTAAGTTGGGCTTCTATTATGGTGTCTTTAAAAAGTTTCCATGCAGCTTGCAGGGATTTGGCTCTCGTCACTATGCCTTTTAATTTCTGTTTAACTAACCTCCTCAATTTTGTGTAATTCCCCTTTTTGAAATTAAATGCCAGAGTGCTGGACTGCTGAGGTGTTCTTCCCACCACAGGAATGTTAAATGTTATTATATTATGGTCACTATTCCCAAGCGGTCCTGTAATGGTTATCTCCTGGACCTGATCCTGCGCTCCTCTCAGGACTAAATTGAGAAATGCCTCTCCCCTTGTGGGTTCCTGTACCAGCTGCTCCAAGAAGCAGTCATTTAAGCCATTGAGAAATTTTATCTCTGCTTCTCTTCCTGAGGTGACATGTACCCAGTCAATATGGGGATAATTGAAATCCCCCATTATTATAGAGTTTTTTATTTTGGTAGCCTCTCTAATCTCCCTTAGCATTTCAATGTCACTATCACTGTCCTGGTCAGGTGGTTGATAATATATCCCTACTGCTAATTTCTTATTATTGGAGCATGGAATTACTTATCCATAGTGATTCTATTGAACATGTTGATTCATTTAAGATTTTATTTCATTTGATTCTTCGTTATCTTTCACATATAGTGCCACTCCGCCACCCACACAGCCTCTTCTATCCTTCTGATATATTTTATATCCTGGTATGATTGTGTCCCACAGATTTTCCTCATTCCACCAGGTTTCAGTGATGCCTATTATGTCAATCTCCTCCTTTAATACAAGGTACTCTAGTTCACCCATCTTATTAGTCAAACTTCTAGCATTTGTGTAGAAGCACTTTTAAAATTTGCCACTGTTTATTTGTCTGCCCTTTCCTGATGTATTAGATTCCTTTGTATGTGGTTGTTTGTCTGCTCTGGCCTCTTGTTTGTCCCTTACCCTTGTCTCTTTCTGACTACAGCCTAGATAATCTCTATCAATGGATTCTCTTCTAAGAGAAGTCTCTGTCTGATTTATGTGCTTCTCTGCACCAATCGGCTTTCCCCATCTCCTAGTTTAAAAACTGCTCTACGGCCTTATCAAACTATTTTATCGAGAAAAGGTCCCATCTTAACACTGGAATCCTATTATTTGGTAAAGCCATCCTTACATTCCTTTGCTCTGAGGCCAGGGAGTTGATTCAGACCTGATGCAAATTTGAGTACCACAGAGCTGTTCTAAATTGCACCCAACGACCTGTTCCTCCAGTGGGCCATTCCAGTAGCCAAGGATTGCTGGAGAACAGCCATCCTAATGCAAGGTTCCCTTTTGCCTAGCCTCATATCCTATACCAAAGGACTGTAAAGAGACATGGTTGCACTGATATAGCATTGCCCCGCCTAAGAATTTGTCTATACAGGGCAAAACCAGAGAATCTGGCCCTGAAACAAAATTTACAGAAGAGGTAACTGAATAAGAATGCTAGAATATTCTAATAAGTGTCCCCATATTGAACATTTAACTTCTTCCCTACACCATATTTATGGCTACCAAATGATGAATCTGTGCAGTATGACATAATTACTATTAAATACACATATATATGTCCTATTTCTGATATTCTATACTACTTTGTCAAATAGTGCTCTGACTTGTGTAAGAACCTAGCTGGTGTTACTGTTTGTCTCCAAAATCAAAATATCTGAGAGGTATACTTGTTATCTGAAACACCACTAATAATATTCTAATTCCAGTATTCCATTTGTCATCTAATGCAAACAAAATTTTGTCTCATGTTATAACAATATAGACACAGCATATTGTACATATTGAGCAAGATAATCAGCTAATATAAGTGAACAGGTGGGAATGATATCAATGGAGTTTGCCGCTTTTAAACAATTGATGATCTGGACAATCTAGAAGTCTCTCTGTGATGTATAAAAGGTCCCAGAAGATTTTACCAATACAGGACTCAATTACAGTGTTATAAAAATGCAACCATTTCTGGGGACAGAACAAAATAGATCACAACAACCCTAATAAATATAGTCACTAAAAGATTTACCAGGCATTGTTTGGGTCCTTAACTCAATTCATTTTTTTTTTTTGGAAAATGAAATGAAAATGTACATGATTTATTAAATCATTGCTCTGGGGTGGGGCAGAGGATGAGGGAATCAGCGTGTAGGCTACCCCAGGGGAGACAGGACTACTCAGCGCTCTCTCACTACAGAAGCTTGGGGACAGGTGAGAAGCACTTCTCCATGGCCTCTGCAGCTCTAACAGGCACAATTAGGGGAGGAGTACATATCCCTCATCTGGGCAGGTCCATGTTTGCCTTTCCTCTGTGCTCCCCAGCCAGAGGCTAGGTCTACACTACAGCTTTTTTTTGGAAAAAACTACACAAAATATGCTCCATATTTTGCATAGTTTTACCCGATTTTTTTTCAGAAGAGGTTTTTCTGAAATTTGGCCCAGCTATACTGGGTCAAATTTTGGAAAATCTCCCTCTTTCAGAAGATCCCTTCTTGCTCATGGAATGAGGAAGACAGGGCTTCTGAAAGAGCGGGTTTGCACTTCTGCAAAAAGAGGTGGAAGAGCAAATGTGTTCCCTGGATACGGCGGAGTTTTTCCGGGATACCTCTGGTATCCTGGAAAACCCCCACAGTGTAGACGTACCGAGAGTGAGGAATGGAGCAAATTGTGCACTCTCCCCTCACTTCCTAATGAAGGGGAACAGCCAGCAATGCTCCTATAGAAATTTTGGGGGAGCTGGTGCCACCCTCTGCCCTCCCTAACGGGTGCCTGGGGGTGGAGGCCCCAGACTGGAGCAGCCCCCAGCCAACCCCTTTCACCTGCTTGGTGATTCTGTCTCTTTCCTGTATGGTTTTCTAAGCACATCCCATTTTCCTGGTATAACCAAACCCTTACCTTGCTTTAAATTATGATAAGAAAAAGCTGCGTACCAAATTTGGCAGTCCTAACTCTTACCATTTAGGAGGAGTGCTTGAACAGACAGATAGATGTATAGATGGACAGACAGATAGACAAACTCTCTACGATATATAGTAGAAAACTTAACACATGAAATAAGAAAGAGATTATGTACAAATGAAATAGCAGAGAAGGGTGAGGATGAGGACTTTAGCTTGACTATGCTTAGCAATGTTGGAATTTGTCTAATACTGAAAATCTTTATTATTAATATGTTCTTCATATATATAAATATTTAATAAAACACTTTTAAATACAATTAAATTTTGCTCTGTAAATATTAATTTTGCAATCAGAAATGATTGTCATTTACAAGTTATAGATGTGCCTTGCTTAAAATAAAATGAATAGAGATGGAATCCTACTTCAAGACACAATAAGCAGAAAGCACTGAAAGGGACCACTGTGGATGGAAGGGGAGGGCAAAGACTATAATGCAGTGAGAACATGGAAGATCAGTTCTTGTATTTTGAGGGTCAGATACTGTCTATTTTAACATGTAGAGTACTAGAGATATAAACATTAGAAGCAGTTCTGAAATGGCTTCTGAAAAGTTTTCTGTAAATGTACTAGATTTTTACTGTTACTGTAAACAGCCTTTCTGTCATGCTAAAGAAGAAACAATCATTGCTAAATCAGCATAACTGTGCATTTATTTCTTATTAATCTGCTGTGCTGCCCCCTTTCCTATATTGTTCTCAAACGAACATTTGTCTATTTCATAATGTGTGAATTCTAGTGTTTCCTTTTTGATCAGTGAAAGGGAAATTTGCTTTCAATTTTTTTGCTTCATTCTTTCCCGTTATGGTATGAAGAATCATACATTATTTTGTTACTCCTGTAAGGAATCTGATTCAGACAGAATATGTTCATGTTCGAGCTTGGCTCCTATGGGCTACGTCTAGAATGGCATGAATTTGCGCAAATGCTTTTAACGGAAAAGTTTTCCATTAAAAGTATTTGCGCAAGAGAGCATCTAGATTGGCATGGACGCTTTTGCACAAAAGCACTTTTTGTGCAAGAAAGCCCTGATCGCCATTTTAGCCATCGGGGCTTTTTTGCGCAAAACAAAACTGAGCTGTCTACACTGGCCCTTTTGCGCAAAAGGTTTTGCGCAAAAGGACTTTTGCCCGAACAGGAGCGTCAAAGTATTTGCGCAAGAAGCACTGATTTCTTACATTAGAACGTCAGTGCTCTTGCGCAAATTCAAGCGGCCAGTGTAGACAGCTGGCAAGTTTTTGTGCAAAAGCGGCCGCTTTTGCGGAAAAACTGGCCAGTCTAGACACAGCCATGGTGTATTAAAGAAAGCCCTAGAAGTTGATATATTATTCTACTGGTCAAATACAGAATGTTGCTAAACATTTAGATGCACAATATTATAAATTCATACTGATGTAATGAATTTTGCTATTCAGCTCTTTTAATACATATATTTTAAAATATTTTCTTTCTAAAAAGGAATTGAGGTCCAAGTTAGCAATGTAATTAAGCATGTGTATAACTCCACTAAATTCAATGAAAACACTCAGGCTACGTCTACACTATATGCTTCTTGCACAAGAAGCCTTTTGTGCAAGAGTTTTTGGGCTAAAACTTCTTGTGCAAGAGCACGTCCACACCTCAAAGCACATAGCAAAAGTGATGTGCTTTTGTGCAAGAAAGCGTCCACACTGCATGGAAGCTCTTACACAAGAAAGCTTCACAAAATGGCCATCAGAGCACCTGTGCTTTTTTCCATAGACCCCTATGAGTTCTATGAGCACAAGAAACCCCGATGGAATGTCCACACTTGCCTTTTTGCGCAAGAACTCTTGCACAAAAGGGAGTTATGCCTCATAAAAGGAGGTTTACCCTACAGCGGAAAAAGCCCTCTGTTCTGCCATTTTACTCTTGATTTCCTTGCACAAAAGCGCATTTGAGGTGTGGACACTCCATGGGTTTTTGCACAAAAACAGCTATTTTTGCACAAAAACCTTTTAGTGTAGATGTAGCTTCACATGCTGAAGGTTCTGCACATTCTTAAGAGCTTGCCTGAAAAATAGCTATAGTACATCTTTGTACTGAAAAGTTTTAAATGAAAGTTGCCTGGGTGGCTGACTAAAACTCTGGCTCAGAGCCAATCTATTTAACTAGCCAATTAGCCCGTCATAAGACGGGATTTTCAGGTCTCTCCTCCATGTCGGTCTTCTCTCCTGAGCCTCTGGTCTCTTCCTCCATCTCTCTTTCTTTCTCTCTCTCCTCCTCCTACTGCCTCCCTCCCCCCGCCTCAGCTCTCCTCCGCCTCCTGCCTCTCTCTCTGTCTCTCTCTTTCTCTTCTCCTCCTCCTCCTGCCTCTCACTCTCTCTTTCTCTTCTCCTCCCCCTCCTGCCTCTCACTCGGGGGACCACGGAGCCCAAACGGCCGTTTTAGCTCCCCACTCCCCACGCTGCATGGGGAGCGTGGAGCCCAAACGGTCGTTTGCGCCACTTGCTCCCACGTGGCGGCCCGGCTGAGCGGAGCAGAAGTCAGCCGAGGGCCACGGCGGGAGGCAAAGGATGGTGTGAAGGGGGGCAGGGCAGTGATGTACATGGCTGGGCCCCACCCTCTGGCCATATACATCACCACCCCGCCCTCCTTTGCCTCCCGCTGTGGTGCTCAGTTGACTTCTGCGCCGCTCAGCTGGGCCGCCGCGGGGGAGCAAGCGGCCGTTTGGGCCCTGCGCTCCCCATGCAGCACCACTAATGGCCGCTTGCATCGCTTAGTCCCCCGTGTCGGCCAAGCTGAGCGGCACAGAAGTCAGCCGAGTGCCACGGCGGGAGGCGAAGGACGTGACTCAAGCTACAGCGCCGCCCAGAGGGAACAGCCAGGGAGGCAACAGCGCTGCCCAGAGGGAACAGCCAGGGAGGCAACAGCGCCGCCCAGTTGGAACAGCCAGGGAGGCAACAGCGCCGCCCAGAGGGAACAGCCAGCATTTCAGCGTTATAGAGTCACAGACATTGGGCTACTATATATATGATATGCATTGTATAACAAGGTCAAAAGGGTGAAATCAGAAGACATTAAACTGAATCAAATAGCAGCTAAGTTTAATGCTATGAAGTGCTCTGTATGCTAGGCTGTGGTTTACCATTAATCTTCACGTGGCAAAAGTCAGACTATATGAACTTTGAATCTACATTGCAGTCCAGTGGATTTTAAGTAAGATAAAAGGAAAAAGTATGAATAAAAGTAGGTTATGTTTTATTACTGTCTTGTTTCTACCTTTTCTCCAGATATGAATCAAGAGCATATTTCCTAAAATAAATATTGAAATATTGCTCTTCCAGCTGTCTTCACTGTAAACATCCCAATACCACTTTCATCCATAGTGAAACTCTGATTATGCCCAGAGTCTGATGCCTTTTGATATTTAATCACAGATGTTAAGACAATCGGTGTTCTTATTCCTACAACTCATGAAACCTATCTGTTTCCTAATATTTATTAGAGAAATAACTCCAAATTAGTGTGTGTGTGTGTGTGTGTGTGTGTGTGTGTGTGTGTGTGTGTGTGTGTAACATATATAATAAAATTTGTTTTGCCTTTTTCTTAGGAAGGGCTGTGCTAATTAAGCTAGTACAATCAGAAACTACATAGGGATCTTTCTTGCCTTGTAGGTAATAGCAGTTCCATGTGAGGAGAGCTTGTAAAAGCAGGCTGATGTCAATGGGGGTTTTGCCACTGACTTCACTAGGATCATGATTTATCCACTATCGCTGCGTCTAGACTGGCAGTTGCTTTTGCGGAAAAACTTGCCAGCTGTCTACACTGGCCACTTGAATTTGCGCAAGAACACTGATGATCTAATGTATGATCGTCAGTGTTCTTGTGCAAATACAATAACTCTCCCGTTCGGGAAAAAGCCCTCTTGCGCAAATGCTTTTGCGCAAGAGGGCCAGTGTAGACAACTGAGAACCGTTTTGCGCAAAAAAGCCCTGATGGCGAAAATGGAGATCAGGGCTTTCTTGTGCAAAACCGCGTATAGATTGGCACGGACGCTTTACGGCAAAAAGTGCTTTTGCGCAAAAGCGTCCGTGCCAATCTAGACGCTCTTTTCCGCAAATGCTTTTAACAGAAAAACTCTTCCGTTAAAAGCATTTGCGGAAAATCATGCCAGTCTAGACGTAGCCTACAAGTATAGCGTACTTGTGTTGTGTTCTTTCTCTGCTCTGTTAGTATCTGCATAACTTTGGATCAAGCTGAATAGCAATACACTTAGAAATTGTGGTATTTCCTAATGCATGATATCACTTTTCAGTCCATTGTAACGTGCAGTTTTTCCTCTTTCAGAAGAAGCTGAAATAACTTAAAATGAACGTAACAATTTTGAAGGAGAAGCCCACCTTGCTCTTGTAAAACATATGTGGATTTAATACTAAATCTGCTTTCTTCTCACTGGACACAAAGATAATACATTACTGTGTACTGCAACCCTCCTTCTATGCCTTGTGGGCACCTGAGTGTGGATTTAATGAAACCTTAAATCTTCCTGGGTTCCAGCCAAGTTTGCCATTGCGCAGCTTCAGGCCATTGGAGTTATAATCTCTAGATAAGTTGTGTTGCTGGGGCTGGACAGCAGGGCAATAAGAAGGTTTGGGGAAGCAGTGTGACAGTGCTAAGATCTGGGGACATAGTAGCTGATCCAAAGTCCATTGATTGTGAGAGAAAGATTCTCCTGACTTCAGTGGATCCTGGCTGAGACTCAGATTTCCATATGGCTTCCCAGACTCCTTTGTTTAAAGACCCTTCAACTTCTATGTTTCCCACAACCCTCTATGCCTCTCCTAATTGTTGTGTCATAAAAAGGGATTTTTCTCTCTGCCTCCAGCTTTTAAATGGCAAGCTGAGACAGTTAAGTAAAAAAAGATCATTTAAGAATTGATCAAGAGCAAATAAAAGGAAAACTGGAATGTATGTAATATATGCAATCACTTATTCAGGAGAATGTTAAAACCAATACAGTGTTAAGGAAATTATCCTATGAGGTTTTTATCCCCCTTACAATTTTTTTTTCTGAAAAAGTATGGAAGACTTACTTTGAAAGACTGGAGAGAAGGTAACACCTAGTAGTTGGCTTCTATGTTGAAACAAATATTAAGGAAAAAGAAAGCATCTGAATATCTAGAAGTTATCAAAATCAGAAGTAGCACAAGGTTAAAGAATTAATCTTGCCAAGCATCTTGAGAACCTTACATGAGAGCCAGTCTCAGTTACAGTCCTTGTACATAAGGAAGCACAGGGACTGTTCTCTCTATGGCTACATCTACACAGCTTCCCTCTTCCTCAAAAGCCTATGCAAATGAAGCACAGATTAGCATACTGACATGCTTCATTTGCATAATTAATTAGGAGCCATTTTTGTGCAAGAGGTTTTTGTGCAAACCCCCCCTCTTGCACATGGGGTGCAGGAGCCATGGAGGGGTTGCCCGAGGGGGGACTCTGGGAGCAGAGGGATAGGGGGGGCACCTCTCACAAGCCCATGCAGCTCCTCCCATGTCCCCTTATGTGTGCTCATGTGTGTCCCTTTCTGCAGGTGGTGATGGCCATCAATTCCAAGCTGCTCCACAGGACCATCCACCTCGGAGACCTGCAGACCATCCTGGCTGGATTTGTGGGGCTGGGGTTCCCAAACTGCAGTGGAGCACTCGACGGGACCCACATCCCCATCTGTGCCCCGCCCCATTGAGCAGCACAGTACATCAACAGGAAGGGCTACTTCTCCACGGTGCTGCAGGCCCTGGTCGACCACAGGGGACAGTTCACTGACGTTTGTGTCAGGTGGTCAGGCTGGGCACACGATGTCTGCATGTTCAGGAACTTGTACCTGTACCACAGGCTGCAGGCTGGGGCATTCTTCCCAGAGAGGAACCTGGCAGTCGGGGATGTGCAGATGCCTACATGTATCGTGGCCGATGCAGCCTATCCTCTCATGCCCTGGCTCATGAAGCCCTACACCGGCCACCTGGATGCGAGCAGGGAACTGTTCAACTCCCGCCTCAATAGGGTTTGCTTCCAGGTGGTGTGAGCCTTTGGCTGTCTGAAGGGCAGATTTAGATCCCTGGTCACTCGGCTGGACATGGGGGAACACAACATCCCCGATGTGGTTGCAGCATGGTGTGTGCTGCATTACCTGGTGGAGAGGAAAGGGGAGGCCTTCCTCCCTGCGTGGGGGACACGGGCTGATGGGGAGGGGAGGCACTTTGAGCATCCCCGGACAGCTGCCATCCGGCAAGCCCATCAGCTGGGCTTGCAAATCTGAGAAGCCCTGAGGGAGCAGTTCTCCCATGGAGGCCGATGATTTTCCCCAGGGCCTTCCAAATGTGGGATTGCCCCATACCCCTGGTGCCTTCCTCCCCAAAACCCCTCCCGGCCCCACATTCACACATTCTACTCCTTCCTCACACACTGAGAACAGAGACAGGTGTGGGTGAAAACATTTCAACTGTTTATTGCACTGTTGCTTTTTTGACAAAATAAAATAAGAAACTCTTTTGTGCAGAGAAAATACATAACTTTTTTTTTTCAGAGAAAATGCAAAACTCTTTTGTGCAGAAAAAATAAACTGTTTGTAAACAAAAGAAAGTGCTTCCCTCAGTTACTGTCACTGGTGGGAAGGGGGAATGTCAACCAGGAAGGGGGGAGGGAAGCTCAGAGCTGAGGGGGCTGCCTGGAGAAGAAGGGAAGAAGGACTATAGGCTGGTCAGTCTTACCTCCGTGCCTGGAAAACTCATGGAAGGGATCCTTAAGGAATCCATTTTGAGGCACTTGAAAGAGAGGAAAGTGATCAGGAATAGTCAGCATGGATTCACAAAGGGCAAGTCGTGCCTGACCAATCTGATTAGCTTCTATGATGAGGTAACTGGCTCTGTGGACATGGGAAAGTCAGTGGATGTGATATACCTTGACTTTAGCAAGGCTTTTGATACAGTCTCCCACAATATACTTGCCAGCAAGCTAAGGGAATGTGGATTGGATAAATGGACGGTAAGATGGATAGAAAGCTGGCTAGAAGGCCGGGCCCAGCGAGTAGTGATCAGCGGCTCGATGTCAGGATGGCGGTCGGTTTCTAGCGGAGTGCCCCAAGGTTCGGTTCTGGGACCGGTTTTGTTCAACATCTTTATTAATGACCTGGATGAGGGATGGACTGCACCCTCAGGAAGTTTGCAGATGACACTAAGCTAGGGGGAGAGGTAGATACGCTTGAGGGCAGAGATAGGGTCCAGAGTGACTTAGACAAATTGGAGGATTGGGCCACAAGAAATCTGACGAGGTTCAACAAGGACGAGTGCAGAGTCCTGCACTTGGGACGGAAGAATCCCAAGCATTGTTACAGGCTGGGGACCAACCAGCTAAGTAGTAGTTCTGCAGAAAAGGACCTGGGGGTTACAGTGGATGAGAAGCTGGATATGAGTCAACAGTGTGCCCTTGTAGCCAAGAAGGCTAATGGCATATTAGGGTGCATTAGGAGGAGCATTGCCAGCAGATCCAGAGTCTGCAGAAGCGAAGAGTGAGGGGGGATTTGATAGCAGCCTTCAACTTCCTGAAGGGAGGTTCCAAAGGGGATGGAGAAAGGCTGTTCTCAGTAGTGACAGATGGCAGAACAAGGAGCAATGGTCTCAAGTTGTGGTGGGAGAGGTCCAGGTTGGATATTAGGAAAAACTATTTCACTAGGAGAGTGGTGAAGCACTGGAATGGGTTACCTAGGGAAGTAGTGGAGTCTCCATCCCTAGAGGTGTTTAAGTGTTGGCTTGACAAAGCCCTGGCTGGGTTGATTTAGTTGGGATTGGTCCTGCCTAGAGCGGAGGGCTGGACTTGATGACCTTCTGAGGTCTCTCTTCCAGTTCTATGGTTCTATGATTCTATGATTCTATGGAGGAAGAGCCCCTGGCAGATTGGCTCTGGAGGCCTAGTCGCATCTGGCTGCGTGTGCGGGCTGCCACAGCAGGGGGCTGGGCAGGAGGTGAGGCTGGACCTGGGTCTGGGATGGCAGGGGCTGACGGGGGAGCAGGGGCTGAAGAGGGGGCAGGCTGAGGAGGAGAGGCAGGACCAGGCACAGGACCAGGGAAGGCCATGGCCTCCCGGATCGCTGCGCAGATGTCCCTGTGCTGCTGGGCAAATTCGTCCAGCAATTGCCGGCGCCACTCGACCTTTACCTCCAGCCTCCTCTCCATTGACTTCTGCATCCTTTGCAGGACTCCAATGTGCTGGCGCACCAGGTCTAAGTAGGTGCGCCAGTGCCGCCAGGTTCCCGGTGGCTGTCTGGGTGGTGGGGAAGGTGTGGCACCCCCCTCCTGCTCAGCTGGTCCGGCTGTGGAGGACAAGAGGGAAAAGTCGTCAGTCATGCATGCTCACCCTTTCCCTGAGAGGGCATGCCCTCCTTCTTGTCAGCAGGCAGTGCCTGTCCTAGGGTCAGAGGCTGCTCATGTGCATCTCAGTAAGGCTCCCTGGAGCCCAGAAGGTGTGCAGGCCACCATCCTGCCCCCCCTCGCACATACCCCATGGCCGAGCAGCACAGACAAGTGTCAGGCCACAGTTGGGGTTCCCGCAGAGTACTGAGAGGCCTGCAGCTGTGAGTCAATCCTGGCGTCCCTGATTCATGCCTGCCCCTGGCATCACTGCCTGCATGAGCAGGTGGTGCCCAGCAGCCGTGAGGGTGCAGGGGTATGATGGCCCTCCCTGAGGGCGGCCATGGGTGTGCCCCCTTTCCCCCCAGGCTGTGATCAGCATGACATGTCATAGTACTGCACCGTGCACTTTGCTCCCGCCTGCCCTGCCCTGTGTGAGTTGGACCCTCACAGCACTCACCTGATGTTCCCTCCCCGGTGTCCGAAGTTGCCTGGGAGGCCTCCTGCGCTTGGGCGTCTGGCTCCTGGGTGCTCCGGGCGCTGTTCTCCTCCTCCTCCTCCTCCTCTTGGAGCTCCGGGTTCTCAGGCTGCTGTTGCGGCCGCTGCTGAGCAGGGGTCTCCAGCCCAGACTTCACCAGCTGCTCAGGAGGCAAGGGTTCCCCTGGTTTACAGCCATCGACAAAACTGCTGAGTTATGTCGACGTTATGTCGAGAGAACTCGACGGCAGTGTGGACGCAGGTATGGTTTTGTCAGCAAAAGTCCACTTTTGTCGACAAAACCCTGCAGTCTAGACATACCCTTAATCTCCACGAGGGGAGGGGGACCTGGACCCTCCCTCGCTCCAGGTCCCAGCTCAGGATCCTGAGAACAGGAGTAACAATGTCCTGTTCAGCCAGGGGGGCGATGCCACAACTCACCATCCCTGTCCTGGGCTCCTTCCTTCCCTCGGGGTTGCTCCATCGTTTGGGTCGAACCGGTGGTCCTCTGTTGGCTCGGGGCCAGGGTCACCCTTTCCCGACGGCCTGTCTGTCTGGTTGCTCCGGCCGCCTCCGCTCCCCCTGGTGCCGGTCGCCTCTCTGATCTCGGCCTCCCGCGTCTCACTGTCCTCCAGGCCCCCTCGTCTCCCGTCTCTCAGGACTGTGCCGCCACCGCGTCTCCTTCCCCGGGCTTAAGCGCCGGTCCAGTGCGGGGTGCGGGGCTTACCCCTTCAGCCCCCGCCACCACATCACAGGTCTGCAATAATTCCACTTGTCACCACTTGACCAAGACAAAAAAAGTATTTGTTGCTTGTCAGTCTAGGAAAATGACTTGATACCCATCATCTCACCATGTCCAGCAAAGTGGCATTCTTGTCCCTTGCTGCCACAATGTGACCACTGAGAGTATATATTTCCACATTTGTGCAAAGTCAGCTAATAGGAAGAGCAACCTCTGTTCTTCTCTATTACCCCCAGTGCTAAGGCTTCTGGTTCTGCCTTTCCTGTGGTGCCAGGGCCTGGAGCTCCTTCTCCCACCACCACTGCCAACTCCCTGCACCACAGAGAATTACCATACCCTGGTGCCTCTGCTGCTCAGGCCAATGTTTCCATTTCTAGCCCCAGCCCCTGTCCTGCCCATTTCCCTGCCCCATCCCTTTCTCTGATGAATATCCTGCTTCTCCTCCCAGCCCTCTTCCTGCTCCTCTACCTAATCCCATCCCTGTCCCTGTTCCTGTCTCGTACCTTGTCCCTGCTGTTCTCCCCACCCTCTTCCCCTCTCCTTACTCTATTGCTGCTACTCCCAGAGGTACCTTATTTGTTTTGGACCATTGGTCCCCCAAGAGGCAGTTTTTTGTCTCTCTCCCAGTATGTCTGGGGCTGTTCTCCTTTTGCCACTATCTCAATCCCTGCTTGCCTGTATCACTTGGCTGCAGGGACCATAAGGGGGTCTGACCTGAGAATGTTTGGGTTCCTGAGACCCTGACACCTGCTGTGCTAAAGTCTGAGATGTGTGGTTTCTTGAAGGACAAGGTGTCTCTTGCCCTTTGGTGCTAGGAAGATTACCACTTTGTTCTCCAGACCACCTGACAATTTTGGGGGAGGGCAAAAGGATTGGAAGGTGGGACACTGCAGCTTATTAGTGGACCTGCAGCTTCCATGAAATCCTGCTCGTGTTTGGGGTTGTGGTCACGGTTTGCTGCAGGGTCCTCTTGGGACTGCTAGCATTCCTGCCCAGGTGGATGTTCCATAGTCCTCCCAATGCTGCCATTCACCAGTAACTGGTGTAGCTCTTCTCATGTCTGAGGGTCTGTCTCACCGCCTGATATAATCAGTCTTTCCAGATCTTGAAGCGTGGCCCCTGAGGCTATCTCGTCTCCTTGTTTGTTTGTTTGGAGATTCAAGTGCTGAGCTGTTTGTTTGAAGGACCATGTGGTGTGGCCAGCAGTTGGAAGCTGTGAGCTTCTTAATGAGGATTTGAAATCTAGAAGACTCTGTTCATTGGTTGAGCCTTAGCCAGGGGGCGGGGCTATCAGGAAGGCCAGGGCTTTATGAAGCCTATGAGTAAGCAACCAGGGACCTTTGTGAGCAGGGGCAGCTAACAGGGAGTTTTGAGAGGGAGTTCAGAAGGGGAGTTGGAAGCGGGTGAGGTACACTTGCCATTCTTTAAAACTTTTAAACTAAATTGAAATAAAAACTTCCTGATTTATATAAAAACCCTATCAAAAACCTAAGTAGCTGTAGGGGAGAATGCTGGCAGAAGCCCAGCAGCAGAGTGGGGGCTAGCCTATTTATTGCACTCAATGTAGCATGTCCTCCCATGGCACAGAGGAAACCCCCCCGCGTTCCTCCTCCCCCGGGGCCGCCCCCCCCACGGCACAGGGGAAACCCCCCCGCGTTCCTCCTCCCCCGGGGCTGACCCCCGCCCTTCCCGCAGCACAGGGGAGACCCCCCACGTTCCTCCTCCCCCGGGGCTGACCCTCCCCCTCCCGTGGCACAGGGGAAACCCCCCCACACGCTGCCTCTCCCAGGACTTATCCCCCTCCTGGCTGCAGGGAAGCCGTGCTCCAGGTAAGGCACCGGAAAGGGAAGAGGGAAGGGAAGGGGCAGGGTTTGGAATTTGGTGCCCCATGTAACTTGGCACCCTAGGCGGCTGCCTAGTTTGCCTATAGGCACGGGCTGCCCCTGATTGGGGAAACTTTTGAGATAGCAGGAGCCTATACAGGAAGGATGGGCTCCACCTAAAGCAAAATGGAACCCTGCTGCTGTACTGCTGACACTTAACATTAAAAAGGTTCCTTTTTTTTTTCTCAACAAGTTTTTTTGGGGGGGAGGGCATGAGGGTTTTTCAAAAATCAGAAAGGGGGGCGTGATGCTGAAAAGTTTGGGAACCACTGATCTAGGGGAAAGCTGATGGATGCAGAGGAGCATGTGGATCAGACAGAGACATCTATTAGGGGAGGTTCTATTAATAGAGATGCTCTAAGTTCTAGTCAGGAAGGAAGGATGAAAGTATGGGTCGGATCAGATGAGACACAATCAAATGAAAAAGAGTCTAACACCTCAGGAAATAGCAGACAGATAAATAGTGACAAATTATTAAACTGCTTAGACACAAATGCTAGAAGTCTAAATTGTAAAATGGGTGAACTGGATTGCCTAGTTTTAAAGGAGGATATTGATATAATAGACATTACAGAAACTTGGTGGAATGAGGACAATCAATGGGACACAGTCATACCAGGGTACAAAATATATCGGAAGGACAGAACAGGTCATGCTGGTGGGGGAGTGGTACTATACATGAAAGAAAATGTAGAATCAAATGAAGTAAAAATCTTAAATGAGCCAAAATGTTCCTTAGAATCTCTATGGATAGTAATTCCATGTGCCAATAATAAGAATATAGCAGTTGGGATATATTATCAACCACCTGATCAGGACAGTGATAGTGATTATGAAATGCTAAGGGAGATTAGAGAGGCCATCAAATTTTAAAAACTCAATAATATTGGTGGATTTCAACTATCCCCATATTGACTGGGTACACATCACCTCAGGACAGGATATAGAGATAAAATTTCTTGATACCTTAAATGACTGCTTCTTGGAGCAGCTGGAACCCACAAAGGGGGAGGCTATTTTTGATTTAGTCCTAAGTGGAGCACAGGATCTGGTTCAAGAAGTAAATATAACTGGACTGCTTGGAAATAGTGACCATAATGTAATAAAATTTAACATCCCTGTGGTGGGAAAAATTCCTCAGCAGCCCAACACTTTGGCATTTAATTTCAGAAAGGGGAACTACACAAAAATGAGGAAGTCAGTTAAACAGAAATTAAAAGGTACAGTGACAAAAGTAAAATCTCTGCAAGCTGCATGGAAACTTTTCAAAGACACCATAATAGAGGCCCAACTTAAATGTATTCCCCAAATTAAAAAACACAGTAAGAGAACCAAAAAAAATGCCACCATGGCTTAACAACCAGGTAAAAGAAGCAGTGACAGATAAAAAGATTTTTTAAAAAAAGTGGAAGTCAAATCCTAGTGAGGAAAATAGAAAGGACCATAAACTAAGTGTTACAATTAAGTGTAAAAATTTAATAAGAAAAGACAAAATGGAGTTTGAAGAACAGCTAGGCAAAAACTCAAAAAGTAATAGCAAAATGTTTTTAAAATACACCAGAAGCAGGAAGCTGGCTAAACAACCAGTGGAGCCCTTGGATGATCGAGATGCTAAGGAAGGACTCAAAGATAATAAAGTCATAGCGGAGAAGCTAAATGAATTCTTTGCTTTAGTCTTCACGGCTGAGGATATTTGGGAGATTCCTGAGCCTTTCTTTTTAGGTGACAAATCTGAGGAATTGTCCCAGATTGACGTGTCATTCGAGGAGGTTTTGGAACAAATTCATAAACTTAACAGTAACAAGTCACCAGGACCAGATGGCATTCACCCAAGAGTTCTGAAATAACTCAAATGGGAAATTGCAGAACTGTTAACTGTGGTTTATAACCTATCCTTTAAATCAGCTTCCAAACCTAATGACTGGAAGATTGCTAATGTCACGCCAACATTTAAAAAGGGCTCTAGAGGTGATCCTGGCAATTACAGACTGGTAAGTCTGACATCAGTACTGGGCAAATTAGTTGAAACTATAGTAAAGAATGAAATAGTCAGACACATGGATGAATATAATTTGTTGGGGGAAAGTCAACATGGTTTCTGTAAAGGGAAATCATGCCTTACTAATCTGCTAGAGTTCTTTGAGGGGTGTCAACAAACATGTGGACAAGGAGGATCCAGTGGACATAGTAGACTTAGATTTCCAGAAAGCCTTTGACAAGTTCCCTCACCAAAAGCTCTTAAGTAAAGTAAGTTGTCATGGGTAAGAGGGAAGGTTCTGTCATGGATTGATAACTGGTTAAAAGACAGGAAACAAAGGGTAGGAATAAATGGAAAGTTTTCCGAGTGGAGAGAGGTAACTAGTGGGGTCCCCCAAGGGCCTGTCCTGGGACCCACCCTATTCAACTTATTTATAAATGATCTAGAGAGAGGGGTAAATAATGAGGTGGCAAAATTTGCAGATGATACCAAACTGCTCAAGATAGTTAAGACCAAAGCAGACTGTGAAGAGCTTCAAAAAGATCTCACCAAACTAAGTGATTGGGTAACAAAATGGCAAATGAAATTTAATGTTGATAAATGTAAAGTAATGCACATTGGAAAAAAGAATCCCAACTATAAATACAATATGATGGGGACTAATTTGGCTACAATTACTCAAGAGAGTGATCTTGGAGTCATTGTGGATAGTTCTCTGAAAACATCCACTCAGTGTGCAGTGGCAGTCAAAAAAGCAAATAGAATGTTAGAAGTCATTAAAGAAGGAATAGAGAATAAGACGGAAAATATCTTATTGCCTTTACATAAAACCATGGTACGCCCACATCTTGAATACTGCATACAAATGTGGTCGCCTCATCTCAAAAAAGATGTATTGGCATTGGAAAAGGTTCAGAAAAGGGCAACAAAGATCATTAGGGGGTTGCAATGGGTCCCATATGAAGAGAGATTAAAAAGACTTGGACTTTTCAGCTTAGAAAAGAGGAGACTAAGGGCAGATATGATAGAGGTCTATAAAATCATGACTGGCATGGAAAAAGTGAACAAGGAAAAGTTATTTACTTATTCCCACAATATAAGAACTAGGGGGTTACTAAATGAAATTAATAGGCAGCAGTTTTAAAACAAACAAAAGGAAGTTTTTCTTCACTTAGCACACAGTCAACCTGTGGTATTCCTTGCCAGAGGATGCGGTGAAGGTTACAACTTTAGCAGGGTTCAAAAAAGAGCGAGATAGATTCATGGAGGTTAGGTCCATCAATGGCTATTAGCCAGGATGGGTAGGAATGGTGTCCCTAGCCTCTGTTTCTCTGGAGGTGGGTGACAGGGGAGGGATCACATGAGGATTACCTATTGTGATCCCTCCCGCTGCGGCATCTGGTATTGGCCACTGTCAGCAGACAGGATACTGGGCTAGATGGACCTTTGGTCTGACCCAGTATGGCTGTTCTGATGTTCTTATGTTCTTTGTGTCTTCGGGGTCTTGTACCTGGGCCTGCTCCCGTGCTCGGCTCAAGATTTGGTTTTCCCTTTGCTTCTATAGGAAATCTACATCCCTTCCCAGTTCTACCTGAAGATCTTCCTCTGCTAGGCCCTCCTCAGGGTCTGGATTTACTATGGGCCTTGGATGGCTGGAGGATCCTTCCTGAGGGTCCGTCTCTATGGGGAGCCCCAGCGCTCTTATTCCTGGAGCCCTAGGCTGTCGCCTTCTAGGGGGACACTAGTTGCAGTCCCTTACAACTTTTCTAAATGTAGGCAAATCTTGCCCTAGCTGGACTGCTGTGCCCACCAGGAGAATCTCCTTCCGGCCTCGACCCTCCAAGTTTACATGAGCTGTTGGGTAGGGTCGCACATCTCCATGGATGCATTGGAGGCGAATTGTAGGCTGGGTATGAGGTCCTCCCTTATATAATTGTTTGGTTGCATACAAGTCTACCAGTGTCAAGTCCCCAATGCCTTCGACCACCATGGGGATCACCAGTTTTCTGGGCTAGGGTCTCCGTGCCTGACGCCCTATGACTCAGGCCTGTCCATAGTTGCACTCTGTGGGGCAGTTTTTCCAGAAGTGTCCTCCTTGGCCATACTCCCAGCAATGGTCCTGGGGGCCTGTAGGTTGGGGACCATCTTTGGGGGGACTTTCCTCCCATCTTGGGGGGCTTTCTTTCCCCAGTACACTCTGGGTTACTGCTTTTTGGTGTTCATTCCTGAGCGTCTCAGCTTGTCATGTATAGTGTGTGTGGAGAGAGGAGGGTCCCGCAGATTCTGTTTTCTGTGGTCTCCCTCTCCCCAAGGCCTTTCATCTCCTTGGGCTATTCGACCACTGAGGTTGAGCTCCTGTTTCTTCTGCTGCCAGGTAATTTTCTATTAGGGTCACTGCCACTGTCAGCATGGTTGGACGATGTCACTGCACCCACTCCTTGGCTCCTGGAGTACCTGTATGAATTGCTCCAGGGCCACAGCCTCTGTGACTTGCAGGCTGACAAAGTGGGTCTTTGCCCACAAAAGTTTATGCTCCAATAAATCTGTTAGTCTATAAGGTGCCACAGGACTCCTCATCACTTTTGCAAGTCAATGGGGTATGGCCCTTTAACACAGAGTGGCAAAGCTTTGTGGCCCAAGTCAATAGGGTATGGCCCTTTAACTCAGGGTGGCACAGGTTGGTAGCTCAAGTCAATAAATTGGGGGCCAATCGCACCGGTAGGGGGACCCAGGCTCACCCTACTCCAATAGTCCCAAACCAGGGCTCTGTGAGTGGCAGAGAGGTCTACCACTCCCTCGGCAGGGAATCCAGCGAAACATGCTGAGTTTACCTGGGTGGGAGAGGTCGCTTCTGCACCCTCCCTGTGTCACTTCCGTCAAAGACAACTCTCCTATAGACCTCTGGCCTGATTCTGTCACACTACACTATTTAACATCTCCATTGATGAAGATGTTAAATAGTGTAAGGCTAAGAACTGATCCACATAGAATCCTATTGGAAACAGACTTACTCCTTGGGTATGTCTACACTACGAAGAAGATGACCCTCTGGAGGTCAATCTTCTAGAGTTTAATTTAGCATGTCTAGTGTAGACCCCCAAATTGAATGCTGAGGGCATCTGTCAAGGCTGTTCCCCACTCTGGCACTCCGAATGCAGAAGTTGGGGACCCACAAGAGAGCTTCAAACCCTTGCTTCTACAGACACCGGTTAAAAAAACTTCCCCGCAAAATCCTAGTATACAGATTTTGGGGAATTTGCTGCCACCATCAAGTGCTTTTTGATTCCCAAAAAAACCCAGGGGTGAACACTTGAAATCACTCCCAGGGGTACCCCGAGCTCTTTTGCCTCAAAAGAGCTTGAAAAAGAAAAGAGAAAAACAAGCTTCAGTCTCTGGTAGCTGACCCCTCAGCGAGAGGCGTGCGGATACACACAGACAGACCTTCCAGGACACAAGAAGCAAATCATCACCTTAAAAGAAGTGATTTTTATTACAAAACAAAAGATAAACTTGATAAAGCATACTTGGTTGCTAGATGTTACAGAGCAACTGAGTGATAAAAAAAATCTGGCACAATGCTTATAAGATAAAGGGGAGGTGGGGCATAGAATCACACAGAGCAGTTCAAACCAAATCACAAAATAAAGAAAAACTACCCTGAATGCGACTGGACTCACATTTCCCTGGTACTCACCTTCTAATTTTCTCTTTGTTCAGGCCGCTCCCATTCCCTGAATTCCATGGTGGGTGGGCATGGTAGTGCTGCCTGGGTTTAAATCATTCTGTGTCTCTCAACCCCTGATGTAACTCTTCCACTGAAAGAAAGCATGTAGGGAGCATATAACAAATTCAAATTTCAACCCTCTATCTCGATTGGTTCTCCTGGCCCCCTGGCTGACACCTTTGGCTAGGTACCTCTGGCTAGGTACCTGAGTTAACCCCTTAGTCAGCACTCCTGTTCATGACAGCATCCCTCACTGGTGTCTTATACCCATTCTTCCAGGAGTAAGGGAAACCGATGAGAGCGTGTGCTTCAGTCAGCCTGCCACAGTGTAGACTTGCTGCAAATGGCAAGCTGGAGCCTATGGGAGCTGCAAGGCTCTGTGGCTCTGGAGCTGATAAATAAACAAACCGGAGCAGTCAGTTAGCAGGTTTATCAAAGTAGATCCACGGACCACTTTGAGAAACACTGATATGTAAAATAGCTTACCTTCCTTTATTTCATTACTAATCAATAATGATTTAAAAGAAAATATATACTTCTGGCCCTCATAATTATGGACAAAAGCTTTATCAAGTGACCCTACTACAAACGAAAGGCTCAGAAACCAGATGAATATAACAAACCAAAATGTATTTTTTTAAAATATTGCACGCTTTTTAAGCCAATCTCACTATTTTTTGAGTCCCTACTCATGATTTTTGAACACTTGGTTCTGGCAATGTTAAAAACTCCAGTAAATGTACCATAAGAACATAAGAACATAAGAACATAAGAATGGCCATACTGGGTCAGACCAAAGGTCCATCGAGCCCAGCATCCCATCTGCCGACGGTGGCCAATGCCAGGTGCCCCAGAGAAGGAGAACAGAAGACAATGATCAAGTGATTTATCTCCTGCCATCCATCTCCTGCCCTTGTTATGAAGGCTAGGGCACCATACTTTATCCCTGGCTAATAGCCATTTATGGACCTAACCTGCAAAAATTTATCAAGCTCTTTTTTAAACCCTAATAGAGTCCTGGCCTTCACAGCCTCCTCGGGCAAGGAGTTCCACAGGTTGACTGTGCGCTGTGTGAAGAAAAATTTCCTTTTATTAGTTTTGAACCTACTACCCATCAATTTCATTTGGTGTCCCCTAGTTCTTGTATTATGGGAAAAGGTAAATAATTTTTCTATAATCACTTTCTCCAACACCATTCATGATTTTATATACCTCTATCATATCGCCCCTCAATCGCCTTTTTTCCAAACTGAAAAGTCCCAGTCTCTCTAGCCTCTCCCCATATGGGACCCTTTCCAAGCCCCTAATCATCCCAGTCGCCCTTTTCTGAACCTTTTCTAATGCCAATATATCTTTTTTGAGGTGAGGAGACCACATCTGCACGCAGTACTCGAGATGTGGGCGTACCATAGTTTTATATAGGGGAAGTATGATATCTTTTGTCTTATTATCTATCCCTTTTTTAATAATTCCTAACATCCTATTTGCCTTTCTAACTGCCGCTGCACACTGCGTGGATGTCTTCATAGAACTATCCACTATAACTCCAAGATCCCTTTCCTGATCTGTCGTAGCTAAATTTGACCCCATCATGTAGTACGTGTAATTTGGGTTATTTTTTCCAACATGCATTACCTTACACTTACCCACATTAAATTTCATTTGCCATTTTGCTGCCCAATCACTCAGTTTGCTGAGATCTTTTTGTAGTTCTTCACAATCCCTTTTGCTTTTGACTGTCCTGAACAACTTTGTGTCATCTGCAAACTTGGCCACCTCACTGCTTACCTCATTTTCTAGATCATTGATGAACAAGTTGAACAGGATTGGTCCCAGTACTGACCCCTGGGGAACACCACTAGTTACCCTCCTCCATTGTGAAAATTTACCATTTATTCCCACCCTTTGTTTTCTGTCTTTTAACCAATTCTTGATCCATGAAAGGACCTTTCCTCCTATCCCAGGACCACCTAATTTACGTAAAAGCCTTTGGTGTGGGACCGTGTCAAAGGCTTTCTGGAAATCTAGGTATATTATATCCACTGGGTGCCCCTTGTCCGCATGTTTATTAACCCCTTCAAAGAATTCTAACAGATTAGTTAGACACGACTTCCCTCTGCAGAAACCATGCTGACTTTTGCCCAACAATTCGTGCTCTTCTATGTGCCTTGCAATTTTACTCTTTACTAGTGTTTCTACTAATTTGCCTGGTACTGATGTTAAACTTATCGGTCTATAATTGCCAGGATCTCCTCTAGAGCCTTTTTTAAATATTGGTGTTATATTGGCCATCTTCCAGTCATTTGGTACCAAAGTGGATTTAAAGGATAGGTTACAAACCACTGTTAATAACTCCGCAATTTCACATTTGAGTTCTTTCAGAACCCTTGGGTGAATGCCGTCTGGTCCCGGAGACTTGTTACTATTCAGCTTATCAATTAATTCCATAACCTCCTCTAATGTCACTTCAATCTGAGTGAGTTCCTCAGATTTGTCACCTAAAAAGGCTGGCTCAGATTTAGGAACCTCTGTAACATCCTCAGCCGTGAAGACTGAAGCAAAGAAATCATTTAATCGCTCCGCAATGGCACTGTCTTCCTTGATCGCTCCTTTTATATTTTTATTATCCAAGGGCCCCACTGCCTTTTTAGCGGGCTTCCTGCTTCTAATGTATTTAAAAAACATTTTACTATCATTTTTTGAATTTTTGGCTAGCTGTTCCTCAAACTCTTTTTTGGCTTTTCTTACTACATTATGACACTTAATTTGGGAGTGTTTATGTTCCTTTCTATTTTCCTCACTAGGATTTGACTTCCACTTTTTAAAAGCTGCCCTTTTCTCTCTCACTGCCTGTTTAACATGGCTGTTTAGCCATGGTGGTTCTTTGTTAGGTCTCTTACTGTGTTTTTTTATTTGGGGTATACATTTAAGTTGGGCCTCTAGTATGGCGTCTTTAAACAGTTCCCATGCAGCTTCCAGGGATTTTAGTTTAATTACTCTCCCTTTTAGTTTCTGTTTAACTAGCTTCCTCATTTTAGTGTAATTCCCCTTTTTGAAATTAAATGCCAGAGTGTTTGACCGCTGCGGTGTTCTTCCCAACACAGGAATATTAAAAGTTATTATATTGTGGTCACTATTTCCAAGCGGTCCAGTAACAGTTACCTCTTGGACCAGATCCTGCGTTCCAGTCAAGACTAGGTCGAGAATCGACTCTCCCCTTGTGGGTTCCTGTACTAGCTGCTCCAAGAAGCAGTCATTTAAGGCATCAAGAAATTTAATCTCTGAATCCCGTCCTGAGGTGACATGCACCCAATCAATATGGGGATAATTGAAATCTCCTATTATTACTGTGTTTTTTATTTTGGTAGCCTCTCTGATCTCCCTTATCATTTCAGCATCACTATCACTGTCCTGGTTAGGTGGTCGGTAATATATTCCTAATGCCATATTCATATTAGAGGAATGAATTGTTATCCATAATGATTCTATGGAACATTTTGATTCCTTTAGGATTTTTACTTCATTTGATTCTATATTATCCTTCACATATAGTACCACTCCGCCACCCGCAGGACCTGTTCTGTCTTTCCGATATAATTTATATCCCGGTATAACAACTGTACACTAGGAAACAACTGTACACTAGCAGAAAATTGGACTAGATCAGGGGTTTTCAAACTCTGGGTCTCAGCTTATAAGGGCAAGTTGCTAGCTGGCCATGAGATGCTTTGACTACAGGTATTGCAGCTCCCATGTGGAATGGGATACCACTCTCCACAGCTCCCATTGGCCAGAAATATCGACCTGTGGCCAACGGAAGCTATGATTACCTGTACTTGAGGAAGTGCAGGTAAACAAAGCATCTCCTGGCTAGCTAGTGGCTTGACCTTATAAGCTGTGACTCAGGGTGCATCTACACAGTGCCAAATTTTGAAATATTGCAGTATTTCGAGACATCCCTTAACCCTAGTGAAAAAATATTTTGAAATAACGGGCAGCTTGTGAAGATGCGGAGTAGCTATTTCGGGATACCCCTGGTATCCTGAAATAGCTGTGCAGTGTAAATGTACCCTCTGGCTACGTCTTCACTGTGAGATCTTCTGGCAGAAAATATGCCTGTCCCAGATGGGCATAAGGATCTTGCACAAAATGAGGTTTTTTGCACAAAAAACCCCAGTCCACACTGCTTCTTTTTGTGCAGAAATCCCTTGCGCAAAAAGAAATGGCAGAAAATATGCTAATGAGATTGTGACATATGCTAATGAGTTCCTCATTAGCATATTTTCTGCCGGAAGATCTCACAGTGAAGACGTAGCCTCTCTGTTTGAAAATCCCTGACTAGATGACCTAATATGTCTTTTCTGACTCATTTTTTAACTCTGTGAAAAAAAATTTCTTCACTGCCAATGCTCAAAGGTATAGATGTGCAATATCAAAAAGAGAGTGTGGTTCTAACATTTCCACCTGCTTTGAATATGCTTCACATTTTGTTTTGTTTTTTAAATCTTGTAAATCCCAAATGCACATGAAATCTCAATATATGTGTAAACAAGATACTTAGTCTGTGTTGATATAAAACATGAGTTCAAAGTCATTTTTAATTAAGCTAGAACCTGATTTGTCATATTTTATTGTGGAGATATTTTTCTGTAAGGTCTCCTGGCCTTAACTTTCAAAATAAATTCCTGACGTGAATTTTGTCAGAGTTGCATTTCCCAGATTCTCTGATTTCTCCCCCGAGTACCGTTTAGGGTTTTTTACCCTGGAGCCTTATTTTCCTTCAAGATGTGCGCCCACGTTTTTTGACATGTTGTACCATGACCATCTTTTTTTGACATGTTGTACCATCTGTTTATCAAGATGCATTAGGACTGCTCCTCAGTCTCTTAGCCTATCAACCTGCTGAGGGAAGGTATTGTGTTTTGTCTGTGTTTACATGGAGCCTATCATTTTAGGGTCCCAGTCTATACTGGGGCTTTTAAACTGACTACCTTGCAAAATAGGACACCTCATTATTCACTCTTGTTTCATCTATGCAAATAAAAAGGAGTCAACTGTGAACTGGGCAGTCTCCATTCAGAAAGACTGAAGTTTTGTACCAGTTGTTAATGAGTAATAATTTTAAAATAAATACCAATAGATGCGAGAAGCAATTGCATTAGTTTCCATGATGGTGGTATGTTGTGTGGATCGATTCAGTGAGATCCAAGGGAAACCAGAGAGAGGCTTAATCACTTCCTTATTTATTGCAAGTTTTAAGCAGTTAATACTGTCCTTTAAGTTTTGCAACCCTTAAAAGCAGTTAATACAGTTTTATGCATGTGTTCTACAAGCCCCAAGAACCATTATTAAAAAATAAAGCAATGCAATAACTATGAACGCAATACAGAATGCAACACATACACTTCATACATAATTCTTATTGCAAGCCAGTTATTACAATGTTAAATTCAGCTCACTTACAGTCCACACATATCTTAGCTTTACAACGCCAGACAGGAAGTCATTTGCCTCTTTATTTTCACATTCCTCGAGGCGTCCATAATTGTTGCTCCCAGGATGAACAGGTGATTACTTCTAGTTGCAAATGAGCAGGATCTATGGGTCTATCCTACTCTCTACCTCCAGACTATATTTTTATAAAGCTTATTTTTATAACAAAGTGAGACTTGATTGTTCACGCTCATAATTGCCACATTTTTCCTACCTATAAATAGTTCCCTATTCTACTAACTATTACTATGCTGGCTTTTTACCTTATCTCATCTATTCAGACCCTAACATACAGTTATCCCAAGTTGTTTACCCATTTTGTGGCAGGCATTTCTGAGAAATGCAAGTTGTGTCTATTATTTTGCTTCCTATTCCCACAAGCCATAGCAAAAATAATTCTGGAAAGTTTCAGCTATTTTGGTTATTTATGATCACACTTAGCAGTTTCAACATTCACTTGTTCTTTATGATCAAGCCTTATGCAAGGCTGAGGGCAAGAATTTACATTTCCACATATTTGCTTGCCTGGGCCCTGCCTGCATGTACATTTGCACCAGGCTTTAGCAGGGCCTCATCTTACAGAACCGAACTTTCAAGCCGTTGGTCAATACTTCAGTCAAGGCACAGCCATGTGGACTCCTCCACACTCCCCCTGTCGACCAAGTTGAGTCTTTGTTGGTAATAGATTCGAGTGGGAATGTAATTATTGAACTGAAACTGGATACGAGCAAGGCAAGAAACCATTCTTTTTGTATACAGACACAGGACTAGCCACAAGATAACCAACAATAAGATAAGTGCTCCTAATACTACAAGGGGATGTATTAAAACTCTTAAAAAGCACTCTTGCTGTGGGGGAATATTCAGCAAATATATTATACTAATATCACTTACTCTATATCTGCTGCCAGCTTAAGCAACCGCTTCTTATAGTGTATAATTATAACAAATGCCTGCCTCTCTTGGAGCAGGGCTGCACTATAAGTGATAATGGCCTGCTGCAATTGTCCTAATTAATTATAAATGGCATTCCATTTAGGATCCAGGGTAGTTGTCCAACTGACCAGAAAAACATCAATGTTTTCAGGGCCGGCTTTAGGCTGATTCCACCGATTCCCCCAAATCGGGCCCCGTGCCTAAGAGGGCCCCACGCCCCAAAGCCGTGGTCACCAACAGGTCAATCGCGAGGCCTAGACCAGTCAATCGCGAAGCGTTCGGGCCCCTCCACCCCCCATTTTCCTCCCACCCCCGAGAAGCCACACTACCTACCTCCAGCGTAGTGCTGGCTTCCCGCGGGGTGGACGGAAGTCCTGCCTGCAGCTTCGCACCACTTCGGGAGGGCGTGTTGGCCCCGGAGGAGGAGTGCGGTGGCTACCCTGCACCGTAGGGGGGGTGAGTTGAGTGTAGGGGTTTCCCTGTGCCACGGAAGTGGGGGGTTGGCCCCAGGGTTTGGCCCTGGGGCAGGCGTGCTGGTGATTTAAAGGGGCTGTGACTCCTTTTTTGTGTGCGGTGGTTTTTTTTTTTTTTGCTCAACAAAAAATCCTGGCTGCCGGGGCCCTGTCGAAACAGTTCGAATTGGGCCCCGCACTTCCTAAAGCCGGCCCTGAATGTTTTTGGATACTGCTTGAACGGGTTAGCATAAACTACTCCCTGGACAGTAAGTGCAGTACCATTGCAACAACACTCACACACAGGGGAAGAAGAATTGCTTCCACCATTCCAGACAACCATCATGGTGAAAACTATACACAAACCCCTTGAGAGTTTTACATTACAATAGTATTTTTAGTTTTTTGATAGGACAAATCTAATACACAAGCACTGATTTTGATATTGTCCAGACTACAGAAGTCTGAGAATAAGTGCCTAGTTTTACAATACCATTCATGTCTTCCCTACAGCTATGTCTAGACTACATGGCTCCATCGACGGAATCATGTAAAATAGTTTATTCGGCATAGGCAAAGAAGCAGGGATTTAAATAATCCCCGCTTCATTAAAATAAAGATGGCCGCCGCGCTGTGCCGATGATCAGCTGATCCGGCACAGTGGGGCAGTCTAGATGCGCCGCGTTCCACAAGGGAATCCTTTGTCGACCGCTCTGGTAAACCTCGTTTCATGAGGCATACCGGAGCGGTCAACAAAGGCTTCCCTTGTCGACCACGGCACGTCTAGACTGCCCCGCTGTGCCGGATCAGCTGATCGTCGGCACAGGGCAGTGGCCATCTTTATTTTAATGAAGCGGGGATTATTTAAATCCCCGCTTCTTTGCCTATGCTGAATAAACTATTTTAAATGGCTCCGTCGACGGAGCCATGTAGTCTAGACATAGCCTACTGTTGATGACCATAGTGGTCTAATAATTCACCTGAGGGTAAAAGCCACTTTGCCATTACCCTGGGGGCCCAAATACAGTCCATTACAATAATGGAGACAGGGATATACTGATAAATGGGGACAAATTTGGTGTTTATAGGTACCGACTGGGCATGAATTTAACCTGACAACACACAGGTGCTTGAGAAAATAATATTAACAAACAAAGGGCTTACATTGTGTGCACCATGTGGATAATAACTGTGACAGGTTTATATTGTGCCTGTCTTGAACCCATTCGGCCTGTCTTGCATGTTGATTAATTGCAAAAATTTGCATGCTGACACAAGCAATGACCATTCCTACCTCGGTAGTCATATCTTCTAGGGTTTGCAGGAGTATTTGAAATACTCCTAGCACCTTGTGCAGAAGCTGGAGGTTGACATGGAGGGTATTGCTATGGGTGGAATAAAATCCAGCACTGTTCTATACTACACCATCGATAATTTAATAATTTAGTTGTCCAAAATTAGCCAATTTATTTTATACTGTTTCCTGGGCTACCAAATTTACTATTTCAGTACCCAGTCTGCTAAGTACCCAGTCCCTTGACTGCTGCTAAGTCCCTCTGAGTCCTTTGAGTACCCTCCTTATCCTGCATCCAGGTGTTGAGTATGGGATTAGCCCATCTACTACAATTGGGATGCGTATGGGAAATATTAATATTCCATTTTAGAATAAAAAAATGTTTGATAATCCCAGGTGAAAACACTACAACATCTTGAGGCATAGCATGACCCAAGAGAGTGGATACCTCCACTGGTTTAGTGGATTCAGTGGCTAGATAATACTACGCTGAGTCCCCCCATGCCAAACCCCATCTATATTCCCATGTGTACCCAATTTATTTTGCCCACTCTTCCACAGGTTTCCCACATGCCTGTTCCCGAATGTACGCTATCTGGCTTTTTGTCATAATCAAGTGAGCCATTTACATGTGTGATTATAACCATACATTTAAGTTGCAATCCATTTACAACCAAATGATTATAAGCCCCATACACAGTCCCAGTCTGATCATATTGCAGTAACATATTCATTATCTTCTGCCCATAATGTCCAGTTCACTTTGGTTGGGACTAAGGATATATCTACACTGCAACACTATTTTGAAATAACTAGCGCTATTCCGAAATAACTTAGTCTGCATCTACACATCAGGCAGTTATTTTGAAATGGTGTCAAAATACTGTCCAGTTGGAGGACTTCTTACTCCAAAAGGTATGTCTAGACTGCAGAGTTTTTCCGGGATACCAGAGGTATCCCGGAAAAACTCTGCTGCATCCAGGGAATGCATCTGCTTTTTTGGAACAGTCTCCGAAAAAGCAGGCACGTTCTTTCGGAAGCCCTGTATTCCTTATTTTATGAGAAATAAGGGATCTTCCGAAAGAGGAGATTTTCTCCATGTTTGGCACTGGGCCAAATGTCAAAAAAGCCTCTTCTGGAAAAAAAAGCGGAAAAAGGTACGCAAATGGTGTTTCACAATTTGCATATCTTTTTCCAGAAAAAGAATGCAGTATAGCCATAGCCCTACTCTTGTAACCCTCATTGTACAAGGAATAAGGGGAGTTGGAGGAAGAGTGCTCTGTTTCGAAATAAGTGCTGCATAGACGCTCCCTATTTTGAAATAAGCTATTTTGAAATAAGCTATGCAATTAACATAGCTCAATTTGCGTAGCTTATTTTGAGTTAAGCCCTGCTGTGTAGACGCACCCTGAGATGTTCAATTAAAAATAAGATTACCGGCTCTGCTAAGGATGAAGATGCCCTCATTTCACACTCCCCAATCGATGCTGGCAATCTTTACTCTGGGTGGACCCATATGCACCCTATAACTCCAAAGGTGACATTAGAGATACTCACAATTTACCCAGTTGATAGATTGTTGATAGTGGAAAAGTATGGTTCTTGCCCAATACAGTATTTGAGCAATGGGAGGACAAGTTAAGTTGACAGATATCAGGTGTGGAGCAGCAATGGTTTTTACATTTATTCTTGTTTAAATATGTTAACATTCAACTGCTTTCACCATTCATAGGCATAGGATTAACAGCATCTGCAGAGAAAATACAAAACTATTCTTGGGGTTTTAGATGTACGCCCAGCACAGAAATTAAGTTGTTGCCAGGAATTAAGTCACAATAGCTGCACTCCGCACACGTGGCAATGATAACCCCCTGTCTCCAGGCATTAGTCTTGAGATCCAGGTACATAGCCAGTTTACCAACCCATCCTGGGGTTACAGCAGGGCGGGCATGCATTGTTTCCTATTGTTATCACTGCATGTGCTTCAGGAATGGAGACTCCCCTTTAGTCCATCTGTTGTTTATGTTTCATACCACTTTGGGTAACTGCCCATCCTTCAAATGTTACTTTTACTAGCTTAAACAATTACCATACCAAGCTGTTACAATTCACAGAAATCTAAATTTTCTTTTTTATCCCTTTCACTAAGCCCTCTCTCAGAGCTGCTGCTTGTTTGGGCCTGATCCTTTTTTTTTACTTGCTAAACAGTTCGGCTGCAACTACACTGGCAGCTTCTTGCTCAAGAACTGTTTTGCGGAAGAGTTCTCGCACAAAAAGTCTTCCACAAGAGCGCGTCTACACTGGCATGTGCTTTTGCGCAAGAGATGTGCTTTTGCGCAAGAGCATCCATGGCAGTGTGGACGCTCTCTTGCGCAAGAAAGCTCTGATGGCCATTTTAACCATAGGGGCTTCTTGCGCAAGAAATTCATGTTGCGTGTCTACACTGCCCTCTTGTGGAAGAGCTCTTGCACAAGAGGGCTTATTCCTCATGGGGAGAGGAATAACTCTTCCGGAAGAAGCCCTGTTTTACAACGCTAGACTGTAAATTTACTTGCACAAGAACGTAGACAGTTCTTGTGTAGACAGCAGGCGAGTTTTTGCGCAAGAACACCTGTTCTTGCACAAGAAGCTGCCAGTGTAGACATAGCCTTCCTTTTTACAACTACCTGCTCCAACCTCTGCTTTACTTACATAGTTTCAACAATATACTTAACTTTAGCAACTTGCCAAGCCCAACAAGTTTGCCGTAACAACCATGCTGCTGCCCAGTCCTTGGTCTTTAGGTGGACCACCATGGAGATGAGTGTATAATTTGGCAGGAGGTGAAGGGGTAGGGAAGAGGCAGAGGTCTGATTAGAGAGTCATTGAATTTTCCTGCTTATTGCAATGTGATGTGGTCTCCTCACCTCAAAAAAGATATTTTGGCCTTGGAAAGGGTTCAGAAAAGGGCAACTAAAATGATTAGGGGTTTGGAACAGGTCCCATATGAGGAGAGGTTAAAGCGACTGGGACTTTTCAATTTAGAAAAGAGGAGACTGAAGGGGGATATGATAGAGGTATATAAAATCATGAGTGGTGTGGAGAGGGCCGATAAAGAAAAGTTATTTATTAGTTCCCTAAATAGAAGAACTAGAGGACACCAAATGAAATTAATGGGTAGCAGGTTTAAAACTAATAAAAGAAAGTTCTTCTTCACACAGCGTGTAGTCAGCCTGTGGAACTCCTTGCCAGAGGAGGCTGTGAAGGCTAGGACTATAATAGAGTTTAAAGAGAAGCTAGATAATTTCATGGAGGTTAGGTCCATAAAAGGCTATTAGCCAGGGGATAAAATGCTGTCCTTGGCCTCTGTTTGTCAGAGGCTGGAGAGGGATGGCAGGAGACAAATCTCTTGATCATTGTCTTCGGTCCACACTCTCTGGGGCACCTGGTGCTGGCCACTTTCGGCAGACAGGATACTGGGCTAGATGGACCTTTGGTCTGTCTGACCCAGTACGGCCATTCTTATGTTCTTATGTTCCCCCTTTCCCCAAAACAATATACAACAATGCTAACATCGAGAAAAGCAGCACAAAATAAACATTAAACCATAAAACATAAAACATACTTTTTGTCTCAACAATAAATCCATGTTATTTTTGGTTGCTCTTCTGCAGGCACCAGCTCTTGCTGGGTATGTCTACACTATCTTATTTCGAAATATTTTATTTCGAAATAGTTATTTCAAAATAGCTTATTTCGAAATAACGCGTCTAGACACAAAATGCATTTTGAAATAGCGTTTTGCTATTTCGAAATAGGGCATCCACACTGATCGGATGCTGAATCGCATTTAAGGCCGGCTGGAACGGGTTCTGGCAGGGCATCAGGTCAGGAGTTACCTTATGTGGCTGCTGCCTGAGGCTATCTGAGGCCTGTGCTTAAAGGGACCCCTCCAGACAGCCAGTTCTAAGGTTTCCCTGCTTGCTTGCCTATCTCACTGAGGGACAGCAAAGCATTTTTTTCTCTGCGTGCTCTGGTTGCCCTCACTCAGGACACCATAGCACTCTGCAGCATGGAGCCAGAGCCGCCCCTGGGCACTCTGATGCTTCTCCTGGACGTGTTGCTGAGAGCCTGGCAGCACGTTCTGCAGGCAGTAACAGTCTCCCTGGTGTGCTCCACTGGGGGCTTGTGCCTCATTCCTCCCTCACGTCCTTCCACTTAGCCCTCCCTAACCCCCCTTCCTGCTGTACAATAAAAGACACATGTGTTCATTACAACAAAGTCTCTTTATTGAACAAAACTGGGGTGGGGGAATGAAACTGAGGTGAGACTGGGGAAAGAAGGTGGGAGAGGGGAGGAGGGAGGGTGGAAGAGGGGAGGGGGAAACCTGGGAGGAGGGACCTGGCAGGGGGAGGCAAGGGGAGGAAGGGGGAGGAGAAGCTCAGAGCTCGGGGTCTTGCAGGCCCAACTGTCTCCCAGCATCGTGGGTGCAGGGGCCTCAGTGTCCCTGGGGGTGTGGGGAGGGTGGGGAGGAAGAAGCAGGAGGGGGAGAAGGAGTGGGAGGAGGAGCGGTAGCTGCGGAGGCAGCAGGGGCTGGAGCAGCAGGAGGCAGCAAGCTCTGCCCCAGGGTCGATGACCATCTGCCCCCCCAGGATGCGGTCCATGGCATCAAAATAGGGGCAGGGGTCTTGGTCTGCCCCTGGTTGGGAGCTGCCCCCTGTGGCCCTGGCATACGCCTGCCACAGCTCCTTTATTTTCATGCAAACCTGCTCCTGGGTTCGCATGTGGCCTTTGGTGGCCAGGCTGGCAGCCATCCGCCTGTAGACGGTTGCGTTCTTCTGTTTAGTGCGGAGATCATGGACGTTGGATGCATCCCCCCAAACCTGAATTAGGTCCCTGATCTCCGCACTGGAACAGGCAGACACTCGCATTTTCCAGCCCCTGGCAGGCTCCTGGGAGCTGGCAGACTGGTCCTGGGGAGCGGTGGAGGGCTGGCTGGCACTGGCTGCCTAGCTCATGCTGCGGCCACTGGGTCAGGTGCAGCGACTGCTGGATCTGGGTGGACAGGCTTGGAGCTAGCACAGGCACTGTGGCCAGAATCTACCCCTTTAAGGGCTCCGGGGGAAGGGGGGTGGGGAAGGAGTTTTCTTGCTTGTGCCCAGAGTGGCCACCAGGGCACCCTGGGAAGTGCTGGAGGCCCCCTATTTTGAAATAAGCATCTACACAACGCTTATTTTGATATAGCAATTTCGAAATTGGTGCTATTCCTCATGGAATGAGGTTTACCAATTTCGAAATAAGCCCTCTCCTATTTTGATTTCATTTTGAAATAGCGGTTTGGCTGTGTAGATGCTGGTAAAGTTATTTTGAAATAATGGCTGTTATTTCAAAATAACTTTGCTGTGTAGACATACCCTCTGGTGTTCTAAAAAAACAAAAAATACACCATTTTTCTACACCATTGGGGGTGGCACATTATATTTCAAAATACTCCTTTTTTACTAATATTTTTGCTGATTCCTTTATTTTCCTGCAGTTACCCCAATGCTTACCTATACTTTTGTTTTATAAGCAGGCCAGGTTTCAATAACTTCTTTCCTTTATGGGTTTAGGGTGAATTATCCCATTGTTTAATTATTACATTAAGGACGTGGTGTACCTCAGTTTTCTTTTTAAACTGAAGACAAGATGTATTTCTAAGTTCCACTCCAGCATACTTAAAGGGTTTTCCATTTCCAAAAGAAAATCATATGCATTACACATTGTTATAGAGTTACTTATAAGCATTAAATTTATCCCAGAATTAACAATAACATTAGCATAAAGTTTCTTACAAGTGGATGTTTACCATGCCTTTTATTAAACAATTTATCTTTGAGGTCAGTATGTTCCATGTCTTCCTGAAAACTTTGCATGGGTCTTAATTTATCCTGGGAGTAGGGAAAATTTTAAAATAAGGATATTATGCATATAAGCAGATCATTTTGGTGCTGCCACTTATGGGCAGTTTTAACTCTCCCCCAACAGTCAGGCAATATGCATTCATACAGACACTTTTTGGCTCGCTCTTGTGTTCAAAGATATCAGCAGCACAGCAGCTCTGCCTTAAAAGGGACACAATAAATTTCCAAAGTTCTGTTTACTTTTTACTTTTAAGTCCTGCTTTTACAACCCACAGTACCCCTTTTTTACAATAAACATGCACGTCATAAGAAAATGCACATTGTTCCATAGTTTATCTTATATAACATTACATTAGCCATATTAATTTTTTACATAAAATATAAATGTTTCTTTTGTGCTCACAGAGTTTTTATATACTGTTAATAAAATAATAGTGTGGTGACTCAGAGCCACCTTAAGGCTCAGTGTTTCTAACATTGCCATTTTTCCTTAATTCTTACACTATAACTCTTATTTGTTATTTTACCAAGAAACAAGAAATCCAAAATCTTTACTCATTGATTTTTTTCCCCATTTTTCTGGTTCCGGCTGCCTCTTATAATAGCCACAACTTGGTCTATAATAATATAAAGCATTGAGGTACCTTAAGAATTAAATACTAAGTACCAAAAGCCAAACAACATTAGTTACCTATATCTGGCAAAAGTATCTTGTCAGTTCTACAACTCTGAATGAAATGGCATTATTAAAAACAAATCCAAACCAATTAATTCATCCAAAGCCTACAAAACAGAATTTCATAAACACTGGTTAGGTTCTAGAAACCTCACATATTTACCATATATATATATATATACACACTTTAAACATTTTTATGCTATTTCTATGTGTCTGTAAAAAAATTACATTTCCTTTTATTCATTCTGGGTAATTAAGTTTCAGTAAAAGCCCTTATGCTCTTTTAACAAATTTCACTAGAATGTCCATAGTTAAATTATTTAAATCAGATTGTCTCTTTGCCTGGATTATTTACAGACATCTCTCAGGAAAAGGGCCCATTTTTCCTCCATAAAGGCTTCAAAGAAACCAAGAATTCTTTTTCATTTTTTTTCTAGCATTTTTACAACATTTTAGCTGCTCAATTCCCTTCAGACTTTGCAGAGTTAATGTTTAACTCTTTTTTTTCTTACTTCCCCTTTTATAATTTTATCAATTCCCCCAGTTTTCACCGAGCTGCTTACATTTCGTCTTGATCTCAGCCCACTAGCAGCTGAGTTTGGCTTATATAATGTGCAAAGATAGTCCAGGGGTTACCAGGTGACCATCCTGGCATCATCCCCTGGTCCTTATCCTTTCCTCCCCCATCATTCCTGAAAAGTGGCATGGTTCACAAATGTCCTGGACCTGTTTGGGTCCCCGCAGATCCTGTTCGTGATGTCAATTGTTGTGTGGTTCAGTTCAATGAGTTCCAATGGAAACCACCACACCAGAGAGACTTAACCATTTCTTTATTTATTGCAAGCTTTTAAGCAGTTAATACAATCTTTTATGTTTTGTAAGCAATTAATACAATTTTAAGCGTGTATTCTGTAAGCCTCAAGAACCATTATTACAAAACAATGCAATGCAATAACTATGAATACGATATAGAATGCAACACACACACTCCATACATAATTCTTATTGCCAGCCAATTACTACAATGTTAAACTCAGCTCACTTCGGCTACCTTTACACTACAGGCTTCTTGCGCAAGAAGCTTTTTGCGGAAGAAATCTTCTGCAAAAACTTCTTGCGCAAGAGAGCATCCAGACTGCAAAAGCGCATTGGAAAAGTGATGCGCTTTTCACCAGAGAGCATCCAGACTGCATGGATGCTCTCTCACAAGAAAGCTCTGATTGCCATTAACAAATAGCCACCAAGGCATCTGCTTCTTTCAATAGGCTGTTTTTGTGCAACCCCCCCCTGCTGCCCGTCCACACACACATTTTTGCGCAATAACTCTTGCGCAAAAAGGAGTTATTCCTTGTAGAAAGAGGAATACCTATACCACAAAAACCCCTCTGTTCTGTCGATTCACTGTAAATTTTCTTGTGCAAAAGTGCGCTTGAGGTGTGGACACTCCTTGAGTTTTTGCACAAAAACTCTGCAGTGTAGACATAGACGTACAGTCCACCCATACCTTAACTTTACAATGCTAGACAGGAGGATGCTTGCCTCTTTATTTTCACAGTCTTCAAGGTGTCCGTAATTGTTGATCCCAGGTGATTACTTCTAGTTGCAATGAGCAGGATCTGTGCGTCTATCCTACTCCCTACCTCCAGACTATATTTTTGTAAAGCTTATTTTTATAACAAAGTGAGACTTGGTTGTTCACACTCAAAAATGCCACATTTTTCCTACCTATAAATAGTTCCCTATTCTACAAACTATTACTACTCTGGCTTTTTAACCTTATCTCATCTATTCAGACCCTAACATATGAAGTTATCCCAAGTAGTTTACTAATTTTGTGGCAGGTATTTCTGAGAAATGCAAAGTGTGCCAGTTATTTTGCTCCCTATTCCCGTAAGCCATAGCAAAAATAATTCTGGAAAGTTTCAGCCATGCCGGTTATTTATGATCACACTTAGCAGTTTCAGCATTGACTCGTTATTTACGATCAAGCCTTATGCAAGGCTGAAGGCAAGAGGTTACATTTCCACATACATGCTTTGCCTAGACCCTGCCTACATGTACATTTGCACCAGGGCCTCATCTTACAGAACCGTGCTGTCAAGCCTTTGGTGAAAACTTCAGTCAAGGCAAGGATTCCCCCACAGTGTTATATGGGCCATCAAACAAACAGAACACATCAAATGTTTTTAAATTTTCATCTTCTCGATCATCTCTCATCTCTTGTGTTTAATCCCAGATGCCTGCAGATAAATGATACTATGCCAACAGATGAAAAATTTTGAATACCAGAGAATGAATGGAGACTGCTGCTAGGTTAAAAGTGTGTGGCTGCCTTTATTGTGCTGACCTAATTACGTTTAACTAAATTTGGTTTTCCTATAAACTTGACATTGCTCATAGTTGCTTTTTGCATAAAAGCAGCCGTTCTAATGGTTTTTCATATATGTGGTTTTCTATGGGTTTACAAGGTGGGGCACTCACAAGTTTCAGAAGGCTCCTCAATCTATGCATCAGTTCATCTGCGAGGGTTGATAAAAGTAAACTGCTTGGATTGGCTTGTTTTCTTATTGCATGAAAATCAGTAATATATAGTACTCACTATTCTTTTCAAATGACCATCTTGAACATGGTTTATTTTTCTTTTTCATGATGTGGGACAATTGTTCTTTCTGCTCTATCAACAGAGCAAGAGTTATTTGCAGTCTACATGTCACTGAGGGTCTAGTGCATATCAAGTGGTTTTGAGGCTATCTTTAAACATGTGGCCACCTATTTGAACGTACCATTCCATGTGGTATAGAAATGCTTGGTTAGTTATTTTAAAAAAATTCTAATAAGCCCTACCATTCTTGAATGTTCTCAATGACCTTAATGTGGGGTTTTAACCTGGAAAAGAATTGGGTAAGGGTAGTAAACACAGGTTACTGTGTGTGCACTTGTCTCCACTAGGCTGGCTCCAGTGATGCCAAGAACCATTTATTTACTTACTACAGCTAAGTTTTGCTTTTCATTCAGATGATAGAACCTGTGCTTTTGAAGTTCAATCCAAAACTCCCACTGATTTCAATGTGTCTTGGTCGGGATTTTCATGATGAAGATTCTTTGTGGTCTGCACAAAAATGCTATATGTGCCTGTGACGGGGAACTCCTTCCCCGCACTCACAGCCGCGGCCCAACAGAGGCGTGCGGCGGCAAATCAGCTGGGCGCCCCGGGGCAGCTGGCCGCTCAGCGGCCGGCGCCCTCAGGAAGCATGCCGCCAAGCAACCCGGAGAGGCCGGGGGGGCGGGGAGCATGGCTGCGGGCCCACCGCCCCGGGCGGGCATTAGGACCCCGGGAGGCCCAGGCAGCGCGGACGCCGCAGGGAAGGGCGGGCACAGCCCGCCGAGTCAAAAGGGCAGAAGGAAGGGCGGGGAGGGGAAGAGCGAGGGGGGAGCAGAGACTGGCGGTGTTCTCCTCTCCCACGCAGGCAGCCCCAGCAGAGCAGCAGCTGGAGGGCTCCAGGCGGAGCAACCTACCTCGCAGGATCCCGCCGGAAGTGGGAGGACCTGGCCCAGCACCCGGGGGGCTCGGATGGGGCGTGGGGAGCCGCGGCCACCATGCCGGCAGACCGGAGCAGGCCGAGCCTGAGTAGGGGCCCCCAGGCCCCAGCAACCCGTGAGTGCAGCCTGGGAGCAACCGCCGGGGGAGGCCCCAGGCCGGCCATCCGGGAGCCTGCCGGAGGGCAGGAAGGACTGGGGGTAAGAGGCGAGGGGTGATGGTGAACCACCTCGCCACACTGGTGGAGATTGTGGGTATGTTAGTGGCGGGGCGTAGGGTGACCTCCCCCCCAAAAAAAAACCCACCACCATAACAAAATGGAGGTAGGGGAGTTGCTGAAATGGCTGGTCGAAAACCAGCAGCAGCAACAGCAGCAACAAATGCGGCTGCTCCAGCAACTCACCGAGTAGCAGCAGCTGGTGCAGGAAGTAATAGCACAACAGCAGAAGCAACAGGAGCAGGGGGCGCAGCAGGGGGCAGGGGGGCCGACAGCCCTGGGGGGGGCTGCCGGGGCCGCCCTGGCGCTGCCATTGCGGCTCGTAAAGATGACGGCCGAGGACGACCCAGAGGCCTTCTTGGTCACGTTCGAGAGGGTGGCCATGGCCGTCTGCTGGCCAGAGGAACAGTGGGCAACTCTGTTGGCACCCTATCTTACGGGCCCCGCTCAGGGGGTGTATAGGGGACTAGCCGCACGAGATGCCCTACATTACCATAAGGTGAAGGAGGCTATCCTCGACCAAGCGGGGGTGACGCCTGAGACCCACAGGCAGAAGTTCCGGGCGGAACAGTACCGGACAGGGGAACGTCCTAGGGCCGTCGGCGAACAGCCACCCAGGTGGTGGACATGATTGTCCTAGACCAGTTCTTGCAGATCCTGCCACCCGAGGGGCGGACGTGGGTACGGCGTCACCAGCCCACGACCCTAGGAGAAGCAGTGTCGATCATGGAGAACTATCTAGCCGCGGAAGAGGAAGACAGCAGCAGGCAAGGTGCCAAGACCCCGGGCAGAGGACCCGCGTCCACCGGGTGGGCCCGTTCCACCAGGGCCACGGAGCAGGGATAGGACCCCCCATACCCTGGGCCCTCTGGGAGGACAGAACCAGGCCCAGCGCCCCAGGGAGCCCAGAAGTGATGACACCCGGGGCAACCGGGGAGACCCCCCCGGCAGGCCGAACCAGTGAAGCGGGGTGCGTGCTTCAAGTGCGGCCAAGAAGGGCATTTCCGTCGGGAGTGCCCCTTCATGGACTGTTCGTACGGGCGGGCAGCAGCCACCCTGAGGAAGCTGCCCCACTTGAAACTGTCCCGAATTACCCTCCAGGTAAGCCTAGATGGGCAGACGACCTGGGCACTGGTGGACTCAGGCTGTAACCAAACCCTGGTTTGAGAAGGGGTAGCCCCGAAGGGCAGGGACGGGGGCCCTCCCGTGATGGTGCAATGTATCCACGGGGAGGTGCGGCAGTACCCCACACGGTGGGTGCATATCGAGGAAGGGGCGTGCCAAGCCCGCTGTCGGGTGGCGGTGGCCCCAAGGCTGGCTTACCCAGTAATTCTGGGCCAGGACTGGCCGGGCTTCTGGGGCGCGATCCAGCGATGGGGTCGGGCCCAGGGAGGGGCATAGCACATCACGCCCCAGACCCCCCAGAACCTGAGCGGGCCAGCGGAGGCCCAGGCGGGGGAGGCTGGCCCAAGAAGGGACCCCATGGGCGAGATGGGCGAAGGAGAAGACCTCCTACGGGAGCAGCGAGAGGACAACTCCCTCACCCACGCGTGGGAACAAGCCAGGATGGAGGCGCCCGAGGGTCCTAGGCCGGGAGAGAGCCCCCGATTTGAGGTAAGAGCGGACCAGCTGTATCGGGTGACCGCCGGGCCGGGAAAGAGGGGCGAGACCTGGCAGCTGTTGGTACCGGCGCGGTTCAGGTGGCAGGTGCTAGACCTCACCCACGCTAATCCGTGGGCCGGCCACTTGGGAGTAGAGAAGATATTGCAAAGGGTGTTACAGCGATTTTACTGGCCTGGCATACACAAGGAGATTAAAGACTTCTGCACCTCCTGCCTGGAGTTCCAGCGGGCCGGGGATAGAAGGGTACCCAGAGCCGCCCTGGTACCCCTCCTGGTGGTGGACACCCCGTTCGAGCGGGTGGCCTTGGACCTGGTGGGGCCACTGGAGCGGTCCAAACGGGGCAACCAGTACATCCTGGTCCTCATAGATTACGCTACCTGCTATCCCGAGGCGGTACCTCTGCGAAACACGAAGGCCCAGGGCTCGCAGCAGAGTTGGTAAAGATTTTTGCCCGTGTGGGCATACCCCACGAAATTCTTACCGACCAGGGGACGAACGTATCCGGGCGAGTTATGGCAGAGTTGTGCAAACTGCTCCAGGTAAAGAAACTCCGGACTTCCGTCTACCATCCCCAGATGGACGGGCTCATGGAGCGTTTCAACAGGACATTAAAATCCATGCTGAGAAACTTCGTGAGAGTGGATCCCCGGGAGTGGGACCTTTTCTTGCCAGCCCTGCTGTTTGCAGTACAGGAGGTGCCACAAGCCTCGACCAGATTTTCGCCCTTCGAGCTACTATACGGCAGACAGCCGAGAGGCATCTTAGATCTCCTACGAAAGGGGTGGGAGGAACAGAATGACCGCACGAAAGGAACAATCCCCTATATCCTCGAGCTGCGCAAAAGATTGAAGGCGGCTGGCGAGTTCGCCCAGGACAACCTGCAACGGGCCCAGGTGAAACAGGTGCGATGGTACAACCAAGGGGCCAGAACTCGGGTCTTCGTGCCCGGGGACCGAGTGCTACTTCTCTTGCCGGTGACCGACTCCAAACTGATGGCGAAGTGGCAGGGCCCCTATAACGTGCTGCGCCAGGTCGGACCCGTAGACTATGAGATACAGCTGACGGGTAAGCGCAAGGCCACCCAGATTTATCACGTAAATCTCTTAAAAAAGTAGAATGCCCGAGAAAGCATGCTGGCAACCACCCGGCCAGCGGAACCTGAGCTGGGGCCATGGGGAGGGGACTTGAGCAGCCCCAAAGAGGAGCCATCCCTCGGGCCCACACTGACGAGCGCCCAGAAGGAAGATATGCAGGCCCTCCTGCGGACATTTACAGCGGTATTGTTGATGCCACCAGGGCGCACCTGAGTGACCTGTCACCACATCCAAACGGCCCCGGGACAGAAGGTGAGGGAGCCCCTCCGACCTCTCCCCCGGAAGCTGTGGGGGACCGTGCAGGAGGAAACGCAGAAAATGTTACAGATGGGAGTTATCCAGGAGTCAAGGAGCGGGTGGCGTAGTCTAATAGTTCTGGTGCCCAAGAGAGACGGGACCCTACGATTTTCCATAGACTTCCAGAAAGTCAACACTGTTTCTAAATTTGACGCATACCCCATGCCGTGGACGGAGGAGCTGCTAGAGAGACTGGGGAAGGCCCGCTACCTAACGACCCTGGACCTGATGAGGGGCTACTGGCAGATCCCGCTCACACCCACGTCCCAGGAAAAGACCGCGTTTGCAACACCTTCGGGCTTTATCACTTCTTCACTATGCTGTTCGGACTGAATGGGGCCGCGGCGACCTTCCAGCGGCTAATGGATCGCCTCCTGGAAGGCCACCAGACCTACGCCACCGCCTACATCGATGATGTGGTCATTTACAGTACCTCATAGGAAGACCACCTGCGCCAGGTACGCGCGATACTGCAGGCCCTGGAAGACGTGAGACTGACCGCGAACCCCAGTAAAATGTACATTCGGACAGAGCGAAGTGGCCTATCTAGGATACATCCTGGGGAACGGGCGGTTGAAGCCACAACTGGACAAGGTGGAGGCGGTGCGAAACTACCCGGCCCCAACAACAAAGAAGCAAGTCCGGCAATTCCTGGGACTCGCAGGATACTACAGGCGGTTTATACCCCATTTTGCCATGATAACAGCCCCTCTTACCAACCTGACGAAGGGCGGGCTTCCCCAGAAGGTGTGCTGGTCCCAGAGATGCGAGAGTGCGTTCCAGCAACTGAAGCGGGCCTTGACGCGAGCCCCAGTGCTCGCGCAACCAGACTTTGCAAAGCCATTTCTGGTGCAAACTGATGCCTCAAGCGTGGGCCTAGGGGCGGTGTTGGCCCAGGAGCAGGACGGCACAGAAAAACCGATCTTGTACCTAAGCCGCAAGCTGCTACCATGTGAGCAGACGTATTCAACCATAGAAAGGGAAGCCCTGGCAGTACAGTGGGTGGTGGAGGCGCTCTGGTACTACTTGCTGGGAAACCCCTTCCAGCTAATGACAGACCACGCACCACTACAGTGGATGCATAACATGCGCGGTTCCAACCCATGCATAATGAGGTGGTACTTATTTTTGCAACAGTACAAATTCACAATTGTGCATAAAGCAGGGCGAACGCACGCAAACGCTGACTTTTTATCATGCTGCATGGACACGGGGGCGGGAGAAGAGGCTACGGAGGAATGAGAGGGGGAGGCATGTGACGGGGAACTCCTTTCCCGCACTCGCAGCCGCAGCCCGACAGAGGCATGCGGCGGCAAATCAGCTGGGCGCCCTCGGGAGGCACGCCGCCGAGCAACCCGGAGAGGCTGGGGGGCGGGGCGCACGGCTGCGGGCCGAGCCGTGGCAGCAGGCCCGCCGCCCGGGGCGGGCATTAGGACCCCGGGAGGCCTAGGTGGCGCGGACGCCACGGGGGGGGCAGGCACAGCCCGCCGGGTCAAAAGGGCAGCAGGAAGGGCGGGGAGGGGAAGAGCGAGGGGGGAGCAGAGACTGGTGGCATTCTCCTCTCCCACGCAGGCAGCCCCAGCAAAGCAGCAGCCGGAGGGCTCCGGGCGGAGCGACCGACTCCGCAGGACCCCGCCGGAAGTGGGAGGACCTGACCCAGCGCCCGGGGAGCTCGGATGGTGTGCGGGGAGCTGCGGCCACCACGCCGGGGGACCGGAGTAGGCTGAGCCCGAGTAGGGGCCCCCAGGCCCCAGCAACCCGTGAGTGCAGCCCGGGAGCAACCGCCGGGGGAGGCCCCCAGGCCGGCCGTCCGGGAGCCTGCTGGAGGGCAGGAAGGACTGGGGGTGAGAGGCGAGGGGTGACGGTGAACCACCTCGCCACAGTGCCTATAAGAAGAATGTCCTTATATGTGCCCATATGTTCATTATATATCAAAACAGGTTTACAATTTCTAGCCCTTGTGGGTAGGCAAGGCATTTGCCTTATGGTCCTACCTCTGGTATTTCCCATTGAAATGACCCTCATTGTAATTAAAAGTCAGTATTAACTACTATTGCAATCAACCTGTACTTTACCATTATTACTTGTAATTGTTTCCCCCCTTCCCTTTAAAAAAATATTGTTGTATCTTTAAAAGTCTCAGAGGGGTAGCCATGTTAGTCTGTGACTGAAAAACATTAAAAACAACAAATAGTTCTGCAGCACCTCAGAGACTAACAAAAAATGTAGATGGTATCATGCACTTCTGGGGGCATCTGAAGAAGTGTGTTGTGCCCATGAAAGCTCATGATGCCATCTACATTTTTGTTAGTCTCTAAGGTGCTGCAGAACTATTCATTGTTTTTTTAAGTTTTTGCTGTATCTTGTTCATTAACTTAACATTAACAATTTCAAGTTTTCTTCTATCATGTCTTTGGAAACAATGGTTGTACAAGCTTGTTTAAAATCAATTGGTCAAAGGAAATTCTTGTGCCTAATTATTTCCCAAATTAAAAGTTCATTCTCTTCCTTTGACTTTCAGTGGAATATGTCATGGATCACTTTCAGGCCTGTATCCTAACTGTAGATTTTCAGATATGAGACAAAATTAGGAACTATAGTCCCTTTCAGGATTGTTCTTTCGGCTTTCCATTCTGATGACACCTACTCTTCTAGACCATATTGAATAATTCATCCTAATTAACTATTGTATCTAGTTTTATAATATATAATATGCTCCTCAGACTCTGGTTCACCAATTAAATGGCCTCATCTAAGATTTAACTCATTGATTCAATTACTGGGCTTCAAGGCCATGAAAGTCTTAATTGTTTTCCCTTAATTCTTTTGAAAAGCTAATTCAGACAGTCTCATTAACTGCAGATGGCTGCAAATTTGGATAATGCCTTTAATCAAAGAAGTTTTAGCCACCCTTGATTAAAAGATTTTTCACAGATGTCAATTTAACTTTTGAAGTTTATCCACTGAGCTTCAGTTAAAGAATGAGTTTAATTCTCCAACATTTAAACTTCCTTAAACTTTTTCAAACATGCCACAGCACTAGATTTCCCCCCTAAATTTATAGGGGATCTGAATGGTAATTGCTATAGAGTAACATTTATGTTAATTCATAGTCATTATAATAATTACACAGTAACTGAAAAAATCTATGAACAAACAATTACATAAATGAGGCAAATAAACAAACAAGCATACTGTGCACTTAACTAGGTACTTCAGCACATTAAAACATTTAGTTACTGAATTACCCCATTAAACATCATCCTGGAAATATTCTTTCATGAGTAGGAAACCAAAACAAGGGCATATGTTATAATTTGACTTGACAGATCTCAGCACCACAACTAGGCTTATGATCACGTTTGTCAGTTTTCTTAAGTTTGGAAGAGGCAAGGTGTGGAGAAAGTGTTCTTTATCCTCCATTCATATGGTCTCTCTGTAGATTCTCCACCATCACATTTAGTGTATGCCCATGCAGAGAATGTCTGCCCTATCCTGAGATCTGTGATGGAGAATTAGTTTTATGTAGGCCAGGACTCAGTGGGGGCTGTGCCAGTTTATAACAGCTAAAGTTCTAGCAGCAAAGTGTTTAGAATGTGAGCAATTATGCATGATTGCAACAAAAAGGTAATACCAATATAAATTAGTGTCTGTGTGTATCAGTCTAATCTATTTTATATATATACAGAATGTCATTTCATACGACAGCAGACTGTGAAGAGCTTGAAAAGGATCATAGAATCATAGAACTGGAAGAGACCTCAGGAAGCCATCAAGTCCAGCCCCCTGCCCAAGGCAGGATCTCACAAAACTGGCAGATGAAATTCAATGTTGATAAATGCAAAGTAATGCATATTGGAAAACATAATCCCAACTATAATCCCAACCTATAAAATGATGTGGTCTAAATTAGCTGTTATCATTCAGCAGAGAGATCTTGAGGTCATTGTGGATATTTCTCTGAAGAAATCCATTCAATGTACATTAGCAGTAAAAAAAAAAAAAAGCAAATGGAAAGTTGGGAATTGTTGAAAAAGGGATACATAATAAGAAAGAAAATATCAACAAGGATTAAGGGAATAGAACAGATGCCATATAAGGAGAGACTGAAACTGATCTCTCCATTGATTGAAACTGACCTCTCCTTGTAGCGGTGGAGAGGCTTGTATGTTCCAATGACCTCGAGAGTGAAGCTACCTGGAGTCATGTACTTCCTGAGGGTCACCAATGGCAGAATAGTCAAGAGTGAGGTTTCAAAGTGTGATCCAAGAAGTCCTCAATGGCACAGCAGACAGAGGATAACTGCACAATGAAGGTGAAACTGTTGTGTAATTTTACAATGACAATGAAGGTGGATAGAGGATCTCCAGTCATCGTGGTGTCCATGTCATTGGTTTAAAACCCTCTATCTGTCAAGGACAGTGTGGTGACTGTTGTGCAGCAGTCTTTCTGCTTTAAAAGAAGTGCCTCACAGGCACCTTCTAGTTTTTGGGAAAACAACACCTGCACAAGTCAAAAGTCTGGTGCTGAGCGGTGAATGGTAATAGGAACAAGGACAGTGAGATCCAGAAGTTCTTAGTCAGAGACCAACACACAGGGGGTAGTTGTGTGATTCAGTAATGCTGCTCGAGGACTGGGGCAGGTCAAGCATCTTGGCAGCTGCACCCATGACTGAGCAGTCTTCTTCAGGACTCACTCTGCTCACCTCATATGGGAAGGTGGATAGGAAAAGTGCCCTAAAAATAGTCTTGCCTCTTTTCCTCTTGACTGGATAGCTGCATCCAGGAGGATCACCATCCCAGCGGTTGAAAATGTAAGAAACTTTCCAGTTTTGGAACTTGGAACATATGTACCCTGATGGACAACTCAGTGACTGACCAGAGCAATGTACAGCTATCATTGCTCATGAATTAAATCGGTTTAACACTGATATTGCTGCCTTGTCCAAACTAGAAAAGCTGATGAAGGTGAGGGAGCAGAAAGGAGGATATAAGAACATAACATAAGAACATAAGAATGGCCATACTGGGTCAGACCAAAGGTCCATCTAGCCCAGTATCCTGTCTGCCCACAGTGGCCAGTGCCACGTGCCCCAGAGGGGGTGTACCAAAGACTATGATCAAGCAATTTGTCTCCTGCCATCCCTCTCCAGCCTTTGACAAACAGAGACCAGGGGCACCATTCCTTAGTCCCCATCATATTGTATGTATAGTTGGGGTTATTTTTTCCAATGTGCGTTACTTTACACTTATCCACATTAAATTTAATTTGCCATTTTGTTGCCCAATCACTCAATAATCACCCAATATATCTACTTCTGGTATGAAAAATCTTTAGATGAACCTTGTTTATATGGAGTAGGCTTTACTATAATGAATAAGCTCGTAAGGTGCCTCTCCAAGGTGCCAGTTGGTTTTAATTACTTGTTTATGACACTCTGAGGCTCACCAATACCAAGAGGTAACTATTGTGAGTATTTATGCGCCAACAATGGACACCAATGAAGATGTAAAGGAAGATTTCTACTCTCCACTGGAAACCATTTTAACAGAGACCTCTAAGGAAAATAAGATCATTCCTCTGGAGGATTTCAATGCACGTGTGGGAAGAGACTCAGACCTATAGAAAGGAACAATCAGGAAAGAAGGAATTAGCAAAAACAACTCAAACGGAATCCTGCTTCTGACCAAGTGTGCTGAACATGAACTTATCATCATGAACATACTTTTCTTTTTTTTGACAAAAGGACAAGTTAAAACCATTTTGCAGACACCCACGTTCAAAGCACTGGCATTTCTTGACTATGTCATAGTTTGTGCTCGAGACTGCAGTAATGTATTTCTCACAAGTGCTGATGACTGCTGGACTGATCATCGCCTTATTTGATTCACAATGAAAATTAAGATCACCCCCAAATGGAGGCTGCAAAAGAAGTAGATTACGTGCAAGCTTAAGGTTCAAGATATGAAGGACCCGTTAAGCATGACCACTTCCAAGTAGTATTAGAAGAAAAGCTTCCTCAGAGTTTCTGGAAGAAATTGAGAAACATTGGAGCCAGTTGAAAGAAGCAATCATCAATGCCTGTGAGGAAACTTAGGCTACCAAAACAGAAAACATCAGGACTGGATTGATGAGAATGATGTTGAAATTGAGCAACTCATCAATGAGAAGAGAATGACATTTCAGGCTTAGCAGAATGATATAAATTGCAATACAAAGAGAGAAGCCCATGCTAAGGCAAGGGTGAAGTCCAATGTAAAAACAGAGAACTTAAGAACAAATGGCGGACTGTGAACATTTAATGGACACCCATTTTACATGTGGTTTCTATAGCACCAGTAAGTCTGTTTATGGGCCAGCTTGTCATGGTATGAACCCCCTTCATTCTAAGGATGGAACTACACTTTTGAAGGACAATAAAGCCATTATTTTTTGCTGGAAAGAACATTTTGAATAACTTCTTAATTACAACTCCATTGTTGCAGATGAAGTTATTGAGCAAATCCCCCAACAACTAGAGATTATTTTGGACACCCTCCCAAATTGCATGAGGTATACAATGCCATCAGGTAGATGAAGAACAAGAAGTCAGCAGGTCCAGATGGAATCCCTGCTGAAATCTTTAAGGACAGTGGACCAGAGTTAATTCAGCAATTTAGCCTGCTAATCATTAAAAACTGGATAAAGGAGGAGATACCCAATGAAATGAGGGACACCTTGATTGTTATCCTGTTTAAGAAAGGCGATAAAGGATATAAAGCAGATTATGGAAACTATTGTTGTATCTCTTTCCTTGCTGTTGCAGGCAAAGTTCTGGCATGAGTCCTTGCAGCCCCTCTTCTGCCCCTATCAGAAATTTTTTTACCAGAGTCACAGAGTGGCTTCAGACCATGTCGCAGAACTGCAGATATGATCTTCATTGCATAGCAACAGCAAGGAAAGTATCAGGAGCAAAACTGACCATTGGACATGGTTTTTATTGATCTAACTAAAGCCTTTGACTCATTCTTTACACAATGCACATAAAACCATGGAATTCCCTACTAGAGGATGTTGTGAAGGCCAGATCTTTAACAGAATTACAAAAAGAACTAGATAAACTAATGGTACATCAATGGCTATTTGTCAGGATGGATAGTGATAGTGTCTCTAGCCTCTGTGTGTCAAGGCTGGGTGACAAGGAATGGATCAACTGATGATTGCCTGTTCTGTTCATTCCCTTGGGGACACCTGACATTGACCACTGTCAGAAGACAGGATACTAGGCTAGATAGACCTTACATCTGATCCAGTATGACCATTCTTATGTTCTTATATTCTTAGTTGGTGTAACTACATAGTCCAGTTACTTCAGTGGAAATCTGTGCTAAGGATTGGGGCCACACATGTTTAGATTGCATCACCATATCAGTCCAAAAAGTCAAATCTATGGTGTGTCCTGCTATAACATAATACACAAAAACATTACTACTGAAGATTATATGTACAGGACTAAGACCTGGTCTACATTAGCTGTTTACACCAAATTTAACTGCATAAGGTTGATTTTCTAAATGATGAGACCACACTACCAAGCCTGTTTCATCAACCTTAAGGGCTGCTGAAGTTGATGTTGGGTGCTCCTGATTTCATGAGGAGTAATGCAATTCCTGACCTTGTCTGGTCAAATTTATGGTTGTGTAGGATGCAGCATTGGCAAAACTCAAAGTTATTGGCTTCCAGGAAGCATCCCACAGTGCCCCACTCTGACCACTCTGGCCAGAACTTGCACCTCTACTGCTCTCCATGTGAATAATTAAAGCCGCGGGAAAGTTTGAATTTCATTTCCTATGTCGCCAGCATTATGAGCACTCCTCAGAGCAGGCAGCACACCTGAGTAGCACACATGGCCATGCCTTTCAATATTTCCAATACTTTAAGTCTCATGAGCTCTGGTTCCCAGGAGCACAGAAGAGCACCAGTGTGTAGTAGTCAGGAGACCTTGGGTCTCACTTAGGTATCAGGAGAGGAATCCATTCTCTCCGAGGTCCTAACCAGCAGAAAGAAAAGCCAGCATTTACGTGAAGATTGCAAACTGCCTAGTGGCCAAAAGAGACTCCAGGGATTCCCAGCAGGATAGAGTCAAAGTAAAGGAACTGAGGCAATCCTACTATAAGATAAAGGAGGTAAACAGATGGTCTGATGCATCGCTGCAAACATGCCATTTCTATGATCAGCTGCATAGTATTTTAGCGGGGGAACTGACCAATTTCCCAAGCCTGATCATGCAGTGATTGGCAAGAGCCAAGAACTTTTTATAATATTGGAGCCAGTCCCCGCCTTCTAGGACATCTCTCAGCCAAGCAGGGAGGGCACTTCTGATGAGTTCACAATTTTTTTCTTACTGCAAGTGGGTTAAGGAAATTGGGTGTAATGTGCAGCATGCTCTGTGCCTATACAGTGTCGGGGGCCCAGAACAGCTTGTTAATGTGTCTGCAGATGGAGGAGGAATCCTACCTGCACATCTCCATGCATCTCTCAGATAGCAACTCTTTCATCATTTTTACAAGGTTCTGGAGTGGCCAAACTAATTCGGTCCTCCATGGCAGGACACCTTCCCATGCCAAGCCAGCAGTAAATGATCTGGCATAATTGAACCACAAAGCACTATAGCATAAGGCCCAGACTTTTGGCCACATTCAGTCAGCATCCACTCCCTATCATTCTGTGTGATTCAGAGAAGACTGATATCTTGCATGGTGACCTGTTTGAAAGGGAAGATATTAACTGCTGCCTCATGGGTTCAACTTCTGGGAAAGCAGCATTCTCCGCAGTAAGCCGCAAGTGCTGGACACCGCCCTGCCCTGCCAGCATCTCCAGACCCTGCCCCCTCACCTGCAGGCAGGGACAGTAGCACTCTCCCTGGGAAGTCGCATGTGCCAGACACACCAGCAGCATGACCAGACCCCCATTCTCCTCTCTCATCTGTAGGCTCCTGTGGGCTGGAAAGTAACACTCTTTCCAGGAAGCTGCATGTGAGGAACACTGCCCTGCCCTACTGGCATGACCGGACCCTGTCCTCTCCCCTCCCACCTGCTGACTCCTTCAGGCTGGGAAAGCAGCACTTTCCCTGGGAAGCCATGTGTGCCAGGCACAGAGAGAAGCAGCTCTGCCCCTCCAGCATGACTAGACCCTGTGTCCCTCCCTCCCGTGTGCAGGTTCCTGTGGGCTGAGAAAGTAGCACTCTCCTGGGAAGCCATGTCCACCCCAGATAAATTCACAGCACTGTATTGTATTGCAGGTGTGTGTGTGTGTGTGTGTGTGTGTGTGTGTGTGTGCGCGCGTCGGGGGGGGGGGGCAGGGAATTACAGGCAAATACGCTGTTATAGGTTAAAGCAGATGAGCCTCAAAACTGGCCATTCATAAAACTTTCTTTAAATGCCCAAAAGCACATTCAACCACCATTCTTCACTTACTCAGCTTGTAGTTGAACCTCTTCTTACTGAGGTCCAACCTCATGAGCCATGGGAGCAAGGGTCAGGATAGGCTACCAAGGATCACTATTGGCATTTCCACCTCTCTGACTCTGATTTTCTGGTCTGGGAAAAAAGTTCCAGCCTGCATCTTTCTGAAGAGGCAGCAGTTCCTAAAGATGCGTGCATCATGCACCTTTCCTGACCATCCCATGTTTATGTTGGTGAAACATCCATTGTGATCCACCAGCACCTGTAATTCCATTGAGAAGTACCCCATGAGGTTGATGTACTCCTTGGCAAGGTGGTTGGGGGCCAAGATGGAGATGTGCCTTCCATCCATTGCCCCACAGCAGATAGGGAACCTCATTGCAGCAAAGCCATCCACTGTGGTATTCACATTTCCCAGAGTCACAGCCTTCTGTAGCAGAATGGTATTGATGGCCTTGGCTAGTTGTATAACAACAGCCCCCACTGTAGATTTCCCCCTCCAAACCAATTTGCCATTAACTGGTAGTTGTCTAGTGGTGCAAGCTTCCACAGCACTTGTCAAGGCTATTCCCCACTCTAACACTCTGAGTGCAGAAGGTGGGGTTGGCAAGAGACCTAAAAAATACCTTGGTTCTATAGGCGTCTGCTTAAAAACTAGCCAAAGTCACAGATTCCCTGGCCTTGGGAGATAGGCTGCTATCATCAACCCCCTTCTTCTTGGACCCAGGAAGAAAGCACTTGAACTTCTTCCAGAGGGGTACCCCCAAGCGCTTTTACCACAAGAGAACTTGAAGAAAAAAAGAGAAAACAAACTGCAATCTCTGACTGCAGACCTCTCAATCTAGACATGCATACACAGACCTTCTGCAACCTTTCAGGACACAAGAATCAAATAATTGCCTTAAAAAAGGTGATTTTATTAACAAAACAAAAAGATATACTTGGTAAAGCATTCTTGGTTGCTAGGTGTTAAAGAGCAACTGAGAGAAGAGCAAATTAAAACAGAGAAAATGGTATCTCTGGGCTACAACTTAAAATGAAGTATATGGGGTGGTGCATGCATGGATTTAGCAAAGAGAATTTCAACAAAACAGCAAAACAAAGAAAATAACCTGATCGTGACCACACATTTTCCTATCTACTTATAATCTGTGCTTCAAGGTCCAGTCCACTTCCATACCCAGTATTCCTTGTAGGCATAGTAGTTCTGACTGGTTCAATTCATCTTGTTTCCCCAGCTGCTGGTTTAACTCCCACAAAGAAAACAGTTGGCAAGTATATCTTTCAATTCAAATTTCAATACTCTTTCCCATTGGCTCTCCTGGCTCCCTGCCAATACCCCCTAGCTACATGAGTTTAACCCATTAGTTTCTGAATGCTGGCTAGCACTCCTCCTATCAATCACAGGGCTATTGCTATGTACTTCTCCATGGTCAAAGCAGGTCTCATTCTCATGCACTTCCGGGTCGGGCAAAGCCATTCACAAAGTTCCAAGAAAGTGGTCTTGTGCATTTGGAAGTTTTACAGCCACTGCTGATCATCACATATCTGCATCACAATGCGGTCCCACTAGTCTGTGCTTGTTTTATGGCACCATAATCAGCATTCCACTGTGTCCACAGGATTGACTGGTAGCTGTGTTGCATGAACAGTGACTCCATCGGGTCCCAAGATTCATCCTCATCCTCTTCCTGGTGCAGTGACATGTGTACACTCTCAAAATATGTGCCATTAGGCACACCGAAGTGGACATCAACATCACAATGTTTTGATGCAAAATGGGATCCATGCTCGTGCTGCTATGGCATCTGCATAGGCAACCAGGGCCAAAAAGGGCACAAAAAGATTTTCCCATTGATCTCAAGTAAGGGCAGAGGGACTAGATGAGTGAATTATGGGATGCTGATGACATGAACCCATAATCACCTGCTACGCAATTTTGGTCCCAGCATGCATCAGGAACGTAACTAGAATGGAAAGCATTGCAGGCACTGTGGGATAGCTACCCACAGTGCATCACTCAAAATCAACAGCAGGCTCCCTAATGGGGACGCACTGCTTTGGACTACATTGAATTCTTCCCCACAGTGGGGCACAGACCTTTGACTTTTGAAAAGAAGAAATCAACCTCAATACATTTGACCTTATCTCGTAGTGTAGACATGGCATCTGAGAACTTAGTCCAACAGAGGAAGACAGACTAACAAACAGTTTGAGGGGAAATAGCAGTATATAGAACTGACTTGGGCCAGTATATGTTACAACCAGGAATATAACTCAGGGCTTCTGATTCATGGTTCAGTGCCCCATCCACTAAATGATATAGTCTCCCTTTCAGTTAACTGCAGCCCACATACAAGCAGCATCACTGCATCACTGCTCAGCTCCCATCACCAACATATACCATTCAAACCACAACTCTGGACTAGTGCTACATCTGTACTCCCTGAGAGCCTGTACACTGTACTCATTCAGCTTGACAACCAAGCTGCAGCTGGATAGTGATAAACAGCTCGATGTCTGGTTGGCAGTCAGTATCAAGCAGAGTGCCCCAAGGATTGATTGTAGGGCCTGTTTTGTTCAACATCTTCATTAATTACCTGGATGAGGGGATGGATTGCACCCTCAGCAAGTTTGTAGATGACACTAAGTTAGGGCAGCAGATAGATATGTTGAAGTGTAGGGATAGAGTCAAGACAAATTGGAGGATTGGGTCAAAAGAAATCTGTTGAGGTTCAACAAGGACAAGAGCACAGTCCTGCACTTGGGATGGAAGAATCTAAGTACGGTTACAGGCTGGGGACCGACTTACTAAGCAGCAGTTCAGCAGAAAGGGGCCGAGGGATTACGGTGGATGAGAAGATGGATTTGAGTCAACAGTTTGCCCTTGTAGTCAAGAAGGCTAATGGCATATTAAGGTGCATTAGAAGGAGCATTGCCAGCAGATCTAGAAGGGTGATTATTCCCCTTTATTCTGAACTGGTGAGGCCACATCTGGAATATTGCATCCAGTTCTGCCCCTCCCCCCACTAAGGAAAGGATGTGGACACATTGGAGAGGGCTAGCAGAGGGCAACAAAAATGATTAGGGGATAGAGCACATGACTTACAAGGAGAGGCTGATGAATTGGGACTTGTTTAGTCTGCAGAAGAGAAGAACAAGGGGGATTTGCCTTTAACTACCTGAAGGGAGGTTCCAAAGAGGATGGAGAGAGGCTGGATATCAGGAAAAACTATTTTACTAGGAGAGTGGTGAAGCACTAGAATGGTTTACCTAGGGAGGTGGTAGACCCTCCATCCCTAGAGGTTTTTAAGTCCTGGCTTGACATATCATCCTGGCTGAGATGTTTTAGTTAGGATTGGTCCTGTTTTGGGCAGGGGGCTGGACTCGATGACCTTCTGAGGTCTCTTCCAGCCCTAGGATTTTATGATTTTATGATATAGTAACAGCTTCTGGAGACAGATGTTGCCCATTGCTGCTCTGACTCATACCCATGTGTCCAGAGAATCAAATGCACATTGTTGCTATTTGATTCCAATATTTGTAAATATGTGTGAAATTTTCTTTGCTTATTTTGCACACATGTATTGTATGAGACTTATGTCATATTCTCTTCCAATCTAAACTTCTGTGAGCACTATATCCATGCAAAATGCTAAGTCAGTATTAGTTTTGCTATTGTCTTCAATGGGAGCAGAATCTCCCTCAAGTGTGAAGCACTGCAATCCATTAACTAGGGAGGTGGTGGAATCTTCATCCCTAGAGGTTTTTAAGTCCTGGCTTGCCAAAGACTTGTCTGGGATGATTTAGTTGGGATTAGTCCTGCTTTTAGCAGCGGGGTTGGACTCAATGATCTCAAGAGGTGTCTTCCAACCCTATGATTTTATGATTCTATGATTAGTGTTACACAGACCTCGCATTGGCCTTTTTCACAGGGGTGATTCCACCCTCCATGTTTCTGCTATGGAATAAGTAATTTTAGACAAGTCATTCACTTAAATTTTCTTAAAACAATGAGCTTTTGTGGGCAAAACTCACTTCCTCAGATGAGCAGAGTGGCATCTGATGGAGTGGGTTTTGCCCACAAAAGCTCACTACTCATTGTTTTTAAACTTACAGACTAACATGGCTACCCCTCTGAAACATTTAAATTCTCTGAGTCACTTCCTTCATCATATAATGGGAATCTGACCATGATTGTTCATTGTTATGTGTATTGAGGTCTCATCTAGGACCCCCAGTTATGGACCTGGACCCTGTTATGCTACGTACGGTACAAACACAGACTAAAATGACATTTGCTGCCCCCAAAACAAGAGACAGCAGGTAATAGAGACAGATAGAACACCAGGAAACAATGACACAGTAGTGTATAGCATTTATTATTAACCTCCCTCATAGCAATGGTATGATAAGAAATAAAGAAGGAATGCTTCATAAAGTCTTAAGTGTTCCAGACCTTTGTGGGACTAGTTCCCCATATGGGGGCAGCCCCACTGATTTCAAAGAACTCAGCCCCACCCTCAACCCCCGGGCAAGAGCTGCTGCCACCCTGCCGCGCAACATGCAGCTAGTCTGTGAGGGGAGCTGTTTTTTAAACTGGCTCCCCTTGAGGATCAACTCCCACCTGGTACCCTGTGCTGTTGCCTCTGATATAGAGGCAGCAGCTTGGAGTGGCAGGGGGCTCCTTGGGAGTGGGGCCAGAGCACACTGGCTGCTGGCCCCACCCCCGGGGACTATAGAATAGTTGAGTAACCAATAAGAATTCATGAGGTTAATCCACTATTCAATTAACCAATATTTAACATCCCTACTCCCCACCCAATTCTTTCTGTGTGATTCAAAGACTCCTGATATGCTGCCAGACTGTTTGTCAGGCTCTTGGAAAATGAAAAGCTTATTACAGGAGTCAGTTTATTATACTGTCTGACTTCATTTCCCAGCTTATCAAACCCAGTCTTTTTATCCTTCACCAATCTCTCTTTTGGCAAGACCAGTTTTGTATGGTCCCACATTTCTACTTACATTTCTAGTAGCCTACTTTGTACCTCTTAATGGCTGTCTCTATATTCAGACTAATCTTAATTTCCTGTTTTCTCTAAGCTTTGTATAATATATTGATATTTTCATTAACAGGCAAGAGGAAGATCTAGATTCAGTAAACAGAGTTCAGAAATTTCTGGGCATGGGTAAGCCAGTCTAATAAAATACAGTCTACATATAATGAAATTGATAAAGTCAGAATATATATATATTCTGTACAGAGTAGCCCATTCCTTTCCATCTTTCATTTAGAAATGGCTAGGTTTGAACATCTGGACCTATATGCAAGTTTGGATCTAAATTGTATCTGGAATGTTAAATCATGTTGGGCCAGATCCTCAGCCACTACGTATAGCTTCATTAAGGATACTGCCCGTTGTGCTTAAGAGACATCCTTATTCTAAAGTTCCTATTCTAGTCCATTGCAGTAGTGCATTCTTCTCCTACTTGCGTCAGATAAATCAAGAATAAATCCATTTAAATTAATTGCTTCAGGGCCAATGTCACAGTTCTCATTGACTTCAATGGGAGTCAGAGCAAGCCTTAACTTCAAGTGAGATGACTTTGTTTCCATGTTAACCTATAGGCTCCATGATACTGAGCTCAGAGCTTTACTCCAGTTTTTTCAAGCCCAACCACTTTGAAGGTGATGTCAATAAATGTTATAAAACTTCCTAACACACTTAATGACTGCATAAAGCTTATATGGGCATTGAAGAGTATGGGAAAAGACTGAAATGATACTTGAATTTCACTGACAAACAAGCAGCCTCTAGAAGATAGATGCTGATGCCCTTCATTATAATTTGTTCTAAGTAGTCTTATTGATTCCAGTGTAGTTGCAATATGGAGTACCAGACTCTGGTCCAAATCCATTAGAAACGCATTGAATTTTAAACTATATTTTGCACAATCAATTTAAGCTCTGTCCATCAAGTGGTGGGATTTCATGTGTGACGGCGACCCCTTGGGGGAACCGCTCAGGGCTCATCTAGACTACATCCCTCTTTCGAAAGAGGGATGTAAATGAGCCTGATCAAAAATGCAAATGAAGCGGGGATTTAAATATCTCACGGTCAGGGGTGGACTGGCCCGGCAGGATACTGGGAATTTCCCGGTGGGCCGTCGTCTGAATGGACCGTAATATGCACCATAAAGCTTCTAATACCGTGGTCACCAACCCGTCGATTGCAATCGACGGGTTGATTGCGAGGGCTCCACCAGTTAATCCCCCCTCCAATTTCCCTCCACCCCCCAGTAGTCCCACTACCTACCTCCAGCGACAATGGAGGTAGTGGCAGCTTCCTGCGGGGTAGACGGAAGTGCAGCAGCTGCGCGCCACTTCTGGGGGTTCTGGAAGTGAAGTGGCTGCTCCCCTCCCCCAGGTCTGTGGCATGCCAGGAACTGGCATGGTGTGGCGGGGTGGGGTGGGGGGGAGTCCCCAGAGGAGTCGCCACCAGGGCTTTCCCTCCTCTGCGGGGAGGGGAGGGAAGAGTCATCCCTGGAGGAGGCGCACGCTGGGGCTTCCCTCCTCTGTGGCAGGAGAGGGAGGAGAGAGGAGTCCCGGGAGGAGGTGGGTGCGGGGGACTCCCTGCCCCCCGGCACCCTGTCCCCTGCCCCAGCACCCACTAGCACCCTTCCCTAGTACCATGTCCCCTGCTCCCACCAGCACAATTGGGGCCACACTAGTGAGGCTTGGGGGTGGGGGTGGGGGGGTTGGAGGAGTTGTTTATTTGCATCTCATTTGTGTGGGCCCCAACTGACTTTTCTGTGACCCCTGATTCAAAACAGGTTCCCTGCCCTTCTCATCAATAAAGACAATGCAGAAACTTTGCGTTTGACATAGTATTTTATTTAAAAATGAAGACTGGACAACAAACCCCCAATTGGGGCCAAGCCCCCATCTGGCCACAGCATCATAACACTCCTGCACACCCCCCACCCAGACCTTGGATCTGAGCCTATCATACACTGGAACCCCCTGCCCTGAGCCCCTTACATACTCCAACCCAAATTCCTGCACCCTCACATCCACAAGCCTGTGGCTTACTTAGTAGCACAAGCCTCCATCTGACCCCAACATTCCCCTGAAGCTCCCTCCCTGAGCCAGCATCCCCTTCTCCGTCTCCTCCTGCATCCAAATTTCCTCCCAGAGCTTGCACCTCTCACCCCTTCCCACACCCAAATCCCTCATTCCCACCCCAGAGACCACATATCCTGTCTCAAGCCATTGAGGGTATGGCTAGACTGCAGGGCTGCGTCTAGACTGGCAAGATTTTGCGCAAAAGCGACTGCTTTTGCGCAAAAACTTGCCAGCTGTCTACACTGGCTGCTTGAATTTGCGCAAGAACACTAACGATCTAATGTAAGATTGTCAGTGTTCTTGTGCAAATACTATGATGCTCCCGCTCAGGGATAAGCCCTCTTGTGCAAGAATACTTGTGCAAGAGGGCCAGTGTAGACAGGGAAGAACTGTTTTGCGCAAAAAAGCCCCGATGGCGAAAATGGCAATCGGGGCTTTCTTGCGCAAAATTGCGTCTAGACTGGCCACGGATGCTTTTGTGCAAAAGCACTTTTTGCGCAAAGGCACCGGTGCCAATCTAGACGCTCTTTTGAGGAAATACTTTTAATGGAAAAACTTCTCCGTTAAAAGCATTTCCGCAAAATCATGTCAGTCTAGACGCAACCCAGGAGTTTTTCCAGGATTCCAGAGATATCCCGGAAAAACTCTTCTGCGTCCATGGATGCGTTTGTTCTTCCACTTTTTTTAGTGGAAAAGCAAACATGATCTTTTGGCAAGCCCTGTGTTCCTCATTCCATGAGGAATAAGGGGGCTTCCGAAAGAAGAGGTTTTTCTGACATTTGGTCCTGTCCAGACAGGCCAAATGTTGGAAAAACCTCTTCCTCCAGAAGAATCGAAAAAAAGCAGCAGTGTAGAGTGTATAAGGGCTGGGGATAGCAAGTGATAGAGAGGAGGAGAGTAGAGAGGGTGGAAGGGGTGGGGTCTTGGTGGAAGGATGGGGCGGTAGATCTTGGCTTGTTCTGACATTTAAAAAGTGATCTTGGGTGTAAAAATGTTGGAGACCACTGTTCTAATACCAAAAAATCTATAATATCAAAATTCAAAATGTTTCAGAATAAATCTGAGGCGGCCGAGGCCGTGTGTGTATGTATGTGCAGTCGGGTGTGGGCCGCTGCACTGGCTCAGCCTTGGTTTCTTTGGCACCAAAGTGAATGACGTTGCATTACGGTTGAAATCAACGGAATGGACATGTGACGCTGTAAGCTGGTCAGCTCTGGGAGAGGTGCCTTCCCTTCGGGGTCAGTGGGTGGCCACTCCAACCCACTACACCTGGATCAGTCTCTGGGGAGAATTAACACCACAAACAACCAGTCTGGGGTTCCCCCGTCCTTACCTCAGGGTGGGTGGACAAAAGGTAAACAATAACCCCCCCTCCCCACTCCAGCACCTGGGTATCGGGGCTGGACTCTTGGCTTTCTCCGATTCGTGATAAAAAGTCCTCATTGGCATTCTCTTTCCTGGGCCGGTGCTGGACTGTAAATGCATACTGTTGGAGGGTGAGGTACGACCTCATTATTCTAGCATTGTTGTCCTTCATGGTATGCAACCACTTGAGTGGTGCACGGTCCGTCACCACCACAAAGGGGCATCCCAACAGGTCGTACTTCAAGGCGTCAATCGCCCATTTAAGGGCCAGGGCTTCCTTTTCCACCATGGAGTAGTTACGCTCCCTTGGGAAAATCTTTCTACTTATATACAGGACTGGATGTTCTTCTCTCTCTGTGTTCTGAGACAGCACCGCTCCTAATCCTACCTCTGAGGCATCTGTCTGGACCACAAAGGGATCATTGAAATCAGGGCTAAACAGCACTGGCTCTCGGAGCAGACGGTCCCTGAGAGTCCAGAATGCCGCCTTGCACTCAGGTGTCCAGCGTACCCTCTGGGGACTGTCTTTCATTAAGAGCGAGGTGAGCGGGGCTGCAATGGCCGCAAATCGGGGAACGAAGCATCAATAATACCCCGCTAGGCCCAGAAATTGTCGCACCTTCCTCTTGGTTGTAGGTGGGGGCAGTTTTGTATGGCTTGGACTTTGTACTAGCCCATGACCCACCCCAGGTAGGTGGTTTCTTGCTAGCCAATTCGGCATTTCTTTGGATTGGCAGGAAGACCGGCATCTCACAGAGTCCGAAGCATGGCAGCGACCTGGAGGAGGTGTTCATCCCACTGTTGGCTGTAAATGACCACATCGTCTAAATAGGCGGTGGCATGCTGTGTGTGGGGTCTCAGCAAGCTGTCCATCATGTGCTGGAACGTCACAGGAGCGCCATGAAGGCCGAAGGGCATGTGGACAAAGTGAAATAGACCGGCCGGGGTGGTAAAGGCCGTCTTTTCCCGGGACGGCGGATCCAGCAGGATTTGCCAGTACCCCTTGGTCAAATTGAGGGTTGTAATATAGTTGGCGGTTCCCAGACAGTCCAGCAGCTCTTCAATCCGGGGCATTGGGTAGGCATTGAACTTAGAGATGGCGTTCACCTTCCGGAAATCGATGCAGAACCATATGCTACTGTCAGGCTTTGGCGCCAACACTACAGGGCTTCGCCACACTTCTAGACCGTTCGATCACTCCAAGCTCCAACATTACTTGGACTTCCTTTCCCACCACCTCCCTCATCTGTTGGGGGAGGGGGTGATTGCCCTCCCGGACTACCTGGCTGGGCGTTGTCTGTATTACGTTGGTCGCCCCGGTGACTTGCCCAGGAAGTGTGGTAAAGGTCTTTCGGAAGGCATTCAGCAGGCACCTGGCTTGCTTTTGCTGTAGTTCGGTCAGCGTCTCCCTCAACCGTGGGGTTTCGTCATTGCTTATGTCTGACACCTGGGCCCTAGAGCAGGTACTGGAGGGTATGGGTTAATGAGCAGCGCTTCACGCTCCTGCCAAGGTTTGAGGAGGTTTATCTGGTAGATCTGCTTTTTCTTTTGTCGATCTGGCTGGTGCACTTCATACATTACTGGCCCCATCCACCGAGTGACCTCATATGGGCCTTGTCACCGGGCAAGGAGCTTAGATTCCTCCGACGGAAGGAGGACAAGGACTTGGTCCCCAGGCTCGAAAATCCTTTCCTGGGTTCCCCGGTTATAATATCGCCCCTGGGTCACTTGGGCCTCCTATAGGTTCTCGTGAGCCAAAGTCTTGATCTGGGCCAGTCGCTCCTGCAACTGGGACACATATTGGAGGAGGCCTTGCGAAGCTGAAGGGGTGCTGTCCCAGGTTTCCCTCATTAAGTCCAGCACTCCCCGAGGCCAGCGACCATAGAGGAGCTCAAATGGGGAGAACTGGGTGGACGACTGTGGAACCTCCCGGATGGCCAATAGCAAGGGCGGCAGAAACTGTTCCCACTGCTGCAGTTCCACCGGGGAAAATTTTCACAACGTCCCCTTTAGAATTCGATTAAAGCGTTCTACTAAGCCATCCGTCTGCGGGTAATATAAAGAAGTCTGGAGTTTGTGGATGCCCAGGAGTGCACAGACCTCTCGGAGCAACCGGGAGGTGAAATTCGTCCCCTGGTCAGTGAGCAGTTCTTGGGGCAGACCTACCCGGGCAAAAACCTTTACCAACTCAGCCGCGATCGTGCGGGCCGTCGTACTCCACAGCAGGATGGCCTCTGGGAAGTGAGTTGCATAATCCACCAGGACCAGAATGTGTGTGAACCCTGCCTGCTCCTGGGAAGTGGGCCAGCCGGGTCCACCGTGACACGTTCAAATGGGGTGCCCCCTATGGGCATGGGCACAAGGGGGGCCCTTGGAACCCCCCGGGTGGCAGCTAGCTGGCACTCTGGACATGAGTGGCAGTAGTCTTTCACTTCTTGGTATACCCCAGGCCAGAAGAACCGGGACAAGACTCGGGCCAAGGTTTTGTCCTGACCCAGGTGTCCAGTGGCGGTGATGTCATGTGCGAGTCTCAAGACGGCTCTCCGATGGCAGCGAGGGATGACTAATTGGTACCAGACCTCTCTGGTCTGCGGGTCCCGGCTCACCCGATACAAGCGGTCAGATACCAATTCAAAATGTGGCCACTGCTCAGCCGCTCGGGCATCCGTGACGGCCCCGTTGACGTGGGCCACTTGGTCATAGGCAAACTGCAAGGACGGATCTTCTTGCTGGTCCTGGGGAAAGTCCTCTTGGGGAGTGGATTCTAGGGCATCTTCCGTGGGTCCTTCCATCTGGCTTGGACCCTCAGAACCTCAAGCTCCCTCGGTTTGCTCCTCCCCTTCTGCGGCAAGCTCTGCGTCTAAGGGGACGTCCTGAGTGGCGGGGGAACGGTTGCAGACTCTGCAGACTAGGTTCATATCTCCTGGCCAGTCTCAGCCCAAGATAATGGGGTATGCGAGAGTGGGGTCCACCCCCACTACCACTTCTTCAGTTACGCCAGCTATGCTCAGAGCCACTCGGGTGCGCGGGTAGGTCTTGATGTCCCCGTGGTTACATTGGAGCCACAGCTCCCCATCAGTCACCATTGGCACCGGGACTACATCCTTGTGAACCAGAGTCTGTCCGCAGCCGGAGTCAACAAGAACCACCACCTCCTGGGTGCCCATAGTTACTGGTACTGTCAGCTTGGGCGGCCCTGACTGACGGGCCCGAGCTTCCCCGGTGTACACTCACCTGTAGTTACAGTCCATCTTGGGACAGTTGCACTGGAAGTGCCCCAGGTGGCCACAGGAAAAACAGGGTCCCAGGTTTGAGCGAGCTGGCCAGGTAGGAGCCTCCGGGGTTGGGTACTTTGGGACACCCCCACTGCTTGTCTGGCGGGGTCCCTGAGGTCAGCGATCCCAGGGGCTGGTCAGTCGGCCGCCTTCTTGTATCTGGTTCCTGGGCTCCCGGTCCCCGGCTGGTGGTCCGAGTCCTCTCGTGTCTTTTGGGGGACTTGAGGGGGCCACTACCCTCCCCTGGGAAGGTGGGCTATGGACCACTAGTCCCACTGGCCCCTCTGTGGCCAAGTAGTCCTCCATGAGGGTAACAGCCACCTGGAGAGTCGCTGGGCAGTGTCGCAGAACCCACGCCCAACCTCACGTTGGGAGGGTTTGGAGAAACTGCTCTAAAGTAATTTGATCCACAATTTCCTCGGCAGAATTCCGCTCAGGGCACAGCCACCGTGGGGCGAGGCTTCAAATAGTGTGGACGACTGCCTTGGGTCGAGCCCCAGCCGGATAGCTAACACCCCAGAGGCGTTGCCGAAAAGTCTCAGGGGTGATGTCCAGGGTGTCTAGGATCACCGCTTTTACGTGTCCATAGTCTTGGGCCTCCCCAATAGGAAGTCCTCGATATGCAGTCTGGGAGGGTCCCACGAGGTAGGGGACCAGAAGCATAGCCCATTGCTCTGGCGGCCAGCCAGAAGCCACTGCCACCCACTTGAAGGTCTCCAAGAAGGCCTCTGGGTCATCATCTGGCCCCATCTTAGCAAGCCCTACCGGTGCGGTGGGCCGCGGCAGCTCTCTGGTAGCCCCAGGGGGCTGTTGGTCGGGTCGGGCTGATAGGGCAACCAACTGCTGGAACCCTTGTAGCTGGAGTTCCTGCTGTTGAGTAGCCAGCCTCTGTAGGAACTGCTGCTGCTGCTTCTGCTGCACACTCAGCTGCTGCATCAACTGCTGGTGTTGTTTCTGCTGGCTCTCAGTCCAATGCTTAACATTTTTTTCCAGATCCATTTTCTCTGGATTTATTTATACATCTATGTATTAATTTTTTTTCTTTCTTTAATGAGGCATGGCTAAACCCCTTGCTGTCAGGGGTTGGCTCGGTACCCATGTGCTCCACCACGTGTAAGCTGGTCAGCTCTGGGAGGGGCACCTCCCCTTTGGGGTCAGTGGGTGGCCACTCCAACCCGCTACACCTGGATCAGTCTCTGGGGGGAATTAACACCACAAACAACCAGTCCAGGGTTCCCCCGCCCTTACCTCAGGGTGGGTGGACAAAAGGTAAACAATAACAAGGGCGGCCTGGGTTTGGGCAGACCAGTAAATGATAGGCATGGGCGCAGCCTTAGTTCAGGGCGGGCTGCCAAGTCTATGGTGAAGAGGGCCCAGTCCTAGTCCAGGGAGGGCCGCCAGCAAACTGTTTGTAGCCCGGCCTTTGGTCCGGGTGGGGCAGCAGGTAGCAGTTTATAAGCCCAGCAGCTAATTAAGGCCCAGTCCTGGTTCAGGGTGGGGCTGCAGGTAAACAGTTCAGTGCCCTGCCTTTGGTCAGGCACAACAGTTTGTGAGCCAGCCCTTGGTCAGGGCAAGGCGGCAGGCAAAGCAGTCTATAAGCCCAAACAGGTAATCAAGGCCCAGCCCTGGTTCAGGGTGGGGCCACAGGACAACAGTTTGTAAACAACATGTACAATTGGGTCTCTTTGCTCAGGAGGGTTGCAGGCAGCTCACCAGCAATGGCAGAGATGGGGAGGCTACCACCCAAGTGGTGGGTGGTAGGGGGGGCACCGGCCCGCCCACTCTACTGTGCCCCACCCCAGAGCCCTAGAGGCAGCAGTTTACTGCTGCTGGATCAGCAGGGGCTCCAGCCCGAAACCCACTGATCCGGGCGTGTCTGTGTCCATGCTGTCCCCTGGGCCACTTCCCTCCTCCCCCTCAGCGTGTACCTGGTAGTCACTTAGGCCTCCCGCGGTGTCAGGGGGGGTCGAGGTCCATAGGCCACTCCTCAGCAGCTTGCAGGCTGTTTGGGAAGTCCAGGGAAGGCTGGTTTTCCTCCAGGCCGCTATGCAGCAGGGGCCCCGGCGGTCCACGCCAGCTCACTACCTCCATAGGCATTTGCTCCACTCTGCGGCGTGCAGGGGAGCCCTCTGGTCTCTGCTGCTCCTTCGGACTGCTGTGCAGCAGGGGCCCTGGTGGCCCATGCCAGCTCTTCACCTCCCCATGCCTTAGGTCCCTTCCTCGAGGTGCAGAGAAGTCCTCTGGCCTCTTCAGTGGTCGGGGCCTCACTGGTCTGGCTGGCAGGCTTTTTACCTCTCTGGCCCCGCTCCTTGGCTTCCGGCCAGGTGTCTCATTAGGGCCAGGTGCAGCCCACCAAGGCTCTGGGAGAGGCGCCTCCCCTTCAGGGTCAGTGGGTGGCCACTCCAACCCACTACAGATGCGCAATGCGTGATGGTGCATGACAGCAATGCATAGGCCTGCTTTGTGCAACGGTGGAATTGGTGATGGAGTTGCTCGAGTCTTGATCAGCGAGTAAAGAGTACGCAGTGGTTGGATGAGTTCTGTTATTGTCTGTCATTGTGGGTGTGTGGTTTTCCATAACTGACAATAAATAACAGTGCGAGTTCGGTGTAAACAAAGAAAGATAGTGTGCATGAAAAAGTCGGCCGTTCTCAACCCATTTCCCAGGCCTATTTTGATTGCCAGTCTGCCCCTGCTCGAGTTTCATTTGAATAATCACTTCCTAGCGGTCTTTCAAAAAAGGGTATTTTGAAAGTGAAACCGCAGTCTATACACAGTTCTTTTGAAAAAAAAACCCTTTTTCAAAAGACCCCATACTCCTGAAAAAATGAGGAGTAGGGGATCTTTCAAAAAAGGTTTTTTTTTCCCAAAAGAACTGCGTCTAGACTGCAGTTTCACTTTCGAAATACCCGTTTTCAAAAGACCGCTGGGATGCGATTATGCAAATGAAGCGTAGGATATTTAAATCACTGCTTCATTTGCACTTCCAATCGGGCTCATTTACATCTCTCTTTCAAAAGAAGGATGTAGTTTAGATGAGCCCCCAGAGTGCTGACAAGGCCACTGCCACTTGCCTTCCTGCTCTCTGGGGCTTCTCACTACCCTGTCCTGCTGGGCCAGCTCTCTGGTCTCCCTCAGCCAGGGCACAGAGCTGAGATCACTGACCCCGCCCCCACCCCAAGGAGCTGTACAGACACTGAAACTCTTCAGGTCCAAGGGAAATGCAGTTTTTGGCCCAGCTTCCCAGGTTATCATGCCCCAAATGGGATAACCCCCCCAAATTAATTATTCAGGTAACCCCCTGGCCCTTAATATGAAAGGAGGATGTACTGATTGCTCCCCCAGGTAACAATTATTTACACTGGCTTGATATTAAGTACAAGCAGTAGGATTTAAGAGGTGTAAGTGATCACAAATTTAAAATAACAGAAAATGCTTATCTAATTCTAACAGTAAAACCTCAGTACAAACTTATTACAAAATAACCCTAAAACTGTTCTTTTTCAGGCCAAAGCCTTCAAAACGAGGGAAGTCTCCTTTTTCCTGAGGTCTTAGTTATCCTCCTTGGTGTGCCACTCCAAGTAAAGACAAAGAAACTCCTGGTTTTCCATTGTTTTATAGATTCCACTTTTGGGAGGGAATTCTGTTTCTACATTCCACCCTTCCATGAGAAGTTACCTGGCCAGCCCCTGCCAGTTAGGGAGGCCACATGACTACCGAGGACCAACCACTGCTATGACTTAAAGGGCAAAAGGGCAGTTTACAGATGACCAGCCCTTGAGGAATACACCCTTGATGGCTTGCATTTGCACTTTTAAAACCATAAAGCATTCCTTACGCCAGGGCCGGCTCTAGAGAGCGCGGGGCCCGATTCCAGGGGTGGGGCCGCACATGCGCGGGGCCCCGGGTGGCACAGTGCCTGCGCCGTGTGCCCGGGGGGGGGGGCCCACGCATGTGTTGTGCTCCCAGAGCACGGCGCATGCGCCATGCGCCCGGGATGTCACGATGCATGCGCCGTGTGTCCCGGACGTCATGACGCATGCGCCGTGCGTCCCGGACATCACGACGCATGTGCCATGCGCCCGGGGGGCCTTGCGCAAGCATCGTGCTCCCGGCGCACTGCGCATGCGTCGCTCACCTGGGCGTGGGGTCCCCTCAGGCGCGGGGCCCCATGCCGGGGAATCGGGCGAATCGGCCTAAGGCCGGCCCTGACATATGCCGTATATCTATCTTTGCATACAAGAATGATACATACACCAAAATAAGCTATACAGACCCAGTGGATTAAGACATTAAGATTGATAGGTTACATGAGGTAATTTATCCCAAATATCTTTGAGTAATGCATAAGGCTGTGTCTACACTGGCGCGATCTTGCGCAAAAGCAGCCTCTCTTATGCAAAAACTTGCTGCCTATCTACACTGGCCACGTGTTCTTGTGCAAGTAAACTGACGTTCTAATGTATGAAATCAGGGCTTCTTGCGCCAGAACTCTGATGCTCCAGCTCAGGAATAAGCCCTTTTGTGCAACTGTTCTTGCGCAAGAGGCCAGTGTAGACAGGCAACATGAATTTCTTGCGCAAGAAAGCCCTATGGTTAAAATGGCCATCAGAGCTTTCTTGCGCAAGAGAGCGTCTATACTGGCATGGATGCTCTTGTGCAAAAGCACATGCCAGTGTGGATGCTCTCTTGCACAACTTGCACAGAGCTCCAGAAAGGTCTTTTTCCTCATTTGAAAATTCTTGAGCCACTGCTGGTCGCCCCACTGCTCTATGATGAGCTGGTCCCATCAGTCAGCACTGGTGTCCAGACACCAAAAGCAGCGGTGCACGGTGTGCAGGGGAGGGTGGGCAGGATCCAGCCCCATGAGCTGCGCAAGCAGAGATGCGAGGAAGGTCTCATGTGGAGCGGGGGATAGGTTCCTGCAGTGTCTGGGCTGTAGTCTGCAGAAACTGCTGCAATAGCCGTTGACTGCCCAGAAGCAGCTCCAGATCTGTAGCTGGATTGCTGAGGTGCCTGCAAGGGCAACCATAGTAGGCAAAAGAAAAAGCTTTGCTGTCCCTTGATGAGGTGGGCTAAGGAAAAAAGCCTGACACTGCTATACAGAGTGGTCCCTTTAAGCAAGAGCCTCAGATAGCCTTAGGCAGCAGCCGCAGGAAGTGAGTGCTGTCCTGATGCCCCACCTGAAGTGGTTCTGGGTGGCCTTAAAAGCGAGTTAGTGTCCAATCAGTGTGGATGCTCTATTTCGAAATAGCTCAGTGCTGTCATGTAAGTTAGACCAGGGGTCGGCAACCTTTGGCATGTGTGTCAAAAGTGAGCCCATGTCCTGTGGAATGCAGTGCGGGAGCTCAGCCCTGCTCCTTTCCCCGCACAGCCGGGAGCTCGTGCTGTGGCTCCAGCCTCAACCACACAGCTGCAGGCTGGAGCACTAGCTTTGACTTCCTGCTGGGGCAGGTGGTGGGAGAGGCGCGTGTCTCTGCTCAGCCTGGGTGTGCAACTCCTGGGATCTAAGGGGTTAACCCCCTTTCCCACACTACACCCTCCCTGATTCAGGAGGAGGTGGGGCTGGGCCTGCTCCACATAGCTGGGGCTGGGCGGCTGCTCCCCGTGGTCTGTGTGCAGGTTGGGGAGCCCTTTTCCCAGCACCCCTCTGTGCCTAGCTGGGCTGGAGCCAGCCTTGGGTAGCCCCAGGCTCTACCTGCCCCAGCCCAGGAGCCGTAGCCTGCAGGCCAAGAGGTGGTCCGGGCAGGGAAGAGACTCTGTCCCCTCTCCTCTCCTCGCCCCAGTGCTGCTGCCCTGTGGGTGAGTGTGCTGGGGGCACAGGGATGTGGAGGCAGGCGGGGTGTGTATGTGAAGGAGGATGTGGGGGCAGGATGGGAGATGGCAGGGGTTGCACGGAGGGGGGATGGAGTGATGCAGGGGATCAGGCCACGGGTGTTAGGATTGAAAGATTTATTCTTTTTATATTTCTTATTTTAGGTATAGTAATGTAGCAATAATATAGCAATATAAGGCATATATATATATATTAACATGCATTTAATATTTTACAAATTAAGTCCTTTCAGTTGAAGGTCTATTTTCTTTGTTCTGAAGTTTAGTAAATGTTCTGAAGTAGAAAAACAGTTCTGGGTATTGTGGCTGTGTTAATAAGATTAGAGGAATTCTGCCAAGCCTTAATTGTTTAATTTACAACACTTTTGCTTTGCCATGCAGATCTGTAACCCCGGAGAGTTGTGCATGTAAAGAGTGTGAATGTGTCAAGATAAGATGCAAAGTTATATTGCTTTAGAACCAGATGGTCAAAGGAGGGGCTTGAGCGAGTGCGGGCAAAGGCCAGAGGACGAGACAACCTGACTGCAGAGGAGTCATCTATAACCATCAATGAGTACCCCCTACTCACGAGAAGATTGGATAATTGGCAGATTGACGAGCCTTGGAGTGGAGCAAGCACCCCGAAAGGACGATTGATTACAGGATGAACCTTCGAGAGATGCTTTGGGACCACTCACATCGAAAGATAACATTCCGGTCACAAGCTGACAGAGTGGGATTCATGGATTTTAACGGAGAAGAAGGAATATATAAAGCAGGGTGCTTTGCTATGGAACTTTGGGTTTCATTTTGCCAAGACACCATCCTGAGAGAAGCATCGGATTGCGACTGACAAAAGGCCCCACTCCCCCCTGTGCTCAATCTACCTGGCCACTAGATTGACACAGACTCTGGACTGGTAACTATGATATCATTTGGCAAGATGATGAATGCATGATGTTTTGTGTGTGTGACTGAAAAACATATGCAACTGTTGTATTCTCAATAAATGCGGTGTACTGCCTTTTCCCCCATAAAAGATCTCGTGTGCTTAGTTTAAGCATAACACGGGGGCAGGATGGGAAGGGGCAGGGGTTGCACTGAGGGGAATGGGACAATGCAGAGGATCAGGCTGGGGAGGATCATGGGACTGAGGGGAGCGAGGCTGGAGCAGAAGGAAGATGTGAGGGAGGGATACAATTTTACTTTGTAGAAGCAACACTTTCCTTTACCCCCCATTACTTGCCTCCCTCCCCAACTAGCTATTTGGCTGCATTCTCACCCTCTCACTTCTTCCCTACAAGAGGCTGATAAGAAAAATTAGAACTTAGAGGTGCAAATTGTTCTTATCAGCTTCTTGTTACTTGAACAATCTAATTCACTATTTTTTCTCTGTTTTTCTCCCGCCCCCCCTTCACCCTGCTTTCCCTTATTTATTCTTGGATCTGGACTTTTAATACTCCAGTTATCTGAAGAAGTGGGTTGTACCCACGAAAGCTCATGATACCGTAAATAAAGAAAACATTGAAACATTTTGCATTGGACATAATATTTTACTTTATTTAAAATGAAGTTTGATAAACTAACATGAGAAAGTTTAAATGCTTAATCTGTTTAATAATTTAAATTAAACTGTTTTCCCTAGCTGCAGCACTAGCAAAATGGCTCGTGAATAATTATGTGATTAACAATGAGTTTCTGTTAGGAACAGGTAGTCCAAGAAAAGGTTTGCATTAAGCCAGGTGGACCACATGGCATGCGGGGGAGAGAGCCCCTCCCCCATCCAGGGAAAGTGACACGGCCCAGGACAGGAGGGTTAAATCTGAAGCAAGTCGCTTCAAAAAGGTTACTGACCCCTGAGTTAGACTCTTGGCTGGTGTAAACTAGTATATCTCCATTGATTTCACTGGAACTGTGCTGATTTACCTTAGCTATGACCTTATGACTTTTTATCAACAACATTTTATGCTATTTGCCTTTTTCTGCCTCATTCCTTTTCTTTCCAAGTCTATTTATTTATGGGTTTTGCATTTTTTATTTCTTTAACATCCCTCTTCCTAATTTTATAAAACTGCCTACTTTTCTTTTGAAGAAATCTGGGACTGCTCAGACAGTAAGGAATCTATTTCTCTACTTGACAGCACATGGAAGAACCAACCCATAATTTTATTTGTACAATTGTAAGCAGGTTCAGCTAACTGCTGCCGTACTTCTTGCTGGTCATTTTGGGTATGTCTACATTTCATTCCTCTTCGAGAGAGGAATGCAAATGCAGACACCCGAAATTGCAAATGAAGTGGGGATTTAAATATCCTGTGCTTCATTTGCATAATTGTGTTATGGCGCTATTTCACAATAGCGCTATTTTGAGAGAGAAAACGGGGTTATTTCGAGGGAAGGGTTTTATCTTGAAATAACCCCATTTTCTCTCTTGAAATAGCGCTATTGCAAAATAGCGCCATAACGTGATTATGCAAATGAAGCACAGGATATTTAAATCCCTGCTTCATTTGCAATTTCGGGTGTCTGAATTTGCATTCCTCTCTCGGAAGAGGAATGAAATGTAGACATACCCTTTGGGAATTAGCTCTTTTCCTCAGCAGGGCGCCCTCTTTCTGGCTGATGTCTTGCCCATTGTTGTTCTCCGCTCTGATGTCTCCATTGCCTGGACCTGCATCACTCACTGGTCTGTGGCGTCATTTTTCAGGTACTGCCCTCCAGCAGTTCCCACCATTCTGTTCATACTCCCTTCCAGGGAGTATCAGCAGTCAGTAATCTCACCTCCCCCCCCCACCATGGACAATTACAGCCAATATCTATCCCCTCACCACAGGGGCAGGCTGGATCCTCCATCTTCTTCCCTGAATCTGCCCAGCATTGCATCATCTAAGGTGCTTCTCTCAGGGAACCAGTCCTGCACCCTCCTCTGCCCACTACTTTGCTGAGCAGCTCCTTATAAACAGGGCTGCCCCAGCAAGCTGCCTTCTGATTGGCTCCCTCTGATCATTTTCCTGATTGGTGGGAGCTCTGTGCTGGTCCCCTTGTAGTTATTCAGGAGGCAGTCAGGATTTACTGTAGATGTGTCCTCACAGGACTCTGGCTCTGTTGATGATGATAACCAGAAGGCTGTTTGCGTGTATGCTCAGTGATGTGTGTTATGTCGACTTGTGCACTTAGTCTCCAAAGCAGACACCAAGAGAGCCCCCAAAGACCACAAACCAGATAAGGATCGAAGGTTCCAGGCAAGGTTTGTTGTTAAGCGAAGTACAGGAATAGTTGTCAGTAGACTCTGTGGAACCACTACACATATGTACTCCATAACAATGGAATGACTCGATCAGTGGGAAATTTCCAAAGACTGTCCCCCCTTTATATACAGGTACAAACAAACCACACATCACTGCTGACATGTCAGGTACCGCCCTCTGACATTGTCAGGTTACCACCCTCTAGCACTACTTAGATACCAACTACCCATCATCCTGTACCTTGTGGTTTGATTAGATCAGTGTTTCTTAAACTGTGTTCTGCAGCACACAAACAGTGTGCTGCAAGGCAGTTGGAGGTGTGCCGTAGAGAACAACAGAATTCAAAATGGCTGCCCTTAAAGGGGCAGGTGACTTTTTTTTTGCTCAATAACTTTCCCCCGACCCTTTTTTTCTCAATAACTTCCTCATTAAAAAAAATTATTGTTTGGTGTGTTCCTTGGTCTTAAAAAGTTTAAGAAACACTGGATTAGATCATCTCTATCCATCATGCTGTCATTTTAGACCTTTTCGTGAACCTGGGTCTGTATCTGTGAGGAGTGGGTACCAAGGTCTTTTTTAATGAGCTAGTGGTACCGTGTACTTTACACTTATGACCAGTACCAATTATAATTCTGCAGTCGGTACCTAGCACCAAATAGTGTTTTCCTCTTTCAGCCGTGTTCATGCCAAGTTCTGTGAACAGGGGCCTGCCTCTTGCTCACAGCTTAGCTTTGCTTTATATTAGCAACGTTTTGTTCATTGTTAGCTAGGCCTCATTGATTGCAGGATAAGGACATTTGATTAAATATCCTTCTGTCAGACCTTCCCAGGGCCTGATCCAAACCCATGAAAATTAATGGAAGGACTTCCACTGATTCCTACAGGTTTGTGATCAGAACTAATCTGGTAGCACTTATGTTTTGAAAATTTTCATCATTTAAACAATTAAAGTTTGTGATACTAAAGGACATAGTTATGGAAACCAGCGACAGGTAAGCCACCAATTGAAGCTATTGTGTACTGTCACAGAAACTTACTTTTGCTCTTTCTTCTTCTGATTCTCCCTTCCCTCCCCTGAGACTAAAATACAAGCCTTTCAGAATGACAATATATGGTTGTTCTTTGTTTACAGAGATCATCAGATTGTACTAACCCCATATTAGGATTCTTTATTTTAAATGGCATGATCTAATCTTGGGTATCTCCCTTTTAAACTTCCTAGTGGCTTTTCTAACTTCTGCTGAGGGAGAGACAGCACCTCACCTAAGCCCAGAATTCAAGAGACACAGAAAAGATATAAAACAATATTTATGCCTCATAGACTCATAGACTTTAAGATCAGAAGGGACCATTTTGATCATCTAGTCTGACCCCCTGCACAATGCAGGCCACAGAATCTCACCCACCCACTGCTAGAATAATCCTCTCACCTATATCTCAGATATTGAAGTCCTTGAAACGATAGTTCAAAGACCCCAAGATGCAGAGAATCCTCCTGCTAGTGACCCGTGCCCCATGCTACAGAGGAAGGCGAAAAACCTCCAGGGCCTCTACCAATCTACCCTGGAGGAAAATTCCTTCCCGACCCCAAATATGGCGATCAGCTGAACCCTGAGCATGTGGGCAAGACTCATGAGCCAGACACCCAGAAAAAAGTTCTCTATAGCAACTCCTATCTTCCCACCATTAGCCTATATACCACTGATAGTGAAAGGTCAATTAATTGCCAAGATCATGTTACCTCATCAAACCATCCCCTTCATAAACCCATCTAGCTTTATCTTGAAGCCAGATAGGTCTTTTGCTCCCATTACTTCCCTTGGAAGGCTGTTCCAGAACTTCACTCCTCTGATGGTTAGAAACCTTCGCCTAATTTCGAGTCTAAACTTCCTAATAGCCACCTTATATCCATTTGTTCTTGTGTCCACATTGGTATTGAGCTTAAATAATTCTTCTCCCTCCTTGGCATTTATCCCTCTAATATATTTAAAGAGAGCAATCATATCTCCCCTCAGCCTTCTTTTGGTTAAGGTAAACAAGCCAAGTTCCTTGAGTCTCCCTTCATAAGACAGGTTTTCCATTCCTCGGATCATCCTAGTGGCCCTTCTTTGTACCTGTTCCGGTTTGAATTCATCCTTCTTAAACATGGGAGACCAGAACTGCACACAGTATTCCAAATGAGGTCTCACCAATGCCTTGTATAATGGCACTAACACCTCCTTATCCCTACTGGAAATACCTCGCCTAACGCATCCCAAGACTGTATTAGCCTTTTTCACAGCCATGTCACGCTGGAAGCTCATAGTCATCCGGTGATCAACCAGGACTCCAAGGTCCTTCTCCTCTTCCGTTACTTCCAACTGATGTGTCCCCAGCTTATAACTAAAATTCTTGTTATTAATCCCTAAATGCATAACCTTACACTTCTCACTATTAAATTTCATCCTATTACTATTACTCCAATTTACAAGATCATCCAGATCTTCCTGTATGATATCCCGATCTTTTTCTGAATTGGCAATACCTCCCAACTTTGTGTCATCCGCAAACTTTATTAGCACACTCCCACTTTTAGTGCCGAGGTCAGTAATAAAAAGATTAAATAATAATGGTCCCAGAACTGATCCCTGAGGAACTCCGCTAGTACCCTCTCTCCAGCCTGACAGTTCACCTTTCAATATGACTCGCTGTAGTCTCCCCTTTAACCAGTTCCTTATCCACCTCTCAGTTTTCATATTGATCCCCATCTTTTCCAATTTAACCAATAATTCCCCATGTGGTACTGTATCAAATGCCTTACTGAAATCGAGGTAGATTAGATCCACTGCATTTCCTTTATCTAAAAAATCTGCTACTTTCTCAAAGAAGGAGATCAGGTTGGTTTGGCACGATCTACCTTTTGTAAAACCATGTTGTAATTTGTTCCAATTGCCATTAACCTCAATGTCCCTAACTACTTTCTCCTTCAAATTTTTTTCCAAGACCTTGCATACTACAGATGTCAAACTAACAGGCCTGTAGTTACCTGGGTCACTTTTTTTCCCTTTCTTAAAAATAGGAACTATATTAGCAATTCTCCAGTCAAATGGTACAACCCCTGAGTTTAGAGATTCATTAAAAATTTTTGCTAATGGACTTGCAATTTCATGTGCCAGTTCCTTTACTATTTTTGGATGAAGATTATCTGGGCCCCCTGATTTACTCCCATTAAGATCTTCGAGTTTGTCTTCTACCTCGGATTTGGTAATATCTACCTCCATGTCCTTATTCCCATTTGTTATGTTGCCATTATCCCTAAGCTCTTTATTGGCCTCATTAAATACTGAAGCAAAGTATTTGTTTAGATATTGGGCCATGCCTAGATTATCCTTAACCTCCACTCCATCCTCAGTGATTAGTGGTCCCACTTCCTCTTTTTTTGTTTTCTTCCTATTTATATGGCTATAAAACCTTTTGCTATTGGTTTTAATTCCCTTTGCAAGGTCCAACTCAACATGACTTTTAGCCTTTCTCACTTTGTCCCTACATGCTCGAACCTCAATAAGGTAGCTTTCTTTACTGATCCCTCCCATCTTCCACTCCTTATATGCTTTCTGCTTTTTCTTAATCACCTCCCTGAGATTCTTGCTCATCCAACTTGGTCTAAAACACCTACCTATACATTTTTTCCTCTTTCTTGGGATACATGCTTCTGATAGCTTCTGCAACTTTAACTTAAAATAATCCCAGGCCTCCTCCACTTTTAGATCCATAAATTGTTTAGTCCAATCCACTTCCCTAACTAATTTCCTTAATTTATTAAAATTAGCCCTTTTGAAATCAAAAACCCTAGTCTCAGATTTATTTTTGTTTATCCTTCCATTTAGTTTGAACTGAATTAGCTCATGATCGCTCGAGCCAAGGTTGTCCCCTACAACCATTTCTTCTATAAGGTCCTCGCTACTCACCAAAACCAAATCTAAAAGAGCCACAGCTCCAAATTTGCACTCTCAATGGGATCACACTGCTATAACAAAATGGAGAACTAAGTTTCATGAGTGATATGGTCTCCACCCTAAGACCACCTGTTTGATTTGTGTGGATTTTTGCTTGTTAGGATCATTGTGTATTTTTATGTTGATAATTAATAAAACCAATGAAAAGACTTTTTGAATGTTGTGGGTAAAACTGTAATTTTTGCTCTTTCCCATATATAGTGGTTTTTAGCATTATCAATACATATGAGAAGGTTGATTGCTGCTGGTGTTTCTCCTCTTTAGTACCATATTTATTTCTAAATTACTCTAAGTCCTTTAAATTCTCTCACATAATATCATTGAGCTGATTCATGTTCTACCTATCAATTTCACTAAGGTGTTTCTCATCATGCATATTTCATTGGAAACCACACAATTTCATGTATGGTGAATAAGAATAATTTTCAGGTGCATGAAATTGCTAGGTAATGTAATGGAACAGAAGTATGAACTGTTAAAATGAATAAACATCTCATATGCTGACTGGGAAATTACACTGTAGCAGCTTCATTTGGTGGCTTTTTGCTGTTATAAATTTTAGGGATGGTGTGGAAGGAGAAAAGTTGTTTCTCAACTTGGGAAATGGAAGTAAAATTATAGTAATCCAAATGATGGAATATTGAAGAATTTCAAAATCCTTTGCAAGTGCTAATTATTGACACAACACCCTTGCAAAGCATTGATGGAAAATACCATTACACCCATTTTTATAGGTATGACACCAACACAGAAAAAGGTTAAAGGCCAGGTTCAGTCCAGATAAAAAAGTCATGAAAAAACCCATCCCTCTGAATAAATATTCCCTCCCTACTTTTCTTTTGCCCTAGGAAATGAGCTAGCTGTCTAACATATTTCTGATGCTTCACTACCCACCATCATTGAATAGCCCATCTCTCCTTACATAGGCACAGTCTAGACCCAAGTGACTCATTACAGCTGGCATTGGCTCATTGTGCAGAACAGCACATTCACTTTGCTCTTTAGAGAATATTCTTTCTGAAACAACACATACATCTATCCTTGGAGTTTCTTGCTCATACTAACTGGGTTTATCCTCATTATTGCATTTCCCTGATTCTAATTAACTGAAAATTACAAACCATTGAAGCGCTACATATCAATCAAGGTCATTACTGATGCTGCTGAAAGAATCGGAAATTACAGCAGCTGTACAGCTAAGAAATTATTCTAGTCAGAGAGTGACAGAGTGAAAGATCCAAGTATAATGGTGATAAGCACATCTTCTAAAAAGAACTGCACCACAACTAACAACAAGCATTTCTTTAAAATTTTGTAATGGGGAGCACACCGTGGCCCTAGTAGCAAGAAAGCTAATGAACTCTTATTGGCTTAATCAATACTAACCAGATACACTTTCAAGGTGTGCTCTGTTTAAAGCAGGGGTCGATAACCCCCGGCACACTTGCCGTAAGAGACGTGCAAGCTGATTTTTACTGGCATATGGCAGGAGCTCAGCCCCACCCTACCTCCCAGTGCAGTGGGGAACATGTGCTGCTGCTGGAGAATTCCCTCTTCCCCAGCAGCAGGTTTGCTGAGGTGGGAGGAGAAAGTGCTGGGGCTGAGGCTGCTCAGTGGTGTGAACCCCCCATAAGCCACCCTGGCAGCCACAGCCGTCTCTGGGCCCCAGAAGTGCCTTTGACCTGGAAGACTTTCACTGGCCCACCTCCTTCACTCCAGCCTGGGTCATGTGGCGAGGGCAGTGGCAATGGCCAAAGCATGGCTGGAGCACGTAGGGGCACTGGCTCAGGTGGATTCAGCTTGTATCACTCCCAGGTCAGCACGGTGGGAGGGACTGTGTCATGCTGCCTCTGGGGGGCTCCAGTCCCCGAGCCCACTCCCACAACAAAGGCTGCTCCATCCCATGCTAGTCTCCCCTCCCCCTGCTGAACCTGGGGCCTGGGTGTCACCTGAGGGCAGCCACTGCCTGGCCAGGGTTAGGGATATAACAGTGTAGTTGATTAACCTATTAACTGTTAAGCAAAAGCTTATCAGTTAATAGTATAGACTACACACATTCTTCCCCTCCCCAGCTCCCACCAGTTCATTTTTTTAGCAGGCTGGCTGGCAGCCTGGCTCAGTCCTGGCTTGCACCAGGTCCAGAATCTACCCCCACTGAGGCTTTGCATTTAAAGTGCATTGCAAGCCAAGTGGGCAGGCAGCCTGGCTCAGTTCCAGCTTGAACTGGGTCCAGGAGCTCAGACCCCCCCCCCACTCCCAGACAGGGGGTGTATCAGTGGCAGCAGCGTGGAGTAAAGGCAGCCAGTCTGTGAAGGGAGCTGGTTTTTAAACTGGCTCCCCTCACAGACCAGCTCCCATCTGGTGCCCCACTCTGCTGCCTCTGATACAGAGGTAGCAGCACGGGGTGGCAGGGGGCTCCTTGGAGTGGGACCACAGTGCACTGGCTGCCAGCCCTGCTGCCAGGGACTATAGAATAGTTGAGTAACTGATAAGAATTCATGAGACTAATTGACTGTTCAATTAAATGATATTTAACATCCCTAGCCGGGGTTGCAGTGCCACTGGGCTGAGGGGGGCCAGGCTGCATAGTCCTGGCTCATGCCTCACCTCACCTGCTCAGTGCTAGCCCCAGGGCATGAGGGGCTGAGCCACCTCACTCCCCAAACCTGTCTGGACCTGCGCACCGCATGCTGGTGCTGCTGGTGCCTCTTCCTCATGGTGTGCTGTTCGTTTCCTGTGGGTGGTTCAGAAAAATGCAGGGTGGCAGGAACCTGGGGTGTCAGGCTGGAGATCCTGGCATGCAACTGCCCCTGAAAGAGGTTCGGTAATATCCTGGCTCCAGCTTCAGATTTGTGAGCACATGGAAATGTTTCAATGACACCATACTAGAGTTTCAACTTCAGTGTATACCCCAAATAAAAAAACATAGTAAGGGAACCGAAAAAGTGCCATGTAGCTTAACAACCAAGTAAAAGAAGCAGTGAAGGTGTTTAAAAAGTGGAAGTTAAATACTAGTTAATAAAACAGAAAGACATAAAGTCTGTCTAATTAAGTGTAAAAATACAATGAGGAAAGCCAAAAAGAAAACTGAAGAATAGCTAGCCAAAAACTCAGAAAAGTAATAGCAAAATGTTTAAGTACATTAGAAGAAGGAAGGCTGCTAAACAACCAATGGTGCCACTAGATGATTGAGATGGTAGAGGAGCACTCAAGGATGATAAGGTAATTGTGGAGAAACAAAATGAATTTTTTGCATCATCATGGTGAAGACAGCAGGGAGATTCCCAAACCTGTCCCATTGTTTTTAGGTAACAAATCTGAGGAAATGTCACAGTTTGAGATGTCATAAGAAGAGATGTTGAAACCAATTGATAAACTAAACAGTAATAAGTCACCAGTACCAGATGGCATTCACCCAAGAGTTCTGAAAGAACTCAAATATAAAATTGTGGAAGTACTAACTGTGGTTGGTAACTATCCTTTATATTACTTTCTGTACCAAATGTCTGAAGAATAGCTAATGTAATGCTAATTTTTAAAAAGGGTTCTAGAGGTGATCTCAGCAATTACAGGCTCACCAAAGGTTCTTAAGCAAATTAAGCTATTGTGGGATAGTATCAGTCATTGCATAGACTGATAACTAGTTAAAGGATAGGAAACAAAGGGTAGGAATAAATGGACAGTTTTCAGAATGGAGAGGGGTAACTACTGGTGTCCTCTAGGTTCTGTGCTGGGACCAGTCCTATTCATTATATTCATAAATGGTGTGGAGAAATGGGTAAACAGTGGGTGGCAAAATTTGCGGATGATACAAACCCGCTTAAGATAGTTAACACAAAAAGCAGATTGTGGAGAGCTTCAAAAGGATGGCACAAAACTAGGGGAGTGGGCAACAAAATGGCAAATGAATTTTAATGTTGATAAATACAGTAATGCATATTGGAAAACATAATCCCAACTATATATATAAAATGATGGGAACTAATTCAGTTGTTACCACTCAAGAGAAGATCTTGGAGACATTGTGGATAATTCTCTGAAAACATTCATTCAACATGTTGCAGCAGGCAAAAAAGCTAATAGAATGTTAAGAATCATTAAAAAAGGGACAGAGAATATCTTATTGCCTCTATATATAAAATGATAGTACACCCACATCTTGAATACTGTGTGCAGATGTGGTCACCCTATTTCAAAAAAGATATCTTGGCATTGGGGAAAGTTCAGAAAAGGGCAAAAAATGATTAGGGATGTAGAACATCTGTCATATGTGGAGAGAATGATAAGACTGGGACTTTTCAGGTTGGAAAAGAGATGACTAAGGAAAAATCATGACTGGTGTGGAAAAAGTGAATAGAGTTATTTACTCCTTCCTACACAAGGATTAGAGGTCATCAAATGAAATTAATAGGTAGCAGGTTTATGGAGCACAAAGTCCACAGGGAAAAAAAGTAAAGAAGCAAGAATGAATGGTTGGAAGCTCTCCAGTCAGGGAGGCTAGGGAGAGGGTCTCTACAAGTAGGGGAGAGACTGTAAAGGTCAGCTGGGATGTAGCTGTGAGGTTGCATTGTGAGTTATTTTTTGATTAATTGGTTGAGAAAATGAATTGCTGGGCCCAGGAGAGCCAGTATGTAGTGGAGAACTAAATAAACAGAATCCCCTTCTGAGGATTTTGTTTGAATTGTGAATTGTTAAAGGATCCCAAAGAGTGGGAAACTGACATAGAGTGACCGCTAGACATAAGGAGTGCTCAGGAGGCAGCTGCATGGAATTACAGAGAGTATTTATTAATGGTTCACAGTCATGCTGGAAGGGCATAACAAGTGGGGTTATGCAGGGATTTGTTTTCAGACCAGTTCTCTTGAATATCTTGAACTATTTATATATTGGCATAGAGAGTATGCTTATTAAACTTGCAAATGATACCAGGCTGGGGGGGATTGCAAGTGCTTTGGAGGATAGGGTCATAATTCAAAATGATCTGAACAAACTAGAGAAATGGTCTGAGGTAAATAGGATGAAGTTTAATAAGGACAAATGCAAAGTATTCCACTTAGGAAGGAATAATCAGTTTCACACTTACAGAATGGGAAGCGACTGTCTAGGAAGGAATACTGCAGAAAAGGATCTAGGGATCATAATGGACCACAAGCTAAATATGAGTCAGCAATGTGACACTGTTGCAAAAAAAGCAAACATGGTTATGGGATGCAGTAACAGGAGTTTTGTGAGCAAGACATAAGAAGTCATTCTTCCACTACTCGGCTGTGATTAGGCCTCAGTTGCAGTATTGTGTCCAATTGTGGGCATCATATTTCAAGATGTGAAGAAACTGGAGAAGGGCCAGAGAAGATCGACAAAAATTATTAAAGGTCTAGAAAACATGACCTATGAGGGAAAACTAAAAAAATTGGGCTTGTTTAGTTTGGAAAGGAGAAGACTGAGAGGGGACATGTTAGCAGTTTTCAAGTATCTAAAAGGGTGTCACAAGGAGGAGGGAGAAAAATTGTTCTCCTTGCCCTCTGAGAATAGGACAAGAAGCAATGGACTTAAATTGCACCAAGGGAGGTTTAGGCTGGACTTAAGAGAAACTTCCTAACTGTTGGGGTGATTAAAACACTGGAATAAATTGCCTAAGGAGGTTGTGGAATCTCCATCACTGGAGATATTAAAGAGCAGGCTGGATAGACATCTATTAGGGATGATCTAGATGATGCTTGGTCCTGTTATGAGGACATGGGACTGGACTTGACCTCTCGAGCTCCCTTCCAGTTCTAGTATTCTAAGATTCTAGAATTCTATGTGGTATCAACTTAGCTGAAGTCAGTGGCCTGGTGATACGGAAGAATCCTGAAATAAAAAGAAGTGAGAAATATGTCTCCTGTACATGCAGAAGAAATCCATTTCTAGGTTAAGTGAATTAAATCAGTGCACTTTCCCCAAGTAGGCACATGCAAGGGTGTAAACCAAGAGTGGGCAAAGCTTTTCACCCAAGAACCACACCGAAGTATGAAAATTTTATGGAGGGCCATGAATGCTCACAAAACCATGGGTTTTTGGTACAGTAGGTAGATCAGGACTCTAGCTGGGGTTGCGGACTTTAGGGCAGGAGGCTTGGGGGCTTCAGAGATGCTGGCTCTGTGTGGAGCTTACCTCAAGCAGCTTCCAGAAGCAGTGATTCATGTAGGAGCCAGGAGGGAAGTAATTACTGGCAGGCATGCTACCCCATCTGCAGGTGCCACACCCACAGCTCCCATTGGCTACAGTTCCCAGCTAATGGGAGCTTCAGAGGTAGTTGGGCTGCAAGCAGCATGCAGAGTCCCTTGGCTGCTTCCTCACATAGAAACTGTTGTTTCTGAGAGCCTCAGAGAGCCACAACATGTGTGGAGCAGGGCAAGTCTTATAACCTGCTACACAGAGGGAGATCGAGGGCTGGATTAAAACAGCTGACAGGCCAGATGCAGATCCTGGTCTAAACCATTCGCTGTGTCTAGACTGGCGCAATCTTGCGCCAGAGCTATGCAAATGAGGCTCAGCGTGGAATATCGCCGAGCCTCATTTGCATAACTAATGAGCCGCCATTTTTGCGGAAGAGGCTCTTGCGCAAGACAGAGCTGTCTACGCTGCCCCGTCCTGCGCAAGAAAAACCCTCTTGCACAAAGCCGTTATGCTGATTATTTTCATGAGACGGAGGGCCCGTCCATGCCCGGGGATTTATTGGTGGGCATGAGACGGAGAGCTTCCGAGAACTCGGCCAGAGAGAGAGGCAGCTCTAGCCGGTCCCGGTCGCCCGCGCTGACCGTCGGGAGTTCGTTCCAGAGAACCCTGCGGGCATCGGCGTCGGTCGGATCCGGGGAGAAGAGAGAGGCGTAGAAGGCACGATCCCGCTCCTCGAGGGTGCAGTTGAAGTCTCCGCCCAGGACAGGCACTCGTGAGGATCCAAAGTGCCGAGGAAGGCTGACGCCCACCGAAAGAAGTGGAGCCTCTCCGGGACGGACATCGAGGCGTAGATGTTGATGAGATTTAGTGTCAGCCCTTCCGTCCAAACCCGGAGATGCAGCAGGCGAACCTGCACGACCTCGGCGGTCCCCAGCACCTCGGGCTGCAGGTTCGGGGAGAACAGGGTAGCCACCCCGGCTTGACGGGCCAAAAGGTGGCTAAAATAAACCCTGTCCCCCCACTCCAGCCGCCAGCTAGCCTCGGCGGCCGGAGCTGTGTGGGTCTCCTGGAGGAATATGACGGAGTACCTGCCCTTCCGGAGGAAGGAGAGGACCTGACACCTACGGAGACCCGACCCGCAGCCCCGGGTGTTCAGAGTGGCAAAGATGAGCGGTGGCATTGAGACGGCTGGGGAAGATCCTTATTGGCAGGTGTGCCAACGGCCCCCATCGGGCCCCGCAGCAAACCGCGACCGTTCCCAAAAGTGAGCAGGGCGTCACGGAAGCTGCGGACACGCTGGTAAGCCACGGCCCCCCGCCGCCTGGTCCTTTTACCCTCCCGCAAGAGGGCTCTTACTATTTGCAAGATGAGATGAAAATCTCCCCAGCGCTGAAGGGCGAGAGCGACCTTGTTCTTGGAGCCACGGATGTCTTCCAAGAAAACACGCATCTCGCCCTTCAGCGCGTCTGGCGTCGGGGCCTCGGGCCCTCGAACGCCTTGGGGCCAGACCCCTCCGTGAGCCCCGCGACCCATCGACATGGGGATGCAGGGCATCTGAGGTCCCTGCTGGGAGGACAGTGGCGGAGGGAGATCAGCCCCAGATGCGCTGGGAGCAGGAGAAACGAAAACCGCCTCCCGGGGGCCAACGTCTGGATTAAACATGGCAGCCCCAGGGGCGGCAGTAACAGAGTAAGGGGAGGAAAAGAGTTCAGGGAGGGGATCGGGAAAAGGAGGGAGACGAGGAAGGAGAGTAGGGGGAGGAAGAGGTGAGGGATTAGGGAAAAGACAAGAATGGCGGGGAGGAGGAAGAGGGGTGGGAAACTCGATTGAGAGGGCGTTTGAATAGGGAGCAGGAGAAGGAGCAGGGCGAGATGCCTCAGCAGAGGAGGCACCGGGATGCGGTGCCTCCTCGCAGGGCAGAGAATCGATGGCAGCGGTAGGGGTAGTAATAGTCTCCCCAGCGCTGGGCTCCAGTGCCACAGAGAGGGTAGCACCGGAGGCCTCAGCGCTGGGGGTGACAGATATTAATGGGAGCTCCTGCCCGCTGAGAGCCTCAAGGGTTTCCGCGGCCGCGGCCGCGGCGTTGTCGATGGCCGGGCAGACGGTCGCACCCCGGGGCAACTCAGAGGCAGGGAGAAGGGATAGCAGCGGGTCGGAAGGGGAAGGAGTGGTCGGTTGTTGTCCCTCCAGGACCTGATGATCCCCCTCTGAGGCAGCCGGGGTCAGCCCCAAAGCCTCCACCTCCTGAAAGAGGAAGGCGAGCCCGCCGCCCGCCACCAGGTGCTGATCTCTGTCGGTGGCAAGGTCAGCGGCCGCCCCCTCAGTGGAGGTGGGAACAGTGGGAGTATCCTCCATGGACACCCCCTCTTGCAGGGACCCCGGGAGGGAGGTGTTCACCTCTCCCGCGACCGCCGCAGTCACCTCGACCGCTTCGTGGTGCTGTGAATCGTTTGCGGGCTCAGAGGGTGGAATGGCTCCAGCGTCCACACCCAAAGGTGGAGGGAGGTTGTCCTCCCCCTCAGAGGGCGGGGTGGAACGCCGAGCACGCTTTCGGCGCTTCCCCATTGCAAGCTCCCATCCCTCGGAGGAAGAGGGCTGGGCCCGAATGGAGGAAGAGCCTGGGGACAAGGGCAGCGTCGGGGGGGCAAGGGTAGATGGGGGCTGGGCAGCAGGGGAAAGGGATACCTCCCCCCGAGGTAGGTCCTGCCCGAGTCCCGTCACTGACCCCGCCGCCCTCTCCTCCGCGGGCCCGGCCTTGCCGCTTTTGGCGGTGGCAGCATCAGCACCCGCACGCTCGTCTGGGCCCTGCGGAACCCGAGCGGGATTGACGATGGTCACGGTTGGAGGAGGAGGGGCGACCCCAGGGTCCGTACCGTCAGGGCCGCCGGCGATGGTAGGGCCGGTGCCCTCCCGGGCATCGGGGGTCCCGGGTGCCTCTCCAAACCGGGCCAGGGGGCAGTCCCTTCGGACGTGCCCCGTCGCCCGACAGAGAAAACACCGGGCCTCCCCCATGGTGTAGTACACCCGGTACCGGGCCCCTTGATGGGGCACCAGAAATGACCCTTCCAGGGCTTCTCCGCCACGTCCCGCCGGCAGTAGGAGGATTTGTACCTGCCGGCGAAAGGAAAGGACGTGGCGGAGGGTCGGGTCTTTACAGCCCAGAGGAAGGGGACTCAGGACTGACAGAGGCCTCCCCAGGGTGGAGAGGAAAGGCAGTAGGGCGGCATTGGGGAGGAAGGGAGGAACAGAGGACAAAACCACCCGTACGCCCAGGTCCTCCAAAGGCTCGAGGGGAACGTGGACTCCCCCCACCGCCAAACCCCTTTCCACCGCCTTCTGGGCGGCGGCCTCGGACGCCAGGAAGAAGACCACCTTCCCGAACTTCTTAGAGGCCGCCACCACGGCCGCGGGCCCCACCACGCGTGCCAACGCCCGCACGTAGGTCTCCACGTGGGGCGAGGCCGCCACCAGGAGACAACGGACCCCGTGCCTCCTGGTCAGGGTGGGAAAGGGGCCGCGGCCGCCGGGGATGGTATTCCGGGAGGCGGCTTGGGAGGCGACAGGCGGGGGGGTGGCGGCCACCTGGGCGTACGCCCTGCGGCCCGGGACACCGTTGCCCCCAGAGCTGGTGGAAGGAACAGGGGAGCGGGAAGGAGGGGGAGCCGCGGCCAACATGTGGGTCGCGGCCGGGGAGTGAGCCCTCGCCTCAGGAGGTTTTGCCTTCCGGGCGGGGCTCTTGCCCTTTTTGGTCCCCAGGCCCTTCCTACCCCTCAGGGGGGCATTCTTGATGGTGGCCGGAGGTGCCGCGGCAGAAGCGGTCGAGGCCCCGGGGTCCTCGTCCATGTCTGCCCCCTCTACCGTAGTGACGGGGGGCCCGGCAGCCTCAGAGGAGTTGTTGTTTTTAGGGAGGGGTGGGGAAGGTTCTGCAGGGGTGTCATCGGACAACCCCTTCGTTGTGGTCATGGGTAGGGAGGAAAGGACAAAACAAACGATTAGGGGAGAAACAAAAAAAACAAAAACCAGGGGAGGGAACAGGGAGGGAAAGAGAGGGGAGGAGGGCAAGGACCAACCTTCATAGCCTGTTTGGGGCTGCCCCCACGCATAGGGCCCTGGGCTAGATCCCAAGATTTCCACCCGGAGCAAGTGGGTGGCATTGGCTTCCCCCCACTCTCCGCCTGGCTGGAAGGGCTGGTAGGGAATGGAAAAAGGACACTGGACTGGCCAATGATGAAAAGGGCTCTGGTAGTGGGGTACCTTTGCCTTCTTGGCAGCATCAGGGACACTGTAAGCCTCTGAGGTGCACAGAAAGACCTGCCAGGAAGTGCAGGCCACACAGGGCTTAGCGTAGACTTGCTGCAAATGGAATAAAGCTGATGAGATTTTTATGACTTTAAAAAGGAAGCAGAACATGCACATTGCAGACTAAACTGTTGCAAGTATTTACAAGTGGGCAGGTCACCAAATGGCTCACAGCTCTGAATGGATCCCTGAGGATGAAATCTTGGTACCACTGAATTTAGTAGCTGACCTCCGCTTGACTTTTCAGGTAACCATTTACCTGCCATTGCAAGGATCTCAAACACTGGTGCAGCTTGGTCCCTCGTAGTCTCTGCTTGGCACAATAGTGTAGTTTTCTGTTGGCTTTAATACTTTGGTCTAATTTTAATTGTTGGATTTAGCATATGTGAGGGTATAGCCTGTGATATATAAGAGAACAAACTAGATGATTTAATGGTCTTTTCTGGGCTTAAACTGAATTCAGTAGGGCCTGGATTTACTTTTAGTTCATTGTTTCAAGATTGCTAGCTGATATCACTTGAAGGTCATTCAGGGCATGTCTATACTTACTGGCAGATCAGTGCTCTGGAGGTTGATCTTCTAGGCTGTGTCTAGACTGGCCAGCTTTTCCGGAAAATCAGCTGCTTTTCCGGAAAAACTTGCCAGCTGTCTAGACTGGCCGCTTGAATTTCCGCAAGAACACTGACGATCTCATGTATGATCATCAGTGTTCTTGCGGAAATACTATGCTGCTCCCGTTCGGGCAAAAGCCATCTTGCACAAATGCTTTTGTGCAAGAGGGCCAGTGTAGACAACGTGGTATTGTTTTGCGCAAAAAAGCCCCGATGGCTAAAATGGCGATCGGGGCTTTCTTGCGCAAAAGCGCGTCTAAATTGGCCAGGGATGCTTTTCCGCAAAAAGTGCTTTTGCAGAAAAGCGTCCGTGCCAATCTAGACGCTCTGTTCCGAAAATGCTTTTAACGGAAAAGTTTTCCGTTAAAAGCATTTCCGGAAAATCATGCCAATCTAGATGCAGCCCTAGTGTTTGATTTAGAGGGTGTTTTGTGAGGAGTAAGGGAAGTTGACAAGCTCTCCTGTCAACTTCTCACTGTGTGGACGGCGCCAGGACTCAGCTTGAGATAAGCCAACTCCAGCTACCATTTTGCATAGCTGAAGTTGTATACCTTAAACTGACCTTTCTGGTCTAGTATAGACCAGGCCTCAGTGTTCTAAGTGAAATAAGTTGCTTTCTGCCCTGTTCTCAGTGGAAGAGTGTTCCTTTAAAATGGAAGAGGTTTTTTATAAGGTATTTCCATTGGCAGTTCTAGCTATTGGCAATTCATGGAGATTGAACTGTCCTTCCCTTGTAAGTGAATCCTTTATAAACATGTGTGGCCCAGAAACATCATAAGCAGAAAATATACACACAAGAAATCAGGAAATTATCAGCAATAGTAGTACAATTAATTGTATGCAGAGAGCTGCTCAACTCATGAAAATTCATAATTTTGAAGTATTACAATTACTGATTAAACGTCCTGAAATGTTCATCAAACATTTGAATGCATTTTTTAAAGAAAAAGTCTATTTTAAGCAGCTCTAGATATTACTATTAGTATTAACATAGTTAGATTATTTCTATTTTGAGGTCCTCATATGAAAGGAATAATGCTTTATAAGCCTTAAACTCACAACAGAGCTGTGGAGCAGCTATTATATTTAAGAGCTAAGATTTAGATGTATCCATAGCATGAAGTTTACTTTTAGTTGATGCATATGATTCTGCAAACAGCTGATGAGCTATGTATTTGTTGGAAAAATAACACAGATTATCCAACAAGTTCTTGGAGTATATTGGAGACAATTTTTTTATTTCAGAAGCTAAAGAAAGCTTCGGGGGGGGCGGGGGGGAGAAGCTGTTCTAGTTTTGATTTTAACAAATAGGGAGTAACCAGTTGAGAATTGGAAAGTAGAGGGCAGCTTGAGTGAAAGTGATCATGATTCTAAAAGACAAAATAAAGACAATGCATTTTAAGAAGGCAGACTTTCAAAATCTCAGGGAGCTCAGGTAAGGTCCCATAAGAACAAGACTCAGAGGAAAAACAACTGAAGACAGTTGGCAGTTTTTCAAAGGGACATTATTACGGGCACAACAGCACACTATTCCACTTCATAGAAAATATAAGAAGTATGGCAAGAGACCACCCTGGCTTAACTAGGAGATCTTGAATGAGAAAACAATCAGGGTATGTCTACACTAGCTCGTTAGTTCGAGCTAGGTAGGCAAATGAGGGCAACCGGAGTTGCAAATGAAGCCCGGGATTTAAATATCCCGGGCTTCATTTGCATCTTCCCGGGTGCCACCATTTTTAAATCCCCCTTAGTTTGAACTCCGTGCCCGCGGCTACACGCGGCATGGACTAGGTAGTTCGAATTAGTTAGATGTCTTCAAGTCATCAGGGCCTGATGAAATGCATCCTAGAATACTCAAGGAGCTGACGGAGGAGGTATCTGAGCCATTAGCTATCAACTTTGTAAAGTCAGGGAATATAGGAGAGATTCTAGAAAACTAGAAGCTATCTATAGTGCTCATCTCAAAAGAAAAATAAGGACAAGACAATAGGAAACTAGGAAAGATAATAGAGCAAATAAATAAGAAATCCATTTACAAACATCTAGAAGATAATATAATTATAAGTAACAGTCAGCCTGGATTTTTAAAGAACAATTCATGTCAAACCCACCTCATAGCTTACTTTCCCCTGGTCTACACTAGGGAGTTATTTCAAAATAACACCCCTTATTTTGAAATAATAAGTGGAGCATCCACACTCCCAAGACTGTTATTTTGAAATAATGGGCTGGTTATTTCAAAATCTGTACTCCTGCTTTCCTTGAGGAATAAACTTATTTCAAATTAGTTATTTCAGGAGTTACTATTTTGAATTGTTATTTCAAAATTTCCTAGTATGGACATGCCCTTTGATAGGAGAAGAAGTCTTGTGAATAAAGGGGATGCTGTAGATGTGATATATCTAGACATTGGCAAAGCATTTGATACAGTCTTACATGACCTTCTTATAAATAAATTAGGTAAATACAACCTAGATGGTGCTACTATAAGGTGGGTGCATAACTGGTTGGATAACCGTTCCCAGAGGATATGTCTACACTACAGCGCTATTTCGAATTAACTTAATTCGAAATAGTTAATTCTAATTAAGCTAATTCGAAATAATGCGTCTATACACAAACTATTTCAAAATAGCATTTTGCTATTTCGAAATAGCACGTCCACACTGAGTGGACCCTGAACCAAAGTTAAGGCTGGCCAGAACTAGTGCCGGCAGGGCATCAGGTTAGGACTTAGTGTGTGGGGCTGCTGCCTGAGGCTAAATGAGCTCCGTGCTTAAAGGGACCCTACCCCCACCCCGGACAGACAGAGTTCTCAGGGTTCCCCGCTTGCTTGTCTACTTCGATGAGGGACAGCAAAGCAGTCCTGTCTTGGAGTGCCCTGAGTGCCTGAACTCGGGACACCACAGCACTTGGCCACATGGAGCCAGAGCTGCCCCTGAGCACGCTGGTGCGTCTTGTGGGGTCGTTGCCATCAGCCCGGCTGCACTTGCTGCAGGCTGCCATCCGGGGGCCTATCGGGGGGCTGTCAGGATCCAGGAGGCCCTGAGGGAGAGCGTCCACCCCGAGGAGCCCTCAGAGCCACCCCCGTCCTCCCCACCAGGGGCTCATGCCCCATTCCTCCCTCACATCCTTCCGCTTACCCCTCCCTAGCCCCGCTTCCTGATGTCAAATAGAAGACACGTATGTTCAAAAATAGAAACTGGATTTATTGAACAAAACTGGGGGGGAATGAACCTCTGAGGAGACTGGGAAAAGGAGGTGGGAGAGGGGAGGGGGAAACCTGGGAGGAGGGAGCTGGAAGGGGGAAGCAAGGGGAAGAAGGGGAAGCTCAGGGTTGGGGGTCTCACTGAACCTACTTGACTTTCATGCTAACCTGCTCCTGGGTTCGCATGTGGCCTTTGGCCAGGCTGGCAGCTATCATGCCATAGATGGCCGCGTTCCTCCATCTGCGGAGATCATGGATGTTGGGGGCAGCCCCCCCAAACCTGAATAAGGTCCATGATCTCCACCCTGGACCAGGAAGGCACCCACCTTCTCCAGCCGCTGTCAGGCTCCGGGGAGCTGGCAGACTGCTCCTGGAGAGTGGTGGAGGGCTGGCTGCCAGTGGCTTGCTGGCTCATGTTTTGGGCCACTGGGTCAGGGGCCCCGGTGGCCACTGCTGGCACTGGGCTGGCAGTCTTGGAGCTGGCACAGGCACTGTGGCCAGGGTCTACCCCTTTAATGGCTCCGGGGCTGGGGGAGAGGAGAGTGGGCACAACCAGGAAAACTTAGAGTGGCCACCAGGGCTCCCTGGGAAGGGCTGGAGGCCCCCTATTTCGAATTAAGTGTCTACACAGCACTTAATTTGAAATAGCTATTTCGAATTTGGCGTTACTCCTCGTAGAATGAGGTTTACCAAATTCGAATTAAGGGCTCCGCTATTTTGAATTTAATTTGAAATAGTAGTTTGCATGTATAGACGCTATTAAAGTTAATTTGAAATAACAGCTGTTATTTCAAATTAACTCTGCAGTGTAGACATACCCAGAGAGTAGTTATCAATGGTTCACAGTCACGCTGGAAGGCCATAACAAGTGGGATTCCACAGGGCCTAGGTTTGGAACTGATTCTGTTCAATATCTTCAACGATTTAGATAATGGTATAGAGAGCAGACTTATTAAGTTTGCAGATGGTACCTAACTGGAGGGGGTTACAAGTCTCTTGGAGGATAGGATTATAATTCAAAATGACCTGGGCAACCTGGAGAAATGGTTTGAGGTAAATAGGTTGTAGAATCTCCATTATTGGAGATATATAAAAGCAGGCTAGATATACATTTATCAGGGATGAACTAGATGTGGCCTGGTCCTGCCGTGAGTGCAGGAAATTGGATTTTGTTGACCTCCCAAGGTCTCTTGCAGTTCTAGTAATCTAAGATTCTAATATTCTGTGATCAATGGCAAATGGGTAAAGGATCTTACCCCAGTTCTAGTGGCAATTTAAAGTGCCTGGGCTCCAGCCAGTGCTGCTACCTTTTGCCCCACCTGTTGATGGGCTTGCCTACAATTCAGTAAAAGAATTTTTAAGTGCTAAAAATGTTAGGTACCCAATATCAACCTTTTTAAATACTAGCCTCATTGTATTATTCAATGATAAGAACAAACATTTCTGACATACCCAGTGATGCTTCTTCTCTCTTCTTGATAACTCCTTTACCTAACAGAGATACTGTAAGTATTTGTATCACAGTAATGCCTAAGTTGACATTGAGGTCCCATTGTTCTAGGTGCTGTACATATATATCATGAAAGTCTCTTCCCAGAGAAGCTTGCTTGCAGTGTAAGTAGACAGGATAGACAAGTGGGGAAGGGGGGCAGGGGTGGGAGGAAGAAGTAACATCACCTTCATTTTGCAGAGGCAAAGAAACTTGCCTAAGGTGACACAGGAAATTGTCACAGAGCCAAGAACTGAACAGAGTTCACTGTATTAACCATAATGCCATTCTCATGCTTTGTTCTTTTACAGTTTGATTTCTTTCTTCTTATACTATGGCTACGTCTAGACTGGCATGATTTTCCGAAAATGCTTTTAACGGAAAAGTTTTTCCATTAAAAGCATTTGCGGAAAAGAGCGTCTAGATTGGCACGGACGCTTTTGCGCAAAAGCACTTTTTGCAGAAAAGCGTCCGTGCAAATCTAGACACAGTTTTGCGCAAGAAAGCCCCGATCGCCATTTTCGCCATCGGGGCTTTTTTGTGCAAAACGGTTCTCAGTTGTCTACACTGGCCCTCTTGCGCAAAAGCATTTGCTCAAGAGGGCTTTTTCCCGAACGGGAGAGTCATTGTATATGCGCAAGAACACTGACGATCATATATTAGATCGTCAGTGTTCTTGCGCAAATTCAAGTGGCCAGTGTAGACCGCTGGCAAGTTTTTCTGCAAAAGCAGCTGCTTTTGCGGAAAAACTTGCCAGTCTAGACGCAGCCTATGGGTATGTCTACACTACAGAGTTTTGTTGGAAAACTATCTGTTTTTTCTGACAACTTGAGGATCCACACTGCAGTCATGTTCTTTCAATAGTAAATCGAAGGAACAGAGGGCTTTTTCCGATGTTGGTAATCCTCATTCTACAAGGAAGAAGTGTAGGATAAATTGAGGCAGTCCATGGTATCTTGCTGAGAACTGACAAACTCAAATCTGAAAGTATCAGGCCAAGCCTGAGAAGCATACAGTACAGCAGTTACTGTGACCCTGGTTCCCCTGGCAACCACATTCCAAAAGGGCCTCACTTTGATAAGGCTGGTACTAAACAACCGCGTGGGATTGTTTTTCATTGTCTGCTTTGTTCCTAGAAAATAAGCTTGGATCCCAAAGATCGCACCAAGGCAATACCACCCCCACAGGAGACGCATTATATTTCCAGCCGACAAAATGACCATCAACATGCCTTTGTTTATGCTGGCTCATTTAGCTTGTTAGGAATAATTACTTGTATTAGTGATAACATGTTTAATTGGCAATGGGAGGAGATACTGTGTAACTGTCTTAGACCATTGGCTTATGTGCATATCTCACTTCCGCTGCTAGACCTAGCAAATCATTTCTCCTCCATCCATCTGCTATCTATATAATCTAATGTATGTTTTGGTTAAGTTAGTGCTCTCCGGGCTAACCCCCTGGTCCGCACTCCACCAGCGCTGTGTGTTCAATAAATCCTCTGCTTGTTTTCACCTGCACCCAGTGTATCCAAGAATTATTCCCTACAAGAAGCCTTTCTGCAAAAGAGCTCTTTCAAAAAAAGACATGTGTGGATGGGAAGGAGGGTTTTTTTTCGAAAGAAGAGGCCTCCAGGAAATAGCACAGGTGTTCTGGTGGTCACTCCATACAAAGTAATCACAACTCTCTAGTTCTTGTCTCCTGGCCCCTCTTAAAGCTGCAGGCACCCCGGACAAGCCTTGTGGCAGGAAGCTGGCTTCAGAGCAGCACCCTGACTGCATGGCTCTCCCTGCCACAGGCATTCAGACCCATTGCACAGCCTCAAGCCCCCTGAAGCCCCCCCAGACCCACCCAGAGGGACAAAGAGGCACACCCCATCCTGGTCTGGCCTGAAATTCAGTCCCTCCTTGAACTGTGGGGTGAGGAGGAGACATTACAGGATCCCTGGGTCAAGGGACATTTATGGCCTGATGGCCGACTCCCTGGCAGAGCATGGACACCCACCCCAGACCTTGGAACAGGTCTGGAGTAAGGTGAAGGATCTCTGCTAGGGATATGTCTGGGAGCTCCATGAGATCCTGGAGGGTGGGGAAACATCTTCCCCACCCATCCTTGTTGACTCCAGCCTTGAGACCCCCCCATGATCATCCAGTCAGATTTCCACGGAGGAGGAGCAGGAGGGCCAGGGCCAGCTGGCCACAGCAGAGGAGTCGTAGTAGGAGGAGATGGGCACTGTGACCCTCTCCCTTGAGCTGGTGCTTGTGAGCCAGGACATCTCCCAGGCCTCCTGGGACGCCTGGGAGGGATCTTCAGGTGAGTGTTCTCACTTTGTCACACACACAGGGTGGGGGAGGAGGGCTCACAGAGCAGGCGGCGAGTATCATTCGGGCTGGACATTGTGCTGCAGTCCTTGCATGTGCAACCACATGAATGCAGCAGGCAGCCCCTGAGCAGGGGTGGGATCCTTCTCCCAGGCTCAGGGGAGGCCACACACGTCCTGCCACAGGCCAGTGCCACCCGGGCTGGAAGCAGGCTAGCCCAAGGACGCAGGCACATCCCCACACAGACCGAGGAGTGCTGCACCTAGCACAAGGGCATGCTTGCATGTGTGAGGCAGCAGCCGCTCTCACAGACAGCACTACGAGCTGCACCTGTGTATGTGGACCCCAGGGAGGCTCAGGCTGTTCCCCGCTCCTCTGCCGCCCATGAGGGGATCCCACTGTGGCCAGACACTTCCTTTACCTACTTGTCCGTGGGCTGGAGCAGGGGGTGGGAAGTGGGCAGCATGGTCCTCTGGGCATGTTGGGGCCCCTGTGAGGCATGGCTACACATGGCCTTGCACCCAGGACATCCCCCTCCTCTGGGCCACAGACTGTTGGTCACTACTCACAGAGGAGGGCACAGCCTCAGGGACAGCGTCTATAGGGATGACTGACCGCCACTCCCTCTTGTATGTGCTCCAGAGCTGGACCAGCTGGGACTGAGGGGTGAGCCACACCACTGCAGCCACCCGCCAGAGCCCGGGGGACCCGTAGGTGCGCCAGCGTCCATGAAGACCTGATGTGCCAGCACATCAGTGTCCTTCTCGACATCCACCAGACTCTGGCGCACAAGGTCCATGCAGACTTGGAGTGATGGGACTGCACTTGGGACCAGTTGATGCAGTGGTGTGACAACATGTGTGCTGTCATGTCATGCATGACGGCACACCCACCTAATGCTGTTGCTCCTGGCTTCCACCCTCCTGCCCCCATGCTATGCCCATTCCCCATCCATTTGCCCCCCCGTGCCCTGCCCTTAACCCCTTCCCAAGTCTTACCTAGGGACCTTCCTCCTGCCTCCTGCCAACCCTGACTCTGCTCCAGCCCCCACTCCTGTCCACCCCGCTGTGCTCCTCGGACCCACACAACCCCAACGAGGTCCCTGCACCTGATGTGACACATAGAGCTGCCCCCCTCCTACTCCCAGGTTTAACCCCCCCTTCCTCTCCCCACCTTTTCAGAATTTTTCATTAATACAGACTGCTATTTTTTGAAAACCAAATGGATGTGTTTATTGGGAGGTCAGGGAAAGGGTGAAAGGAGGGGTTGAGGTGGGGTAGGAATAGGGTCGCAAGGTTGAGGCCCATAGGGAGAGTTAATGGGGTCCTTGAGAGAACCTCTCCCTCAGGGCTTCCTGGATGCGCACCCCAGCTTGATAGGTCTGGTGGGTGGCAGCTGTCTATGGCTGCTGGAAGGCTCACCTCTCATGACCGGTGTCTGCTCCCCACCTTGGGAGGAAGGCCTCCCCCTTCCTCTCCACAATGTTGTGGAGCACACAACAATCTACCACTACCTCAGGGATGTTGTGCTCCCCCACATCCAGGTGGGTCAGCAGGCACCCGAACCATGCCTTGAGGTGGCCGGATGTGTATTCCACTTGGATCCGGCCCCGGTTCAGGTGGGCACTGAATTGGTCCCTGCTGGGATCCAGGTGGCCAGTATAGGGTTTCATAAGCCATGGCATCAGGGGGGAAGGTCACATCCCCCATGATACACAGTGGCATCTGCACATCCCCAATGGCGAGTTCACGGTGGGGTAAAAATGTGCCCGCCTCCAGCTTGAGGGACAGACTAGAGTTCTTGAAGACTCTGGCATCGTGTGCCCTGCCCAACCACCCAACAGAAATGTCTGTAAAGTGTCCGTGGTGGTCGACCAGGGCCTGCAGCACCATGGAGAAGTAGCCCTTTCAATTTATGTACTGGGCCACTTAATGGTCCGGTGTGTGGATCAGGATGTGCACCCCATCAATGGCTCTGCTGCAGTTTGGGAACCCCAGGGCAGCAAATTCGGCCACGATCACATCCAGATCTCCCAGAAGATGACTCTTCACAGCAGGATGGAGTTGATGGCCCTTACCACTTGCAGAAAGAGACAAAGAAACACACAAAGCAGCAAATGAGAGAGGGGGTACCTGAGCCCTTGGGAGGTGGCTGCCCTGCTACTCTCCCCTGCCTCCCCAAACACCCCAAGAGCCACCTCCTGTGAGGCTGCCCCCTCCCCATCAGAGGGCTGTGTGAGGGCGGGACGGCACAAGGCCTCGGGGATCGGGCTTCCTACCACCCCAACTCCTTGACCCATAGCCCCCAGCCCCCTTTCCTGAGGGTCCCCCTTATGCAACACTCTCCCCACCTCCCTGCAGGGACTACAGCCTGAGAGCTCCTTATCTCCATGAGGAGGGCCCTGATGGTGGACTTTCCCATGCCAAACAGGTAGCTGTTGGGGGTGGAGAGCTTCCAGAGGGCGATTGTAACCCGCTTCTCCAGGGGGATGGCGGGCTGCAGGTGGGTGTCGCATCTCTGGAGGGTGAGGGTGAGCCAGGCACATAGCTCCAAAAAGGAGGTCCTTCTGCATGTGGAATTTTTGGAGCCACTGCTGGTCATCCCACCACTCCAGGACCAGCTGGTCCAATCAGTCCGAATTGGTGTTGAGCCTCCAAAACACCTCTCCACAGTGGGGTGTGGTTGCCAGAGTGGAGCAGCCACAGTCATGGAGAATAAGCTCGGGGTCCAGCTCGTGCAGGACCAGGAAGGCAGCTGGCAGAAATTGCCGCAAAAACTCCATGGCATGCCCATGGTACAAAGAACAAAGCTGTAGCATCCAAAAAAGAACAGGGCAACCATAGCAGTCACTGCGAGAGCTTTGCTATCCTTTGAAGAGGTAGCCAGCATGCAGCAGAAGCAGAGAAACGGCTGTCCAGGGGGGGTCCCTTTAAGCGCGTGTCTCTGCAAGGCTCCAGCACCAGTACTTGGAAGCAACTGGTGACCTAAAGCTCTGCCTGAAGTGGTTCTGGGTGGTCTTTTATGCGAGAGCACGTCCAATCAGTCTGGACGCTCTCTTCTGCAAAAGCGCATCGCTTTTTCCATGTGCTTTTGTGTGTGGATGCGCTCTTTTGCAAGAAGTCTTTCTCAAGAAGATCTCTTCCAAAAAAAGCTTCTTGTGCAAGAAGCCTGCAGTCTAGACGTAGCCAACAGTGACCTTGGGTCACTGTAAGGGTGCATGTGGTACGTGCCCCACTTCTTACCTGTGTCCCAGAGTTTTCTTTTCCAATGAAAGTCACTATATAGGCAATAGTCTGCTAACACCGCCTTTAATAGGCGCAACCACAATCCCAGAGTCACTTTCTCTACAGACGATCATATCTGTTGGCTTCCTCCACGTGCACTATCATATGGGGGTAGAGGGACCCGGGCCCGCCCTCACAACTGGGTCCCAACCCAGGGCCCTAGGAGAAGGAGAACGGCCTTGTTCCCTCCCCTGTGGTCGATGGGGCAGCCGCCCATAACACGCCAACCCACGGGCGGCACGGTGTCCTGCCCTGGGTCACTTCCTACCCTCAGCTGGTTCTCCTCGGGCTGTCAGGGTCTCGGGGGGGTAAGGTCCCCTCCCGCCTTCAGGCCTTTCTGTGTGCGCCTCCTGACCCTCCGTTCCTGGACACCCCCGCCCTCTTCCTCCGGGTGCCGGCTGGGTTTTTAAAGCTGGCGGCGCAACGCCAGCTGATGCCACCACGCCCCCTGACACTCCCGCTCCACCCCCTTATGCTCGGCAGGGCGCGCCGCGTGACACCATAGCCTGGCGTCTGTCACGTTATTGGATTTTGAGGGGAGCAGCCGGCTCACTGCTGCACCCATGGGGCGGGGTGTTTGCCCCAAAAGTCGGTACAAAGGGGGCCGTGTGAGGTGTCAAACAAAAGCTTACTTTCTACTGATTCTGTGTATGCCCTTCATATATTGGTATAATGTCTGTGTGTGGAGTTATGAATATATACTCTGTATGGAGACTGGAAGTTTCTCTGTATGTGGTTGAGCGATGGGCTCGGCCTATGGACATGCTAATTAGCAAGGTTCCAGGGACAATAGGTCTCTTATGCACCTGAGACCCACCTATGAAGGAATCTAGGTGCCTGGTCAGAGACCATGTGACTGTCTCCAGCTTGGAAGAAGCCAGGAAGGAGTTATAAATAGGCCATGTGGCTGACTCCATCTTGGTCTTCAGATCTGCTTCTGACCCCAGATGTGGCCTCGCTGGGAATCACAAGCCGGGAAGAACTGTGGACCCATCCTGGCATAGGATGTGCAACAGGGACTTTTAAGCCAGCAGCTATAACATCTCTGCTAGAGCCTGCATCGAGAACAGGGAGATTCGATGCATGTAATGTATGATACTTTAGCAACCTTACTCTCATGCTTTTCTTTCTTGTAGTAATAAACCTTTAGATGTTAGATTCTAAAGGATTGGCTCAGAGTGATTTGTGGGTAAGGTCCAGAGTGTAAATTGACCTGGGATCTGTGGCTGGTTTCTTGGAACCGGACAGAACTTGTTCCGGGAAGGTGAGATTGGGCTCTAAAACCCTTCACCTGTGTATGAGGCCCGGGGTCATCTGGGGCACAGATATTGCTGGGGTGTCGGAGGGGTTTTGCTTGTGAGGCTTCAGGCAGGCAGCTGAAGCGCTCTGTGGAACTGGTTTGTGGCCTGTTTGGAAAGGTTTCCAGTCTGGGGGCTGTAAGGAGCCCTGAATTTGAGCAATTCGCCCTGAGCAGACGCCCTCATCTGTGCCCAGACCCCGCCCGGTCCCTCACAGCATCCCCCCGTTTACGGCCGCCGCCCTCCCCTTTATTCCCCGGCCGGGTTTTTGTGGCGCGTCCCCGCCCCCTCCTTCACACCGAGGGGCTGGGGTAGACCTAGTGTGGAGCTCCGATGCTCCGTCACAGTCACCAATGAAATAGTGCAAATGTTTGACATTAGAAGAAAACTCAAGAGTGATAAGAATAGCACAGAGGGAGCTGATAAATACAGAGTGATTGGCAGAAAGATCAAAAAAAGAATGCAAGTGACCAAGGAGAAATGGATTGTAAAACAATGCTCAAAGTGTAAAAATAATAAAAATAGCAAATGAGCCTTCCATGTTGTAAAAGATCTGATGAAAATGGACCACAGCCAATGCAATTTAAGACAAAGAAGGGAACAGACCTACAGAACAGACTTACAGAAGGAAGAGATATCAAGTGGTGAACAAACTACAGCTCTGATCTATACAAAGGGATATCCTAGTATCCTACCTAGACAGCCTAGATTCAACAGAGGTGGATGACTTTCCAATACTGCACGAAGAAGTGGAGACATCTGTGAAATCACTTAATAACAAAAAAGGCTACTGCCTAGCCGAACTGATGACATTTGGAGAAGACCTAGATATACACAACAAGACCTGCAACAAGATCTGGGAGACTGGTGACTGGCCATCCATGTGGACATGGTCATTAATAATTACACTGCCAAAAAAAGGCTATCTGCAACCGTGTCAAAATTACCGGACCATAAGCTTAATTAGCCAGTCCATCAAAGTGATGTTGAAAGTCATATTGAACAAACTGAAACCACAAGTAGAGAATATCATTACTGAAGAACAGGCTGGCTTTTGTACTGGAAAAAGTATTACAGAACAGATTTTCAACCTTTGTGTTCTATATGAGGTGAACTTACAACACCATCAGGACACCTGCCATGTCCTTGTTGACTTCAAGAAGGTGTTTGAGAGAGTATGACATGAACCTGTCTAGTCAACAATGAAGAAGTACAAGGTTGATCATAAGTTTATTCTTAGCATTTAACAACTGTATGCAAAGGCCAACAATTCAGTTCTCATCAATGGCACAATAGGAAAGTGGTTTTGCATTGCTGTTGGAGTCCAGCAAGGTTTCCTTTTTTTGCCCACACTGTTCAACATATACTTGGACTGATGCCCTAAAACAGTGTTTCTTAAACTTTTTAAGATGGAGGAACACCAAACAATAATTTTTTTTTTTGGAGGAACACCAAGGACTTTTTGCTGAGCAAAAAAAAAAAGAGGCCGGGGGAAAGTTATTGAGCAAAACTAAAAAATGGGTCAGGAGGAAAGTTGTTGAGGGGGAAAAAAAAGTCACCTGTCCCTTTCAAAGTGTCCATTTTGAACTCTGTTGTTCTCTGTGGCACACCTCCAACTGCCTTGTGACACACCCATGTGCCACGGAACACAGTTTAAGAAACACTGCCCTAGAAGACCACATATGTACAATCAGCATTAGCGAGTGAACAGTCTCAGATCTCTGGTTTGCTGATGACATTGACAGCCTGGCAGATAGTGAAGATAAACTTGACAACCTTGTGAAATGATTGGGGGAAATCATCACTGATAAAGGAGCAAAGGCAGAAATTCTGGCAAGAACTGCACAAAGAGCAGCAGCAGCAGCAAACCTAAAGCCAATTGTGAAGGAACAAGACCATTTCTTGGGGTGTGTCTAGACTACATGGCTCCGTCGACGGAGCCATGTAAAGTAGTTTACCTGACATAGTCAACAAAGCGGGGACAATCAGCTGATCTGGCACAGCACGGCAGTCTAGACGCGGATCGGTCAACAAAGGAAGCCTTTGTCGACTGCTCCGTTATGCCTCGTGTTGTTATACCTTGTGAAACGAGGTTTACCGGAGCGGTCGACAAAGGCTTCCCTTGTCGACCGATCCGCATCTAGACTGCCGCATTGTGCTGGATCAGCTGATTGTCGGCACAGTGTGGCGACCATTTTTATTTTAATGAAGTGGGGATTATTTAAATCCCCGCTTCATTGACTATGTCGGGTAAACTACTTTACATGGCTCTGTCGACGGAGCCATGTAGTCTAGACACACCCTTGGAGTCCAAGCTAAAACTGCCACACGCACTGGTCATGTCCATTTTTCTGTATGTGTGTGAGACATGTACCCTTCCAACAGAACTTGAACAGAAAATACAGGTAGTAAAGAGGAGATACTTCTGTAAAATCCTGGGCGATACTTTGACCATATCATCAATTAAATGGTCTGCAAAATAATCACCCAATGTGCTGGGTCATATGGAGACCTCCTGATGGCCGCAAAGACGCACAAGATGAAGTGGTATAGCCATATAACAAAAGCATCTGGCTTATCCAAGATCATCCTCCATGGGACAATACAGGAGAAGAGAATGAAAGGTAGACAGAAGGAGAGAGACTGACAAAATGAAATAAGTGGACAGGAATGGTATTTGCACTGGCATATAATCATCAGTGGAGTAGACAATTGGTTGATTGCTCATCAGTTAAAGTGCCCAACAACCAGTGAGGTTATGGGAGTGATGATGATGATGAGGAGTAGTAGTTTGTTTTAGGGTTTCCTGTTCTTTCAATTTAGTGCTCTGAAACCCCCCAGGACTGTCTATTATTTCTGCTGTGATTTTCTAGTACTTTCTGATGCTCTTCTGGATTCTTCAGCTTTTCTCTGAACTCTCTGAATTAAGCTTTCAAATTCTGCAATCCAGCAAATCAATAGATGATATCCGGGCTTCATGAAGTTCTTCACAAGACCTCCATTAAATTCCTTGGTCCAGTATTTTACTTACTGGGAGTTTTGCCTGACTGTTTTGAGCAAAAGAGAGCTGTAAGATGTGGTCTTTAAGGAATACAATATAATGAAAGTTTACAAGTGGTGTGCTAGTTTCAAAATATCTTTCCTTCCTTGCAAAACTATATAATAATGTGCCCTAAATTTTCAAGACTGTAACAGTGTGAACTATTAGGTTCAATTTAGGTCCTAGCTTAATTCATTTAGTGTTTTGTTTAGTATTATAGCATTATATTTAATTGGTCATGACAAATAACATCCTCTGTGGAAGTATAACATGGATAATGATGTTTAGGAAACTGTTCCTTCATTAAAATGTGGCAGATAAATCAATTTGAATATTTCATGCTAAACTGTTCTGTATTAATCATTCCACATTATAATACTAGAATATTAGAACTGTAAGGAACCTTGAAAGGTCATCAAGTCCAGTCCCCTGCCCTCAAGACAAGACCAAGCACAATCTAGATCATCCCTGACAGATATTGATCCAATCTCCTCTTAAAAATCACCAATGAGGGAGATTCCACAATCTCTCTAGGCAGCTTAATCACACTGACTGTTGTGAAGTTTTTCCTAATGTCCAACCTAAACCTCCCTTGCTTCTTGCCCTATCATCAGACATTAAAGAGAATAGTTTTTCTCCATCCTCCTTGTATTTACGATAGAATCATAGAATACTAGAACTGGAAGGGATCTTGAAAGGTCATCAAGTCCAGTACCCTGCCTTCACGTCAGGACCAAGCATCATCTAGATCATCCCTGATTTATGGTAGATTTCTGGTTACTTAAGGTCATAAAGTTGAATTTTACCTAGAAACCATATTGTTTGTGAATATGTATGTAACCTGTGGAATGTGTGTGAGGTGTGAATGAGAAATATCTAATCAAAAGCAGTTTAGATCTGTTACCTTTTGAGGCAGACAGAGATCCTGCAAGCAGATAAATTAACTGAGAAGCATCCAGAAAAACTCTCAATCTCTCAGACAAAATGCAATATCACAGCAGAAACCTGGGACCAGTTTAGAGAAAGTAAAGCCTCCTGCAGATCCGAAGGGATCTCCCAAGGAACATCATGGTTGAGTCTCCCGGAAGCTGATGCCTGGCCAGCACTCCAGCCACCAGTGAAATCAAAAGTAATCGCACTTGCAGCCTTCCTCCAAACTGCCAGCATGAATGATATGTGTGTGTGTATCCCTTTACTGTTAAGAATCTGTACCAGTAAACAACCCCAAAAGCAATACTGATCCAGCACACCCTTTGTCCAGGTTTGTTCCTCAGCAGGTCTGAGGAAGTGCAACATTCAGTGCTGGAGAATGTGGGCAGCAAAGGGTTAATTTGGACTCGATAAGTATCTGACAGCAGGTGGTGTTCCCATTCTCAACTGCCACACAGGTAGGCTAGCAAGCCCAGGTTGTGTTGAGAGCCCTTGTTTTCTGGCTGCCATATGGGTTGGTCGACTGCTTAGGTAGTACCAGACGCAGGGGGGGCATAGGATAAACACCATGCTGCTGTTCAGTAACGGGAAAAGTAACAGCATTTGAGGAAGGGTGGGTGTCTTTCTCTCAGTCTTAGCAGTCCCAGGTAGTGTTGGGACTCCCTTGTATTTTTGGCTACCACAGTGTGTAGGACACCATGTCCCCAGGTGGTGACAGCACCAAGAGAAGGGGGAGAACTGGGTACACCATATCCCTGTTTGGGAATGGTAAAGGTGAATGAATAGAGGCAGAGAAATGGGAGTGAGGTGCAGTGAGCCGCTCCTCACCCCTCTCTGCATGGCTGCAGAATTTAGGCACAGATTCCAGGAGTCCCGGAGTGATTGGAGGAGTGTAAGGAATGCAATTTAGATCCCTAATAAAAGTGACATCCTGAAGGACGAGCAAGTAAGGGGGAAAAAAAGAGTAAAAGTTAACTCTACAGAGTTAATTTTGGAAGGGAATTGAGCAGTTAAAATGTTGTAAAAATGTTAAAAAGGAAAAGTATTCTTGGTTTCTTTGCAGCCTTTCTGAGGGAAAAATGGGTCCTTTTCCTGAGGAATGTCTGTAAATAATCCAGGCAAAGAGACAATCTGATTTAAATATTTGGCTATGGAAACTTTTGTTAAATTTGCTAAAAGGAAATAAGGGGTTCTATGGAAATTTAACTGCTCAAATGCATAAAGGAAAATGCAATCTAAGCATTGTAGGTTTGTGAATCTGTTTTATAGACTTCAAATGAATTGATTTTGTTTTGTTTTCGATGATGCCCTTTCATTTAAAGTTGCAAACTGACAAGACACTTTTTGCCAGACACAGATAACTAGTGCTGCTTGTCTTTGTATTTGACATTTAACCCTTAAGGTACTTTAATGCTTTATAAGGTTTCAATATCTTGTTATAGACCAAGATGTGGCTGGTACTTGGGGCAGCCAAACTCAAAAAAATGAGGATGGGTTCTGGATTTTTTGGGGGGAGTAACAAAAATCAGACTGTTACTTTGATAAGGGTACATAAAATCTGTGAGACACCTCATGTACTCCAGCAAGAAGCCATAATGGGTTGTGTTTTTGCTGTGTGCTTTGGAAACTGTACTTGAAAGTGAAAAGTTATCGGAACTCTGGAAGTTCACTGTGTCCCTTTTTAAGGCTGAGTCTCTCGGTTGCTGATAACTTTGGATCTGAAAGCAAGCCAGAAAGTGTGTGTGTTTCAGGATGTTATGGGCAGTTCTAACCCTCCATAAATGACAGTACAAAGGGGTTGGGGAAGGTTAGTATACCTGGCTCGTGTTCTGGCCCTCTGGAGGAGAGAGTTAGCAGAGAGAGTCGAATCTGAGAATGCAGGGGGGCAGGTTAGCCCCAAGTAGGGAAGGAGGATGGGTATGCACAATGCTGAAATCTGAAAACAAGGATAGAAGGGGTCTGCTATTATTCATGATACTCCTACCTTTTAATTTAACCCCCCCCCCGCCCCAGGATAAAGGATAAATTAAGAACTGTTCAAAGATTTCAAGAGGGTATAACACACACACTGTTCTCAGAAGTAAATTGTCCAAATAAAAGGCATGGTATATAACAAGATATTTATAAGGACCCACTTGTAAGAAATTTGATGCTAATGTTACTGTTTAACATGAGAATAAATTCAATGTTAATAAGTAACCCTGCAACATTGTATATGATTCTCTTTTGAGAAGAGAAAACCTTTTGGGCTTGCTGGAATGGTTACTGGCAAACACCTAGTGCTAAGGAAAGGAAAATCACTATAGCAGTAAAGCTTCTCAGTTACTACCTGTGAATAAATTTAGAGCTTCACAACAGACTATTAAAAATCTGGTGTGCTGTATAAGAGGGAAACTGAGGCATACTACCCCATAAATTTAATAATTGAGCAGGGGGATAATTTATCTTGAACCCACAGAGGGAGGAAGTTACTGAGGCTTGGCTGGTTTACAGAACAAGCATAGGTAATTATTGGGTAACAGCAGGCAGATAAAGAAATCAGCAAGAATACTTGTAAAGGAAAGGAGTATTATAAGATATAATGTGCCACCCCAAGGAGGTAGGAAAATGTTCTTTTTGTCTTTCAGAACATCAGAAAGAGCTGGTACCAGCTGAAGAGCAACTAAAAAGGCCATGGTTCTACTGTCGTCACAAAAAAATCGTGTTCTGTTTTTATGTCTAAGTTTGTCTTGTCTTGTGGTATGTGCATTGGGTTACGTCTAGACTGCAAGTTTCTTTCGGAAGAAGTTTTTCCAGAAGAGATCTTTCGGAAAAACTTTTTTTGAAAGAGAGCCTACACCGCAAAAACACAACGAAAAAGCGATCTGCTTTTTCAAAGGATAGCGTCCACATTGATTGGACACTATCTCACATATAAGGCCATCTGGAACCAGTTCAGGCAGGGCATTAGGTCATCAGTAGCTTCCGAGTGCTGTTGCCTAAGGCTAGCTGAGATGCATGCTTAAAGGGACCCCCTGGACAGCCATTTCTCCGCTTCTGCTGCATGCTTGCCTACTTCTCTGAGGGACAGCAAAGCTTTTGCAGTGCATGCTCTGGTTGCCCAGCTTTTGGACACCACAGCATACTCCTAGCCATGAAGCCAGAGCTGCCTCTGGGTGTGTGATGGCTGCACACTGCCATGCTGCAGTTTCTGCAGTCTGCCTTCATGACCCTGCACGAGTTCGACACTGAAACCCTTTCCTTGTGTGCGGGAGCAAGACCCTTTCAACCGTACCCCACACAGTGGAGAGATGATTTTGGAGGCTGGACACCAGTTCTGACTTGTGGGACCGGCTGGTTATGGAGTGGTGGGATGAACAGCAGTGGCTCAAACTTCTGCACGTGGAAGGCCACCTTTATGGAGCTGTGTGCCTGGTTCGCCCGTGCCCTCTGATTACGGGACACCCACCTGCAGCCCACCATCCATTTGGAGAAGCAAGTCCCCATTGACATCTGGAAGCACGTCACTCCAGACAGCTACCGGTAGATGGGCAATCAGTTTGGCATGGGAAAGGCCTCTGTTGGGGCCCTCCCCATGGAGGTAAGGCACTCTTGGGCTACAGTCCCTGTGGGGAGGGAGGGGGAGGCCTAGAAAGGGGGACCCTAGGGAAAGGGGGTTGGGCTGGGGGTGGGGGAGAAGCCCTGTCCCTGGGGGGTTGTGCCATTCTGCCCTCACACAGCCCTGCTGCTGGGGGTGGGAGGCAGCCTCATACAGGATGGCTCCTGGAGTGCTTGAGGGGAGGGGAGGGAAGAGGGTGGGCACCTCCTAAGGGCTGAGGCACTCCCTCTCATTCTCTGTTTTGTGAGTTCGTCTCCTTCTGCAGGCTGTGAGTGCCATCAACTCCATGCTGCTGTGCAGGGTCATCTGCCTGGGAGAGCGGGACACAGTCATTGCAGGATTTGGCGCCTTGGGGTTCCCCAGCTGTGGGGAGCAATTGATGGAACCCACATCCCAATTCGTGCACCACATTATCAAGCCACCCAATACATCAACAGGAAGAGCTATTTCTTGATGGTGCTGGTTGACCACCATGGACAGTTTCTGGACATTTTTGTCGGGTGGTCGGGCAGGGTGCACGATGCCTGTGAATTTAGAAACTCCAGCCTCTACCAGAAGCTGGAGGCTGCCATATTCTTCCCCCAGTGTGACTTTGGGGTTGAGGATGTGCAGTTGCCACTGTGCATCTTAGGGGAAGTGGCCTACCTCCTGTGGAAGAAAACATTGTCCTCACTCTGCGTTTGTAAGCAACAAGTAGCCAGAGGCAGTTTTATTACGAGCTGCAGCAAGGGAAAAACTGATTTGGATGGTGGGGGGGAGCTCCCACTCCCGAGGCAGCTCTTCAAATACAAGCAATTATGAAGCAGTTTATATACTGTCCATTAGATATAATAACAATAACAATTAGTCTCCTTTCCATTACAAACACCAATGGCTAACAGTTATTTTAGTTCCACCCAGATGCTCCTTATCTCAAGGTCCCTGTCAGAGTCAGCATTCTATCCTTATCTCCGTATGGAGGCGAGAGGCGAAGGCAGCATCTTATTACAGCTCTCGCGTTGTCACGAGTCAGAATTAGCCAGAATTTTCTTCCACACTCCTGATGCCTTGGCTGATGAAGCCAGACACTGGCCACCTGGACCCCAGCAGGTACCAATTCAATGACCACCTCAGCCAGGCCTGCATGCAGGTAGAATGCACCTGAAGGTGAGGTTCAGATGCCTTCTGACCTGCCTTGATGTGGGGGAGCACAACATCCCTGAGGTGGTCTCCACATGTTGTGTCCTCTACAACATTGTGGAGAGAAAGGGGGAGGCCTTCCTACTGGGATGGGAGGCAGAGGCCGAACGCAAAGGGAGGGCCTTCAAGCAGCCACACACAGCTGCCATCCGCCAGGCCTATCAGTTTGGGGTGCGCATCCAGAAGGCCCTGAGGGAGAGTTTCTCACTCCTCAGTAACTCTCCCCAGGACCTCCCCACTAGGGGCCTGTGCCTTGCTCCACTATCCCTTTCCCACCATAACCCCTCCCTTCACCCTTTCCCTGAACTCTTAGTAAACACACCTGTTTTGATTTGAACAAAATGAACTTTGTATTTTTTATAATAAAATGAACGGGGGAGGAAGGGGGCTGAAAACCTGGATGGGTGAGGGAGGAGGGGGGCTGAGAACCTGGATGGAGGAGGGGAGCTCAGGGCTGAGAGTGGTGCGTAGTGTGGCTAGAAGTGCCACCTTGGGTCTGGGGACCTCGGCAAACTTGTGGTTGGGTGGGGCCTGGGACAATAGGGAGTATACAGGAGGGGGCATAGGCATCACTTGGGGAGCAGATGGTGGGGGAATGGGCATAGTGGGGGGGGGGCAGGAGAGTGGGAGGCAGGAGCAGGGACAGCAGCCAGGTGTACCATCATTTCCTGCATGATGGCACACATGTTGTCACCCTGCCACACAAGCTGGTCCCACATGCAGTTCCATTACTCAGTGTCCTCATGGACCAGGGTTTGCTGCATGTCATTCAGGACACAGACAAGCTGCCTCAGGAGGTCCTCCTGGACCCTCGTGTGCTTGTGGCTTCCCCAGGATTGGGCGGCTGCTTCTGATGACGTAGATAGCCCCTCAGCAATGGCGAGTGTGGCTGTGGAGAATAAAGAGGGAGAGGCAGTCAGTCATCGGTGCAGACACTGTTTCTGATGCCGTGCCCTACTGTGTGAGCAGTGACCAAAAGTCCTCAGGCCAGAGGACGGGGATGTCCTGGGAGCAAGGCCATGCACAGCAGGCCCTGCCTCACAGGGACCCCGAGGTGACCAGGGGACCATGCTTCCTGCTCCTCCCTCCACCCCTGGTCCCATGCACAAGCAGGCAAGGGAAGTGTCCAGCACTCACCTGATGATCCCTCCCACCGTCAGAGGATGCACGCAACACGTCCAGGCCCTGGGGTACTGGCTCGAGGGTCAGAGTTGCAATGCTGGCCAGGTCCTCCTCCTCCTGCACCTGCTGTTCCTCCTCTTCCTCCTCCTCAGCAGCGAGCTCTTGGTGAGTGACGATGGGCATCTTGAGCCCTGAGTACAGCACCATGGGAAAGGGCTTCCCCACCCCCCAGGCTCTGGTGGAGCTCCTGGAAATAGGGGCAAGAGTGGGATTCTGCCCTGGAGTGAGAGCTGCACTCCCTGGCCCTGGTGTAACCCTGGCAGAGCTCCTTCATCTTACTCCTCACTTACTTCGGAGTCCTAGGTAGGTGTCCTCTTTCTGCCAGGCCCTCTGCCATCTGGCCATAGATGTCGGCGTTCTCCTCCCCGCACAACTCGAGGAGGGAGAGGAGCTCCGCTTCGAACCAGGATGGTGCACGGCGTTTGCTGCCCCTGGCTGGGTCCTGGGAGCCCTGGTGGTGCTCCCTGTGAGGACCAGGGGAGTCTGGGGGGGGCTTGAGGCTGGGCCATGGATCCAAATCTGGATGGCAGTCAGAGCTGTGCAGTAAGTTGCAGCTCCCAGGCCTGGCTTTCTGCCACAAGGCTTGTCACAAGTGCCTGCAGCTGTAAGTGCTGGCAGGAGACAGGAACTATAGACTTCTGATGACTTTGGATGGAGTGGCCACCAGAGCACCTGTGTTATTTCCTGGAGGCCCTCTTTCACATCCACATACACCTTTTTCCAAAAAAGCTTTTTCGGAAAAAGACTTCTTCCTCGTAGAAAGAGGTTTACTGATGTTGGAAAAACCCTTCCATTCTTTCAACTTTCTGTGAAAAGAATGCAAGAGCAGTGTGAACGTAAAGTTTTTCCAGAAAAATGGCCGTTTTTCCAGGAAAAAATGCTGCAGTGTAGACATAACCTTGCTAGCATTGTTGCTATGTATTTTTTTTTTTTTGAAAGGAGAAGACATTTTAAGTAAAGCAGAAGCTGGAGAGGGGAGGGGGAAAAAAACTGTTCAGCAAGTGAAAAAAAGGATTGGGCCCAGAAAAACACCAACTCTGAGAGGACTTAGTGGGAGAGATGAAAGAAAAAGTGCAGGCAGATGTTTGTGTCCATAAGGGAATATGTTGACCGACAGCCACATCCAACCAGATATAGAGAATTAGCAGCATCTGAAAAAGAAAACTATTCTCGGGGTTTCAGCTTTATCCCCAGCACAGAGATTAAGTTATTTTCATGGGTTAGAACCCAATAGGTACGTCCTGAACCCATTGCAATAATAACTCTGGGCTTCCATGTAGCAGCTTTGACATCTAAATACATAACTTGCTTACCAGTCTATCCAGGTGTTACAGCTGGAAGAGCATGTGTTGTTTCCCATTGCTGTCCTTGTATGCATTTTAAAAATGGGAACCTTCTTTGGTCCACCTATTATTCATTTGCCACACCACCTCGGGCAGATGGTCATCCCACCCCTTCCATTGGTCCTTACAAGCAAGGTGCAGCATAGTCTTTAAAATTCCATTACTGTGTTCCACTTTTCCAGCAGCCTGGGGGTAATAAGGTATGTGGAAAACCCACTTGATTCCTGTCTTTGTAGCCCATTCTTGCACAGCTCCAGCAGTAAAATGTGAACCATTATCACTCTGAATTTCCCTTGGAGTCCCATGCTGAAATACAATTTTTCATTGCAATCCCAGTAAGGTACTGTGGGTGTTAGCTTTGCCTATTGGCTACACCTCTACCCATCCTGAATAAACATCTACCATTACTAGCACATAACAGGATCTCTGGGCTGCAGTTGGGAGGGGCCTGATGTAGTCAATTTGCCAGGCATTGCAGATATTTTTCTCATAGGACTCTGAGCTCACTGCTGCCATTCTTTCACAGCCACACACACTTCACATGCTCGAATTATGTTGCGTATGTCTAGCTCCAATTCCTCAATCTGTTGCATGTAATTAGTGATATGGAAATGATATGAGTAATCAAGGATGTGTAATAGATAAGGGGTGTGCTTGAATACTTAATGTACACAATCAGAGATTCAAAATGGATCTGAGGGCCTCCATGAAGCTGAAGGGAAGGGATAAAATCCAGTCAAATCCGGATTTTCCCGCTCAAAGTACTTTGCACTCAGTACAAATGGGGTTGCACTCATTTCTAATTTGTGCACCCAGCCCAAAATCTATGCACATGACCCACTAGATCTATGCACTCATTACGCTAGCTCTATGCACACAGCACTAAATTGATGCACCCAGTTTGCAACGAGTTTTCCTGCCTTGAAGGTAATAAAAGCTTCCTGTGAAGAGAGTTTGTGTTGGCTCTTTGGATCTGGACCAAAGGTGCGTTGCTGTTCTCATTGCTGCCACCTGCCTGTAGTGAAGGCTCAGGATAAGGACTTGGCACTTGGATTGACCGCAGCCTTCCTTTCATGTAACACCGTCTGGACTGTCCTCTGGTTTGTGTGATTATACCGAAGGGTTAATCACCTTCATACCGAGGAGAAGCCGCTGCCTATTGTGGACTTACCTACTTTGGGTTCCCTCACTGTTCTGTGCCGAAAGCCTGGAATAGTGCTTCAAGGGATCTCCTCGTTGTTCCTCTCCAAGGCTTTCTATTAGCCGACGGGTTGAAGGTCATGAGCAACATCTTCATTCCACAATCACCTCCACTTACTGGGAGTGTGTAATGTATATTCCTACCTTGTTTTAGGGGCTTTTCTCTTTTTCTTCGGGTTGGGGTTGGATTGGGCATTGGTTGTTATAAGTTTCATGCACTGCTGTTTCAAAATTTACAATATATGGTTTGGCCCTAAATTGGAGTCTGAGTGTTATTTATTTAAGGGAAAAATCACTGGTGATAGAGATACAGTAGGTTGTCAGCGGACCTAGCTTTTGGTTTCAATAACATCTTTGTTGAAAACAGAGCCTAAAATATTCCAAATGATTCCAAATTGATACGTTGCAGAGATCCCTGTTCACCAAATCCCCTTGTCTTTTAGCTACTGCCAGGGGGACTGAACTCCCAAATGTCCAATCTTCTCATGCCCCCACTTAATTAATATGTCCTGTGTTTGAGTACCTGTTGTAATGTTGTGAAGCTGAGCAGCCTCGTCAGCTTGATTATTAAACTTACAAACTTCAGTGTACGCGCTGTGGGCATCCATATAACCAATTTCAATGGATATGTTCTCTGCATGTTGTGCTAGGAGTTCCCATATTTCTGCCCCCCAAACTGGGTGATTGTGCTTGCTTCATCCAACAGCTTGCCACTCTGGAGCCCAGACTACCAGTCCATTTGCTACAGTCCATGAGTCAGCGTACACTATTACTCGGGGCCATTGTCTACAAATAGCTTCTTCTATTGCTAACTCTACTCCTTTAAGTTCTGCATACTGGCTTGACTTGCCCTCCCCCTCTTTCCACACCTTATGTCCTGAGTCAGTGTGAAGGACTACAGCTCGCGACCCCCACCCGCCTCCCGCCAGCTTGCATGAGCCATCCATGAAAAAGGCAGACTGCTTCTCCTCGCAGCTTAGTTCATCAAATGCCTTTGCCCATGATGCCAGTGGAGGCATATTCGTCTTGAGGGAATGGGCCGTGTTGCCATGTTGCCATTAGTTCTATTAACTGTGATGTACTTCCCTTACCCACTTTGGCCCAATCCTGTAAAAAGGCCTTCTGTTACCATGGGTTTTGAATGTGTATTGTATGTGGTGGTAAATACAAAATGGAGTCATAAATGAGTTCCATTTTAGGTGAAGAGGCAAAGGTCAGGGTTTCCCGCCTCAGGTTTCCCACCTAATCTCCACCTTGCACTCATTACTAGTCTGTGCACCCCATCCTAACAGTGTGCACACAACACTCTAAGGTTATGCACACCACCCATTATGCACTTGGCACCTCAGATCTGCACACACCCCTAGGTAATCTATGTGCACACGTCACCAAAGAAGTGCACTCACCCCTCCTCAGGTTTTCCTGCCTTAGAGGCAATAAAACCCTTTGGTTCTGGAGGTTCCGGTTGGTTCTTCCCTTGTGGACGTACTTACCAGATTGTGTGGAGTTAGTCTATTGTCTTGCCTGTCTATCCAAGTCTGTCTTGTTTAATATGAGAGGTTGATTAATTTGTGTCACCATAAGGATTATGGCAGCAAGTGTTTAGCTAGCTGGCTATTTCTGTGGGCCACCTGAGCGTGGTATATTCCCGCATTGAGGTATTAGGCCAGGAGTAGTGGCGGCTAGACCATCTTCGCTATCGCTTTTGGATTACGTGAGCGTGCTGAATAGCCGCTTCCCGTGACTCCTGTGAGTGACTGCCACCGAGAAGCCGAGGATCCTAAGGCGGACCGGTGTCTTAAGGCCTGGTGACCAAGGTTGAGGGATCTCCTCACCGTTCCTCCATTGCGGCTTTTCATTAGCCAAAGTGAGCAATGGTTGCATTATCAACTGACTGATTGTAAAGTATATTCCTATTGTTTAAGGGACTGTTCTATCTTCTGTCTTTTCTGAGTTAGGGTGGTTTACTAGCTGCCTGTCATTTTCTGTGTATGCTATCTAAATTTGTTACAATATATGGTTTGGCCCCAAATTGAGTGTCTGTCTATTATTTCAAAACTCCACCGGTGATTAGATACGGATTTCTCAAGCATATTTTGCTTCTGAAACAGGGACGATATAATAACTAGATAGTCAGAGCGAGCCTAGGTTAACTCAATTAGATCAAATTAATCGTTGCAGTGTTCCCTGTGCAACACTTCCACTTAATCCATGTTGAAGCTACTGGTCTTCCTTGGGGCTTTTCATTTCCAAATAGGGTTCCCAATATTGAGTACTTGGGAACAAGCTGTAATGGTACTGCCCCTACCATTCCCTCCACTGTACTGACTGCCTCATAGGTGGCTAGTGCCTGTTTTTCCAGGAGTGTATAGTTTTCCTCGCTACCTTTCCAGACCAGACTCCAAAATCCCAAGAGAATCCCTTGTGACTCCCCAGGAATCCTCTGCCATAAGCTCCAATACAGACCTGCTTCTGTGTAACCACTATACATCATAGCATTAGCTTGATCCCTCCAGGATCCTAAAGCCATTTATTTGGAAATAGCTTGTTTCAGGCTATTAAAAGCTTCCTGTTTCTTACTTCCCCATTAGGGAGTAATCAGACCCATGTGCAACACAGCAGCCAGGGAGGTAGCCATGAGAGACCCCAATGCTCCTCAGAGCCTCCCATGGCCACCAGTGCTCCTGCTGCTCCCTCAGCTGCCACTGGCCAGTGACATAGGAGAGCTACGGCCTGGACTGGTGCAGAGATCCCGTACCTTGTTGAGGTATGGGGGGAGGAGACCAACCTCCAGGATCTCCACATCAGAACAAGAAATGCGGAGGTCTCTGGCCAGATTTCTGCCAGCTGGGCCAACAAAGGCCACAACTGGACCCTGGACCAGGTCCACATGAAGGTTAAGGGAGCTCCAGTTTGCCTATGACAAGGCCAGTGAGCAAAGTGGATGCTCCGGGATGGCACTGCACACCTGCCGGTACCAAAACCAGCTGGTTGCCATCCTGGCAGGTGTTCCTTAATCCGGGTGCCCAAGGAAGAATGCCAGGAGCAGGCTGCCAACTAGGAGGAGTGCCTGGCTGACCAGGAGAAGTGCAGCTGACCAGGAGTAAAGAAAGGTCACCTGGAACCAGCTGGTGAGCCAGCATGATACCACGTGATCCTCCCTCACCTCAGTGATGTAGTGCATGGTGTCCTCCATGGAGCGGGCCATGAGCTATCTCCCCACCCCCCTGGCTTCCCCTTCTTATCCTCCAGGGGCCTCCGAGGCCCCAGAAGAGGGGGCAGTGGGACCTCTTGGGCAGTCAAAGCCTCCTGACCATCTGGAGGAAGGCACCAGTCCCAGCACCATCTCTGAGTCCCCTCTCTCTGCCTCCTTCCTCCCCCATTCCAGGTTCTTTACCAATCCCTCCCCTGTTCTATGTCACCCCAATAAACAGTCCTGTTGTTTCAAGAAACATGTCTTTATTATTTGCTCTTCTGGGGAGGGGGGAGGTGGGGAGGGAGGGCAGAGGAAGAGAGGGGTGGGGAAGGAAAGTCACACAGAGGCAATGCAGGGGACCTTTCTGGAGAGTCATGGGGGAAGAGTATCAGAACTGGGCTTGCATGAAATTCTCCTTCAAGACTTCCGTGATAAGCACAGCCACTTGATGTGCTCTCCTGATGGCACTGGTGTCTAGCTGCTCAAATTCCCTGGCCAGCCATTCAATCTCAGCCCTCCCCCGCCCCAGCGGAAAAATCTCCCTCTTGCTCTCACATAGGTTGAGGAGCACACAGCAGGCCGCTACCACAAAGGGGATGTTGTGCTCGATGAGGTCCAGATGGGTGACCTCCCCTTTAAATGGCCGAATGCACATTCCACCACCATGTGGCATCTGCTCAACCTGGTGTTGACTTGCTCCTTTGTGGGGCCCAGGATGCCCATGTAGGGCTTCATGAGCCCGGGAAGCAAGGGGTAGGCTGCGTTGCCCAGGATGATGATGAGCATGTCCACCTCCCCGACGATGGTGTGGTTGGGGAAAATAGTGCTGGTGTGTATATTTCGGAAGAGATAGGAATTCCAGAAGATGCAGGCATTGTGTGCCTTTCCCAACCACTTGACACTGATGTCAGTGAAGCATCACTTGTGATCCACACGGGCCTGCAGCACCATGGAGAAGTACCCTTTCCTGTTGATGTAGTCCAAGGCATGGTGGTCAGGGGCCAGGATGGGGATGTGCATACCATCTATGCTCCCCTGCAGTTGGGGAAGCCCATGAGGTAAAGCTGTCCACAATGCTGTCCACATTCCATAGAGCGATGACCCTCCGTAGCAGCACCTGGTGGATGGCCTTGGTACCTGCAGGATTTCCTCTTAAAGAACAGGTTCCCAACAGGGCATTAGCAGTCCGGCATGATGAGCTTCCAGAATATGATGGTGACACGCTTTTACATGGAGATGGCAAGTCACATGTGTGTGTCTTGTCACCTTAGGGCAGGGGCAAGACACTCACAGAGCTCGAGGAAGATGGCCTTCTGCATGCAGTTCTGCAGACACTGCTGATTGTCCTATCCCTGCATGATGATGTGGTCCCACCAGTCTGAGTTCATTTCCTGACGCCAGAACTGATCTTAGGTGGTGTGTAGGGGGTTTAAGGGCATGTGCAGCACCAGGAGTGCTTGGACTTGTGTGAGCAGGGTCTCTGGTCCACATTGGGGTTTGTCCTGCAGTTCCTGGTCCTCGTCCTGTTGGAGCAACATGTAGGCAGTCTGGACATACTGAACCATGAGGCCCTTGAGGCTACCACTGCTTTGCAGCAGCTCTGGCTCATTGGTGTGAGTGCTGTGCCATCTGCAAAGGCAACCAGAGTACACTGTGTTCCTTTTGTGTCCTGTGAAGGGGGAGGCAGTAGTGGAGTGGCATGTGAGACGCGGTCAAAGAGAGCAGCCCTTGAAAGCATGCGTTGCAGCTTGACTGACTAAGGAGCCACAGGAAGTATCCACCTTCTTGGTGCCTTCCCCAGAGTGCTTCCAGAGCCTCTAAGTCTGAGCCAGGCTCCAACCAGTGTGGACATGCTATTTTGGAATAATTCTAACTAATTTCGATGCTTCCCCATGGTGGGGACACACTATTTTGATTTTGTTAACTCAGGAGTTATTATGCTGATTTTAGTTATTTTGAAATAATTTCCTAATGTAGATATACTCTCAGGCTAAGTCTACACTACAGGGTTTTTGCGCAAAACCTGTGGAGCGTCCACACCTCAAGCGCATTTTTGCACAAGAATATTTACAGTAGGACGGCAGAACAGAGGGCTTTTTGCAGTATAGGTATACCTCTTTCTACGAGGAATAACTCCTTTTTGCGCAAGAGTTCTTGTGCAAAAAGGTGTGTGTGGACAGCAAACAGGGGGTTCTTGCACAAAAAGAGCCTATCAGAAAAAGCACAGGTGCTCTGATGGCCATTCTGTTACTGGCAATCAGAGCTTTCTTGCACAAGAGCGTCCATGCAGTGTGGACGCGCTTTTGCACAAGAAGTGTTTGCGGAAGATCTCTTCTGCAAAAAGCTTCTTGCGCAAAAAGCCTGCAGTGTAGACGTTTTAAATAGAACGGGTGGAATCCTGGTTCCACTGAGATCACGCCCTCTGCTATTAAGACTGAAATGGGCTGGAACGCAAAGCCATATCCAAGCAAATGGGATATCTCATGTTGAAGTAAATGTGAAAGGTCTGATTGTAATCAACTTTTTAGAAATTGTGCTTTTCTTCCTCTTACCATATCTAAGGGGTATATTTTATGTTTTTTGCCATTTTGTATCTCAGCATGTAGTCTAGCTTAGTGAGATTTTGAGCTCTATTATAGATGGTTTCATTCTGGCAGACTATTTTTAAGGCCTTCCACTATAATGGGAGCCTCCCATCTGACTGGAGGACTCAGATGCCTGACTCTTTTCACTGCTACGATGATAACATAAGAACAGCCAGACTGGGTCACACCAAAGGTCCATTTAGCCCATATCCTGTCTTCCAACAGTGGCCAATGAACCGAACAGGTAATGAACCGAACAGGTAATCATCAAGAACCACTCCTTCCCCATTCCCAGCTTCTGACAAACAGAAACTAGAGGCGCAGTTCTTGCCCATCCTAGAAAATAGCCATTGATGGACCTAACCTCCATGATTTTATATCACTCATTTTTTAACTCTGCTATTGTCCTGGCCTTCACAACATCTTCTGGGCTATGTCTAGACTGCATCCCTCTGTCGACAGAGGGATGCAAATCAAGCACATTGAAATTGCTAATGAAGCAGGGATTTAAATATCCCGTGCCTCATTAGCATAAACATGGCCACCGCTTTTTTTCGAAATGGAGTTTTTTCGAAAAAAAAGTCAGTCTAGACACGGATCTGTTGAAAATAAAGCCTTTCTCGACAGATCCTGTATTCCTCAAAAAATGAGGCTTACAGGATCTGTTGAAAAAGGCTTTATTTTCAACAGATCAGCGTCTAGATTGCCGGGGTTTTTTTTGAAAAAACTCCGTTTCGAAAAAAGTGGCGGTCGTGTTTATGCTAATGAGGCATGGAATATTTAAATCCCTGCTTCATTAGCAATTTTGATGTGCCTAATCTACATCTCTCTGTCAACTGAGCGGTGTAGTCTAGAGACACCCCTGGAAAGGAGTTCCACAGGTTGGTTGTGCATTGTATGAATACTTCCTTTTGTTTATTTTAAACCTGCTAACTTTTAATTTCATTTGGTACCTGTAATCCTTGTGTTATAGGAAGGAGCAAAACGCTTCTTTATTCACTTTTTCCACACCAGAAATGATTTTATAGACCTCTATCATATCCCCCCTTAGTCATCTGTTTTCCAAGCTGAAAAGTCCCAGTCTTATCAATCTCTCCTCATATGACAGCTGTTCCACATCCCTAATAATTTTTGTTGCCCTTTTCTAATGCCAAGGTAACATTTTTGAGATGAGGCAACCACATCTGCATGCAGTATTCAAGATGTGACCGTATCATGGATATTGAGGCATAAGATATTCTTTGTTTTATTCTCTATCCCTTTTTTAATGATTCCTAACATTTTGTTTGCTTTTTTTAACTGCTGCTGCACATTGAGTGAATGTTTTCAGAGAACTATCCACAATGACTCCAAGATCTTTCTCTTGAGTGGTAACAGTTAAAATAGTGCCATTATTATAAAATAATTTTATATGTAGAGTTGGGATTGTGATTTCCAATATGCATTACTTTACATTTATCAGCATTAAAATTCCTCTGTCATTTTGTTGCCCGGTCACCTAGGGTACGTCTACACTGCAATGCTATTTCGGCATACCTTTGGTATTCCGAAATAGCTACCCTGCGTCTTTTGAACGCGTCCACGATTGCGAAATATAGTGGATGCACTATTTCAGCATCCCTGTAAACCTCATTGCATGAGGGTTAATGGATGTCTCAAAATAGTGTTTTATTTTGAAATTTGATGCTGTGTAAATGTGCCAAATTTTGAAATAGCCTATTTCGAAAAAGAATCAAAATATGATACGCAATTTGCATAGCACAACTTGCATATCTTATTTCAAGCTAAGGGTGCAATGTAGACACACCCCTAGTCACCAGTCATGATCATATTTTTGACTGATTGCATTCTATGCTTGCTAATGGGTAGCATGACAGCAGTCCAGACAACAGAACAGAAGTGAAGCACCTCAGAGGATGCATAGCTGCAAGGCTATGGTTGTAGTCCATGGTTGTAGTTTCATCTCAGTTTCCAAAACTGTGTGCCTTTTTAAAGTCTGATTGATATTAATGGGATTTTTTCTATCCAGTTCAATGGTCTTTAAATCAGACCCAGACTGGGAATGCTGAGAAGCTGTAAATTTGTTTCTTTCGAGAAGACACTATACTGTGCATACATAACTTTGCAGCATTGCTGCCAAACAAGCACTGCAGCTCTTTGTTGTTAGAACTGAGAATATACAATAGTTACAGACTATTCAAATGGCCTTTATCAGGACATCATAGATATTAGAATGTCTTGTCATATTTCACGCAGCCTGAGAAGATTAGTTTGGGTGCCAATAAAACATTGGAGAAGCTTTGAGGCTTTTTCCTTCTATCACTTAATGCTTTGGAAACTGCAGAAGCTGGGAAGGAGCAACAGTGTACAGACCCTGAACATCTCAGACAAGTAAAGAGATATATGGATCCTCTTTTGAAATTGGAGAGAGAGTTGTAGTGTTTCTGGAAGACAGTAGCAGATAAGGATAGGCCCTGGAGTCTGTTGGAATGAGGGCATGGAAGAAGAGGAGGAAAGGGTGGCCTTTGACTGACCTTAAGCAGAATTGAAACTGTCTATCCAATCTGAAAATGGCAACATTTTCTGCAAATGGCACATGGCATAGATATGAAAAGCAAACTCTGCAATTCAAAGAGTTAATGATTTTATTTTTTCCTATCTTGCTCATGCAGGCAATGAGTTCTCGCATTACAATTTATCCACCAAGGCTTTACAATATCACTTGTGGTAGACGCTGATATCAGGGCTACGTCTACACTGCAGGCTTCTTGCGCAAGAACCTTTTTGCGGAAGAGATCTTCCACAAAAAGTTCTTGCACAAGAGACCGTCCACACTGCATGGACACTCTTGCACAAGAAAACTCTGATTGCCATTAACAGAATGGCCATCAAAGCATCTGTGCTTTTTCCGCTGTTTTTGAGCAAAACCCCGTTTGCCGTCCACACACACCTTTTTGTGCAAGAACTCTTGCACAAAAAGGCTTATGCCTTGTAGAAAGAGGAATAAGTCTTGTGCAAAAAGCCCTCTCTTCTTATGATGTACTGTAAATTTTCTTGTGCACAAACGCACTTGTAGTGTGGATGCTCTGCGAGTTTTTGTGCAAAAACAGCCATTTTTGCGCAAAAACTCTGCAGTGTAGACATAGCCCTAGTGTGTTCTTTTTCCAGTAGTTCTTCAGAGTCAGTTCAGTTCCAGCCAGTTTCATAAGACTGTTTCTATTTGTCACACAAATTAGAGATTGACCTGAAATAAAATCCCACTCTAAACATCCACACACTTGAGAAAAGTTTTGACCTGATCCACTATCCCTTAGAGTCTTTTCACAGATGTCAGCATGGCTTGGATCAGATTTTTCCATCCTTATGCTTTTTAAATAAAATCCTCATTCTTGCACAGTCTAGTTGAGTTTACTGAGCTGATTTGCAAGAAAAGTACTATACAGGGTAATAGAAGGTATCTGAATATGACCCCTTGTCTTTGTCTTCAAGCTTCTATTACTGACACAATTTTTTTCAAAGTCAAATTCTGCTGCTTTAATAGGCTTTCTTTCACTCTTCTTTCCCCCACCACCATTTTTTCAGTTACTTTTATTTCTTTAAGCTGAAATGTGTACTTTTCTCCTCTGGTTATGAGCCATTTTTATATTGTCTATTTAAAATATCATTGTGACTTCCATATACTTTTTCATTGTTGAGGGATGTAATTATATTAGTGTTTAAATGGCCAACATTATTCTGAAATGTAGCTCATTATTTTCTTACCACCTTTGTTATCTGTTCTTCAGCTATTTAGTGGCATTTTTACATGGATTGGCAAAGCTGATCCTGCTCTCTTGGAACTTAATGAGAGTTTTGCGCTGATTTCACTGGGAGCCCCTGGGTTTGTTTGTAAAAGTTCTCTCTCATGTACCATGATCCTGAAAATGTTCATTGCACCAAAATCAGAAATAAGGCATATTTCCCATTTGTATAGTCCTGTTCACACGTCTGCAAGGAGAAATAACTTTATTCATGCTGCATTAATTTGCTAGTAATTAAAGCAAAATCTCTCAGGAACATGTCAAGGTCATACACATTCACCTTGAAGTGAAGGTTGGCTGTCGGTCAGAGCCTGGGAGCTCTGAATTTACTTACTTTCACGCCCGGAACTCCATTTCACATGAAGGGGTGGGGCTGGTGAGCTGTGAAATTGCTCATGACAAGAATGGAGCAGCTGGGGGTACAGCATTGCCTATCTAGAGACAGAGCTGCAGCGAGAAATGCAAGTCTGACCTACTGTCTATGCTACTCAGTTATTCTATTGCTCCAGAATGGTTTATCATGTTAGTAATGAATGCATCTAGAACCATACATAATGTTCCTTTCAATCCACACACTCATCTTTCAAGTATTTGACAAATTGCTCCTGAGTCTAAAGACTATTAAATCCTCCAGAATTACAGTCATGCCTTCACATGTGTGTCTGACATTTCTTATGGGTTTTTGTTCAATGGTGCAGAGTACATAAAAAGAGCTAGTTGCCAGGTGGATATAATCAAGTTGTTAAAACAGATGCGAATTGAAAAGTAAATGAATATTTATTCTGTATTTAATATCTGGGCCATTGGTTCTTTTTTAGAACTGTTCCCCATGACACTTATTTCATCCTCTCCTGACTTGTAGCATTAGATGTTTTCTTCTATTGTTAGTTTTTACTTGTTCATTATGGAAAGCTCAACTTCCTTGACTGTGTTACAGTAATGTAAAGAGGCTCTATCCAAAACCAGGATTCTCCTGTGTGATGCACCAGGCATACTCAGGGTTAGATATAAAAGAGCTTATGGTCCAGCTAGTCTCACAAGACAAAGGGTAGAGGAAAAGCAGTATTAGCCCTAAGTTATAGGTGAGGAGCTGAGACAGAATAGAGGTGAAATGGCCTGGCCAACCTCAGCCAAATATTCTGCATCAGAGCAGGGAATCAAATCCAGCTGTCTTTAGCGTAAATCAGTGCCTTCCCCACAGGCCCCCACCTTACTTTTATCTCCTTGAATTTGTTTTTGTAACAATCTTAGCAAGTTTTTCTTTCATGTTTGCATATATTGATGTCAGACACAGGATGTCTTCTGTCACACTGAGAGTATGTCTACACGACAGAGGTTTTTTTCAGAAAAATGGCCGTTTTTTAGAAAAAACTTCAATTATGTCCACACTGCAATTGCATTCTTTCAAAAGAAAATTGAAAGAACAGAAGGGTTTTTCTGACATTGGTAAACCTCTTTCTATGAGGAAGAAGACTTTTTCTGAAAGAGCTCTTTCAGAAAAAAGGTGTGTGTGGACAGGGAAGAGGGAGTTCTTTCACAAAAAGAGAGAAAAGGAAAAAGTAGAGGTGCTCTGGTGGCCATTCTGCCCATAGTAATCACAGCTTACATGAGAGAGAGCATCCATTCAGTGTGGATACTACCTTTCAAAAAAGCAGATTGCTTTTTTGATGTGCTTTTGCAGTGTGAATGCTCTCTTTTGGAAGAAATTTTTTTGGAAGATCTCTTCCAAAAAAGCTTCTTCTGAAAGAAGCCTGCAGTCTAGACATAGCCTGAGATAGGAAGATATCTGACCAAGTAAGGAACAACTGGTTTTTGAAAGGAGCACTACCCAGCTCAGACTGTAACCACTATGGAAGTTACATCAGGATGGAAGATAGAAGTGGGTCATGAGCACATGCAGAACTTTGGCAAGGATGTAGTGTTATACTTGGTTCACAACATCATTTACCACTTTAATAATGGTTTCGCAGAAATGGCCCCTTCCTTTTTTTTTCCTGTTGGTCAAAATGTGAAGCAAAACTCCTATCTGGCAAACACTTACACATGTTTAACTTTGCACATATGATTTATCCCAGAGTAGTCAATGAGCCCATTCCTGTTCATAAGTGATTGTGGGAGAAGAGCCTAAACTGTTAATATTAGTAAAATCTATGATGCTGAGCAATGTAGAAAGCTTTTTTTAAAAGACTGTGAATATTGCTCTGTTGCAGTGTTCCTTATGTGAGTGTAGCTACTATGTGTCTCTTATAGAGGAAATGTCTCTAAATTGCTACGATGGGCAACAGCTTCAGCAAAAGAAATCAACTGGTTTAAATACAAAAATTGTATCCAGTTTGCAAGCTATACAATGTGCTGAGGCCTGTGCTGGAATACATTTGCTGGAGAATATATTTATATTGAGATCATTTAGGATGCATCTACACAGCAGGGATTAACTCGAAATAAGCTATGCAAATTGAGCTACGTCAATTGTGTAGCTTATTTTGAAATAGCTTATTTTGAAATAGGGAGCGTCTACACAGCACTTATTTCAAAATAGAGCACTCGTCCTCTAACTTCCCTTATTCCTTGTATAATAAGGGTTACAGGAGTCAGAGTAAGAAGTCCTCCAGCTTGACCGTATTTTGACACTATTTTGAAATAACTGCCTGGTATGTAGATATGGACTAAGTTATTTCAGAATAGCGCTAGTTATTTCGAACTAGTGTTGCAGTGTAGATGTACCCTTAGGGTGCATCTTCACAGCAACATTATTTCAGAATCATGGACTTTATTCTGAAATAACTCTGCAAGCATCTATACAGCAATTCCATTATTTTGAAATAATTTAAAAATAACGGGTGGCTTATTTTGGATTCTGCAAACCTCATTCCACAAGGAATAACTCCTCTTCCGAAATAGCTATTTTGAAATAGTGCCTGTATAGACAGGGCAGCTGGTGTTATTTTGAAATAAGGGTCCTCCAGCCATTCCCACTTGCCCTGCTGGCCTCACTGTCTACACTCAGCGAAACTTTGTAGTCCCCCTCTTCTCATGGAGCCCTTAAAGCTGCAGCCTCAGGAGAAAGGGCTCATAGCTAGCTCCGCAGCAGGACAGCAGGCCCTGACAGCCCGGAGCCACCCAGCAGCTGCCACAGCCTCAGATTTGGGCCACAATGAGTAACTCTGCTGCTCCCACCCAGCTCTCCACTGCTCCCAGGGAGCAGTCTCCCAGCTCTCAGGAGCCTACCCAGGATGCAAAAGATGGCCCTAGTCCCAGAAGTAACATATTAATTATTTCCACCCTGGGCCCTGCATTGGCCTAGGAACTACCCTGCCTAGAATCCCCAGTTGAGATCATGGCCCCATCATGCACTGGATGCTGTACAAAACACTTGCTGAGAGAGAGAGAGATTAAGTGACTTGTCCAACGTCACAAACCAAATCAATGGCAGAGCCAAGAAAAGAATGCTGATTTCTCAAATCCTTGTCCAGTACTCTGACTATAGACCATTTCCCTACAAATATGTTTTCCACTTTATGTCCATTAGAGATGTACCTAAGTGGAGGCCTCCCAAGCTGGGGAGAAGTTGGCCACTTTTTCTCCCTTTGGAGTGTAAAGGTAGTTGAGTGGACCAGAGAAGCTGGCTCTCTCTTTTGTTGTTTGGTTGAATTTGAGAACTTGGAAAGAAGTGGAGGCTATTTTCGTTTGGATGAAATATCGTATAAAGGAAAACTGGAAGTTATCCCTGAGCTAACTAAATTCTGTTGCAAACCGATGCATCTACACAGATAGTAGGATAAGACCACTGACTTCTAAATTGGCCCACAATCATTACAGCTAGTTCTGCAGCAGGACATGAGATTTCTTGCTGAACTGAGAAATTATTTTTAAAATGAGATAAATATTGTGCAAAGATAAATATTCTTCACTCACATATGCAGAACCTTTCTAGTTATGCCATTTCTATTGTTTAGGTTCTTTCTACAGCAACATATTTTTGGCTCATTATTATAATTTTTTTAAAAAACACCCAAACCACACTATCTGGCACATAATAAATAATATAGTCTCTTATTTTCAGAATGAAAAACAACTCATGCATTATTCAGAAACCCCCCCCCCCCACCACATTGTGTTGTTTATCAGGAAACATCTATTTCCCTTTTACTGAAATCTTCTGGTCTTCCTAGTTTATTAGCTACTAAGCCATACCTCTAAATACTTGGCTGATACAGATTTGTTTTAAAGCAATCTGAAGCATCAAAAGTTGGACCAAGTATTCATTCACATGAACAAGATGCTGAAAATAAGTTGTTATCCTTTGGATGTTTGTAATTCTCAGGACAGCATCGGGACATGGTTGGCTCAGAGGCATGGTAAGGGGTCAGCCAAGGCAAGACACTGCAGGTGGGAGGAGAGGGACAGGAGAGGGTAAGAGTAGCTTCCCACTGTGTCTGGCATGTGCTGGGTCTGGCACATGTGGCCTCCTAGGGAGAGTGCTTTTTTCCTAGCCCATGGGGAGAGGAGAGGAGAGTGTCTGGCACACATGGCCTCCAAGGGAGAGTGCTTCCCCTCCTCTTTCCTCCAGGTTGCCATGTGAGAGATCAGTCTTCTCCTAATCACACACAGTGATTGGGAGCAGATGCTGACAATGTGGCCAGAAACCTGGGCCTTATGCTACAATCCTTTATGGTTCAATGATGCCAGACAATTTACTGGTGGCTTGGCGTGGGAAGGTATCCTACCATGGAGGATGGAATAAGGCTGGCTTCCCTAAAAATCTTGTGAGAAGGATCAAAGAGTTCCTCTCTGAGAGCTTCATGGAGTTGTGCATGCAAGACTCCCGTTTCATCTACAGACACAGTAACAAGCTGTTCCATGCCCCCATGCTGTGTAGGCACAGACCGTGCTGCACATTACATCCCACTTGTATTCAGAAAAAGTTTGTGAACTCACTGGAAGTGCCCTCCACAGAGTTGGTGCTGAATTGGGAGATGTCTTGGGAGGAGGGGATGGACTCCAGCATCATAAACAACTCTTGGCTCTGGGGGGTTGCTGGATGGCTATGCTCCTTCTCCTCCTTCTCCTCATTATCCCCCTCCACCACCACACTGTCCTCTATGCTGACACGAGTCCTGTATTGGCCAGACTCCATGGCTATGTCTACACTGCCGGCTTTTGCATGCTTTTTGCATTTGAGCCATTTTTGCGCAAGGGGTTTTTGAGAAAAAACAAGCAGTGTGGATGTGTCCTTTTTGCACGAAAACCCCTTTCTGTGCAAGATCCATATGCCTCTCCTGGAGTGGGATAAGGATCTTGAGCAAAAATGACCACATTGCTTGTTTTTTGCAAAACCCCCTTGTGCAAAAATGGCTTGAATAGATTATACAAATGAAGCATGACAAAATGCTAATGAGCACTTCATTTGCATACTCTCTGCTGGCAAGAGCCAGCAGTGTAGAAAAGCCCATGGTTACACTGGGGAAGCTGGCCAGGCTGCCCTCTCTTACCCCCCCCACCCCGAAGAATGGCATCCATCTGCTCGTAGTAGCAGCCTGTATGAGGTGCTGCATCAAACCATCAAACCTCCTTCACCTTGTGCCCTCAGCTCCTTGATTTTCACTCAACACTGCTGGGCATCCCTGGAATAGCCTGGAATAGCCTTTAGCCGCTTGGCAGCTTGTGATCTTGCCATAAATGTTGGCGATCCTCTTGCTGGTTTGGAGCTCAGAAAGAATGGATTCATCTCCCCACAACTCAGTGAAGTCCAAGATCTCCTGGGCACTCCACGCTGGCCCTCTTCTGTGCTCCTGGGAACTGGAACCCATAGGAGCAGAAGTATTCAAAGTTGTTGCAGTGTTACCAGAATTGGTCTAAGTTATCTAAAAGCAATTCAGCTTTTCCCAGGGCTTTTTGTACTCACCTGGGGAGCAGTAGAGGCACCAGTTCTGGGCAGAGCAGTCAGGGCAGGGAGCTGCAGTAAGTCTGCCCAAGGCCAATAGCCTGGATTTTCACCCAAGACTGCTTCTACACAACCATCAATCCAACCATTCAGGGCTGGGAACAGCAATACTCCTTATGAAAAGCAGTACTGAAACTGAGTTCTGCGGTTCTTGAAGTAGACAGGACAGGCTTGGCAGTGTGGATACATTACTTGCAAAATTGACTATATGTGGCTAATTTCAATGTAAAGTCCTAGTGTAGACCAGGCTTTAGATAATTTTATGGAGGGGATGGTTTGATGAGGTTCCCTACAATGGCATGTGCAAATACTCTTAGCATATATCTCCAATGGCCAGTAAAGGGGCACTAGATTGAGGAGGGTTCTGAATTATTACAGAGAATCTTTCCCAGTTGTTTGGCTGCTGGGTCTATTGATGAGTCTCTGTTGATCACCATAACTGTGGTCAGGAAGAAATTTCCACAGCATCAGCTTGATGGAGATCCTGGTTTTGTGAGGGAGGAATTGCTCTCCTCTGCAACTTTAAACTAGTGTAAATAATGGATTTGATCTTTAAAATAAGATTTGAGGACTTCAGTAACTCAGCCAGTGTTTATGGGTCAATTACAGGTATGAGTTAGTGAATTTCTGTGGCCTTCATTGTGTAGGAGGTCAAACTAGATCATGATGGTCCTTTTGACCTTGAAGTGTATGAGCATTGGTGTTAATCATATTACTGTATGGAAGCATCAATTAGAATTGGGCCCCTATTGTACTCAGCAATATATAATATTAAAATAAGAGACCACCTTTCAGCCAAAGACCTTGTATTCCAAATAAACAAAGCAGACAAAAGGTGGGAGAGGAAGCAAAGGTGACCTGCCATTGTCACAAGGAAATAGGCAAGCCAAGAACAGAACTCACTTTGCTGATTCTTAGTTCAGATCCCTAGGTACTGGACTGCAATGTTTCATTGGTGAAGCAGCATGAACCTCGCTACTTCTGTAGAGTGCACTTCTGCTTTAAATATATGTAATTATATAATGTGTTTTTATGTGAAAGTCTTTTTGCAAATACAAATGAAAATAAACTTTGCATTCTCTTATGGATAAAATGAGAGCATGTTAAAAGGATTCCAAGCAGCATATGAAAATACTAAATTAATTGCTGTTTCCTTGCGGACTAAAACAATTTCATGATGCGTGGAGATTCAATTATTGTAACTCTAAAAATCACATTCATTACTTTAGGCAATTAACTTCAAAATCATGTTCTGTTGATGCAAACAAACAAGATTATACTTTTATGCTTTAAATGTGATTTATTGATTTTTATCAGTACTCCATTTGAAATCTGTGCCATTAATTAACATGAGAGGTTATTTCTGGCTCAGATTATGGCACAGATATTCCCTGTTCAGGCATAGAGGCTACTCTTGAAGCTACTCTGGGACTTCCTTTAAAATTACAGTGAAGCAAGTGAAGCCAATACAGAGCCAGATCTTTGTAATTACAGTGCATTATTATTTTTCTATTTGTATTATCATGGGGCATAAGAGTTTTACTTTAAATTTGACTTGCCAATTAAAGACCAAGTATATATGCCAAATATTAAATTAAGAGATAATTTGTTTATTACTGTTTATCCAACCCTTCCACTCATGTTGATTATCCTAACTCTCTGAGAGCTGTGCATTCTTGACACAGTGATTTACGATATAAAAGAAGCAGTGTTTCCCCCCCATTCTGGCATTCTGGGGGTCTGGCTAGCCTGGTAGCTCCATTTTAAGTTTTGCATGATGATGAAGCACAATTTTTTATTTTTAATTAAGCCAAACTAGTTCACCCTCTTGTACAATGTTTGAAGATTAATAATTACTAGAGCTGATCAAAACTGATAACCACTTCTATAGCAAGTTCATTCTTGTCAAAATTGTCATCAAAGGTTTAAGTTCAGCTCTGCTGCTTGCCAAAACCAGCATGAGTATTTCTGGTGAGGTGAGTAGGGAAGAGGAAAACTCATACCTATTTTCATCAATTTGGAAAATGTTTGACTATCTCTATTAATATTTTAAGCACCATTAATGATTTTCATTAAGTGCATAACTGCATGTACTATTAAATCAAATTTCATCAGCCAATCATAGGGAATCTTAGGTAGTCTGATACGGGAAACTTATTGACTCCAATACACAGGGACAGTATTTAGTATCTTGCAGAATTGTGCCCTAATATACTGGTGAATTCCAAGAGCCCTGTGGAAATGGCTCATTATGCTGAGGAAAGAGTAGAGTGGAATCTTATGAGCATTAAAAGATAAACCTTTGACAGCGGTTCAGAGATTTCTATACATGATTCCTCTTTTCTGTTTTCTGTATGTTTTGAAAGGTTACCTGTGAAGTAGAGCTGGTTTACACTTTAGGCTAATTCTACAATTTGGGCTATGAGTGGGATTTCTTCTGCTTGTATACAAATACTCACATTAACAATCTTTGCGCTAAAACTAATATAAATAGCAGGGTAGGCACAGTAGCATGGGGAGTGGCAGCAGAGGCTTCGCTGAGCCATGCTGAGTAATATCCACTTGTTTTCAGGAGGATTTACACTCCTGCGAGTATGGCCGCCCTGCTAATTATATTGGTGTTAGCTGAGTACACAAGAAAGAAAAATCACATCCTTAGCTCACAATACAAACATAGCTTCTATAACAACACCTGAACTAGGCAAAGTCCGCCTGAGCTGGGATTTCATTACTATTTCCTCTGGCTTACTTACTGCTGTATCTGAGCACCTCATCATCTTGAATTTATTTATCCTCACTGCACCTCCGTGAAGTCCAGCAGTGTTGTCATTCTTGGGGTGTGTCTAGACTACACCCCTCTGTCGGCAGGAATTTCAATTTTGTAATGGCACAGTGGTTAATGCTAGCATGTGACTTGGTAAAGCCAATTTCAGTTTCCTGCCCAGACTGTCAGCCAGATCTCAGACACACTAGACTCTATGCCTCTGTGCCCCATCTGAACAATGAGGTTATGTCTAAACTACACCCCACTGTCAGCAGAGAGATGTAAATGAAGCACTTCGAAAGTGCAAATGAAGCAGGGATTTAAATATCCCGTGCTTCATTTGCATAATCGCATCATGGTGCTGTTTCGAACAAACACCATTTTGAAACTGAAAACGCGGTTTAGACGCGGTTTTTTCGACAACTGGGTGATTTTTCGAAAGATCAAAAAATGATCTTGGTGGTTCTCCTTGTTGCCCCACACCTCCAGGAGTGCCAGGATCTCCGCCCCAGACCAGAATGGTGCACACCTCTTGTGTCCCCTGGCAGGCTCCTTGGGATGGGCAGGGGGTTCTTGGGGGTCTTGTGGCTCGGATATAGTGCCCAGACGTCAGGAACTGGCAGCTGTGCTGAGGCTGGAAGCTCCCAAGGTTTCCTTCCTGTCATAAGCCCTGTCCCCTGTGTAGAATAGTAATAGATATGTAGCCATGTTAGTCTGGTCTAGCTGAAACAAAAAACAGGACTATGTAGCACTTTAAAGACTAACAAGATGGTTTATTAGGCGATGAGCTTTCGTGGGCCAGACCCACTTCCTCAGATCAAATTGTGGAAGAAAATTGGCACGACCTTATATACCAAAGGATACAATCAAAAAAATGAACACATATGAAAAGGACAAATCAAATTTCAGAACAGAAGGGGGATCAGGGGGAGAGATAAATGTCTCTGAGCTAATGATATTAGAGGTGATAATTGGGGAAGCTATCTTTGTAATGGGTAAGGTAATTAGCATCCTTGTTAAGACCTAGGTGTAAAGTGTCAAATTTAAGCATGAATGACAGTTCAGAGGAGTCTCTTTCAAATCTGGTGTTAAAAGGTCTTTGAAGCAGGATGCACGTAATCAGGTCGTTGAGACAATGCCTTTTCTGGTTGAAATAGCAAGAAACTGTTTTTTCTTTGTGATCCTGTCTAATATCTGTTTTGTGTGCATTGATTCTTTGGCGAAGTGTCTGAGACGTTTGTCCAATGTACACAGCAGATGGACATTGTCAGCACATGATAGCATAAATTATATTTCTGATGAGCAGGAATATGTGTTCTTGATCTTATAACTGAATTGGTTAGGTCCAATAATGGTATCAGCAGAGTGAATATGTGGACAAAGCTGGCAACGGGGTTTGTTGCAAGGGAAAGTTCCAGGGTTGGTGTTAGTGGGGTATGTCCTGTGGTTGTTGGTAAGAATCATCTTGAGGTTAGGTGGTTGTCTATAGGAGACTATGGGTCTATCTCCCAGAGCCTCTCGGAGTTTAGTATCCTGTTCCAGTATAGGTTGTAGTTTATTAATAATGTGTTGGACAGGTTTAAGTTGGGGGCTGTAGGTGATGACAAGTGGTGTTCTATTGTTGGTTTTCTTGGGTCTGTCTTGAAGTAGATGGTTTCTGGGTATTCGTCTGGCTCTTTCAATTTGTTTTTTTATTTCTCTGGGTGGGTAGTTGAGGTTTATAAATGCTTGGTAGAGATCCTGAAGTTTCTGGTCTCTGTCAGTGGGATTAGAGCAGATGCGATTGTATCGAAGGGCTTGGCTATAGACGATGGATCTTATGGTGTGTTCTGGATGGGAGCTGGAGGCATGAAGGTAACTGTATGAGTCGGTGGGTTTTCTGTAGAGTGGTGTCTAATTTACCATTGGTGATTTGTACTGTGGTATCCAGGAAATGGATCTCTCATGTAGAATGGTCCAGGCTGAGACTGATGGTGGGGTGTAGGTTGTTAAAATCTCTGTGGAATGTCTCCAGTGTTTCTTGGCCATGGGTCCAGATCATAAAGATGTCATCGATGTAGCGTAAGTAGAGAAGGGGTAAGAGGGGACGGGATCTGAGGAAATGTTGTTCTAAGTCAGTCATGAAGATGTTAGCGTACTGTGGGGCCATGCGTGTGCTGCTGATCTGGAGGTATAAGTTGTCCTCAAACTGGAAATAATTGTGGGTGAGAACAAAGTTACATAGGTCTGCTGTCAGATTGGCAGTGGTGTCCTCTGGGATAGTGTTTCTAATTGCTTGTAATCCGTCTTCATGTGGGATGTTGGTGTATAGAGCTTCTACATCCATGGTAGCAAGGATGGTGTTATTGGGGAGGTTATCAATGTTTTGTAGTTTCCTTAGGAAGTCAGTAGTATCTCAGAGATAGCTGGGAGTGTTGGTTGCGTAGGGTTTGAGAAGAGAGTCTACATAGCTGGATAAACCAGTAGTGAGCGTGCCGATACAAAGAAAAGACAATAAACTTTCTAAACTGCTCCACACCACAGGCTACAACAGCAACTACCTCAACCCACCGGATAATATTGTTAACCTCTCCAGCTATAAACTCAACCCAGCAGAAGAGTCTGTCTTATCCCGGGGTCTCTCTTTCTGCCCCACCTCCCCCACAAACTGGATACAATTTTGTGGTGACCTTGAGGCTTTTTTTTGCCGCCTCCGCCTCCAAGAATATTTCCAAACTACCAATGAACATCAATCTGACCGACCAGATCCCCCTTATCAACACCAAAGGAAAAATAATTCTATATGGACTCCCCCTGATGGTCGGAATTACAATCTGGATTTCTATATACAAAGCTTCCGCAACAATGCACAGACTGATGTTATTCACAAACGACAACAAGCGACACACAATCTCAGCCGCGCTGAACACTATGCTATCCAGAGTCTCAAAAACAACCCAGACATTGTAATCAAACCAGCTGACAAAGGGGGTGCTGTGGTCATTATGAATAAGGCCGACTATAACCAGGAGGCAACCAGACAACTCTCCAACACCACATTTTACAAACCTCTCTCCTCTGATCCCACCTCGGAATACCTAAAGAAACTACACTGTCTCCTTAAAGACCTCCCTACATCTACTCGGGACCAAATCTACACAAAAACACCTTCTGAACCCTGACCAGGATTGTTCTATCTGCTTCCCAAAATCCATAAACCTGGACACCCCGGATGTCCCATCATCTCAGGTATCAGCATGCTCACTACTGGTTTATCCAGCCATGTAGACTCTCTTCTCAAACCCTACGCAACCAACACTCCCAGCTATCTCCGAGATACTACTGACTTCCTGAGAAAACTACAAAACATCGATAACCTCCCTGATAACGCTTTGTCCACATATTCACACTGCTGATACCATTATTGGACCTAACCAATTCAGTTATAAGATCAAGAACACATATTCCTGCTCATCCAGAAATATAATTTATGCTATCATGTGACGACTATGTCCGTCTGCTGTGTACATTGGACAAACGTCTCAGACACTTTGCCAAAGAATCAATGCACACAAAACAGATATTGGACAGGATCACAAAGAAAAAACAGTTTCTTGCCATTTCAACCAGAAAGGGCATTGTCTCAACAACCTGATTACCTGCATCCTGCTTCAAAGACCTTTTAACACCAGACTTGAAAGAGACTCCTCTGAACTGTCATTCATGCTTAAATTTGACACTTTACACCTAGGCTGCGTCTAGACTGGCATGAATTTGCACAAATGCTTTTAATGGAAAAGTTTTCCGTTAAAAAGTATTTGCGCAAGAGAGCGTCTAGATTGGCACGGACGCTTTTGCGCAAAAGCACTTTTTGCGCAAAAGCGTCCGTGGCCAATCTAGATGCACTTTTGCGCAAGAAAGCCCCGATCGCCATTTTAGCCATCGGGGCTTTTTTGCGCAAAACAAAACTGAGCTGTCTACACTGGCCCTTTCGTGCAAAAGGTTTTGCGCAAAAGGACTTTTGCCCGAACGGGAGCGTCAAAGTATTTGTGCAAGAAGCACTGATTTCTTACATTAGATCGTCAGTGCTCTTGCGCAAATTCAAGCGGCCAGTGTAGACTGCTGGCAAGTTTTTGCACAAAAGCGGCTGCTTTTGCAGAAGAACTGGCCAGTCTAGACACAGCCCTAGGTCTTAACAAGGACACTAATTACCTTACCCATTACAAAGATAGCTTCCCCAATTATCACCTCTAATATCATTAGCTCACAGACATTTACCTCTCCCCCTCATCCCCCTTCTGTTCTGAAATTTGATTTGTCCTTTTCATATGTGTTCATTTTTTTGATTGTATCCTTTGGTATATATGGTCGTGCCAATTTTCTTCCACAATTTGATCTGAGGAAGTGGGTCTGGCCCACGAAAGCTCATCGCCTAATAAACCATCTTGTTAGTCTTTAAAGTGCTACATAGTCCTGTTTTTTGTTTCAGCTAGACCAGACTAACATGGCTACATATCTATTACTATTCTACACAGGGGACAGGGCTTATGACAGGAAGGAAACCTTGGGAGCTTCCAGCCTCAGCACAGCTGCCAGTTCCTGATGTCTGGGCACTATATCCGAGCCACAAGACCCCCAAGAACCCCCTGCCCATCCCAAGGAGCCTGCCAGGGGACACAAGAGGTGTGCACCATTCTGGTCTGGGGCGGAGATCCTGGCACTCCTGGAGGTGTGGGGCAACAAGGAGAACCACCAGGATCTCCACTGCAGATACAGGAATGAAGACATCTATGACTGGATAGCCAACAGCCTGGCTACAAAGGGCCATATCAGGAGCCTGAAGCAGGTCCGCAGCAAGGTAAAGGAGCTGCAGTAGGCCTATGCCAGCGTGAGGAAGCGCAGCTCATGTTCTGGGTCAGGACCACACTCCTGCCCCTACTATGATGAATTGCACTGCATCTTGCGGGGTAGTGCAGCCCCTTCCCCACCCCTGGTAGTGGACTAGGGGCCGGAGATGCCTGTCGTTGCCTGTCTGGGGGTCCCAGGCCATGTGGAAGAGGAGGACAAAGAGGATGAGGATGAGGATGAGGAAGAGGATGCGGTCAGCACTATCACTATGTTCACATTGGAGCTGGTACCCTACAGCCTGGATGTGTCCCAGGCATCCTCTGAGGCTGGGGAGGGATCATCAACTGAGTGCTCTTAGTTTTTCACACACGGGGGGGGGGGGGAGGGGAGAGGGCAGCGCGGAGGGGCTGCGGTACAATCGTCGCTCAGCCTTCTCGGCCTGACCATCGTGCTGAAGTCTGTGCACATGGATGCACATGCAGTGCCAGTCTGCACCATGTAACCCCAGGAGGCAGCCCTGGAGCATCCCTGGGCTCCTGCTCACAGGCTCTGGGGAGGCCACCCACACTTCTGACCCCCAGGGCAAGACACCCTCCCACTATGAGCCACTGCTGGAAGGAAGCTGGGGACAAGGGCACAAACACGCATGAACACAGACTCTGGAGTGCCGCACATGGCACAGGGGCATGCCTGCACGCTCGAGACAGCACCCGCTCCTGGGGACAACACTGCCAGGTGCAGGTGTGTGTGTGGCACCTATGGAAGTCCAGGCTACTTTAGGCCTCTCTCCTGGCTAATGGAACCCAGGGTGGCCAGCCATTTTCCTTGCCTGCTTGTCCGTGGGACGTGGCAGGGGGGTGGGGAGCATGGTTCCCTGGGGACCTCTGGACCCCTGTAAGGCAGGGCCCACCGTCTTTGCTCCTACACATGACCTTGCTCCTGAGACATTACCGTCCTCTGACCTGGGAACTGTTGCTCTCAGCTCACTGATGAGGGCAAGGCCTCAGGGACAGTGTCTCCAAGTATGACTGACCACCTCTCTTTATTCTCCTCTGCAGGACTTTGGGGCGATTGACAGCAGTTGAGCCAGTCGCCCAACCCTGGGGAAGCTGCATGCATTGGAGGGTGCAGGAGGACTTGATGAGGGAGCACGTCTCCATCCCGTGGGATATGAAGCAGACGCTGGCTGAGAAGGTCCGGGACGACGCACAATGGCGGGCCTAGATGTGGACTGAGCTGCCGCAGAGGGACGCAACATGTGTGTGACCATCCGGGAGACTGCGACCTACCCGGCAGCAGTCCCAGTCCTTGCTCCAGTCCCTGCTCCCCATCCCATGCCTGACCTCACTCACCCTCCTATGACTGACCCTGCTCCCAGCCCCACTCCTGCATATCCCTCCATCCTCCCAAGACCCCCTTATCCCTGAGGTTGCTGAGGTCCCCAGACACGAGGCAGAAGAAGCACTCGAGACATGTGCCACTCTCAGCCCCAGCTCTGAGCCTCTCCTCCCCCATCCAAGTTTCTCAGCCTCCCTCCCCCATCAAAGGTTCTCAGCCCCCCACTCCCGTCCCCATTTCCAGGTTTTCAACCCCCCCACTTCAGTTACTTCTATCCCAAATAAACAACTAAACAGTTATTTTTTTCAAAACAAAACATGTTATTTTTTCTGGAAGATCTCTTCCAGAAAAGCTTATTCCGAAAGAAGTGTGCAGTGTAGATGTACCCTAAGAAGCATATTATTCTGATGTATTAAATGTCAGTTCTGTAGTTTGGGAACATGTGAGTAAGGAATCAAAAATGCACCAAAAGTAGGTTCATCTGAGCCATTGATTAACTCTGCACCACTATCAGGAATCTTTTTCTTTTTGTTTTTTATTTTATTTTATTTATCAGCTTTACTGTTATGAACTGACAGTGCACCTGGTACTGTAAAAGATGTGACGAGAAGATCCTGGCTCTTAAATGCTTAAATTTACTACACAAATAAGACTCTAAACTCACTGGGAACTCTGGAATTTCTATACTGGTGGATTTTTAAAGAAGTTGGTAAGTGACAGTATTTGTGTTGAGGTATAAAAATAATGGCAGGTTTTGTGGAAAATGTGAATGAAATAAATCAAATTCTACTCATCCCAGAACTATTTGAGCATAAATCTCTTTTGTCTTCCTTTAAGTGTGCTTCCCGCAAAGTGCAAGAGCTATCTTGGAAGCTGTGCTTTTAAGGCAATATGGAAATAAGCTAACATGTGCGTGCATGTGTGTAATTATTAATATTTGCAATGTTTCCCCCCTCACCCACATTGCAATGAATAATAGGAACAAAAATTGTCTGAGATGTAATAACCGATTGAGTTCAGAATCTCTGGGAATATTTAATATGGTCATTTAAAATTCCCTATTATGTCTATCTCAATTGTAGACCTTGTGTTGCTCCTTGCCAACAGGCCAATTTTTAAACAAAGATTGTACATATGGCCAATAACAGCAATGTTATATTTGACACCTTTTCAAATAATAATAATAATAATAATAATAATAATAATAATTTAAAATAAAAACTTAAAATGAAAAAAAAAAGATGAAAAGAGTCCAGTGGTGGCAGACACTGTAGCTTACAGTTAATCAGTGGCTCAGAGGATCCACCTTTGATCCATTTCAGATACCATGCTCACATGCTTTCATTTTCATTAAGTAAAAATTGAACGTTGGTGCAAATACCATCAGACACAAGACCTGTCTCAATAATACACTATATACTGTACAAAAGCACTAGATGGTATAAAAATGTTTTGGAAGTGTCACTTTTACTTAGATACCATGAATTTTAAATTTTCAGATGGCAATGAAATTTTTGATTTCCAGGAATTAGTGTGCTATCTCCATAAAGTTGACTAAGGGCAGAGGAATTTTGAGTGATAAATTATTCACTGGCATGTAAAACTGGTCAGGAAATAATCATTTCCCTATGAACATTTTCAATTAAAATTAATCTTTGTTAAAGTTTTTTTAAAAAATTTTCAGTGATCTTTTGTGTTGTATATCATAGACTATAGGGGTTAGAGTTCTTTTACATGAAAATCTAACATTTTAAAGAGAAAATTTTTGCACACACACCCTAAAATTTAAACCATATTTTTGACCAGCTCTACTGCTACTTCAGTTCTTTCCACCCCCTTCAGACCAAGTAAGGAGGATGGGTTTAGCAGTGGCACAAGAGAAGAAACAAATCATACAGACATAGCAAATAAGAAAACTAATAGTCTTGCAGCACCTTAAGACTAACAAAAGATATAGATGGTATCATGAGCTTTTGTGGACACAACCCACTTCTACATATGTTGTTAGCCTTTAAGGCGCTACAAGACTATCCATTGTTTTTTAAGTTTTTCCAGGTACAGACTAACTTGACTACCCTTGTGAAGCTTTTGACTGAAATTAAGGATACTCGTGTAAGTGGTGAGAGATAGCATAGTCCAGCACCAAGCTTGGGACAGAGCCAGGAAGACATACAAGTCTGTATGTGAGAAGGAAGAAAGAGGATTCTGGACTCAGACCCCACAATCACTAAACATTAAGGAATGTTGAGAGTGCTAAGATATGCCAGTGAGTACAGATACCAAATCTGTGGCATGTCATCAGGAATTGTCCACAGGCTCTGGTAGCTAATGGCTGTTTTTTATGTCAGTATAGTAAGCTGTATGCTTTCTAAACAACGGTTGTGCATATGGCCAATATCAGCAATGTAATCCAATGTTTGCTTTATCATTTTCACTCACATAGTCTCCCTAGACATTGAATTTACTGTTTTGAAGGTTAATGATACACAAAATCCTTGTAGGTTGCTGTATGGAATGTACATGTCTGCATTTAATTAATTCCCCAGCAAGCATTGTCATGCTGTTCAGATATGCCAGGCAGCATGTTCAAGGTATAGTGTATTTACACATGCCCAGAAGCCCAACTGCCTTCCGTAATTGAAGAAAGCATAACAGAGATAGTTTGCCAATGTGTCTGTGTTATCCAAAGCAGAGGTGAATGCAAGGAAAGTGATGTCAGTCTAATGCAAGAAGAGACAGAATTTAGGAAATATTTCATTGTACTTCCAAAATATTGAAAGGAAGAAAATAATCGATCTTCAGGAGCTCTCTGTACCTTAATGCAAACTGGATTTCTGATTTTTTTTCTTGCATTTCTTTTAGGATTACCACCATTAAATTACTTATTAAAACTAACATGCATGTACTACAAAGTAGGCCTGTCAATTAGCTTGCAGAATGTTTGAGTCAAAGGCATGCCTATCTGCCCAGGAAACTCTCCCCCTGTCTCCTCTCCTCTTCACAAATTGCTTCACTCGTGGACAAAAAGCCTCCAAGGATAATTGTGTTGAATAAGCATCCAAAAATTCAGATGCTCATCTGAAAACACTGCAGTATGCAAAACTGTGATACTTGTTTGTTTAGAAAGAATTTGCTGGTTTAGAAGAGTTATTGTTCCTGGTGAAATAAAATCTTGAAAAACAGCTTGAAAAAATGGTACAGAGATACAAGAAAAGTGAAATTTTATTAATGACCTGGATGAGGGGATGGATTGCATCCTCAGCAAGTTTGTGGATGACACTAAGCTGGGGGAGAGGTAGATATGTTAGAAGGCAGGGAGTGACCTAGGTCCAGAGTGACCTAGACAAATTGGAGAATAGGACCAGAAGAAATCTGATGAGGTTCAACAAAGACAAGTGCAGAGTCCTGCACTCGGGACAGAAGAATCCCAAGCATTGTTACAGGCTGGGGATGGACTGGCTAAGCAGCAGTTTGGCAGAAAAGGACCTGGAAATTAAAGTGGATGAGAAGCTGGATATGAGTCAACAGTGTGCCCTGGTAACCAAGAAGGTTAATGACATATTAGGATGCATTAGGAGGAGCATTTCCAGCAGATCAAGAGAAGTTATTCCCTTTTATTTGGCACTGGTGAGGCTACATCTGGAGTATTGCATCCAGTTCTGGGCCCCAACTATAGAAATGATGTGGACGCATTGGAGAGGGTCCAGCAGAGGGCAACCAAAATGATCAGGGGGCTGGTGCACATGACCTATGAGGAGAGGCTGAGGGATTTGGGTTTGTTTAGTTTGTAGAAGAGAAGAGTGAGGGGGGATTTGATAGCAGCCTTCAACTTCCTGAAGGGAGGTTCCAAAGAGGATGGAGAGAGGCTGTTCTCAGTAGTGACGGATGGCAGAACAAGGAGCAATGGTCTCAAGTTACAGTGGGGGAGGTCAAAGTTGGATATTTGGAAAAACTATTTGACTAGGAGGGTGGTGAAGTACTGGAAGGGGATACCTAGGGAGGTGGTGGAATCTCTATCCCTCGAGGGTTTTAAGTCCTGGCTGGACAAAGCCCTGGCTGGGATGATTTAGTAAGGGTTGGTCCTGCTTTGACAGGGGGCTGGACTCGAAAAGTGAAATTTTATTAATGACCTGGATAAGGGGATGAATTGCACCTCAGCAAGTTTGCAGATGTCACTAAGCTACGGGGAGAGGTAGATATGTTGGAGGGCTGTTAAAGGACCTCCTGAAGTCTCTTCCAGCCCTAGGATTCTAGGAGTCTATGAAATTAACTTAAGGCACTTCAACAGCATCCTATTCAAACAGTCTCAAATAAGCCTTTTGGAGCGGCTTTGCATTGTTGTCACTTCCTGTAGCTGCTTCCTGAGACTTGTGCTTAAAGGGACCCTCCTGTACAGTCATGACTCAGGCCTCTCTCCTTTGCCTACCTTCTTGAGGGACAGCAAAGCCTTTTCACTGCCTGCTCTGGTTGTCCTTGTGGACACCACAGCACTTCTGCAATGGAGCTGGACCTGCTGGAAAGTAGTCTCCAGCTCCTGGACTTCATGGAGTTTCTGGTGAAGTTTTTGAAGGCTTCCCTCATGGCACTGCAGAATCTGGACCTCCAGCTCCCTTCAGGGAACCTCCTCACCTCTCTCCACATGCTGCTCATGCAGCACAGCCCCTCCTCCTCACCTGCACACCGTGCACCATTGCTTCTGGTGATGGGACACCAGTTCCAACTGCTGGGACCGGATCGTCATGGAGTAGTGGGATGACCAGCAATGGCTCCAGAATTTCCGCCTGTGGAAGGACACCTTCCTGGAGTTCTGCAAGTGGCTCAACCCTGCCCTCAGAGATCTGCCACCCCCTTCCAGAAGTGAGTTGCCATTGCACAGTGGCAGCTCACCATCCTGGACAGCTACCACTCCATTGGGAACCAGTTCAGCATGGAGAGATTGACCGTTGGTGCCATGGTCATAAAGGTATGACTCTCTTAGGGTATGTCAACACTAGCCCCCTAGTTCGAACTAGGGAGGCTAATGTAGGCATTCGAAATTGCAAATCAAGCCCGGGATTTAAATATGCCGTGCTTGATTTGCATCTTCCCAGCCGGTCGCCATTTTTGAAATTTACAAGTCCGGACTAACTGCCCGCGTCTACACGCGGCAGGGACCCGGTAGTTCGAAATAAAGCCCTAGTTCGAACTACCTGTTAAACCTCATTCCAGGAGGAATAACAGGTAGTTCGAACTAGGGCTTTATTTCGAACTACCGGGTCCCTGCCGTGTGTAGACACGGGCAGTTAGTCCGGACTTGTAAATTTCAAAAATGGCGACCGGCCGGGAAGATTCAAATCAAGCGCGGGATATTTAAATCCCGGGCTTGATTTGCAATTTCGAATGCCTACATTAGCCTCCCTCGTTCGAACTAGGGGGCTAGTGTAGACATACCCTTACTATGTTATTGGGAGCATGGTGAACTACTGGAATGGTGTTCCCCAGGGAAGGGCAGGTGGTGGAAGCTCCATCCCTAGGAGGTTTTCCAGTCCTGCATTCACAAAGCCCTGCAAGGGGATGGGGTAAGTTGGGATTGGTCCTGGTGTGTGGGAAAGGGGGGGGGTTGGGCTCAGGGACCTCCTGCGGGCTTTGGCAACCGTGTGATTTTCTGTTTGTCTCCTTCTCCGGGTGGTGAGGGCCATCGACATCATCCTGCTGAGTAGACTCATCCTCCTAGGTGACGTGGACCACATTGTCACAGGTTTTGCCATCATGGGCTTCCCCAACTGTGTGGGGGGGGGGGCATTGATGGTACCCACATCTCCATCCTGGCCCCTGACCACCGGGTATCTGACTACATCCATTGGAAGGGGTACTTTTCCATGATGCTGCAGGCCATCATGGACCCCTGAGGCTTCTTCTTGGACATGAATGTCTGGTGGTTGAGCAGAAAGTGCATGATGCTGCATTTTTAGGAACTCCAGCCTGTTCCAGAAGACACATGCCAGCACTTTTTTCCATGATCTCACCATCAGGGTTGGGGAAGTGGACATACTGATGTGCACCATGGGGAACGCTGCCTACCCTCTGGTCCCCTGGCTTATGAAGCTCTACACTTGACAACTTGACCAAAGCAAGGAACAGTTTTATGCCAAGCTGAGCAGGGCCTGCATTGTGGTGGAGGGTACTTTTGGGCATCTCAGAGGGAGGTTCCATTGTCTCCTCACCTGCCTGAACCTCAGTGAGCAGAACGTCCCTCAAGTGATGGCGGCATGCTGTGCCCTGCACAATATTTGTGAGAACAATGGGGAGACGGTCCTGCCAGGGTGAGGGACAGAGGCTGAGCAGCTCACCAGAGCTTTTGGACAACTGTGCATGATGGTCATCTGGCAGGCCCATCAGGGGGCTGTGTGCAGCCAGGAAGCCTTGAGGAAAAGTTTCATCCAAGGACACCCATGAGACTCTCCCCTGGGCCTCCCCATAATGAGAAGGAGCAGGTCAGTCAGACCACCATGCCCGCAAACCAGGAGCTGTTCCTCACCCTGGAGCCAGTTCCAGGATATCTCCAAGGCCTCGGATGAACCCAGGGAAGACACTTCAAATGAGTATTATAACTTTCCCTATATACACATGGGGGCAAGCGATGGGCTGTGAGAGGCTGTGTGCTCACTGCTTGCCTACTCAGCCTGTGGATCGCACAACAGCTTTTGCAGGTGGGTGCACATGGAGCGTCAGTCCAGAGCACTCAGCTCCAGGACGCTCTCGCAGAAGAACCCCTTGGTCATTCACACAAGGTTCCTGGACAGGCCTGCCTTATTCTGGCCTCCATGGTAGAACACCTTCCCATGACAAGCCAGCACAAAGGAGTCTGGGGTCATGGAACGACACAGCAGTGCCACACAGGGCCCAAGCTCATGCCCACACTCAGGCAGCATTTACTCCCGGTCAAGTGCAGCGATGTGGAGCAGACCAATCCCCTGCATGGGAAACTGCCTGGGGAAGGAAGAGGAGGGGACCCCAGTTGCACTCTCTCTGGCAAGTGGCCTATGCCACTCACACACACCACTTCCAACATCCCGCCCCCTCCAGTGGGCAGGGACAGAAGTTCTCTCTCTGCAGGACACTGCCAGTGCCAAACCTGGCATGTGTGGGACACAGAAGAAGGCTGAGTCACCCTGTCCCCCCTTCCCACCTGCAGGCTCCTGGCCTTCTCAGCACCTTCCCATGCTTGGTTGTCCCTGGGTCATACTCTCCTGGGATGTCCATGTCCCTGCAGGAAAGCACCCACTATTTAGGCAACAGATAGCCTTGCTTGAAGCACATCACCATCATCTGAACCAAGACCTTTGGGATATGTCTAGACTACATGGCGCCGTCGACGGAGCCATGTAAAATAGTTTACTCAGCATAGTCAATGAAGCAGGGATTTAAATAATCCCCGCTTCATTAAAATAAAAATGGCCGCTGCACTGTGCCGATGATCAGCTGATCCGGCACAGCGCGGCAGTCTAGATGCGGTGCGGTCGACAAGGGAAGCCTTTGTTGACTGCTCCGGTATGCCTCGTGAAACGAGGTTTACCGGAGCGGTCGACAAGGGCTTCCCTTGTCGACCATGCTGTGTCCAGACTGCCGCGCTGTGCCGGATCAGCTGATCGTCGGCACAGCATGGTGGCCATTTTTATTTTAACGAAGTGGGGATTATTTAAATCCCCGCTTCATTGACTATGCCGAGTAAACTATTTTACATGGCTCCGTCGACGGAGCCATGTAGTCTAGACGTACCCCTGGTGTCGACACAGAGATTATGGCTAGGCTTCACATACAGGGTACATCTAGACTACATGCCTCTGTCGCCAGAGGTATGTAAATTAGACTATCCGACATAGTCAGTGAAGCTGGGATTTAAATATCCCTGGCTTCATTAAAATAAAAATGGCCGCCGCATTGTGCCAGCTCAGCTGATCGTCGGCACAGCGCGGCAGTCAAGACGCGGATCGGTCGACAGGGAACGCCTTTGTCGACTGCTCCTGTAAACCTCGTTTCACGAGGCATAAGGGAGCAGTCGACAAAGGCGTTCCCTGTCGACTGATCCGCGTCTTGACTGCTGCGCTGTGCTGATGATCAGCTGAGCCGGCACAGTGCGGTGGCCATTTTTATTTTAATGAAGCCGGGGATATTTAAATCCCAGCTTCACTGACTATGTCGGGTAGTCTAATTTACATGCCTCTGGTGACAGAGGCATGTAGTCTAGACATACCCACACTGTCTCCTGGAATGACTGCCCTTGTCACTTTTCTTCACAGATGGGCCAGCTGCAAGTATGGTGCATCCACAATCTCCCATGCCATCTTCCCAACTCCACTGGATCTGCCGGAGGAAAAAAACCCACAAGGACCTGCTGTGGGAGCAGATGGCCTGCCTCCAGTCCCTCATCTGGGGGCTCTATGACGAGTGTCAGTAGTGGGCTGCTGACTGGGAGGAGTGCTGGGCTGACCAGGAGCAGCGGAAGGCTATCTTTGACCAGCTGTTGAGCCAGCACAAGGCCATGTGCTCTTCCCTCACTGTGGTAAAAGAACACATAGTCTCATGCATGGTGTGGGCTACCAGACACCGCCCTGGCCCCTGCCCCCATTTTGCCCCCACCCCTGCCCCTATGGCTTCCCTTCCTAGCCTCCCAGGGGCCATCAGGTACCCCAAACATGGGGTGGTGGGACCTCTTGGGCAGTTAAAGCCTCCAGAGCTGAATGGGGCAGGTGCCATTCCCAGACCCATCCCTGAGCACCCCCCACTTGCCTCCTCCCCAATTCTCCATTCCAAGTTCTTTCCCCAGTCCCTCTCCTGTTTTATATCCCCCAGATAAAGTGACTTGTTTATTCAAAAAAGCCTTTTTTATTTGGTCTGCTGGGGAGGGGGGAAGATGGGAAGTGAAGGCATGGGAAGGGAGGGGTGGGGGAAGAAAGGCACACGGAGGGAATGCAGAGGCCCCTTGTGGAGAGGCTGGGGGGGGAGTCTCACAGCTGGCCTTGGCTGGAACTCTCCCTTAAAGCCTCCTGGATGAGCACAGCCCCTTGATGTGCTCTCCATATGGCACTGGTATACAGCTGCTCATAAGCACTGGCCAGCCATTCAACCTCTGCCCTCCACCCTGGCAGGAAAGTTTCCTCATTGGTCTCACACAGGTTGTGGGGCACACAGCAGGCCACCACCATGAAGCGGATGATGTACTCGCTGAGGTCCAGGCAGGTGAGGAGACTCCTGAACCTCACCTTCAAGCAGCCAAATGCATACTCCACCACCATGTGGCACCTGCTCAGCCTGGCTTTGAAGTTCTCCTTGGTGTTATACTTAAAGAACTGCACTGGATCTTTTTCAGGAGGAGAAGGCAAAATGCCACATTTACTGGTAATATTTATCAATATTGTATTATATGCATATAATATACCATACTCGTGTACTCATACACACAACACACTCGGTCTTGTTGTTCCTTAGTTACCAACTTGTTGCTCCTCTTAACAAGTTCTGTTGGTCTGGACCAATGCTCTGATGTTGACGAGACCCAGGGTCCCATGCAAGACATACCACATTTATAGGAGCTTCCCTCTCTTGCAAACCTATGCACTTTAGCTATGTCAGTTAGTTCTTAATTAGATCTGTGACACCTGCTAAGTGTTATCGCCAATGCTGCCACATTCATCTTCAAAGGTGGTGTCAAAGAGGTTGTTTACTTTTAACTCCAGTTCTGCTTCAAAAGAGGGTGGTAGCTTCTGTCATGGCTCAATTCCCCAGCCCAGCACTTTGAGTGTAGATATGGGGGGGCCTTTTAGCAGAATAAACTCTGTCAGAACCTGTGTCTGTAACTCCCAGAGATAAACCTGTCCAGTCTCCATTTTCCTGAGACCCAAAAAGACTGAAAACTGATTACTGCCACCACCAAGTGTAACTAAAGAAATATAAAATAAATATAAAAAGTGGTGGTGTGCATCTTCTGGACAGGCATTTGTTCCAGAAGATGCGGGCATCATGTACCTTCCCGACCATCTGACGTTGATGTCTGTGAAGTGGCCCTTTTGGTCTACCTGGGCCTGAAGCACCATCAAGAAGAACCCCTTCCTGTTCATATAGTCTGAGGCACTGTGGCTTGGGGCCAGGATAGAGATGTGAGTGCCGTATATGCCCCCTCCCCCACATACACAGTTGAGGAAGCCCATGGTGGCAAAGCCATCTACAGTGGTGTTAACGTTGCCCAGAGTGATGACCCTATTGCAGAAGCATGGCCCCAAATGGATTTCCCCATGCCAAAGTGGTTCTTGACAGAGCAGTAACTGTTTGGCGTGGTGAGCTTCTACAGGACAATGGCAATGCACTTCTGTAGGGCAATGGCAGGTCTCCATTGGGTGTCCTGTCACCTGAGGGCAGGGAAAAGCTGTTCTCCAAAAACTTCTTGGATTGCCTGTGTACTGCTGTATTGGTCTCCCAACAGATGTTAGGGTGATTAAAGTCCCCCACGAGAACCAGGGCCTGCAATCTGGAAGCTTCTCTCAGTTGTCTGAAGAAAGCCTCATCTACCTCATCCACCTGATTTGGTGGCCTCTAGTAGACACCAACCACAACATCACTGCTGTTGTTTGCACCTCTAAACTTAACCCATAGACTCTCAACAGGTTTTTCTCCCTCTATATGCTGGTGTTCTGAGCAATCATAGTGCTCTCTTACGTATAGTGCAACTCCTCCTCCTTTTCCCCCCTGCCTGTTCTTCCTGAACAGTCTATACCCTTCCATGATAGCGCTCCAGTCATGCGAGTCATCCCACCAAGTCTCTGTTATCCCAACTAAATCATATTTCTTGGACTGGGCCAGGGCCTCCAGTTCTTCCTGTTTGTTGCCCAGGCTTCTCACATTAGTGTACAAACACCTCAGATAACCAGTTCATCGCCCTATCTTCTCCATTTGAATCAGGGGTCCTCCTTTCTTGCTCGTTCCTCTTTGCATTTCTTCCTGGTATCCGACTTTCCCACTCCCCTCAGGGTTTTGGTCACTGTCCCCCAACGAACCTAGTTTAAAGCCCTCCTCGCTAAGTTTGCAAGCCTGCCCGCGAAGATGCTCCTTCCTCTCTTGGTTAGGTTCGATCGTTAGAAACATAGATAGTTGGGTTTGTGATGACTGGGAGAACCGTATGGTCACTTGCCTGCCTGGTGTGAAGGTTGCGGATCTCTTGAGGCATATAGATAGACTTATGTGTAGTGCTGGGGAGGAGCCAGTGGTCGTGGTACATGTAGGTACCAATGACATAGGGAAGGGTAGGAGAGATGTCCTGGAGGCCAAATTTAGGTTGCTAGGAAAGAGACTGAAATCCAGGACCTCTGTGGTGGCATTCTCGGAAATGCTTCCAGTTCCACGCGCAGGGCCAGGTAGGCAGGCAGAGCTTCAGCGTCTCAATGCATGGATGAGACGATGGTGTAGGGAGGAGAGGTTTAGATTTATTTGGAAATGGGGACACTTTTGGGAGAGGGGGAACCTATACAGGAAGGTTGGGCTCCATCTAAACCAGGGTGGAACCAGACTGCTGGCACTAAACATTAAAAAGGTCGTAGAGCAGTTTTTAAACTAAGAGATGGGGGAAAGCCGATTGGTGCAGAGAAGCACATAAAGCGGATGGAGACTTCTCTTAGAGGAGAATCCATTGATAGTGATTCTCTAGGCTGTAGTCAGAAAGAGACGAGGGGAGAGGACAAACCATGGGCCAGAGCAGACAAACAACCGCATATAAAGGAATCCAATGCATCAGGGAAGGGCAGACAAATAAACAGTGGCAATTTTTTAAAGTGCTTCTACACAAATGCTAGGAGTCTGACGAATAAGATGGGTGAACTAGAGTACCTCGTGTTAAAGGAGGAGATTGACATAATAGGCATCACTGAAACCTGGTGGAATGAGGAAAATCTGTGGGACACAATCATACCGGGATATAAAATATATTGGACGGATAGAGCAGGCCGTGTGGGTGGCGGAGTGGCACTGTATGTGAAAGATAATGTAGAATCAAATGAAATAAAAATCTTAAATGAATCAACATGTTCAACAGAATCACTATGGATAGTAATTCCATGCTCCAATAATAAGAATTTAGCAGTAGGGATATATTATCGACCATCTGACCAGGACAGTGATACTGACATTGAAATGCTGAGGGAGATTAGAGAGGCTACCAAAATAAAAAACTCTATAATAATGGGAGATTTTAATTATCCCCATATTGACTGGGTACATGTCACCTCAGGAAGAGAAGCAGAGATAAAATTTCTCAATGGCTTAAATGACTGCTTCTTGGAGCAGCTGGTACAGGAACCCACAAGGGGAGAGGCAATTCTCAATTTAGTCCTGAGTGGAGCGCAGGATCAGGTCCAGAAGATAACCATTACAGGACCGCTTGGGAATAGTGACCATAATATAATAACATTTAACATTCCTGTGGTGGGAAGAACACCTCAGCAGTCCAGCACTCTGGCATTTAATTTCAAAAAGGGGAATTACACAAAAATGAGGAGGTTAGTGACTAGAGCCAAATCCCTGCAAGCTGCATGGAAACTTTTTAAAGGCACCATAATAGAAGCCCAACTTAAATGTATACCCCAAATTAAAAAACATTGTAAGAGACCTAAAAAAGAGTCATCATGGCTTAGCCACCATGTAAAAGAAGCAGTGAGGGACAAAAAGGCATCTTTCAAGAAGTGGAAGTCCAATCCTAATGAGATAAATAGAAAGGAACATAAACACTGTCAAATGAAGTGTAAAAATGTAATAAGAAAAGCAAAAAAAGATTTTGAGGAATAGCTAGCCAAAAACTCAAAAAGAAATAGCAAAATGTTTTTTAAGTACATTAGAAGCAGGAAGCCTGCTAAAAAACCAGTGGGTCCCCTAGACGATCAAGATATAAAAGGAGCAATCAAGGACGATAAAGCCATTGTGGAGAAACTAAATGATTTCTTTGTTTCAGTCTTCACGGCTCAGGATGTAGGGAGATTCCCAAACCTGCACCGTCCTTTGTGGGTGAGAATCTGAGGAGCTGTCCTGGATTGAAATGTCATTAAAGGAGGTTTTGGAACAAATAGAAAAACTTAACGTTAACAAATCACCGGGACCAAATGGCATTCATCCAAGGGTTCTAAAAGAACTCAAATGGGAAATTGCTGAATTATTATCTGTGGTTTGTAACCTATCCTTTAAATTGGCTTCCGTACCTAATGACTGTAAGATAGCTAACGTGACACCAATATTTAAAAAGGGCTCTAGAGGCGATCCTGGCAATTACAGACCGGTAAGTCTAACTTCAGTACTGGGCAAATTAGTCGAAACAATAGTAAAGAATAAAATTGTCAGGCATATAGAAGAACATAATTTGTTGGACAAAAGTCAACATGGTTTCTGTAAAGGGAAATCATGTCTTGCTAATCTATTAGAGTTCTTTGAAGGGGTTAACAAACATGCGGACAAGGGGGATCCAGTAGATATAGTATGCTTAGATTTTCAGAAAGCCTTTGACAAGGTCTCTCACCAAAGGCTCTTGTGTAAATTACATTGTCATGGGATAAGAGGGAAGGTCCTTTCATGGATTGAGAACTGGTTAAAAGACAGGAAACAAAGGGTAGGAATAAATGGTAAATTTTCAAAATAGAGAGGTGTAACTAGTGGTGTCCCCCAAGGGTCAGTCCTGGGACCAATCCTGTTCAACTTTTTCATAAATGATCTGGAGAAAGGGGTAAGCAGTGAGGTGGTAAAATTTGCGGATGATACTAAACTGTTCAAGATAGTCAAGACAGAAGCAGACTGTGAAGAACTTCAAAAAGATCTCACCAAACTGAGTGATTGGGCAACAAAATGGCAAATGAAATTTAATGTGGATAAGTGTAAAGTAATTCACGTTGGAAAAAACTATACATGAGGAAAAAACCCCAACTATACGTACAATATGATGGGGGCTAATTTGGCTATGACAAATCAGGAAAGAGATCTTGGAGTTACCATGGATAGTTCTCTGAAAACTTCCACAGAGTGTGCAGCGGCAGTTAAAAAGGCAGATAGAATGTTAGGAATTATTAAGAAAAGGATAGAGAATAAGACACAGAATATCTTACTGCCCCTGTATAAAACTATGGTACGCCCACATCTTGAATACTGTGTACAGATGTGATCTCCTCACCTCAAAAAAGATATTTTGGCCTTGGAAAGGGTTCAGAAAAGAGCAACTACAATGATTAGTGGTTTGGAATGGGTCCGATATGAAGAGAGGCTAAAGTGACTGGGACTTTTCAGTTTAGAAAAGAGGAGACTAAGGGGGGATATGATAGAGGTATATAAAATCATGAGTGGTGTGGAGAGGGTGAATAAAGAAAAGTTATTTATTAGTTCCCATAATAGAAGAACTAGAGGACACCAAATGAAATTAATGGGTAGCAGGTTTAAAACTAATAAAAGAAAGTTCTTCTTCACACAGCATGTAGTCAACCTGTGGAACTCCTTGCTAGAGGAGGCTGTGAAGGCTAGGACTATAACAGAGTTTAAAGAGAAGCTAGATAATTTCATGGTCAATAAAAGGCTATTAGCCAGGGGATAGAAATGGTGTTCCTGGCCTCTGTTTGTCAGAGGCTAGAGATGGATGGCATGAGACAAATTGCTTGATCATTGTCTTCGGTCCACCCTCTCTGGGGCACTGTTGGCCACTGTCGGCAGACAGGCTACTGGGCTAGATGGACCTTTGGTCTGACCCAGTACAGCCATTCTTGTGTTCTTTTGTTCTTATGTTGTTTTTTAAGTTTTTCCTGTTACAGACTAACTCGGCTACCCCTCTGAAGCTTTTGAGTTTTTGAAATTTTCTTCATTACCAAAGGAATGTCTGTCTGGCCATATTGTATTCAGGGGTGGCTCCAAAAATATATGTCTAAGCCAGAGAAGTTTTTGTTTTTCTAAGACTGAAAGTGATTCACAGTAGATGTCTGTCCTTCCTATTAAAGCCTAAGGTACACTGCAATAAGCATCTACAGCAGAGGCAGTTGTTGGCTAACATTCAGACTTCGAAAGTGGTTTGCTGAATGGACACAAATTAAATTAGAAGTAAATATTGCTGAAGGTATGTTTATTAGGCAGTTAACTCCTATGCCTGTCTGGAAATATGCAACCATGTATCCTGTGAAAGTGCAGAGAAAACCAAAGCAGAGATGTATGGTTCTTAACAAAAGATTTTTTGAGTTGCTTAACTTAAAAAAAAAAGTTTTAACATATCCAGATATAAAAGTAACAAAATCAGTGCTAATTGAGAGATTCCAGGAAGTTTATAGGGAGAAAGCAATACATCCCACTACCCATCCCTGTCACCATATCAATATATTCAAATAGTTACACTATCCCAGTGTAATGTTACAATATTTACCTGAGGTCTGTGGAATAGACCTTGCTGGTCACATGAGGCTGGTCACTTGTTTTATTGTATTAAAAATATGCTAAAATGGTTTCCTAATGCTACTCTTCTAGGGAAGCATTGCTATGGTTTCCACTGGTATGTCACATGATCACAAATGGGAGGAGCTAGAAAGATAGTATATGCCACTGGAAAATACAAGTAATTAGGTTAGATGACTACTGGCTGAGATTCACCTGTGTCATGCAGGAGGTCAGGCTAAATGGTCATAATAGTCCCTTTTCCTCTCAAAATCTATGTCAACCCCCTCCCCCCCAAATCTCTTGGAGGGAAACAGAAGCTGCTCTATCACCATGTGGTGCTTTCCCCCACTGCCCCATGGTCTGCACAACTCCTCCTGGACTCAGGAGAGAAGCCAGAAATACTCCCATACTTGTATTAAGAATTGAACATCGAATGGCATTAGGTCATCATCTATCCATTCACTGATGCACCAGCCATAGCGGATCATGGTTCATTTAAAATTTGAGAATGAAAACTTTAGTAATCCCTCCTTTGCTAGCAACTCTTATGCAAATGTAACCCTCTCTTTCCTCTCTGGGTCCCTGGGTTACGCTCACCAGTGTGCCTCCGCACCTGATGGTTTTAATATAAAAGGAGATCCTGAGTATCCCAGTGGCGATGTTGTACAGTTGGGGATTCCCAATCCACCCCCTTGCTGCAGTCCATTGCTCCTAAAGGAATATACAATGGCAGTGCCTCTACCTGCCTAGCTCTTAATAGTGTACCTTGGGAACCCCCAGGTATAAAATTATTCCACTAATAATCTGGATCTAACTCCAAAACAACAATTATAAATAATATACATCTAATTGATTAAATTACAATTAACACACCATTACTTAAGAACTTAAAGAAACAGGGCTTAACAGACTAAAAGTGAATACAATCAATTAACAAAGTACACAGAACTAAAGGAAACTTATCTAACTGGCATTTACACTACCACCATTTATCCAACCTCAGAGTGTGCACTCCTCTGGATCTCAGAGTCCCAGACACTTGCTTGTTTGGTCTGCAGCTGGAATGGAGCCAGATTCTGCAGTTCTGTGCAGTTCTGCAGATTCTGTGTCTGTCAGTCCAAGCTAAGCATCCAGTCCAGGCAATGCAGTCCAGCAGCTCTGCTACACTGGGCAGATCACTCTGCCTCTCCTTGGACCCAGCGTCAGTCTGTTTTCTGTGCTCTGTCCCAGGCAGTACTTTCCCAAACAGCCACAAGTAGTCACAGTACTTTCTATGCAGAGTTATGCAGGCCCTTCTCAGCCATAGGCACAGCCAAAGTCTCTCCCCTTCAATCAGCCTACTAGATTCAAGCCCCATCAAGCTCTCAGCAGCAGGCTCTAGTTTCCAACAGCAGCTCCTGGCCTGGAAAAGGCTCCATGCCAACAATCTAGCTCCTCTCTCCAAAATGGAGGCCCCACCGCAACTGTCTCCCTGCACTCTTAGAAGAGAACAAGAGTTTTCCCCTCCTTTTTCCCAAGGGCTCATGGGAGTTGTAATCTCTAGGGATAGATTGCAGCACAAAGAATCCTCCTGGTAAAAGTCAGAGGCTCCTATAGTAAGGGGACTACATAAACAAAACAAATGGCAATTCTCAAAATCTTAAATAGATTAAGAGAATAAAGTAGCTTTACAGAATTTAGAATGAATCCTTTAATCATGCATAATGAAATGGTGAGAGAACCTCATTTTTTTATTGCCATTATACACATTTTGCTTTTAGTGGGACTTGTGTAGGACTTTGAGATGATGCTGAGGTAAAATATATCATGCACTAAAAGCATCAACAATCTGTACACATGACCTGTCCATGTGTGAGAAAAGCTAGATTTGGCCTATCTCACATTAAACAAGGAGAAAGAAAATCCATTTTATAAACAAGCATAAGGCTTTATCATACCAAAATTTCATGTATGGCCTGTAGTTTATTTTTTATTGGTGTTTGTTTCTTTCAAAATGAATTAATGTCTGAATAGCCATTAAAGGCCCTGTTCCTGAAGTGTTTTCTCAGGCAAAACTTCCATTCACTTTAAGGGTATGTTACTAGCATTTGAAGAGGGATTTGGAACTTCAGCCCTAACTGAGGATCTGGCTAGTACAGTGTTTGGGTAAACAAGATCCACTTTTCACTTATTGCTATTTGTATTACCACAGGCTCCAGTGCAGAATGGGTTCCAATAGGTGAAATAGACAAAGGGTGGGAAATGAAGTGACTTGACCAACGATGCACAGATGTCAGTGGGAAACCCAGGAAGAGAACTCAATGCTCTTGAATGATCGTTCAATGCCCTGTGCTCTAACTCAGCTGTTTCTGCTTTTTTCACTCAACATTTGGAGAAAATTATTAATGAATTTCAGAGAAGTTTGGTCAGCAACACTTTCTCTTTTCTCTTTTTTCACAAGCCTACATGGCTGGGATCAGATATGGATGTGATGGAAAGGAGTCAGAAAGCTTTCTTGTCTTGTGATCACAAACAGGAGATACTTGCTATTTTATGAGAGAACCTGTGTTTGTGACACTTCCTGACCCCTTGCAGACTTCCATTAGGTTGAATGGGTACAAATGAGGGCACAGTCTGCCTCCTGGCATTTTTGGCTATGCTCTGCATAAAAAGTGGAACCTAAGTTAAAATGGCTGAAGTGGCTCATCTGAACCAAATCAAAATCCCCTGTGCTCTTAAGATTCACCCAACACCGATTGCTGTCAAATTTCTGTTTAAATTAATTTTGTCCTAAAAATAGCCTTTTGAATGTTAGGGACAGGAAGGAGAACATCTGAAGAGACATCTATTTGTCTCTGACCTTTGCAGATCTTCTAAAAATGGCCTTTGTGATGCATAAACTTTACTGAATTATTTATAGCCTCAAGGGCAAATGTTAAACCATTGTATTCTTCCTTAATTTACATGGTCAGGGAAGAAAGAACTGCAAACATTGCCATACCTTCTTGGGCTAAGTGAAGATGTTTGTTAAAGCTGTGCATGTTTTACAAAGTAAAGCATTCCCTTTTGCCCAGTATTCTGAGATTGTGGGGTGGGATTTTCAGAAAGTTGTCTAAGGGTAAATCTGCAGGCCTGCACCTCAGAGACAAGGTCATCTTTCTTGGTACTTGTGCGGCTCATTTTATGGGCTTAAAAATAGAAATGTAGATGTTGGGACTTGGGCTGGAGCCCAGGCTTTGAAACCCTTCAATGGGAGTGGGTCTCGAAGCCAGAGCCCAAACCTCTACTTCACTATTTTAATCTCATAGCATGAACTTGAAGTTATGTCTACACTGCCGGGTTTTTTTGGCAGAAGATATGCAAATTGTGCTCTCATTTGCATATCTTCTGCGGATCATTTTCACAGAAGAGGTTTTGCCACTAAAAAGCCCCATGTAGACAGGGCCATTTGTCGGAAAAAAACCCTTTTTTTGTAAGTTCCCTTATTCCTCAAAAAATTAGGTTTACAGGATCTTGTGAAAAAGGGGATTTTCCGACAAATGGCCCTGCCTACACGGGGCTTTTGAGCGGCAAAACCTCTTCCGCAAAAAAGATCGGCAGAAGATAGGCAAATGAGAGCGCGATTTGCATATCTTCTGCTAAAAAAAATGTCAGTGTAGACATAGCCTAAGTCAGCTGCTTCAGGCACTAAGACTTGCTGCCAGTGTTTTGTCTTTTGGGTTTTGGGCAAGGTAAATGAGCTGCTGTGTTACTTTAGATACAAGTACCACTATATTTCAATGCAACTTTTGTTCCTAAATTGCTTAGGGGCCAGATTTTTCAAAGATAACGGTCAAATCCTACTCACTTTATTTTGATATGAAGTAGTTCTGATGTCACAACTAAAGTGGAAAATCAAGGAAAAGACTTCTGGACACATTCATAAACAAATGCAAGAAGACACTTCTAATATTTTAAATGCTGAGAAGACACACAATTTTGTGTTTTTACTCTTGGTCCAGAACACTCTCTCCCCTCCCTGTATTGAATCTCTGAGGGTATTTTTTAACTCTACTCTGATGATTGAAAACACAGGTCTATTTTCCCTCAATTCTTAGGACATAAAGATATAAACTGCTTCATTTTGTATCCATTTTTAGAGATAGATTTCTAGTGCCATAGCCCTCAAATATCAGTCCTTTTCTAGGAGCTTTCTAACTTTGAAATACAGTTCATCTTCATAATTGGTTAGAAAAATTAGAAAAGTTGGTTAGAATCAGTTAGAAAAGTCATAACCTGGGGTGTGTCTAGACTACACCTCTCTGTCGACAGAGAATTGTAGATTAGGCACATTGAAATTGCTAATGAAGAGGGGATTTAAATATCCTGCACTTCATTAGCATAAACATGGCCACTGCTTTTTTTTCGAAATGGAGCTTTTTTGAAAAAAAACGGCAGTCTAGATGTGGATCTGTCAAAAAATAAAGCCTTTTTCCAAAGATCCCGTAAACCACATTTTATGAGGGATAAGGGATCTTTTGAAAAAGGCTTTATTTTTTGACAGATCCGTGTCTAGACTGCCTTTTTTTTTTTTTTTTTTTCGAAAAAGCTCCGTTTAGAAAAAAAGTGGTGGCCATGTTTATGCTAATGAAGTGCGGGGTATTTAAATCCCCACTTCATTAGGAATTTCAATGTGCCTAATCTACATCTCTCTGTCAACAGAGAGGTGTAGTCTAGACTTACCCTTAGAAAGAAAAAGCTTGGATGCACTGCTCCTGTGTGACAAATGTGGGTTACATAAGTATAGAACAGCTTTTACCTAGATCAGAGGTATATGTGCCTCTGGGAGTACACAGACGTCTTCCAGGGGGTACATCAACAAATCTAGATATTTGTCTAGTTTTACAACAGGCTACATAAAAGCACTAGCAAAATCAGTACAAATTAACATTTCATACCATCAGACTATCAGACCAACAGGGGCTCATTCACCCGCACATCTACTACTGTGATATATGCCATCATGCATCAGCAATGCCCCTCTGCATGGGCCAAACCAGACTGTCTCTACACAAAAGAATAAATGGACACAAATCAGACATCAAGAATGGTAACATACAAAAACCAGACGGAGAGCATTTCAGTCTCCCTGAACATTCACAGAGGCTACGTCTAGACAGCAAGCTTCTTTCGAAAGAAGCTTTTCCGGAAGAGATCTTACAGAAAAACTTCTTTCAAAAGAAAGCATCTGCACAGCAAAAGGGTATTGAAAAAGCAATCTGCTTTTTCAAAAGATAGCGTCCACACTGATTGGATTCTATCTTGCATATAAGGCCACCTGGAACCACTTCAGGCAGGATATTAGGGGAGCAGTTACTTCCAAGTGCTGTTGCCTAAGGCTATCTGAGACGCATGCTTAAAGGGACCCCCCTGGACAGCCATTTCTCAGGTTCTGCTGCATGCTTGCCTATCTCTATGAGGAACAGCAAAGCTTTAGCAGTGTGTGCTCTGGTTCCCCATTTTCTGGACACCAAAACATACTTCTTGACATGGAGCCGGAGCTGCCTCTGGGCATGCGATGGCCCCACAGTGTCATGCTGCAGATTCTGCAGCCGTTTGTGTAGAGCATCTTGACAGTCCTGGCCCAGCTCATCAGTGAGTCCCTCTGCCTGGATGTGGGAGCAAGCCCTTGCAACCGCATCCCACAGTGGAGAGACAAATCTGGATGCTGGGCACCAGTTCCGACTGGTGGGACTGGCTGGTCATGGATTGGTGGGACGACCAGCAGTGGCTCAACAACTTCTGCCACCTTCCTGGAGCTTGCTCCTGCCCTCCGGCGATGGGACACCTATCTGCGGCCCACCATCCCCCTGGAGAAGCAGGTTTCTATTGCCGTATGGAAGCTCGCCACCCCAGACAGCTACCGGTTGGTGCGCAACCAGTTTGGTATGGGGAAGTCCTTCATTGGGGCCCTCCTCATGGAAGTAAGGCACTCTCGGGCTGCAGTCACTGCAGGGGAGGAGTCCTGGAAAAGGAAACCCTAGGGAAAGGGGTGGTGGTGATGCAGGAGTGGGCTGGGGGTGGGAGGGAAGCCCCATCCCCGGGGATTTCTGCCATCCCACCCTCACAGCCCTGCTGCTGGTGGGGTGGCCTCATAGGGTGGCTCCTGGTGTGTTTGGGGGCAGGGAAGGGGAGGGAAAGGGGGTGGGCACCTCCCAAGGGCTCAGACACTTCCTCTCATTCTCTGTTTTGTGTGTTTCTTTGTCCCCTTCTGCAAGTGGTGAGGGCCATCAACTCATCCTGCTGCACAGGGTCATCATCTGTCTGGGAGACCTGGACACCATCATCACAGGATTTCCCACCCTGGGGTTCCCCAACTGCAGGGGAGCCATTGATGGAACCCACATCCTGATCCGTGCACCACATAATTGAGCAGCCCAATACATAAACCGCAAGGGCTATTTCTCCATGGTTCTGGAGGCTCTGGTTGACCACCATGGATAGTTCACAGACTTTTCGTTGGGTGGTTGAGCAGGGTACACGATGCCCGCATATTCAGAAACTCCAGCCTCTACCACAAGCAGGAAGCTGGGACATTCTTCCCCCAGTGGGACTTTTGCATGGGGGACCTGCAGGTGCCACTGTGTGTCGTCGGGGTGTGGCCTACCCACTAATGACTTGACTCATGAAGCCCTACACTGGCCACCTAGACCCCAACAGGGAACAATTCAATGTGTACCTCAGCCAGGCCTGAAAGCAGGTCTTTGGTTGCTTCAAGGTGCAGTTCAGGTGCCTCTTGACCCGCCTGGATGTGGGAGAGCACAACATCCCCAAGGGGGTCATGGAATTTTGTGTTCTCCACAACATCGTGGAGAGGAAGGGGGAGGCCTTCCTACCTGAGTGGGGGGCAGAGGCCAGCTGGGAAAGGAGGTCCATCCACCTGGTACATTAGGTGGGAGTGCTCATCCAGGAGGCCCTGAGGGAGAATTTCTCTCAAGGACCCCAGTAACTCTCCCAAGGGCCAGCCCCTTGGGGCCTGTGCCTTACCCTCCTATGCCTTTCCCACCACAGCCTGAGCAGGCTGAGCGATGATTGCATCCCATTCGCTCTGCACCCATCTCCCCCACCTTGTGTGTGTGGAAAACTGAGAGCACTCACCTGATGATGAGTACAGGTACAGGTTCTGGTCTTGGGCTAAGAGATTTGGAGTTTGAGGGGGCTCTGAGCTGAGCCTGGGGCAGGGAGTTGGGGTGCAGGAGGTGGTTCAGGGTGCAGGCTCTGTAAGGGAGTTTGGGTCTGGGGGGCTCAGGGCTAGGGCAGGGGCTTGGGGTGTAGGGGGGGGTACATGACTGGGGCAGGGGTTTGAAGCTGGCTCCAGCTGGACACTGTTTACCACAGGTGGCTCCTGGGTGGTGGTGCAGTGGGGCTAAGGCAAGCTTGCCCCTGCCCTGGCCCTGCACCACTCTCAAAAGCAGCCAGCAAACTCCTTCCATCCCAGACCCTGTTGTCCCCCATCTCCCCGTTCTGTGGAGATAGAATACAAGGTGGAAGAAGGTGCACCCTGACATCAGCACCTCTCCTCTCCCTTCCCTACTCTGTACCACAAGCAGGAGGCTCCCAGGGGGTGGGGGGAAGCTCTCAGGCAAAGTGCAGGAGGTGCGCAGCAGTGGGGGAATGGGCAGCTGAAGTACCAGCACTTGATAGCCTCTTAGCCAAATCAGTCAGAATCACCTGTCAGAGGCTCCAAGATCTACCAGTAGATCCTGATCTACTGGTTGGTGTCCCTTGAGTAAGGAAATATCCCTGGACATGGGGGGAAAGAAGTTAGAACTCTAGGGAACGCAAGGAAGCAGCAGCTCCCAGCTCAGGTAGGTGGGGGTAGGGAGTCAGGTGTCCGGGCGTCCAGTTGAGAGGTTTCCAGCCGTCCTGGCCGGGGTTCCCACGGCTGGTGTTGGCCGGCCAGGGCAGAGTCCTGGCCGGTTTGCAGCCATGGGGGGCCGGGGTAGGGGCTGTGACTGTGTTCGGGAGCATGGGGGGGAGAGGCTGGGACTGTGTTGGGGGGTGCCACAACAATTCTAAGGATATAACCAGGGCTTGACAATTAGGGCAATCTACTCGCCTGTGCCGAGTAGATTTTAGCCCGGCACGGCGCCGCAGCACGGTCTGCGCATGCGCAGCGTGCCAAACCGTGTGGCTGGCGAGCAGGGCTCGCCACCGCTTGTCAAGCCCTGGATATAACAGTTAGCAAAGCAAATGAAAGCGCAACCATCCCATTAATTTAAGTTCAGGTGAAACTGTTTGGTAAAATACTAAATTTTACTTTTTTTTTTTAATAATGTGTATTATGTTTCTAATTTTTTTGTAACACCTGTGTGTGACACTCCCAGGCACAGAGTGTGCCTCCCAGGCCCTGACTCCCAGCCCCTGAGTGTGTGACTCCCAGCCTCCTCCAGCCCTGAGTATGACTCTCTGAATGTGACTTCCAGCCCCCCCCAGCCCCAGAGTGTGCCCCCCAGCCCCTGAGTGTGCGACTCCCAGAGTGTGACTCCCAGCACCTGAGTGTGATTCTGAGTGTGACTCCCAGCCCCTCCAGCCCCTGAGTGTGACTCTCAGACCCTCCAGCTCCCCAGCCCCTCCAGCCCCTGAGTGTGACTCCTCCAGCCTCTGAGTGTGGGGTTTAAGCTGGGAAGGGGGGAGCGGTTTGGGGATGAGTGTCTTTCCCCCCACAACTCAAATAAATGTAGTGTTATTATTTTATTATTAATGTATTTTCAGTTTTTCTATGAAATAATTACTATGAATATATAAACAGGAGGGGGCACAATTTTATATTCTTGCACCAGGTGCAAAATTAGCGAGTTACGGCACTGCCTCCCCCCTTTTTTAATTGCCTTGGGTCACCAAGTCTTCCTGATTTGTCAAAATGGGTCCCCATCTGGAAAAGGTTGGGAACCGCAGATCTATACCATCCCTGATAGATGTCTATCTAACCTACTCTTAAATATCTCCAGAGATGGAGATTGCACAACCTCCCTAGCCAACTTATTACAGTGTTTAACCACCCTGACAGTTAGGAACTTTTTCCTAATGTCCAACCTAAACCTCCCTTGCTGCAGTTTAAGCCCATTGCTTCTTGTCCTATCCTCAAAGGCTAAGGAGAGCAATTTTTCTACCTCCTTCTTGTGACACCCTTTTAGATACCTGAAAACTGCTTTCATGTCCCCTCTCAGTCTTCTATTTTCCAAACTTAACAAGCACAATTCTTTCAGTCTTCCTTCATAGGTCATCTTCTCTAGACCTTTAATCATTCTTGTTGCTCTTCTCTGGACCTTCTCCAATTTCTCCACATCTTTCTTGAAATGCAGTGCCCAGAACTGGACACAATACTCCAACTGAGGCCTACTCAGTGCAGAGTAGAGCGGAAGAATGACTTCTCGTGTCTTGTTCACAACACTCCTGTTACTGCATCCCAGAATCATGTTTGCTTTTTTTGTAACAGCATCACACTGTTGACTCATATTTATCTTGTGGTCCACTTTGACCCCTAGATCCCTTTCTGCAGTACTCCTTCCTAGACAATCGCTTCCCATTCTGTATGTGTGAATCTGATTGTTCCTTCCTTAGTGGAGTACTTTGCATTTGTCCTTATTAAACTTCATCCTATTTACCTCAGACCATTTCTCCAGTTTGTCCAGATCATTTTGAATTATGACCTTATCCTCCAAAGCAGTTGCAACCCCTCCTGCTCATATCATCTGCAAACTTAATAAGCGTACTCTCTATGCCAATATCTAAATCACTGATGAAGAGATTGAACAGAACCAGTCCCAAAACAGATCCCAGCAGAACCCCACTTGTTATGCCGTTCCAGCAGGATTGTGAACAGTTAATAACTACTCTCTGAGAATGGTTATCCAGCTAGTTATGCACCCACCTTACAGTAGCCCCATCTAAGTTGTATTTACCTAGTTTATTGATAAGAATATCATGTGAGACTGTATCAAATGCCTTACTAAAGTCTAGGTATACCATGTCTACTGCTTCTTCCTTATCACAAGACTTGTTATCCTATCAAAGAAAGCTACCAGATTGGTTTCTAACATTTCCACATACAATATCACTTCTAGGGATGGAGATTCCATCACCTCCCTGGGTAACCCATTCCAGTGCTTCACCATCCTCCTAGTGAAATAGTTTTTCCTAATATCCAACCTAAACCTGAGAAATCCATGAACAAAACCAGCCCTAGAGCAGATCCTTGGGTCACTCCACTTGAAACCAACTGCCAACCAGACATCAAGCCATTAATCACTACCCATTGGGCCTGACAATGTAACTAGCTTTCTATCCACTTTACAGTCCATTTATCCAATCTATACTCCCTTAACTTGCTGGCAAGAATATTGTGGGAGACAGAATCAAAAGCTTTGCTAAAGTCAAGGTATATCACATCCACTGACTTCCCCATGTCCACAGAGCCAGTTACCTCATCGTAGAAGCTAATTAGATTGGTCAGGCATGACTTGCCCTTCGTGAATCCAAGCTGACTATTCCTGATCAATTTCTCTTCTTCCAAGTGCTTCAGAATGGATTCATCCATGATTCTTTTAATTGATAATTTTTGACTCATTTTCAAAAGGCTACTTGGCTTTTCCTCTAGAATTCCTTTGGTATTTAATTAACTTAAATTCAGAAGTCTCACCAAATCACTTACAGGAAATATTGGTATATTCTCAGTATGTAAGGTCCATGATTTTGGCCTTTAGTCATCTAAAAATTTGTTCAGGAAGCAAAAGTTATATTCAGTGCATTTCTCCCTCCATTTGCCTTTAATCAGTTTTGATGGTCAATTGTGTAGTAAACTGGTCATCAAGAGGTTAAGCGTATTATGGTCTGGAGACATACTACCTTCCTCCCTTACTTACGGTTCAGCTAGTGGAAGTGTTTTTCCCCCCCTGCCATTCTGTAATACAGTTTAATAAATCAGCACATTCCCACTTTGCAGAGCTGTAAATAAAGTCTTTTGCACTCAGCATCTCTTGCCAAAAAACGGAGATAGCTTAGCTCCACTTTTGAGCAGCTGTTTGGAATATAGTCTGCATTTCACATGGACCATTCCTGTAGTGAGCTCCAATAAGGCAGAAGTGATGAATGCTACTTGCAGATTTTTCATTCTAAGAAAAATCACTTACTATTTTAAATGCTCAGAGAAAAAGTGTCAGTACATTTTCTGTCTATTTTTTTCTGGAATGGATTTTTCTGGGATTTTCTAAACTATAATGTACTGAGGTATTTTTTATTAGAGTTTAATTGATATTCTTTCTGATTCATATGAAATCAGCAGAGCCTCGTTATCAGACTTAGTCTATGTCTAGACTACAAGTCTCTTTCAAAAAAGCCTCTTTCGAAAGAGAGCATCTAGACTACAAGCACATTTTTCGAAAAAGCAAGCCGCATTTTCAAAAGAGAGTCTAGATGCTCTCTTTTGAAAAAGCACAATTTGCATTAAATAGCGCCTTTTTTCAAAAGAGTACTTTCGAAAAAAGGCGTTATTCTTGTAAAATGAGGTTTACCGCGATCGAAAAAATTGCCGTGTTCTTTCTATTTACTTTCAAAAGAATGTGGCTGCAGTCTAGACGCAGGTGAAATTTTTTCAAAAAAAGGCTACTTTAAAAAAAAAAACCTGTAGTCTAGACACACCCTTAGAGATTTTCAGAGATGTTATTACACCTTTTTGAGAGCAATAATGTATCTTCAGTATTTGTTGTCTCAAAGTTGAAAATTTCTTATCAGCTCTAATTTTAAGTTTTCTTCAACATTTTTTATGAGAAATTCAGTTTGCAATGGGGTGAAAAAGCATTCAATTTTTGACAAAAAAATTATAGTTTCTGAATTTTAAGTTTGTGTTGAAAAATTGTTGGAAATGTTATAAGAACATAAAAACATAAGAAGCACACAGGATCTTTTTCAGGGGGAATGGCAATATGCCGCATGTATTGAGAATACAGTAGAAAAGCAGTTAGTATATGCTCTCACACACACAAACACACATACAAAGTCGTGTTGTTGCTTAAATTTACCAGTCTGTTGCTCACATTAACTCACTGTCCAGGTGAGTTAAGTGCGAGGGAGAGGAGCCGGGGCTCATTCGGTCCAGACCGACACTCCGATCTTGACAAGATGAGACATGGAGATTCATGCAAGACACCCTATCTTTTATAGGACTTTTCTCCCATTCAAGTCTATACATTTTTCTGTATCAGCTCTTAATCAATCACCATTTTAACACCTGCTTATCTGGAAGGCATTCTTCTTTTCCATCTGATATCAGTATGTTGGTGCCTCCTTCCCAGTGTTAGTTCAAGGCTGTCTTGTTTGAAGTGGGCAGTGCCCACGAAAGCTCATGATACCATCTACATGTTTTGTTAGTCTATAAAGTGCTACCAGACCATTTGTTGTTTTTTAAGTTTATCTTGTACAGTCGTGGTCACCAACCCGTCGATCGAGATCGACTGGTCAATCGGGAGGGCTCGACCAGTTGATTGTGAGGCGTTCGGGGCCCTCCCATTTCCCCCCACCCCCAAAGAAGCCCCACTACCTATCTCCAGCAACAATGGAGGTAGTGCCGACTTCCTGTGGGGTGGAAGGAAGTCTGGCAGCTGCGCGCCACTTCCGGGGTTTCAGGAAGTGCGCTGGCTTCTCCCCCTCCCCCAAACAGCCAGCACAGTACCACAACCCAGGTCTGTGGCATGCCGGGGACTTGCTGTGGGGGGCGGGGGGTAGGAGTCCCCAGAAGAGGTGCACACCGGGGTTTCCCTCCTCTGAATTGGGGGGGGGGAGGTTAGGAGTCTCTGGAGAAGGCGCGTGCCAGGGCTTCACTCCTCTGTAGGAGGAGAGGAGGAAGGAGTCCCAGGAGGAGGCGCTCGCCGGGGACTCCCTGTCCCCTGCCTCCACCAACACCCTGTCCCCTGTCCCCAGTGGCACCCTGTTCCCTGCCCCCAGTGGCACCCTGTCCCCTGCCCCAGTACCCACTAGCACCCTTCCCCAGTACCATGTCCCCTGCTCCCACCAGCACAATTGGAGCCACATTAGTGAGGCTTGGGGGAGGGGGGAGAGGAGGGTTGGAGGAGTTATTTTTTTGCATCTCACGTGTGTGGCCCCAACTAACTTTTCTGTGGGTCAGTGATCCCTGACTCAAAAGAGGTTCCCCACCCTTCTCATAAATAAAGATAATGCTGAAACTTTTTGTGTTTGACATAATATTTTATTTAAAAATGAAGCCTGGCCAACAAATCCCCAATTGGGGCCAAGCCCCCATCTAGCCACAGCATCATAACACTCCTGCACATCCCCCCAGACCCTAGATCTGAGCCTATCATACACTGGAACCCCCTGTCCTCAGCCTCTCACATCCCCAAAGTCCTGCACCCCTACATCCTCAGTCTTCTGCCACAACACTTCTGCACCATCCACACATTGCAAATCCGTGTCCTGAGCCCATCATACTCCCAACATCCCTGCCCTGAACCCCTCACATACCCCAGCGCAAACTCCTGCACCCTCACATCCACAAGCCTGTGGCTTGCTCAGTACCCCAACCCTCCACTTGACCCCAACGCTCCCCAGCCTGGAGCCCCCGCCCTGAGCCAGCATCCCCTTCTCCACCTCCTCCTGCATCCGAATTCCTTCCCAGAGCTTGCACCTCTCACCCCTTCCCACAACCAAAATCCCTCATTCTCACCCCAGAACCCATACATCCTGTCTCAACCCAGTGAGGGTACAACTAGACTGCAGGGGTATGTCTACACTACAAAGTTAATTCAAACTAACAGCGTTAGTTTGAATTAACTTTCATAGCGTCTATACATACAAACCGCTAGTTCAAACTTAACTCGAACTAGCGGAGCGCTTAATTCGAACTAGGTAAACCTCATTCTACGAGGACTAATGCCTAGTTCGAATTAAGTAGTTCAAATTAAGGGCTCTGTAGCCACTTAATTCAAACTAGTTGGAGGCTAGCCCTTCCCAGGTTGCCCTGGGCCAAACCAGGGAACCTTTTCTGCCCCCCTCCCGGCCCCGGAGCCCTTAAAGGGGCACGGTCTGGCTACAGTGCTCGTGCCAGTTGCAAGCCTGCCAGCACCCAGCCAGCAGACCCTGCACCTGGCACGGCATGAGCCAGCCACCCGCTGCCCTCCGCCTCTTCCCAGGACCAGGCTGGCGCTCCCAGGAGCCTGCCTGGGGATGCAAGAAGCGGGCGCCCGCCTGGTCTAGTGCAGAGATCGTAGACCACATCGAGGTTTGGGGGGAGGCCTCCAACGTCCACAACCTCCACACTAGGCACAGGAAAGTGGCCGTCTAGGGCAGGATAGCTGCCAGCCTGGCCACCAAAGGCCACATGCGAACCCAGGAGCAGGTTTGCATGAAAATCAAGTTGGTCCAGTGAGACCCCCAACCCTGAGCCCTGAGCTTACAACATAAGAACATAAGAACGGCCGTACTGGGTCAGACCAAAGGTCCATCTAGCCCAGTAGCCTGTCTGCCGACAGCGGCCAACACCAGGTACCCGGAGGGGATGAACCAAAGACAATGACCAAGCAATTTGTCTCCTGCCATCCATCTCCAGCCTTCCACAAACAGAGGCCAGGGACACCTTTCCTACCCCCTGGCTAATAGCACTCCATGGACCCAACCTCCATGAATTTATCTAACTTCTCTTTAAACTCTGTTCTAGTTTTAGCCTTCACAGCCTCCTGTGGCAAGGAGTTCCACAGGTTGACTATGTGCTGTGTCAGAAGAACTTTCGCTTATTAGTCTTAAACCTGCTGTCCATTCATTTCATTTGGTGTCCTCTAGTCCTTCTATTATGGGAACTGAAGAACTTTTCTTTATTCACCCTCTCCACACCACTCATGCTTTTATAGACCTCTATCATATCCCCCCTCAGTCTCCTCTTTTCTAAGCTGAAAAGTCCCAGTCTCTTTAGCCTCTCTTCATATGGGACCTGTTCCAAACCCCTAATCATTGTAGTTGCTCTTTTCTGAACCCTTTCCAAGGCCAAAATATCTTTTTTGAGGTGAGGAGACCACATCTGTACACAGTACTGAAGATATGGCGTACCATAGTTTTAGACTTCCCCTCCTCCTTCTTCCCCTGGCTTGCCTCTTCCAGCTCCCTCCTCCCAGGTTTCCTCCTCCCCTCTCCCACCCTCTCTCTTCCCCTCTCCCACCTCCTTTTCCCAGTCTCCCCAGAGATTAATCCCCCCCCCGCCCCCCAGTTTTGTTAAATAAAGAGAGTTTCTATTTTTGAACACGTGTCCTTTATTTTTTACATCAGGAAGGGGGGCTGGGGAGGGGTAAGTGGAAGGAGGTGAGGGAGGAATGGGGCACGAGCCCCCGATGGGGAGGACTGGGGTGGCTTTGCGGGCTCCTCGGGGTGGAAGCTCTCCTGCAGGGCCTCCTGGATCCTGACAGCCCCCCGATTGACACCCCCGGATGGCAGCCTGCGTCAAGTGCAGCCGGGCTGATGGCCGAGTGCTGTGATGTGCCGAGTGTGGGCACTCAGGGCACTCCAAGACAGGACTGCTTTGCTGTCCCTCATCGAGGTAGACAAGCAAGTGGGGAACCCTGAGAACTGTCTGTCCAGGGTGGGGGTTGGGTCCCTTTAAGCACAGCCCTCGGCTAGCCTGAGGCAGCAGCTCCACCCTCTAAGTCCTAAGCTGATGCCCTGCCGGCACTGGTTCCGGCCAGCCTTAACTTCGGTTCAGGGTCCACTCAATGTGGACATGCTAGTTCGAATTAGCAAAACGCTAATTCGAATTAGTTTTTAGGTCTAGATGCACTAATTCGAATTAGCTTAGTTCGAATTAACTAATTTGAACTAAGTTAGTTCGAATTAGTGCTGTAGTGTAGACATACCCCAGGAGTTTTTCAGGGATTCCAGAAGTATCCTGGAAAAACTCTTCCACGTCCAGGGACGCGTTTGTTCTTCTGATTTTTTTGGTGAAAGAGCAAAAGTGCTCTTTCAGTAGCCCCTGTAGTACTCATTCTACGAGGAATAAGGGGGCTTCCAAAAGAAGGGTTTTTTCTGACATTTGGCTCAGTCCAGACAGGCCAAATGTTGGAAAAACCTCTTCCTACAGAAGAATCGAAAAAAAGCGGCAATGTAGCCGTACCCTGAGAGTGTATAAGGTCTGGGGATAGCAAGTGATGGAGAGGTGCAGAACAGAGAGGGCGGGGCTTCACGGAAGGGGTGGGGTTTTGGGGGAAGGAGTGATCTTGGTCGTAAAAAGGTTGGAGACCACTGCTGTACAAACTAACTCAGCTACCCCCTGAAGCTTCTTGTTTATAACAGAGTGCTTGCTCTCAACTCCAGGGCCGTCTATAATTGTCCTGCTTTGGTCTGTTTTGTTTTGAGCCTCAATTTATGGTACCTTGATGCCTCTGAGTTTTATGGCCTCTTCTTCCAGCCCCCCTCTTCCACCATCTGGACTCTGAAACTGCTGGGCCTACAAATTGTTCTCTCTCCAAACAATCACATTCCAAACTCATTTACTCCCCCTCCACAGGAACTACACGATCATTTCACACATGGGAAAAGGGATACAATTGTCCAGACAAAAGGTATCAATCTACATCCTAATACAAACTTCTGCTAATACAAACTCTTAATGATTTATCATAATTTCTTTGTAACATACAACCTACGTTCTAATTACTCCTAAAAGCAATAGTATGATTATGTTGAATCACATGGATCCTTCTGATCTCTTTCTGTCTTGAGATCAGATACAGACACAAGCAGTCTGTTTGATGCTAACCAAAGAAGAGTGACAGACAGTTATAATTGTTTAACATTCATTCTTACACTACAATTAAGCTATATTTCATGAAACATTGTAAAACTCTGTGGTCTATAGCAGCCCACCCCTAAAATTTCCAGGCTTTTCAAGTATTTCTAGTTAAACTATCCTTCCAGCATGATTTGTCCTTTTTTGGCCATGTCTACATTAGGAAACTATTTCAAAATAACTAAATTCAACTTAATAATTCCCAGTTTTACAAAATCGAAATAGCATGTCCCCATTACGGGGAAGCCTCAAAATTAGTCCGAAGCAGGCTCCATTAATGTGGATGTGCTACCTTGACTTAGAACGCCCAAAAGCATGGGAGAGTAATTAGTTCAAATTATTCTGGGGAGTGGTTATTTCGAAATAGCAGCGGAGCATCCACACTATGCTATTTCAAAATAACTATTTTGAAATTAGCATTATTCCCCAAGAAAAGCAGGAATGCAGTTTTCAAAATAAGTGGCCCCTTGTTTTGAAATAACAGGCTCGGTAGTGTGGATACTCCACTTATAAATTCAACCTAAGTGTGGTTATTTCAAAATAAAGCTCGAGTATAGACAAGGGCTATCTCTCTAACACTGCTGTGCCATTGATATGTGCTTTCTCCATAGCTGCTTCTTCTGTCCCAATCACTGCTACACGAGGTGTAACAGTTAACTCGAATTAAGGACTTAGTTCGAGTTAACGTTTGACTGCCGCATGTAGCTGCGGGCAGTTAGTTCGGACTAAGGGGATTTAAAAATGGCACCCGGATGGGAAGATGCAAATAAAGCCCAGGATATTTAAATCCTGGGCTTCATTTGCAACTTCGAATGCCTACATTAGCCTCCCTAGTTCGAACTAGGGGGCTAGTGTAGACATACCCTAACAGATGTATTGGAGCATAAGCTTTCATGGGCAAAGACCCACTTTGTCAGATGCATGTAGAGGAAATTTCCAGAGGCAGGTATAAATATGCAGGCAAGAATCAGGCTAGAGATAACGAGGTAAATTCAATCAGGGAGGATGAGGCCCACTTCTAGCAGCTGATCTGGAGGTGTAAACACCAACAGAGGAGAAACTGCTTTTGTAATTGGCTAGCCATTCACAGTCTTTGTTTAATCCTGAGCTGATGGTGTCAAATTTGCAGATGAACGGCAGCTCAGCGGTTTCTCTCTGAAGTCTGGTCCTGAAGTTTTTTTGCTGCAGGATGGCTACCGTTAAATCTGCTATTGTGTGTCCAGGGAGATTGAAGTGTTCTCCTACAGGTTTTTATATATTGCCATTCCTAATATCTGATTTGTGTCCTTTTATTCTTTTGCGTAGGGACTGTCCAGTTTGGCCAATGTATATAGCAGAGGGGCATTGCTGGCACCTGATGGCGTATATTACATTGGTAGATGTGCAGGTGAATGAGCCAGTGATGGTGTGGCTGATCTGGTTAGGTCCTGTGATGGTGTCGCTGGTGTAGATATGTGGGCAGAGTTGGCACCGAGGTTTGTTGCATGGATTGGTTCCTGAGTTAGAGTTACTATGGTGCGGTGTATAGTTGCTGGTGAGAATATGCGTCAGATTGGCGGGTTGTCTGTGAGCGAGGACTGGCCTGCCTCCCAAGGCCTGTGAAAGTGAGGGATCGTTGTCCAGGATAGGTTGTAGATCACTGATGATGCGTTGGAGAGTGTTTAGTGATGGACTGTCGGTGATGGCCAGTGGTGTTCTGTTGGTTTCTTCTTTGGGCTTGTCCCACAGCAGGAGGCTTCTGGGTACACGTCTGGCTCTGTTGTTCTGTTTCCTTACTTCCTCGTGTGGGTATCGTAGTTTCAAGAATGCTTGTTGAAGATCTTGTAGGTGTTGATCTCTGTCTGAGGGGTTGGATCAAATGCGGTTGTACCTCAGTACGTGGCTGTAGACAACGGATGGTGTGGTGTGTCCAGGATGGAATCTGGAGGCATGAAGGTAGGCATAGCGGTCGGTAGGTTTTCGGTATAGGGTGGTGTTTATGTGACCGTCACTTATTTCCACCATGGTGTCCAGGAAGTGGACTTCCTGTGTAGACTGGTCCAGGCTGAGGTTGATGGTGGGGTGGAAGCTGTTGAAATCGTGGTGGAATTCTTCCAGAGTTTCCTTCCATTGGGTCCAGATGATGAAGATGTCATCAATGTAGCATAGGCAGAGAAGGGGCATGAGTGGACAAGAGCTGAGGAAGCGTTGTTCCAGGTCAGCCATAAAAATGTTGGCATATTGTGGGGCCATGCGGGTGCCCATAGCAGTGCCACTGGTCTGGAGGTATATATTGTCACCAAATTTGAAATAATTGTGTCTGAGGATAAAGTCACAGAGCTCAGCCACCAGCTGTGCTGTGGCATCATCAGGGATACTGTTCCTGACAGCCTGTATTCTATCTATGTGTGGGATGTTTGTGTAGAGAGCCTCTACATCCATGGTGGCTCCCAGAATAATGCACTAGGCAATGCAGTATGGGAAGAAGGTGGACAGTCCTTGGTGAGGAAAGAACAGGTTAGGAACTATTTAGAAAAGATAAACATACACAAATACATAGGTCCAGATTTAATGCATCCGAGGATACTGAGGGAGTTGGCAAATGTCATTGCAGAGCCTTTGGCCATTATCTTTGAAAACTCGTGGAGATCGGGAGAGATCCCGGATGACTGGAAAAGGGCAAATATAGTGTCCTATCTTTAAAAAAGGGAAGGACGATCCAGGGAACTACAGACCAGTCAGCCTTACCTCAGTCCCCGGAAAAATCATGGAGAGGATCCTCAAGAAATCCATTCTGAAGCACTTGGAAGAAAGGAAAGTGATCAGGAATAATCAACATGGATTCATGAAGGGCAAGTCATGCCTTACAAATCTGATTAGCTTCTATGATGAGGTAACTGGCTCTGTGGATATGGGAAAGTCAGTGGATGTGATATACCTTGACTTTAGCAGAGCTTTTGATAGGGTCTCCCACAATATTCTTGCCAGCAAGTTAAGGGAGTATGGATTAGATAAATGGACTGTAAGATGGATAGAAAACTGGCTAGACTGTCGGACCCAACGGGTAGTGATTAACGGCTTGATGTCAGGTTGGCGGTCGGTTTCTAGCGGAGTGCCCCAAAGATCAGTTCTAGGACCGGTTTTGTTCAACATCTTTATTAATGACCTGGATGAGGGAATGGATTGCACCATCAGCAAGTTTGCAGATGACACTAAGCTAGGGGGATGGGAGATATGCTGGAGGGCAGGGATAGGGTCCAGAGTGACCTGGACAGATTAGAGGATTGGGCCAAAAGAAATCTGATGAGGTTCAACAAGGACAAGTGTAGAGTCCTGCACTTGGGGCGGAAGAATCCCAAGCATTGTTACAGGCTGGGGAAAGAATGGCTAAGTAACAGTTCTGCAGAAAAGGACCTGGGGATTATAGTGGATGAGAAGCTGGAAATAAGTCAACAGTATGCCCTTGTAGCCAAGAAGGCTAATGGCATATTAGGTTGCATTAGGAGGAACATTGCCAGCAGATCTAGAGAAGTGATTATTCCCCTTTATTCGGCTCTGCTGAGGCCACTTCTGTAGTATTATGTCCAGTTCTGGGCCCCCCACTATAGAAAGGATGTGGACACATTGGAGAGGGTCCAGCGAAGAGCAACTAAAATGATTAGGGAGCTGGAGCGCATGACCTATGAGGAGAGACGGCGGGATTTGGGTTTGTTTAGTCTGCAGAAGAGAAGAGTGAGGGGGGATTTGATAGCAGCCTTCAATGACAGATGGCAGAATGAGGAACGATGGTCTCAAGTTACAGTGGGGGAGGTCTAGGTTGGATATTAGGAAAAACTATTTCACTAGGAGGGTGGTGAAGCATTGGAATGGGTTACCCAGGGAAGTGGTGGAATCTCCATCCCTAGAGGTTGACAAAACCCTGGCTGGGTTGATTTAGTTGGGATTGGTCCTGACTTGGGGAGAGGGCTGGACTTGATGAGCTCCTGAGGTCTCTTCCAGCTCTATGATTCTATGAGTTCACTTGGAATTGGATTCAGACCTCACAAACACATTTCTCATAAATAAGGGAATAGAAATTATTAATTCACCATATAAAGTAGTATGCACCTGTATTACAAATAACCCAAAAAATAAATACAGTGGCACCTCAAGGTTTGAGTTTGTTCATAGTCATGTGATATACTAACCAATGCACCTTTTATTTATCTGAATTAGAAAAACAGACATAAACTCAAACATCATCAAGTAGTGGAGCAAGTGAGTTAATTACTCAAAAATCACTTGTTAGGGTTAATGTCAAAATGAACAGAGGAGCCTAAAATACTGACAGATGTGTCTGAATAAAAATTGATTTATTTTTGCAGTTAAATCAAACAAATGTCATCTGTTATCCTTTGGGATTTGAAATGTAGTGAATATCCCTTGTGTTTCTGATTCCACCTGTCATAAGGGAAACTTTTATTTTTTAAGTCTTCAGTTTGGATGAGTTGAGTCACACAAAAATCTGTTTCTGCATGATCTGTTCAATGCCATTTGAAAATATATTCTAGACAAATTACATAAGTTTACAATATTTTCTGTGGACAATATTTTCTGTGGACAAATAGGGTATGTCTAGACTATTCCAGTATTTCGGGATACCAGAGGTATCCTGAAATAGCTATTCTGAGTCTTTTAAACCAGCCCATTATTTTGAAATAGATTTCCACGAGGGTTAAGGGATGTTTTGGAATAGCAGTTTATTTTTAAATTAGATCAATTTAAGGTATGCAATTTGTGTAGCTCAAATTGTGTGTTTTATTTTGACCTACAGGTGTAGTTACATGCACCGGGTCCATCTACACTGCATGCATATTTCAGAATAAGCTATTTTGGAAGAAATAGCTTATTTTGAAATAGCGCATCTACATAGCAAATGCCCATAGAAATAGCAATGAACTATTTCGAAATAGAGTGTCCACACTCATTGGATACTGAATCACATTTAAGGCCACTGAAGCACTTCAGGCAGGGCATCAGGAGAGCACTCACTTCCTGTAACTGCTGCCTGAGGCTATCTGAGGCTTGTGCTTAAAGGGACAGCTATGTCTCAGGCTCCTCTCTTTGTCTACCTTCTTGAGGGACAGCAAACCCGCTCCTTTGCCTGCTGTCGTTGCCGTTGAAGACACCTCATCTCTCTAGACATGCAGCCAGAACTGTTTCTAAGCACTTGGAGGCTCATACATGTGCTGCAACGCCTGCAGCAGTTTCTTCAGGCTGTCTTCCTGGCCCCGCAGGAACAAAACCTCCAACTCATCATGGAGAACCTCAACAAGCCTCTGCAGGCACCGTTCATGCATCTGGACACCAGTTCTGACTGGTGGGACTGGATTGTTATGGAGTGATGGTTCCAGAATTTCCATATGTGGAAAGACACCTTTCTGGAGCTGTGTGAGTGGCTCATTCCTGCCCTGAGGTGATGGGACAACCACATGTGACCTGCTGTCCCCCTCAAGAAGCTGGTCGCCATTGCCATCTGGAAGCTTACCATGCTGGATAGCTACCCATCTGTCAGGAACCAGTTCAGCGTGGGGAGATTGGGTGTCAGGACCCTGGTCATGTAGGCATGGCACTCTCGGCTATTGTTCCAGTAGAGTGGTGAAGTGCTGGAAGGGGGTACCCTCGGGAAAGGGGGGTTTGTGGTGGAAGCCTCCTAACCCAGGAGGTTTTTCACTCCCTCCTTCACAAAGCCCTGACAGGGGACTGGGTAAATAAGGGGTTTCTCCTGGTGTGTTGTGGGAAGGGGGGGGTGCTCGGCGACCTTCCAGGGGCTCTGGCCAACCCTGTGATTCTGGTTGTCTCTTCTACATGTGGTGAAGGCCACCAACACCATCCTAATGCACAGGGTCATCAACCTTGGCAATGTGGACCCCATCATCACTGGCTTTGCTGACATGGCCTTCCCTAACTGTCGGGGGGGGGGAGGGCTATTGATGGCACCCACATCACCATCCAGACCCCTGACCACTGGGCATCTGTATACATCAATCAGAAGGGGTACTTTTCGATAGTCCGGCATAGTGCTTTTTTTGTGACAGTACGCACCAGTATCTGGGAACACTCGCACCATGCCGCTTTCCCCCGGCACAGCCCCCAGCTGGCCATGGGAGCACTTGTGCAGCACCACTTTCCCCCGGCACAGCCCCCTGCCAGCCTGGGAGCAGGAAGAAGGGTGGGAGAGGCATTTTTCAAATTTACTTTCCTCAAGAAATGAGTACCGGTACTTTTTTTTTTTTTTTTTTTTGAAAAAAAGCACTGGTCCTGCAGGCCATTACAGACCACCATGGCTGGTTCATGGACAGCTACATCAGGTGGTTGGCGAAGGCGCACGACACCCATGTCTTTCGCAACTCCAGGGTCTTCCAGAAGCTGCACTCTGGCACTTTTTTTCCTGACCGCACCATCACGGTTGGGGATGTGGACGTGCTGATGGCCATTCTAGGGGACGTGGCCTAACCTCTGTTGCCCTGGCTAATGAAGCCCTACACAGGACACCTTGACCACACCAAGGAATGCTTCAATACCAGGCTCAGTAGGGCCCACATGGTGGTGGAGGGTGCCTTTGGGTGTCTGAAGGCACGGTTCAGATGCCTCCTCACCTGGCTGGATGTCAGGGAATGGAACATCCCCCAAGTGGTGGTTGCATGTTGTGTCCTTCACAATTTTTGTGAAAGGAAGGGGGAGATGTTCCTGCCATGGTGGGGTGCAGAGGCTGACCTGATTGTCAGGGCCTTCGAGCAGCTTCACATGGCTGCCTTCCAGCAGGCCCATCAGGGGGCTATGCACATCCAGGAGGCCCTGAGGGAGATTTTCTCACAAGGACCCCAATGACACTCCCCCCTGGGCCTCCCCACTAGGGGCCTGTGCATTGCCCCTCTGCACCTTTCCTCCCATACCTCTGCCTTCCCCTGGCCTTCCTCCCCTGAAGAGACAATAAACCACACTTTTTGTTTTGGAAAAAATAAACTCTTTGTTTTTTTTATTTGCAGTAGAAATAACTGGGGGAGGAACTGCGGAAAGAACTTGGGAGAGGGGAGGAGAAAGGGGAAGGGGGAGGAGGAGAAACGAGGCTCAGGGCTGAGGTTGGGAGTATCACCTGGCTCTGGTGGTCTCACTATGTTGGGTGCGGGGACCTTGGCAGCCACGGGAGGGGAATCAGAAGCAGCAGCTGGAGCACGAGCAGGTGCCATGATGGCGATGAGTGCTTGTACAGTCACACAGATGATACAACTCTGATCCAGCATCTCCTGCCACGTCTCTCGCCACAACTGGATGTCCTCCTCCAGTATCTGGTACAGGGTGTGCTGCAGAAAAGGACCTTGGGATTACAGTGGATGAGAAGCTGGATATGAGTCAACAGTGTGCCCCTGTAGCCAAGAAGGCTAATGGCATATTAGGTTGCATTAAGAGGAGCATTGCCAGCAGATCCAGAGATGTGATTATTCCCCTTTATTCAGCTCTGGTGAGGCCACATCTGGAGTATTGTGTCCAGTTCTGGGCCCCCCATTACAAAAAGAATGTGGATGCATTGGAGAGAGTCCAGCGGAGGGCAACCAAAATGATTAGGGGGCTGGAGCATATGACCTACGAGGAGAGGCTGAGGGAGTTGGGTCTGTTTAGTCTGCAGAAGCGAAGAGTGAGTGGGGATTTGATAGTAGCCTTCAACTTCCTGAAGGGAGGTTCCAAAGAGGATGGAGAAAGGCTGTTCTCAGCAGTGACGGATGGCAGAACAAGGAGCAATGGTCTCAAGTTGTGGTGGGAGAGGTCCAGGTTGGATATTAGGAAAAACTATTTCACTAGGAGGGTAGTGAAGCACTGGAATGGGTTACCTAGGGAAGTAGTGGAGTCTCCATCCCTAGAGGTGTTTAAGTCTCAGCTTGCCAAAGCCCTGGCCGGGTTGATTTAGTTGGGATTGATCCTGCCTAGAGCAGGGGGCTGGACTTGATTACCTTCTGAGGTCTCTTCCAGCTTTATGGTTCTATGATTCTATGACTCGCCGTGAGGAGATGTGCTCCCTCTGGGATTCCTCCTGGGTTCTGCTACACCGCAGGTCACTCAGAGTTGGGAGGCTGCCCCAGGTGGTGTCAACTGCCCCCTCTCGCAGCTGGTCTGGCTTTGGAGAACAGAGAGAAGATCAGTCATCCTTGGAGACACTGTGCCTGAAGTCTTGCCCTCATTTGTGAACTGAGACCAAAAGGCCCTTTCCTACAGGGGCCCAGATGTCCAGGGGGCTGCCTCACTACCCCCACGTCCCAGGGACAAGCATGCATGGGAAGGTGTCAGCCAGAGAGGGATCTTGTAGGAGAGAAAGGGTCTATAGGGCATCTGGGTTTCCCTCCATGCCGCACATACCAGGTACAGTTGTGGCAGCATGCCATGGAGAGTGGACTTGTATCCCTGCCCACTGGAGGAGAGGAGGGCAGCATTTTGGAGGGGTGGTGTGTGGGAGCAGCAGATGCTCCTGAGCTTGGCCGTGCTGTCCCCGGGAGCAGGTGTTGCCCTGAGCATGTAAGCATGATTGTGTGTCGTGTACAGCACTCCTGAGTGTGTATGTGTCTCCATGTCCCCAGCCTCCTTCTAGGTGGCTTGTGGTGGGAATTGTCTCAGCCCGGTGTCAGGAGTATGGCAGGTCTCTTCAGACCCTGTGAGCAATAGAACAAGGGTCCTCTGGTGCAGCCTCCTGGGGCTGTGTGCCCTGGACTGGTGCTCCATGTACACCCACATATACAGGCTGCTACATGATTCCTAGGCTGAGAAGGCCAAGCAAGGAGTGCGCCCCAGCCCCTTGTTGCCCACCACCTTTACTCTGTGTGTGGGGGGAAAGTAATGGCACTCACCAGATGTGTCTTCCCTGGCCTCAGATGATGCCTGGGTGCCTGGGAGACATCCAGGGCGTGGGGTACTGGGTCCAGGGTGAGCATGATGATGATGCTGGCTTCGTCCAGCTTCTCCTCTTCCTCCTCCTCCTCCACCTCTTCCTCCTACTCCACATCTCTGTTCTCTGGGAGGGAGACAATGGGTGACTCCATCCCTGAGTGCACTACTGGGGGGGTGTAGTGGTCTCAGGTTGTGGGCAGCCTTGCTACCTCCTCACAACCAGTCTCAGAGCCCCATTGCAAGGTCAGGGCAGGGCGAACAAACAAACACTTACAGTTTATAAGCCCGGGCCCTGGTTCAGGGCGGTGCTGCAGACAAGCAGTTTATGAGCCAGGCCCTGGGATCAGTGCAGGGTGAACAAACAGTCACAGTTGATAAGCCTGGGCCCTGGTTCAGGACAGGGCTTCAGGAAAACAGTTTATGAGCCATGGTTCGGGTCTCCTTGCTGGTGGAGAGCTGACAGGTGCAGGCGGTTTCTTTTGGCCACAACACACAGCCCAGCTCCATGTCCTTGACTGGTGCTAGGTTGGCTCTACCTGGGTTACTTTCCAGTCACCCCTGGGATCCTACCTTGCTCCAGCTCTGATCAGCAGGCTCTGTAAGGGTCGAAGGAGCTGGCAGGGTATTCATAGGTTCCTCCTGGGTTGACTCAAGCAGAGGTCCAGGGGCCCAGCCCATTCTTTGGGACCCAGTCTAGGTCCTGGGGGTCCAGGGTAGGCCTCAGACCTTAGCAGGGATCTCTGCAGCCTCCCGTGGTCACTGGGCTCTCAGTGATCGCGGCAGCCTGGAGCAGTCCTCCAGGTACGGCAGTGGTCCCAGCAGCCCAACCCAGGCCATGCTGCCTCTTTATAGGGGGAAGGGACTGACCCACCCTCTAGGATGTGGTGCAGGTCTGAATAGTAGGGGAAGGTGTGGAGTTCAGCCCCAGAGCAGGAGCTGTGCCTCCCTGGCCTTGACATAGGCCTGGTGGAGCCCCTTGACCTTCATCTGCACCTGCTTCTGGGTGCGGATGTAGCCCTTGGTGCCCAGGCTCTCGGCCATCTAGCCATAAACATTGGCATTCCTGATTCTGGTGCAGAGATTCTGGAGGTTTGCCTCCACACCCCAGACCTCAATGAGGGCCAGGATATCCACACCAGACCAGAAAAACGTGCCTCTTTGGTCCCTGGGCAGGGTCCTAAGAGTCTGCTGTCTGCTTGGCTGAAGCTGTGGAGGGCTCGGATGGAGCATGGGAGTGGCTCTTGGCAGTAGTGACAGCTTTGCAGGTTGCTGCAGTGTGGCAGAGGAAAAGTAGGGCCTGCCGTCTGTCATAAGCCCTTTCCCCTGTGGCTGCAGCTTTAAGAGCTGCAGGAGAAGGGGGATTACAGAGTTTTGATGGGTGTAGACAGAGGGACCAGAAGGACACTGCGGGAAGGTCTGGAGGCCAATTATTTTGAAATAACTCCAGCCACCCTGTCTACACACGCAGTATTCTGAAATAGCTATTTGGAAAAGGAGTTATTCCTCATAAAATGAGGTTTATAGAATCTAACATAAGCCACCTGTTATTTTGAAATTATTTCAAAATAACAGGCTTGTTGTGTGATGCTTGCAAAGTTATTTTGGAATAACACCCATTATTCTGAAATAAAACTGCTGTGTAGACGTGCCCTTATTGACCATAGTGGTTGAGGATATCCATACAGAGGGAACATCTACAAGGAAACTGAAAAAAATCTTTGTTGGAAGTGCAGCTTTCTTCATCTCTTCATTGTTAGATCACTTATCAAACATGCATCTTTCTGATTTTCTACACAGCCTTTCATCTGGCACAGATACAATTTCTCAACGGGCTGCCTTATCTATATGCCACTTCTGGCAAACGCCAGCACAGAAGAAACTGTGAGTATTTGGGTTGATATTGTAATTCTGAATTAGGTTAATATGTTTGGTGGTTTTGATTGTTTCCTTTAATTCATCTTGGGTCCATTGCAAAGTTCCTTTCTTTCATAAGGTTTTAAAAATTGGATGGACAGGGAGAAGGAGAGTGTCTAATTATACAGTAAATAGTCATTAACATAATTATCATAGAATCATAGATAATAGAACTGGAAAGAACCTCACGAGGACATCAGGACTAGTTCCCTATACCCATGGCAGGACCAAACAGCATCTAGATCATCCCTGACGAGTGTTTGTCTAACCTGCTCTTAAAAGTCTCCAATGATAGAAATTTCCACAAATTCCCAAGGGAATTTATTGCTCCTTAGTTCTCAGAAGAGAGATGATTCTTGGTTAATCTGAAGCACTGGTCTATTAGCTGGGAAAATATCTGTAGTTATATTTGTTTTTCAGTCATCATTTTTATTTAACTTATAGCATTTTAGCAAAGAAAGGACTACTGCAGTTAGATGGTAATTCTGCTGTTCTGAGTTACACAGCTGTATACACAGACATAGAGATGAACAAACTTTTATAATCTTGGGAAAAAGTTTTTGAAGACAAATTTTAGACTCATTTTTTCTTGGAGAGGAACGTCAGTGTAAATGAGATCAAACTTTGGTCTTCTGGGCTAAGGTCATGCAAAACAAATCTTTTCAACCAACTTATATATTGGCCCTGATTTTCAGTAGCATGATGGCCAGTTTATGCCAAAGTAATGTAGTCCCAATTTACAGCTTTACTCTTCCAGCAGTTTAAAAGGGTCTTACTGTAAAGAGATTCAGACACTAAGGGTATGTCTAGACTACATGGCTCTGTCGCCAGAGCCATGTAGATTAGTTTACTAGACATACCCAAATGAAGCCGTGATTTAAATAATCGCAGCTTCATTTACATGAAAATGGCTGCCACGCTGTGCCAGGGATCAGCTGTCCCGGCACAGCGGGGCAGTCTAGACGCACCGCGGTCAACAGGGAAGCCTCTGTCGACCGCTCCGTTATGCCTCGTGAAACGAGGTTTACTGGAGCCGTTGACAGAGGCCTCCCTGTCGACTGCAGCACATCTAGACTGCCCCCCTGTGCTGATCCCCGGCACAGCGCGGCAGCCATTTTCGTGTAAATGAAGCTGCAATTATTTAAATCGCGGCTTCATTTGGGTATGTCTAGTAAACTAATCTACATGGCTCTGGCGACAGAGCCATGTAGTCTAGACATACCCTAAATAATGATGTCATTTAATCTAAGCTAAGGTAAGTAAAATAATTAGCACTTCCACAACTAGTTTGAGTGCTGCCATATGAATTTATACTAGCTAAGCATTTGTTTCGCGGTTATGAGTGAAGCAGCATAACATAACTCAACTGCAAGGACAAGTGCAGAGTCCAACACTTGGGATAGAAGAATCCCAAACATTGTTATAGCCTGGGGACTGACTGGCTAAATAGCAATTCAGCAGAAAAGGATCAGGGGATAACAGTGGATGAGAAGCTGGATATGAGTCAACAGTGTGCTCTTATAGCCAAGAAGGCTAATGTCATATTAGGGTGCAATAGGAGGAGCATTTCCAGCAGAACTAGAGAAGTGATTATTCCCCTTTATTCAGCACTGGTGAGGTCACATCTGGAGTATTGCATCCAGTTCTGGGTCCCCCACTATAGATAGGACATGGATGCATTGGAGAGGGTCCAGTGGAGGGCTGGAGCACATGACCTATGAGGAGAGGCTGAGGGATTTGGCTTAATTCGTCTGCAGAAGAGAAGGGTGAGGGGGGATTTGATAGCATGCTTCAACTTCCTGAAGGGAGGCTCCAAAGAGGAAGGAGAGAGGCTGTTCTCAGTAGTGACAGATGGCAGAACAGGAGAAAAGGTCTCAAGTTACAGTAAGGGAGATCTAGGTTGGATATTAGGAAAAATTATTTCACCAGGAGGGTGGTGAAGTACTGGAATGGGCTACCTAGGGAGGTCGTGGAATCTCCATCCCTAGAGGATTTTAAGTCCTGGCTGGACAAAGTCCTGGCTGGGATGATTTAGTTAGGGTTGGTTCTACTTTAGGCAGGGGGCTAGACTCGATGATGTCCCGAGGTCTCTTTCGATCCTAGGATTCTATGATTCTAAGGATGCTGAAAAAAAGGCAAAGTTTAAAAAAGCCACTTGAAAAAGGAATGATAAAGGAGGGCTGTAGAGCTGAGTCAGGCTGTGGGTTGCACCAGGAACTAATGAATTCTTCAGTTCATGCTGGAAATAGTGCAGTTGTTTTTTTAAAATACTAACTTTATTCAGGTAACTTTCCATTTTTTGAATCTGTTTTGTGGAAAGCCACAGAGTTGAAACATTGAGTTGATTTAAGAAACCTAATGTTTCATTTACTTCAGAGCTTTGTATGGGGGAATAGTTTTTGGCTTCATGAAAAGTTAAGTTCTGGCCGTGTGTGAATGTCATTGACTTTCTGGGGCTAATCATTGAAGCCAATAATAAAATCCCATTGACCCCTGGACTAGACTATTCATTAGGCCACTGCCTTGGGAGATGGATATTCTGAGTCAAATTCTGTGCTTCAGTTATGTTACATTCAGTATTGGGGATGTAAGGAAGCTGGTCATAACTCTTTGATTCTCTCTTCAGTCCCAGTGCAACCTATAGGTGCTCTAACCCATATCAGCTACCAGCAGTTGCTAGGGAACCCTCTACTTGCTAAGTATAGTCAGAGTTCAGAAGCCTGTGGCCATTCTTCCTTATCTACCCCCCGTGTTGGAATCTGCAAGGAAAGTGGCATAGGAGGCTATGTCTACGCTGCAGAGCTTTTCTGGGATACCTCCTGTATCCCGGAAAAGCTCTGCCGCATCCAAAAAAAAATTCAGAAAAGCAGACGTGTTTTTTCAGCATCCCTGTAAATCTCGTTCTGCGAGGAAGAAGGGATGTTCTGAAAGAGGGGTTTTTCTGACATTTGGCCCCATGTAGATGGGAAAAGCCTCTTTTGGAAGAAAAGAAGAAAAAGATATTTCGAACTGCAATTTGCGTATCTTTTTCTGACTTTTCCCTGCAGTGTAGACATAGCCTGAGACAGCGATGTTGTCTATATGCCACTAAGGCCTTCCCAGTGCTGAAGGAATCCTCAGCTAGAAGGATATGGCCAGGCTCTGTAGCTCTTCACAAAAACAATGTGTACTTGGACTATGGAACACATTGCCACATTATGTGGCTAATAAAATCATCCAGAGTTCTCCAAATTTATTACAGCAGTATTTTTTAAAGGATTACTAAATGTTTCAGGGCTTAAGCCAATTCTTTAACTATTGGAGATCAGAATTAGACCTAGCATGGGGTTATATTATCCCATGTCTGCTTGCTGCGGGGTTCATGCACCTTCCTCTGAAGTGTCTGGTACTGGCTACAGATGGAAACAGAATACTGGGTTAGTAGACCTCTGGTGTGAAACAAGTTTGGTCAATCCTATATTCTTTTTATTGCCTGAGTAATGCAATTACTTTCCTGAGTAAAGGAAAAGAACAAGGCAGAAAATCTACAGCTCTGTATGGCTATGTCTACACAGCAGCATTATTTTGGAATAACAACAGTTAATATGAAATAACGTAGTGCACATCTACACATCAAACCCTGTAGGATCTGTTGAAAAAGGCTTTCTTTCTCGACAGATCCCCCTCTAGACTGCCGCTTTTTGCTGACAAAGTGCTGAGTCTGCAAAACGTGGTGGCTATTTTTATGCAAATTAGGCGCAGGATATTTAAATCCCTGCCTCATTTGCAATGTCGACCTGCCTAATCTGCATCCCTCTGCCGACAGAGGGATGCAGTCTAGACATCCCCCTAGTGTAGCTCAAGTTTCATAGCTTAGTTCGAGTTTAGCTCTGCTGCATAGACATGCCTATCTAACTAGCCTCTCATTTCCCTATATCTCTCAATAAACAGTCACTGGATAATAGTTTTATATCATTCAGTATAATACACTGGCAAATTATTATGTGCCTTCAACATGCTTTGAGTCACTGATGTGGGCTGAACTTCCCTCCAAAAGCAGCTCCAGTCTATTGGCATTTCTCATTGATAGCAAATGACAAAAGACTCCCCTGACGAAATCACTTTGTACAAATGATCCCTTTGTAAGATTATCCATGGGTAATCCCATGCCAAATGTGTTTGTATTTTCTTCAGCTGTGCCAATGAGACCTAATTTATAAAGCTCCATCTGGGCTTGCTTTCTTTAGCACTTCAAAGATTGTCACCAATAACAACCTTCTAGAACCCGAGCATGTTGATATCTTGCTAATCCTAAAGCAAATTAATCTGTTGACTAAAATTTAAACAGCAGAGCTAAAACCCAAAGATGTGAAACCATGCAGAATGTGCATCTAAAAATCAAGGTGACCTTTTATATCTGCATGATTTCTTTTGTACATGAGGAACATTAATAAAAATGAATTATGGACTTGAAAGGTAAATCCTCTTTAACAAAATGAACCTGAATATTAGTTACTAAATACTGCTATTGAAAGCCAGAATAATCATACAGTGTTAAATTGACATTTGTAATAAATGTTTCCACAGTTTATTGGACTTAATTAACTAAGAAGTGCAAAACAAATTAAAAATTAATATAGCCAGAGTTTTCAGTAAAGCAGTTTAATAGGATCAGCAGATTTCTTGTTTACTGGTGAGCAGTGAATTTTACTTGGTCTTCCCTAGCGTGAAACAGATTAACCCATCTACAACTTATTAAAATACAATCATAACTAAAATGAAATAGGGATGCCAAAGTGCATTTTTCACAAAATAACAAAGAATGATAGGGGACTACTTAATAAGAGGAGTATGACATTTCATAAGCTTCTACATAAGAAGGGTACGTCTACACTACAGCGTTATTTCGAAATATCTAATTTCAAACTAGTTAATTCAAAATAAGATGTTTAGAAATAATGTGTCTACACACAAAATGCATTTCGAAATAGCATTTTGCTATTTCAAAATAGCGCGTCCACACTGAGTGGACTCTGAATTGTATTTAAGGCTGGCCGGAACCAGTTCCAGCAGGGCGCCAGGTCAGGACTTACTGTGTGGGGTTGCAGCCTGAGGCTAACTGAGGTCTGTGCTTAAAGGGTCTCCCCCCCCCCCCAGACAACCAGTTCTCAGGTTTCCCTGCTTGCTTGTCTACCTTGATGAGGGACAGCAAAGCATTTTTGTCTTGACATGCTCTGATTGCCCTCACTCGGGACATAACAGAACTCTGCAACATGGAGCCAGAGCTGCCCTTGGGCACTCTGGTGCTTCTCTTGGACACATTGCTGCGAGCCTGGCTGCACTTGCTGCAGGCTGCCATCCAGGAGGTCCATCGGGGGGCTGTCAGTATCCAGGGGGCCTTGCAGGAGAGCTTCCACCCTGAGGAACACTAACAGTCTCCCTGGTGTGCCCCACTGGGGGCTTGTGCCTCATTCCTCCCTTACGTCCTTCCACTTACCCCTCCCTAACCCCCTTCCTGGTGTAAAATAAAATACACATATTTCCATAAATACAAACTCTCTTTATTTAACAAAACGGGGGGGAGGGGGGATGAAACTCTGGTGAGACTGGGGAAAGGAGGCGGGAGAAGGGAGAGAGAGGCTGGGAGAGGGGAGGGGGAAATCTGGGAGGAGGGAGCTGGAAGGGGGAAGCAAGGGGAAGAAGGGGGAGGGGAAGCTCAGGGCTCAGGGTTGGGGGTCTCGCTGGGCCAACTGTCTCCCAGCACTGTGGGTGTGGGGGCCTCGGCATCCCCGGGGGGATGGGGAGTGGATGGGGGGGGAGGGTGTGGAGGATGTGGAGGGAGAAGAGGGAGGGGGAGAAGGAGTGAGAGGAGGAGCGGTAGCTGGGGAGGCAGCAGGCGCTGGAGCAGCAGGAGGCAGCACGCTCTGCACCAGGGTCTGCAGATGCTGGCAGATGGCATGGCCCTGAGCAAGCTGCTCCCGCCGGAGCTGCAGGTCTTCTTGCACCCAGTACTGGAGAGTGTGGTGCAGGGCTCGCAGTGCCCCCAAGTGCTACTGCTGGTACCCCTCCACTGCACAGGTGGTCCTCCGGAGCCCTCGGGTGCGGAAGCATGTCCCAGGCAGGGTGGTGCACCTTGCACATGCAGCTCGTGCAGGTGTGGAGAAACAAGAGAAGTGGTCAGTTATCCCTGGGTACACAGTGGGTGAAGCCCAGCCCCCCTCTGCAAGGCGAGGATGACCATGCCCTGCACCATCAGAGCCGACGTGCTTGCACAGAGGCCATGTTTGGAATGTCCTGCTATCCCCGGGAGTAGGAGCTACCTTGAGACCACACCCATACTCCTGTGCTATATATAGTGTGTGTATGTGTGGGGTGGAGATGTCCCCTGCCTCTGTGCAGAGTGGCCTCGTGGAGGGAGGGCATCCTGATGTGTCCCACCTCGGAGTCAGGAGAACGTCATGTCTCTTCACACATGCGTGTGGCTAACAGGGTAAGGCCCCTGTGTGGCAGCCAGCTGGGGTCACATACCCAGGGGTGGTGCGGCACATGCTTGCACCTGCATGGGTTGCTGTGTGATCCGTGGACAGCAAGGCCCACATGCGCAGTCCCCTCCCCCCCTGCATAAGGGGACAGTGATGGCACTCACCTGTTGTTGCCTCCCTGGCCTGGGATGACACCGGCGACAGGCCCGCTGCGGTGGCTCGGGGGACCTGGCTGCTCAGCATCCTCTGTCTGGTCTGCTGCTGCTCCTGGCTCTCCTCCTCCTCCTCCTCGATGCCCCGGTCAGGGCCCTCTGCTGCAGGGTTGACGATCACCTGGAGGGCCCGTCCCGTCCCGCCCCCCAGGATGTGGTCCAGGGCATCGAAATAGGGGCAGGTGTCTGGGTCAGCCCCTGGTTGGGAGCTGCCTCCCGTGGCCCTGGCATACTCCTGCCGCAGCTCCTTGATTTTCATCTGCACCTGCTCCTGGGTGCGGATGTGGCCCTTGGTGGCTAAGCTGGCAGCCATCCAGCTGTAGTTGGCCGCGTTCCTCCATCTAGTGTGAAGATCATGGACATTGGAGGATTCCCCCCAAACTTCAATGAGGTTCATGATCTCCGCACTAGACCACGCAGGCGCCCTGCCTTTTGCAGCCCTGGAGGGCTGGCTGCCAGTGGCTTGCTGGCTCATGTTTTGGGGCCACTGGGTCAGGGCAGGAAAGACTGTTTCCTGGGCTGGCAGGTTTGGAGCTGGCATAGGCACTGTGGCCAGAGTCTACCCCTTTAAGGGCTCCAGGGCGGGGTGAGAGGGTGAGGAGTGCTCTTGGTTGCAGCCAGAGTGGCCAGCAGGGCACCCTGGGAAGGGCTGGAGGTCCCCTATTTCGAAATAAGTGTCTACACAGCACTTATTTTGAAATAGCAATTTCGAAATTGGCGTTATTCCTCGTGGAATGAGGTTTACCAATTTCGAAATAAGCGCTCCGCTATTTCGATTTAATTTCGAAATAGTGGTTTGGCTGTGTAGACACTAGTAAAGTTATTTCAAAATAACAGCTGTTATTTCAAAATAACTGTGATGTGTAGACATACCCGAATTCTGTAAATGTTAGTTTCCATTTGTATAACTAACATTTGCTAAAAGCTCTAAAGGCATTCAAATCACTCTTAGGTGAATATACTAAATTTGGCAAGACAGAAAATTACAATTATGAACTGGGAAAGTATAAAATTCAGTTAATATTTCAAAATATATCCACTACTTGTAGGCTGCTGCATTTTTTCAAACTAAAGGGCAAAACGTTTTAAAGGGATCACAGTAAATTTTGCTCTAAACACAACATATAATTAATCTATGGAACACATCGCTGCTGGTAATACTAAAGATCTTTTCTACCAAAATGTCAGTATAAGCTTTTGTTCCTTATTCCCCAAACATAACATTTTCTCCTATCTGAGATGCAGCAGTATTCAATTTGTAATTAAAATGCAGATTCAGGTACAAGAACTTGGGAATCATATGGAAAATGCAGTGGACCTTGATATAGTTGAGTCCCAAAAAGCTCCCTTTCTCCATGGGATACAGCACAGGGTTTCTAGTATCTATAAATAGTGAGGTAGCAGACCTAGAAAGTGCAATATTGTGATTTATAAGAAAGCTATCTGAAGTCATTTTAGAAATTTCTAAAATGCATTTGTAATAATATTTTCTTCCTCCCACTTGGGCTCAAGGTATTAATGTATCTTGATTTTACAGGCAGAAAGATATCAAACATCAATAAAATTCTCTAAAGTCATCCTAATTTTTTCCTGTAAAATATGTGGCATAATCCAAGTAAATGATGGTGTGGCATGCCATTTGGATGACTTGCATAAATCACAAAATGCTGCCTGTAAAACAAAGTTGCCTTTGAGTCCAAGGCTATGTCTATACAGCACAGTTATTTTGAAATAAGCTATTCTGGAAGGGTATGTCTACACTACAGCATTATTTCAAAATATCTTATTTTGAAATAAGATATTCTGGAAGGGTATGTCTACACTACAGCTTATTTTGAAATAACGTGTCTAGACACAAAATGCATTTCGAAATAACGTTTTGCTATTTCAAAATAGCTCGTCCATACAGATAGTACTCTGAATCGCATTTATGGCCAGCCAGAACTGGCTGGGCATCAGGTCAGGAGTTACCTTGTGTAGCTGCTGCCTGAGGCTATCTGAGACCTGTGCTTAAAGGGACCCCCCTGGACAGCCGGTTCTAAGGTTTTCCTGCTTGCTTGCCTACCTCGCTGAGAGACGGCAAAGCCTTTTTTTCTCTGTGTGCTCTGGTTGCCCTCACTCAGGACACCACAGCACTCTGCAGCATGGAGCTGGAGCTGCCCCTGGGTACTCTGGTGCTTCTCCTGGACATGTCGCTGCGAGCCTGGCAGCATGTTCTGCAGGCAGTAACAGTCTCCCTGGTGTGTCCCACTGGGGGCTTGTGCCTCATACCTCCCTCACGTCCTTCCACTTACCGCTCCCTAACCCCACTTCCTGTCGTACAATAAAAGACACATATGTTTATTACAACAAAGCCTCTTTATTGAACAAAACTGGGGTGGAGGGGAATGAAACTGAGGTGAGACTGGGGAAAGAAGGTGGGAGAGGGGAGGAGGGAGGGTGGGAGATGGGAGGCAAAACCTGGGAGGAGGGAGCTGGCAGGGGGAGGCAAGGGGAAGAAGGGGGAGGAGAAGCTCAGGGCTCAGGGTTGGGGGTCTCGCTGGGCCAACTGTCTCCCAGCACCGTGAGGGTATGTCTACAGTGCCATCCTAGTTCGAACTAGGGTGGCAGTGTAGACATACCCTGAGTGTGGGGGCCTCAGCGTCCCTGGGAGTGTGGGGAAGGTGGGGAGGAAGAAGTGGGAGGGGGAGAAGGAGTGGGAGGAGGAGCGGCAGCAGGGGCTGGAACAGCAGGAGGCAGTAAGCTCTGCCCCAGGGTCTATGACCACCTGGAGGGCACGGACTACCCTGCCTCCCAGGATGCGGTCAACGGCATCAGAATAGGGGCAGGGGCCTGGGTCTGCCCCTGGTTGGGAGCTGTCCCCTGTGGCCCTGGCATAGGCCTGCTGCAGCTCCTTTATTTTCATGTGAACCTGCTCCTGGGTTTGCATGTGGCCTTTGGTGGCCAGGCTGGCAGCCGTCCGCCTGTAGATGGTTGCATTCCTCCATTTAGTGCGGAGATCATGGATGTTGGAGGCATCCCCCCCAAACCTGAATTAGGTCCCTGATCTCTGCACTGGACCAGGAAGGCGCCTGCCTTTTCCCACCCCTGGCAGGCTCCTGGGAGCTGGCAGACTGGTCCTGGGGAGCGGTGGAGGGCTGGCTGCCTGGCTCATGCTGGGGCCACTGGGTCAGGTGCAGCGACTGCTGACTCTGGGCTGTCAAGCTTGGAGCTGGCACAGGCACTGTGGCCAGAGTCTAACCCTTTAAGGGCTCCGGGGAGAGGGGGAGGGAGAGGAGTTTTCTTGGTTGTGCCCAGAGTGGCTCCCTATTTCGAAATAAGTGTCTACACAGCGCTTATTTTGAAATAGCAATTTCAAAATTGGCACTATTCCTCGTGGAATGAGGTTTACCAATTTCGAAATAGTGGTTTGGCTGTGTAGATGCTGGTAAAGTTATTTCGAAATAACGGCTGTGTAGACATACCCGAAGAGATTTTCCAGAATAGCTTATTTCGAAATAGCGTGACTACACACAAAATGCGTTTTGAAATAGTGCTTAGCTATTTTGAAATAGTGTGTCCACAGAGATTGGATGCTGAATTGCATTTAAAGCCACCCGGAACCAGTTCAGGCAGGGCATTAGGGCAGTAGTTACTTTGTGTGGCTGCTGCTTGAGGCTATCTGAGGCTATCTGAGGCCCTGGACAGCCATTTCTCAGGTTTCCCTTCTTGCTTACCTACCTCTCTGAGGGTATGTCTATACTGCCACCCTAGTTCGAACTAGGGTGGCTAATGTAGTCATTCGAACTTGCAAATGAAGCCCGGGATTAAAATATCCCAGGCTTTATTTGCATGTTCCCAGGCGCCGCCATTTTTAAATGCCCGGTAGTTCGAACACCCTGACCATGGCTACACGTGGCACGGGCTAGGTAGTTCGAACTAAAACCCCTAATTCGGACTTCCGTTACTCCTCATTGCAGGAGGAGTAATGGTAGTCCAAATTAGGGGCTTTAGTTTGAACTACCTAGCCCGTGCTGCGTGTAGCCGTGGGCAGGGAGTTCGAACTACGGGGCATTTAAAAATGGCGGCGCCCGGGAACATGCAAATAAAGGCCAGGATATTTAAATCCCGGGCTTCATTTGCAAGTTCGAATGCCTACATTAGCCACCCTAGTTCGAACTAGGGTGGCTAGTGTAGACACACCCTGAGGGACAGCAAAGCATTTTCTCTTCTTGCTTTGGTTGCCCTGCTTTAGGACACCACAGCATGCTCTGTTATGGAGCAGGAGCTGCCTCCAAGCAGTCTTCAGATCTTGCAGCTTTTGCTGCAATTCAGGAAGCAGTTTCTACATCAGCCTCCCAGGTTCTCCAGGAACCTGACCCTCAGCCCTTCTGGCAGACCTCCTTGGACATGTGGGGCCATGGCTCCAGCAGCTGGATGCCGCCCACCCTATCCTGGATGTGTGCCCCACCACATCTGGACACCAGTGGGACCACATCATTCTGGAGTACTGGGGAGACCAACAATGGCTCCAGAACTTTAGAATGAAAAGGGACACTTTCCTGGAGCTCTGTGAGTGGCTCGCCCCTGTCCTGAGGCAACGGGACACTCACATGAGGTCCGCTATCCCCCTCCAGAAGCGTGTCACCATCGCCCTGTGGAAGCTCTCCACGACGGATAACTACCAATCCATGGGGAACAGTTTGGCTTGGGGAGATTGGCATGAGCATTCTTGGACTATTGTCCCAGGAGGGGGTAGAAGGATGGAATGGGCTTCTCTAGGGAAAGGGGAGGTAGGGGTGGGGGGCTATCAACAGGACACACATCCCTATCTATGCCCCAGACCATCGGGCATCCATGTACATTAACCACAAGGGATACTTTTTGTTGGTCCTGCAGGCCATGACTGACCATCGGGGCCAGTTCACGGACATATATGTCTGGTGGTTTGGGGAAGGCGCATGACGCACGTGTGTTTAGGAATTCAAGTGTGTTCCAGAAGCTGCATGCTAGAACTTTCTTCCCTGACTGCAACATCAGGGTCGGGGACGTAGACATGCCTGTTTACCTGGTGGGGAATGTGGCCTATCCCCTGCAGCCATGGCTCATGAAACCATGCACCGGCCACCTCAACCCCTCCCAAGAGGTATTTAATGCGAGGCTAAGCAGGGCCCTCATGGATGCTGGGGGTGCCTTCGGCTGCTTGAAGGCATGGTTTAGATGCCTCCTCATCCTCCTGGACCTTGGGGAACACAACATCCCACATGTGGTGGCTGCGGACTGTGTTCTGCACAACATGTGTTAACGGAAGGGGGAGGCCTTCCTGCCAGGGTGGAGGGCAGAGGCTGACCGCATAAGCAGGGCCTACAAGCAGCTATGCATGACTGCCATCCGGCAGGCCCATCATGGGGCCATGCACATCTGGGAGGTCTAAGGAAGAGCTTCTCCCCGGGGGACCAGTGACACTCTCCCCTGGGCTACCCCACTGGGGGGTTCTTCACCCCTCACTGCCGTCCCTCCACTTCCCACCTCTTCTCCCCTTCCTTGATGAAAAAATAGACTTTTTAAAAAACCCCTAAATGCTCTGTATTTTTACTGTGGGGTCAAAGAAACTGGCGAGAGAGTGGGGAAAGAACCTGGGAGAGGGGAGGAGAGAGAGTGGAAGAAGGGGAGGTGTTGAGAACCTTGCAGGAGTGAGGGGGGAACTGGAAGGGGGACAAAGTGGGAGAAGAGGCTCGGGGTTGGAGCTGGGAATCGTGCCAGGCTCTGTGGATCCCACCGCCACTGGTGCTGGGGCCTTGGCATCCACAAGGGGGCGGGGAGGGGGTGGAGGGAGAAGCGGGATGGAGGGAGAGAGTGTGGGAGGAGGAGCAACAGCAGGAGATGGAGCAGAGGCTGGAGCAGAAGGAGGCATCATGCTCAGCACAAGGGAGTCACATCAGCGCGCAGGGAGCGGCACTGCATGAGCAGTCCCACCAGCTTTCTCGATGCAGCTGCAGGTCCTCCTGGCCCTGGCCCTGGATGGTGTGGTGCAGGGCTTGGAGGGCCACCAGGTGCTGCCTCTGTTACTCATCCATAGGAGGGTGGTGCCTGCGGATGCCTCGAGTCCGGGAGGCTGTTCCAGGTGGTGTTGACCGCCGCCCTCTTGCTGCTGGTTAGGCTGTGGAGAATAAAGGGAGATGTTCAGTCATCCCAGGGAACACGGTGCCTGAAACCTAGCCCCCATCTGTGAGCTGAGAGTGACAGTTCTCAGCTCTGTCGCAGGCTATGTGCTTGGAGCAAGGCCATGTGCACTATGGCCAGGGGGCCCACATGTCCCTGGGAGTGGATGCTGCCCTGAGACTGTGGGCATGCCCGTGTGCCATTTGTGGGACTGCTGAGTGTGTGTGTGTGTTTGTGTGTCAGTGTCCCCTGCCTCCTTCTGGAGGTGGTTTGTGGAGAGAGGGCGTCCCACCTCGGGGTCAGGAGCATGGTAGGCCTCTCCAGACACCCTGTGGCCAATAGCCCAAAGGTCCTCTGTGGCAGCCTCCTGGAGTGTGGACAGAGCGGCCAGCAGGACATCCTGGGAAGGGCTGGAGATCCCCTATTTCAAAATAGCAGATATTCCCTGTCTATACAGCCCCTACTCCGAAATATCTATTTTGGAATAGGCATTATTCCTCATAGAATTATGTTTACAGAAGTCAGAATAAGCTGTCTGCTATTTTGAAATTATTTTTGAAATAGTGATTTCGCTGCATAAACACTCACAAAGTTATTTCGGAATAATGGCCATTGTTCTGAAATAACCTTGCTGTGTAAACACACCCCGAAGAGAGAGAGAGAGAGAGAGAGAGAGAGAGAGAGAGAGAAAGAGAGAGAGAGAATCTGTATGTATATTAGATCTGAATAAATAGTGTATAATAAATATTTGATTAATTTTGGGCTTATTTTTCTTCATGAATTGTCTGTGAATGGGGGCAGAATTCTTGAACTCTTTTATCAATCTGATCATGGCTCTGTTGAAATGAATGGCACTGACTGATCTCAGGCCCAGTCTACACTAAGATTTTACATTGACTTTAGCCCCATATAGTCAATTTTCTAAGTGATGCGTCTACACTTCCAAGCCCATTGAGTCGACCTTAAGGGAAGTAGAAGTTAATTTCAGTACTCATGCTTTTCACAAGGAGTAATGCTATTCCCAATCTCGCATGTTCAAATTTGCACTAGTGTAAAGACAGCATTGCTGGCAAGTCAACGCTGTTGGCCTCTGGGAGGCCTCCCGCAGCTTTCCACTCTGACTGCTCTGGCCAGAACTTGCACCTCTACTGCTCTCCTGCTGAGTTCAAAAAGGCCCGAGAATAGTAGAAGGACCTTTCTTGTGTGGCCAGTTGCAAGCCCATTCGTGAGTGAGCAGCACACCGCAGCACGTGGAAAATACTTTAAGTAATCTAACCAACAGTGTAATGACTTCAAGGACTTCTGCTCCCATGAGCAGTTCTTAGAGGTGCAGAAGAGCACCAGCATGGAGTGTCCAAGGGATCTTGAATCTCATCGAGGTGTGGGGAGATAAAGCCATCTTCATTGAGCTCCAAACCAGCAAGCAGAACACCAAGCAAGCTGCCTGGGGACTAAAGGCTATTCCAGGGATGCCTAGCAGGGCAGAGTGAAAATCAAGGAGCTGCACCAGTCCTACCATAAAACAAAGGAGGAAAGTGGATGTTCTGGTGCAGCACCTCACATGTGTCACTTTTCTATGACCAGCTGGATGCCATTTTGTGAGGGGTGGCCAGCTTCTCCAGAATGACTCTGAAGTCAGCCAAGACACGCCTGGCATCAGCCTGGCAGACACCGGGGTGGTGGAGGGTGAGGGGAAGGATAGAAAGAGACCTAAAAAAGAGAAAACATAGTAAGAGACCTAAAAAAGAGCCACCATGGCTTAACAGCCATGTAAAAGAAGCAGTGAGAGATAAAAAGGCATCTTTTAAAAAGTGGAAGTCCAATCCTAGTGAGGTAAATAGAAAGCAACATAAAAATTGCCAAATTAAGTGTAAAAATGTAATAAGAAAAGCAAAAAAAGATTTTGAGGAATAGCTAGCCAAAAACTCAAAAAGAAATAGCAAAATGTTTTTTAAGTACATTAGAAGCAGGAAGCCTGCTAAACAACCAGTGGGGCCCCTGGACAATTGAGATACAAAAGGAGCAATCAAGAACGATAAAGCCATTGTGGAGAGACTAAATGAATTCTTTGCTTCAGTCTTCATGGCTGAGGATGTTAGGGAGATTCCCTAACCTGCACCGTCCTTTGTGGGTGATGAATCTGAGGAACTGTCCCAGATTGAAGTGTCATTAGAAGAGGTTTTGGAACAAATAAAGAACTTAAAAGTAATAAATCACTGGGACCGGATGGCATTCACGCAAAGGTTCTGAAAGAACTCAAATGTGAAATTGCGGAACTATTAACTGTGGTTTGTAACTTATCCTTTAAATCCGTTTCTGTACCCAAGGACTGGAAGACAGCAAACATAATGCCAATATTTAAAAAGGATCTAGAGGCAACGCTGGCAATTACAGACCGGTAAATCTAACATCAGTACTGGGCAAATTAGTTGAAACAATAGTAAAGAATAAAATTGTCAGACACGTAGAAGAACATAATTTGTCGGGCAAAAGTCAACAAAGGCTCTTGTGTAAATTAGGTTGTCATGGGATAAGAGGGAAGATCCTTTCATGGATTGAGAACTGGTTAAAAGACAGGAAACAAAGGGTAGGAATAAATGGTAAATTTTCAGCATGGAGAGGTGTAACTAGTGGTGTTCCCCAAGGGTCAGTCCTAGGACCCAGCCTATTCAACTTATTCATAAATGATCTGGAGAAAGGGGTAAGCAATGAGGTGGCAAAGTTTGTGAATGATACTAAACTGTTCAAGATAGTCAAGACCAAAGCAGACTGTGAAGAACTTCAAAAAGATCTCACCAAACTGAGTGATTGGGCAACAAAATGGCAAATGAAATTGAATGTGGATAAGTGTAAAGTAATGCACACTGGAAAAAATAACCCCAACTATACATACAATATGATGGGGGCTAATTTAGATATGACTAATCAGGAAAGAGATCTTGGAGTTATCGTGGATAGTTCTCTGAAAATGTCCATGCAGTGGGCAGTGGCAGTCAAAAAAGCAAATAGGATGCTAGGAATTATTTAAAAAAGGATAGAAAATAAGACGACGAATATCTTATTGCCCTATATAAAGCGATAGAACACCCATATCTTGAATACTGCGTACAGATGTGGTCTCCTCACCTCAAAAAAGATATTTTGGCATTAGAAAAGGTTCAGAAAACAGCAACTAAAATGATAAGGGGTTTGGAACGGGTCCCATATGAGGAGAGATTAAAGAGACTGGGACTTTTCAGTTTAGAGAAGAGGAGACTGAGGGGGGATATGATAGAGGTATATAAAATCATGAGTGGTGTGGAGAGGGTGAATAAAGAAATGTTATTTACTTGTTCCCATAATATTAGAACTAGAGGACACCAAATGAAATTAATGGGTAGCAGGTTTACAACTAATAAGCGAAAGTTGTTCTTCACACAGCGCATAGTCAACCTGTGGAACTCCTTACCAGAGGAGGCTGTGCAGGCTAGGACTATAACAGAGTTTAAAAAAGAGCTAGGTAAATTCATGGAGGTTAGGTCCATAAAAGGCTATTAGCCAGAGGGTAAGGAATGGTGCCCCTGGCCTCTGTTTGTCAAAGGCTGGAGAAGGATGTCAGGAGACAAATTGCTTGATCATTGTCTTTGGTCCATTCTCTCTGGGGTACCTGGCACTGGCCACTGTCAGCAAACAGGATACTGGGCTAAATGGACCTTTGATCTGACACAGTATGGCCATTCTTATGTTCTTATGATAATGAGGAGACTAGCCAGTTGGCGACTCACAAGAGCTAGGAGCTGTTCATGATGCTGGAGCCAGTCCCCTCCTCCCGGGACATCTCCCAGTCCAGCACCAACCCCAGAGAGGGCAATTCTGGTAAGTTCACAAACATTTGCTAACTACAAGCTGGTAAAAGCAATGGGGTGTTATGTGCAGCATTCTCTGTGCCTATACAGGACAGAGGGCCAGGAACAGCTTGTTCATGTGTTTGCAGATGGAGAAGGAGTCTTGTCTGCAGCTGCACGAAGCTCTCACATAGGAACTCTTTAGTCCTTCTCACAAGGTTTTGGGGGAGGTAGTGAGGGTTTAAGAGGCAGTAAGTCATCTAGCATCATTGAATCACAAAGCAGTGCAGCATAAGGCCCAGGTTTATGGCCACATTCAGTCAGCATATTCTCCTGATCACTTGATGTGATATAGAGATGACTGATACCTCACATGACAACCTAATAGCACCCCCCCCCCCAGGAGGCCACACACCCTCCCTGCTCTCCCCACGTGGGCAAAAAAAGAAGCAGTACCCCTGGGAGGCTGTGTGTGCAGGACAAAACAGGAAGCTGACCTACCCGTTACCCCTCCTCCTGCCAACAGGCTTCTGCCTTGGCTCAGCCCTTTCATGTCTGCCTGCCTCCAGACCGAGTGCATCCCAATGCTCCCCTAAGAAGTCTGCGCACCTGCTGTAAAGTGCCCACTTTAAAGCAAACATCTGGCCTTGCATAGAACACATCTCCTTTTCCTTTACAGAGATCTTTGGTGTAGGCCAACAGATTAGGTATAGGCTTCACATGATGTATCAGCTGTAAAGTCTTCCCTTTGTGACTTGTCTTTGCAGCTGGGCCAGCAGCCAGTTTAGTGTGAACTCCCCCTCTTCCAGCATCTGCCCTCCTGGCTCAGATTTTCAAGTTAAAATGCACGAGACAGGAGATGTTCCAGGAGCAGATGGACTGCATGCACTCCCTTGTGGTGGAGATGTGGGCAGAGTGGCATGACTGGATAAAGGAGTGGAAAGAGAGGAGAGCTGCCAGGGAGCAGCTCGTAACACAGCACAAGACTATGTTCCTCTCCCTGACTGCTGATATGGAGCACGTGGTGTCCTCTCTAGAAAGGGCCTCCTCCCAGAATCCCATCTGCCCTGATGACACCCCCAGTACCTCCTCCACCAGCCCCATGGCTCCTACCCACTGGGTACCCAGAGGCCGCTAGGGCTCTGGAACACAGAGAGGGGTGGAACTCAAGGGGAGCCAGACCCTCCAGGCTCTCAGGAGGCAGAAGGCACTCCCTTTCCTATTCCTGAGCCTCCTTTCTCCTTTCCAGTTCCCACTTCTGTTCTTTCCCTGCTGTTTCCCCCAAAATAAAAACTCCTGTTCTTTGAAAAATGGTCTCTTTATTCCTTGAACAGCAAGAGTGGGGTGGGGGATGAAAGGCAAACACAGGGAATGCAAGGGCAATTTGTGGAGACCCACATGGCCATCTCAAAAGAGGACTTATAGAATCATAGAACCATAGAGCTGGAAGAGACCTCAGAAGGTCATCAAGTCCAGCCCCCTGCTCTAGGCAGGACCAATCCCAACTAAATCAACCCAGCCCGGGCTTGGTCAAGCCGAGACTTAAACACCTCTAGGGATGGAGACTCCACTACTTCCCTAGGTAACCCATTCCAGTGCTTCACTACCCTCCTAGTGAAATAGTTTTTCCTAATATCCAACCTGGACCTCTCCCACCACAACTTGAGACCATTGCTCCTTGTTCTGCCATCTGTCACTACTGAGAACAGCCTCTCTCCATCCTCTTTGGAACCTCCCTTCAGGAAGTTGAAGGCTGCTATCAAATCCCCCCTCACTCTTCGCTTCTGCAGACTAAACAGACCCAACTCCCTCAGCCTCTCCTCATAAGTCATATGCTCCAGCCCCCTAATCATTTTGGTTGCCCTCCGCTGGACCCTCTCCAGTGCATCCACATCCTTTATGTAGTGGGGGGCCCAGAACTGGACACAATACTCCAGATGTGGCCTCACCAGAGCCGAATAAAGGGGAATAATCACATCTCTGGATCTGCTGGCAATGCTCCTCTTAATGCAACCTAATATGCCATTAGCCTTCTTGGCTACAAGGGCACACTGTTGACTCATATCCAGCTTCTCATCCACTGTAACCCCAAGGTCCTTTTCTGCAGAACTACTACTTAACTGGTTGGTCCCCAGCTTGTAACTATGCTTGGGATTCTTCCGTCCCAAGTGCAGGACTCTGCACTTGTCCTTGTTGAACTTCATCAGATTTCTTGTGGCCTAATCCTCCAATTTGTCTAAGTCACTCTGGACCCTATCTCTGCCCTCAAGCGTATCTACCTCTCCCCCTAGCTTAGTGTCATCCGCAAACTTGCTGAGGGTGCAATCCATCCCCTCATCCAGGTCATTAATAAAGATATTGAACAAAACCGGTCCTAGAACCGAACCTTGGGGCACTCCGCTAGAAACCAACCACCATCCTGACATTGAGCCATTGATCACTACCCGCTGGGCCCGGCCTTCTAGCCAGCTTTCTATCCATCTTACAGTCCATTTATCCAATCCACATTCCCTTAACTTGCTGGCAAGAATATTGTGGGAGACGGTACCAAAAGCCTTGCTAAAGTCAAGGTAGATCACATCCACTGACTTTCCCATGTCCACAGAGCCAGTTACCTCATCATAGAAGCTAATCAAATTGGTCAGGCACGACTTACCCTTTGTGAATCCATGCTGACTATTCCTAATCACTTTCCTCTCTTCTAAGTGCCTCAAAATGGATTCCTTAAGGATCCCTTCCATGATTTTTCCAGGAACCAAAGTAAGACTGACCGGCCTATAGTTCCCTGAATCGTCCTTCTTCCCTTTTCTGAAGATGGGCACTACATTTGCCTTTTTCCAATCATCCGGATTGCTCCCGATCTCCATGACTTTTCAAAGATAATGGCCAAAGGCTCCTCAATGACATTTGCCACCTCCCTCAGTATCCTCGGATGCATTAAGTCCGGACCCATGGATTTGTGTACATTTAGCTTTTCTAAATAGTTCCTAACTTGTTCTTTACCCACCACAGGCTGTCCATCTTCATCCCATCTTGCATCACTTGGCTCCTGGACTTCTGCGCTGACCTTGTCCGTGAATACAGAGGCAAAGAAAGCATCGAGTACTTCAGCTTTCCCCACATCATCTGTCACTAGGTTACCTCCTTCATCCAGTAGGGGCCGCACATCCTCTCTGATCACCTGCATAAAACTGTCTTTCAAAGCCTCTCGGATTTGCGTTGCCCCTTGCTGTGCTCTTCTATTGCACTGGTGTCTGACTGCTCAAACTCTCAGGCTAGGTGCTCTGCCTCAGCCCCTTCCCCCCACTAGATAAGTTTCCCCCTTGCTCTTACACAGATTATGGTGCACACAACAGGCTGACAACACAAAAAGAATATGCATTTGCTGAGGCCCAGGTGAGCCAGGAGACTCCTGACCTCCCTTGTAAATATCCAAAGGCACATTTCACCATCATTCTGCACCTGATCAGCCTGTTATTGAACTCTTCCTTGCTGGGGTCCAGGCTGCTCACATAAGGCTTTTTGAGCCATGAGAGCAAGGGATGCGCTGGGTCACCACCTCTCTGACTCCAGTCAGGTCCAGTGTGCATCTTTCAGAAGAGGCAGGAGTTCTGAAAGATGTGTGTGCCATGCACCTTTCCCAAAGATCCCATGCTGATGTCAGTGAAATGGTGCTTGTGATCCTTGAGCACCTGCAGCACCATGGAGAAGCACCCCTTGCAAGTTGATGTACTCTGTGGCAAGGTGTTCAGGTGCCGAGATGGGGATATGAGTGCCATCTATGGTGCCATTGCAGTTAGGGAAGCCGATCACAGCAAAGCCATCCACTATAGAGTCCATATTTCCCAGAGTCATGATCCTCTGTAGCAGAATGTTATTGATGGCCTTGGTACTTGTATGAAAACAGCCCCCACTGTATATTTCCCCACTCCATACTGATTCCTGACTGACCAGTAGCTGTCTAGTATGGCAAGCTTCCATAAGGCAATTGCCATGCACTTCTCCACAGTCAGAGGGGGTCTCATTCGGGTATTCTGGTGTTTCAGGGAAGGGGAAAGCTATTTGCACAGTTCCAAGAACATGGCCTTCTTCATGCAGAAGTTCTGCAATGACTGCTGATCATCCCACCTCTGCATTACAATGTGGTCCCTACAGTCTGAGCTTGTCTCATGGTGCCAAAACCGGTGTTGCACAGTGTCCAGAGGATTGACTGGAGGGTACACCTGCATGAGTGCCAGGCCTTGTCTGAGCAGTGCCTCCATCCCACACTGAGCTTTGTCCTCTTCCTAGTAGAGTAACATGCATAAACTGTGGAAGTATAAAGCCGTTTGACACACATGATCATGGCAATCCTTTCCTGCCAAGCAGGCTCCTTGCTTGTGCTGGTATGGCATCTGCACAGACAACCTGGGCACCAAAAGGTCCCTCATGCAAGGGGGGAGGGACTAGATGAGTACCTTATGGGAAGCTGGTGACATATGCCCCTAACCACTCACTACAGAATTTTGGACCCAGTGGACACCATGTGCATAACCTAGAATGCAAAACTGCCCATGGTGCCTTGCTCTCTGAGTCAACAGTAGGCTCCATAATGGGGACGTGCTACTTTGGACTATATTCAGTTCTTCCCCACAGTGAGGATATGGACTTTCAACTTTGCAAAATTGGGTGATAGGAAATCAATTGTATTAGATTCAACTGTATCTCAAAGTGTAGATGTGCTCTCATTGATCCTAACATGAAATAATTCCCTAGTGTCTGCAGGAACTATTTTTGGGCTGCATATCACTAGCAAAGAATGTATTGAAAGTACAACACACTATTTAATGTTAAACTCAAAATATGCGTAAATCACAATATTACAGTAGACCACCAAAAGACATATGCACCACTTAAATCTTCAATATAGAGGTTAAATATGATTTGAGAAGTTCATATATCTTGATCCAGCTCTTTGATGTCATGTCTATGTTGGGTAAAATTCATTTTTTTTCCTTTTGATTTGAACGAATAGTAATAATCGGCTCTTTTACTATCGACACGCTTTAAGTCTCTCTGAAAATAATACAGTGAGACATAGGCTCTTTTTTAGTGAGTATAGTTAGCAACCAACCTACACAGACAGTATGGGCCAGATCCAAAGCCAAGCAAAGTTTATGGAAGAACTCCTAGGCTATGTCTACACTGCGGAGCTATTTCGGGATACTGTAAGTATTCCGAAATAGCTATTCCATGTCTTTTGAACAAGCCTGTTATTTCAAAATATAACGGGCTCGCTATTCCAATGACCCTGTAAACCTCATTCCACGAAGAGTAAGGGACATTTTGGAATAGTGCTGTATTTCAAAATTTGGTGCTGTATAGACAGCGCCAAATTTAGAAATAAGCTATTTTGAAATTAATTCAAAATGAGCTTTACAATTTGCGTAGCTTATTTCAAGCTACAGGTACAGTGCAGTTGCACCCTTATTGACTTCAGTGAATTTTGGCTCAAGCCCCATATTGTTATTGTTGAAAGAGACCTATCCTGTAATGTTGGGTAACAATTCTTGCATGATAGAACAGCTTTCTGTTGTGGGAAGTTAAACATTTTTAAAGTTCCTATTCCAAATAAGTTTAAACATTTCTTAAATTTATGAAATGCAATTTTCATCTTGCAAGGATTCTAACTTGTTTTCCTGGCCAAAAGATTGTAATGGATAAGAGCATAAATACGAATGGCATCCACTTTATTACCAAATAGCATTGCTCCTAATGAATCTATCACAGTGAATACCAAATGAATTAATAGTGACAGGGCAATAAATTAGAAGTATTATTTATCTCTTTCTTACCGTTTAGAAACTTGAATGCATTCCTGACCTTTGGTGTAAAACTTGACAATTGCTAGTGAATCATTCATGATCCCTTTCACATTCTGTGCAATAACACAGACCTTTTTTCCTGAAGATATAATGGATAATTTTCTAAGAATTCCTTTGTACATTAACATTGATTTATTGTGCAACTTTTGTGAAAGATTAATAGGGAAGTAAGTGCCTTTCCATTCAAAGGGAGTTCTGCCTGCATGTGATGCATGTACATAATGTGAGTTCCTTCTGTCATCCACCAACATGTCCTTTCTCTTAACTTGGCAGTTGAAGAACCTCCCCATTGGTTGCTTAAAGTCTACAAACAAGTTTTGATTGGTTGGGGCTAGCTAGATGAGGTAATAAAGGATAAATCAGACAGAAACAGAAGAGAAGCCACAGATAGTAATAGACAATTAGATTTATGTAGCTGTTTATATTTGTAAGATTGTGAGTTTGGTCCTTTGGCCCTTGTCATTTGCACAAAGATGACAGATAAATGCATTTGGTGTCTGTAATGAAATTTCCCTGTAGAGCATGTAAGATTTTCTGTCTCTCATGGTGCAAAATAAGCATCAGACAAGAAAAACAGAAGTGCTGAATGCTGATGATTGTGTAAAGGCAATATATTGTGTGGCCCTGCTTTTGTTGGCTGGGATCCACCACTGGATAACATTTGGGCTAATGTGCTTTCAGTTATGTTGAAATGGTATTTAATAAAAGTTTTGGCCATAACTTGAGTGTCAATGTATTGATTTATAGTTGGTGGCACTTGGGAATTCTCAGGAAGCATTCACAGGAGGAATCCCCTTTTATGAGAAGTACAGTAGAACTGTGCTGGATGGCTGAATGTCAGAGATTTGCTGGTGAACTGGCACTAGAAAAGCAAGATTGTTGCATCATAAATTCCATTTTGTTGATTTTATTGTCTGAACTTAGTTTTATTTATTCATAATCCATTATATATGTTCTATAGTTTATTATGTAAACATATCATATTACAGTAATTTGAGACCTTTCTCCAGCACAATGCTATTAAATCTTTACTTATGGGGAAAGACCGCCATTTTTATATGTATTTTATTGACTATGGATGTGACAGGGCTGCTCCACCACCCCTCACTGCTGCCGCGCCGTCCCCGGCATACTGGGGAGAAGCGGCCACTCTGCGCCGCCCCCAGTGGTGCTCCGCCTGCTCCGCCACAGCCGGGGGGCTAGCAGAGGCGGCTCTACGTGTACCTCAAAACGGGGGCCGTCGCTCCGGTCGGCAAGGGGGTCTCTCGGTCCATCCGACGCATAGTCCCATGCCCGTCGTAGGGAGGAGTCTGTGTGTTGTGCCTCCAGGAAATCCCTTCCTTTGAGGACCTCCTCCAGGATGAGCCTCCAATTGGCCGAATTGCCCTGGCTGGCCCCCGGGCGGCTGTCGCCTGACCGTCCCTGAGTGGCTGTTCCTCCATTACCCAGGCCGGGCGGTCTTCCCGCTGCTTCTGCCACGTGCCCCACAGATGCTGAAACCCACTCCAGTCACGTCCTAAAATAACTGGATAGGCCAGCTGGGGCACCAGAGCGACCTGGCACTTCATTTCCCCCTCCTCGTCAGTCAGGCAGACCCAGGCCATGGGGTACTCCCGGACATCCCCCTGGATGCACTGCGTACGTACCGGGGGCCCCGTCGGCATCGCGGGGGACACCAAGTCCACTCGTACCAGGGTTTGACTGCTCCCCGTATCCACCAGGGCTTCTACGCACTTTGCTTCCACCCGTACCAGGACTAGGAGCCTCCCGCTTCCTTCCAGCCCGCCCTGGCTTACTGTCAGGGCCTGTCCCTAAGAACAGTCCATATAGGGGCAGTCCCATCTGAAATGGCCCTCTTGGCCGCACTTGAAGCAAAGGTTTTTGGGATCCCCCTTCCAAGCCGGTCGTGGGGTTTCTCCTTCCAATTCTCCCCTCCTGCCGGTGGGTTCCTTGCGAGCAAGCCCGGACCAGACTGGGGCCAGTCTTCGTTTCTCCTTGCGCCCCCTGTCCAGGGCAGCGTAGCTCCCTGGGGCTCTTTGCTCCTCCGCGCTGATAGATTCGCCCGAGAAAGTCGGGCTATTTCTGTCCCCGGCTTCCCTCGCTCTTCTGTTCCCTCGGCGGCTAGGAAGTCCTCCATTAGGCTGACAGCCTCGTTGAGCGAGCTGGGCCAGTGTTGCTGGACCCACCTTTGCCCTTCGGGGGGGAGGATGTGAATGAACTGCTCCAAGTAAACCATGCCCTTCGGCCTCCACGGGGCCGCCGCGACATTTCAAAGGCTCATGGATAAAGTACTCAAAGTACACCAGCAGTATGCAACTGCATATATCGATGATATAGCCATCCTTAGTTGATCCTGGGCAGACCATCTCCACCACATACAGGCAGTTCTAAAGGCCCTGCAAGAGGCAGGACTAGCAGCCAATCCAGGCAAATGCCGGTTTGGGAGACGAGAGGTAACATACCTCAGGTACACGGTCGGGGGGGGGGTGAATTTGAGACCCCTCATAGATAAGGTCGGAGCATTGAGACCCTTCCCCAACAACAAAGAAGCAGGTCCGGCAGCTGTTGGGGCTAGCCGGCTACTACTGGCGGTTCGTGCCAGACTTTGTGACGATAATCGCACCGTTAACTGACCTGACCCAGAGTTCACAACCAACTAGGGTACGGTGGTCCCCTCAGTGTGAGAGGGCGTTCAGGGACCTCAAAGAACGGCTGACCCATCCCCCCATCCTGGTCCACCCAGACTTTGCCAAGCCCTTTATAGTGCAGACGGATGCCTCCGAGGTGGGGTTGGGCGCCATGTTGTTGCAGGAGGTAGATGGGGAGGAACACCCCATTCTCTGCCTGAGCAGGAAACTGATAGCGGGAGAACGAAATTATGCCACAAAGAGAAAGAGGCCTCAGCAGTGAAATGGGCAATTGACTCTCTGAGGTATTATCTCCTAGGCAATGTCTTCAAACTCATGACCGACCACGCCCCACTCTGCTGGATCAACACGATGAAAGACACCTCGCCTTACAACCTTATCAATTTGAGGTCGCACACCGGCCGGGTAAGGCACATGGGAATGCTGATTTCTTTTCCCGAACTCATGACGACAAGGACAATAAGACCGGGATGGATCTAAGGGCGAGGGTGTGTGACAGGGCCGCTCCGCTGCCCCTCACTGCTGCTGCACTGTCCCCGGCATACTGGGGAGAGGCGGCTGCTCCGCGCCGCCCCCAGCAGTGCTCCGCCTGCTCCACCGCAGCCAGGGGGCCAGCAGAGGTGGCCCTGCACTCCACACTGGAGCCCAGCGGGTCCCCAGGGGAAGAGGAAGAAGCGGCAGGGGCGTCCCGGCTGCAGCCGAGACCGTGCATGCCCGGGATTGCCGGCAATGCCGGCCCAGGCAAGAGCCAGCAGGGAATGGGAGAGGGGGAGGAGCCAAGGACACCGATGTGGTCCCCCCTCCCCTTCACGTCGGATGCACCGGTGGCAGGACGTTCAAAAGAGGCGTCGCCGCCAGGAGAAGGGGGCACCGGGAGGAGAGCGGAGGGGCGACCCTGAGCCACAGCGTGAGAGCAAGGGAGGTAGGAAGCGACCCAGGGCAGGGTAGAAACCCGGGGGGTTGGTGCGTTACGGGTTGGAACCCCCACCAACCGGATTGGGACCCCGTCCCAGTCCTTCGGGCCCTGGGTCAGGGCTCGGAGTGAGGGCGGGCCCGAGCCCCCCTACCCTCCCTTGCCGACTAGCCAAAAGTCAGACGGGAGGCGGAGGATTTCGGGATGACTGGGTTGTCAGACTGTTGACGACGTGGGTGATGGGGAGCACAAAGAGGGTACTTGGCCCATTGGGGCGATGGGCAGGGAGTGGACTGACGGACCCCAGGTGGGGTAGTCCCCCTGCCCCCTGACAATGGACTACCAAATGTAGCTTAGTGAGGTTTTCCTTATAGTCCTAAGAAGGATTGTGGAAAATCCAAGTACTGAGGCTGGTCTGTCTTTCCTAGGTCTTTTACCAGACTGCCTTCATACTAGGAATAGACTACAAAAGATTTAGATCTTTGTAGAGATCCATTCCAATGGGCTATATTTAGGAGAGCTCCTAGTTCTACATGCAAATATTAATCCATAATATTTTAATTCAAGGGATTCTCAGATATTTGAGTCAGATGCATAGCAGTGGGATGGAGTAGGACTGAGTATCTGGACCAATGCTCACATAGAATCATAGGGTTGGAGGAGACCTCTGGAGGTCCTCAAATCCAACCCCCTGACCAAAGCAGGACCAATCCCAACTAAATCCTCTTAGCCAGGTCTTTGTTACCCTGGTACTTAAAAACCTCTAGGGATGGAGATTCTACCACCTCTGTAGGTAACCCATTCAGGTGCTTCAGCACTCTCCTGGTGAAAGAGTTTTTCCTAATATCCAGCATAGACCTCCCGCATCACAACTTGAGACCATTGCTCCTCATTCTGTCATCTGTCACCACTGAGAACAGCCTCTCTCCATTGTCTTTGGAACCCGCCTCCAGGTAGTTGAAGGCTGCTGTCAAATCCCCCCTCAGTCTTCTCTTCTGTAAACTAAATAAGCCCACATTCCCTCAGCTTCTCCTCATAAGTCATGTGCTCCAGCCCTCTAATCATTTTTGTTGCTCTCCACTTGACTTTCTCCAATGCATCCACATCCTTTCTATAATGGGGCCCCAGAATCAGATGGCATGGCCTTACCAGTGCCAAATAAAGGGGTGTGATGGGGCATCTGCCCTGCATTGGCTCTTTAAGAGTTAAAACCAGCCCTGAGAGAAGGCTGGAGCAGTGGAGCTGTGAAGCTGTGGAGCCAGCAGCTGTGGTCAGTATGAGCCAATTATGGCCCAGCTGAGGGCTGTATAAATAAAGGCTCCTGGAGGGGTGGCAACAGACACACTCTTGATCTGGCTGGGAAGCAGGAAGGACCTGGATGCCAGGGAAGCTGAAGGCTTCCTGAGACAGGGCAGTGCCGGGAAGAGGCAGGCAGAGCTGGGGAGCTCTGGCTGGACCTCATTCCTAGGCTACAGAGCCTGAGACAAGGCCTGAGAATACTAGGCTACATCTACACTGGCAGCTTCTTCCAGAAGAACAGCCGTTCTTCCGCAAAAACTTGCTGGCTGTCTACGGTGCATGAGCATTCTTCCAGAAATAAATTTACAGTACAGCGTTGTAAAACAGGGCTTCTTCCAGAAGAGTTATTCCTCTCCCCATGAGGAATAAGCCCTCTTGCGCAAGAGCTCTTCCAGAAGAGGCCAGTGTAGACAGGCAACATGAATTTCTTGCAGAAGGAGCCCTTATGGTTAAAATGGCCATCAGAACTTTCTTGCGGAAGAGAGCGTCTACACTGGCATGGATGCTTTTGCGCAAAAGCACATGCCAGTGTAGATGCACTCTTGTGGAAGAGTTTTTGCACAAGAACTCTTCCGCAAAAGCGTTCTTGCGCAAGAAGCTGCCAGTGTAGATGTAGCCCTAGGGTTGTAGTTAGAGCACAACTGGGCTAAGGCAAGCAGAGTAGGGGAAGCTCTGGCCAGGCAACCTCCCAGGGTGCAGGGCCTGATTGTACTAAGGCTTCAGAGAAGCAGCAAGGGTAGGCAAAGGCAGCAGGTTCACATCCCCTTGTCAATGATGAGTGGCCATTTCAAACTGTAGTTTACACCTGAGGTAAGGGGCTATTGCTCTGCCTATGCTTATTGGCCTATTACTTTGCAGTAGCTGTGTACCCATCTGGCAGTATTAAGCCTGTAATAGTAGTGACCTAGTGAGATTATTAAAAGCAACTATCCCTAACTGACTCTGTCTTGAAGTGAATCCACAACCCTGTTGGGCCCTGCCCCTGTGAGTTGACATTTGTCATAGAAGTTACCGGAATATAACGGTTCTACAACAAAATGTGTAGAGAAATAAAGTGCCACTTATTTGTGGGCATATCAGGGAATAGCAAGAGAACATCAGCTATACCTTTGTAACAGTACTGCACCATATTCCTATGTATATTAGAATACAGAATAATTTGGCATTATGCTAGTGTGCTTATGTCCTTACCGGTCTCTAATGGCAATGCCTCTCATTTCCATGGGAACTGAATTAGGCTAGGTCTAGGGCTTATGAAAATCCCACACAATTTATGCATCTACTTGTGAACCTGTCTACAAAAATCCCTTTAAGACAAAACTACTAAGAAGTCACATTGCTTTAGGAGAAGGAGGAAGTTGGAAAAGGTTGTATTATTATTCTCCCCACTGTTGTACTTAAAGCACTGCATGGGATCTTTTCAGAGGGGAAAGACAAAATGCCACATTTCTTGGTAAAACAGATAGCAATCAACACTTACCATATCCATATGATATATTACACTCACATACTCACACACACACAAGCACACCCTGTCTTGTTGTTGTTACCAATAGTTGCTCCCCATAACTGCACTGGCCAGGTGAGTTAGGTGGGGAGGGGTAGAGCCGGGTTTCTGCCAATCCAGATCGATGCTCCCATGTTGACAAGATGAAATCCGGGGTCCCCCTGCAAGATGTCTTAGATTTATAGTGTCTTCCCTCTCATGGGGTATGTCTACACTACAAAGTTAATTCTAACTAGCTTATTTCGAATTAGTTAATTCGAAATAAGCTAATTCGAAATAACGCATCTAGACCCAAAAACTAATTCGAATTAGCATTTTGCTAATTCGAAATAGCGCGTCCACATTGATTGGATGCTGGGTTGCGTTTAAGGGTAGCTGAAACCGGTTCCAGCAGGGCATCAGGTCAGTAGTTGCTTTGTGTGGCTGCTGTCTGAGGCTCGTGCTTAAAGGGACCCCCCTGGACAGCCAGTTCTCAGCTTTTTCGCTTGCTTGCCTACCTCGCCGAGGGACAGCAAAGCGTTTTCCTCTCTGCCTGCCTGTGTCGGTGGTTCCCATTGGGGATGCCGCCGCAGTTGGCACCATGGAGCCAGAGTTCGCCCTGGACATTCTGTTCCAGTTTTTGGATTTGCTGCTGCAAGCCTGCCAGCAATGGCTGGAGGCTGCCTGGCACCATTTGGTGCACGTCAGCCCCCTGCCCCTCCCCCTGGCCTCCCTGGGGGCCATGGAGGAGCCGCAGCAGTGCCCGTACGCCAGCGTGCCCCGCCGCATCTGGCGTCTGGACACCAGCAGCGACTGGTGGGACCGCATCGTCCTGGAGCGCTGGGGAGACCAACAGTGGACCCAGAACTTCAGGATGAAGAAGGACACCTTCCTGGAGCTCTGCGAGTGGCTCGCCCCTGCTCTGCGGTGACGGGACACTCGCATGAGGCCCGCCATCCCCCTCCAGAAGCGGGTGGCCATCGCCCTGTGGAAGCTTTCCACACCGGACAGCTACCGATCCATCGGGAACCAGTTTGGCGTGGGGAAATCCACCGTCGGAGCAGTGCTCATGCAGGTACGGAACTCACCAGCCACTGGGCCGAGGGGGGAGGGGAGCTGCAAGGAGGGGATGGGCTGCCCCAGAGAAAACGGGGGGGAGGAGGCGAAAGTGCCCCGCACGGGAGGGTTCAGTCTGTCCCGGCCATACTACATGCCACCTGCGGCAGCCAGGATCGCAGCGGGGTTTGCTTCTGGGAGTGGGGCGCGGGGCAGTGCCAGGGAACGAACACTCCCAGCCACCTGGGTACCCCAGTGATTCGTGGTTTGGTGTGTCTCTCTGCAGGTGGTCAAGGCCATCAACCGGGTGCTGCTCCGCAGGATGGTCCGCCTCGCCAACCTGGACGCGGTCATCCAGGGGTTCGATGCCCTCGGCTTCCCCAACTGCGGGGGGGCCATCGACGGGATGCACATCCCCATCCGTGCCCCGGAACACCAGGCCTCCAAGTATATCAACCGCAAGGGGTACTTCTCCGTCCTCCTGCAGGCTGTGTCTGACCACCAGGGCCAGTTCACGGACATTAATGTGGGCTGGTCTGGCAAGTCACACGACGCCAGGGTGTTCCGCAACTCCTCCGTGTGCCAGAGGCTGCAGGCCGGGACCTTCTTCCCCGACCACCACATCAGGGTTGGGGACGTGGACATGCCTGTCTGCCTGGTGGGGGATGTGGCCTACCCCCTACAGCCCTGGCTCATGAAGCCCTACACGGGACACCTCAACCCCTCCCGGCAAGCCTTCAATGCCAGGCTCAGCAGGGCCCACATCGTGGTCGAGGGGGCCTTCGGCCGACTGAAAGGCCGATTCCGATGCCTCCTCACCCGCCTCGACCTCGCGAGCACAATATCCCTGCCGTGGTGGCAGCATGTTGTGTGCTGCACAATTTATGTGAGCGGAAGGGGGAGGCTTTCCTGCCAGCCTGGATGGCTGAGGCTGACCGCATGGCTGGCCAGTATGTGCAGCCCCGCACTGCCGCCATCCGGGAGGCCCAGCGGTAGGCCGTCCAGATCCGGGAAGCCCTGCGGGAGAGCTTCCATGTGGAGGAGGACTGAACTCTCCCTGCATGCCCCACTGGGGCCTTCTTTCACCCTCCCCTCCTTCCCCTTTCCCCTCCCTAACCCCCCTTCCTAATGTAAAATAAAAACACCTGTTTTGACAAAAAAACCTCTCTTTATTGTACATAACTGGGGTGGGGGGAGGGAGGAATGAGGGTGGGAGAGGGGAGAGGGAAGCCTGGGAGGAGGGAGCTGGAAGGGGGAGGAAGGGGAGGAAGGGAAGGGAAAGCTCAAGGTTGCGGGTCCTGCTGGCTCTCCCATCTCGCAGCACTGCGGGTGCGGGGGCGTCGCGGGGGAATGGGTGTGGAGAGTGGGGCAGGAGGGACGGGGGGTGCGGAGGAAGTGGGAGGGGGAGCAGGGGTGGGAGGAGGAGCGAGAGCTGGGGCGGCCACAGGGGCTGGAGCAGGAGGAGGCAGGAACCTGTCCACCAAGGTCTGGAGGTGGCTGCGGAGGGCACGGCCCTGCTCCTCCGGTGCCTCCAAGCTCCACTGCTGCAGCCGCAGGTCCTCCCAGACCCAGTGGTCCTGGGTGCAGAGCTGGTGCTCCAGTAGCCGCAGGTGCCGCCGCTGATAGTCCTCCAGGTTGCGGGTGTGCCTGCTGGCCCGGGTGCTGGTGGCTGTTCCAGGCGGGGTGGTGCGCCCTGCACTCCCAGGTGTTGTGGCTGTGGTGAAACAAGAGCAGTGGTCAGTTTTCCCTGGGGACACAGTGGGTGAAACCCAGCCCCCCTCTGCAAGGCGAGGTCGGCGTGTGGGGAACGGGCCAGGGCCCCTGCATGACACCCTGCTGCTGCTCCATGGTGGGCAAGGCCCAGGCGCACGGTCCCTGGGCTCCCTCTCCACCCCCCTACCCCATACACATAAGGGGAGCATGATGGCACTCACACGTGGAGCCCTCCCCGGCCTCGGACAACACAGATGATGTGCTCTGTGGGATGCCTCGGGGGTCCTGGGTCCTGGGCAGGCTCCCTGCAGGCTCCTGGCTCTCGGCATCCTCCTCCTCCTCCTCTGTGTCAGGGACGGGGCCCTCTGCCCCGGGGTCAATCACCACCCGGGGGGCATGGACTGTGTGAGCCCCCAGGATGCGGTCCAGGGTCTCATAATGTGGGCATGCCTCCGGGTCAGCCCCTGGCTGGGAGGCTCTGGAGTAGGCCTGCCGCAGGTCCTTTATTTTGCAGCGGACCTGCTCCTGGGTCCGCATGTGGCATCTGGTGGCCAGGCTGGCAGCCATGCGGCTGTTGACAGCCACGTTCCTGTGGCTAGTGTGGAGATTGTGGACGTTGGAGGCCTCCCCTCAAACCTCGATGAGGTCCACAGTCTCTGCATTAGACCAGGCGGGCGCCCGCCTCTTGCGGCCCCGGGCAGGCTCCTGGGAGCCACCAGCCTAGTCCTGGGAAGCGGTGGAGGGCTGGGTGGCAGCGGGTGGCTGGCTCATCTTGTGCCAGGTGCAGGGTCTGCTGGCTGGGTGCTGGCAGGCTTGCAACTGGCACAAGCACCGTAGCCAGACCGTGCCCCTTTAAGGGCTACGGGGCCAGGAGGGGAGCAGAAGAGTTTCCCTGGTTTGGCCCAGAGTGGCCACCAGGGCAACCTGGGAAGGCCTAGCCTCCAACTAGTTCGAATTAAGTGGCTACACAGCCCTTAATTCGAACTACTTAATTCAAACTAGGCATTACTCCTCGTAGAATGAGGTTTACCTAGTTCGAATTAAGTGCTCCGCTATTTCGAATTAAATTCGAAATAGCGGTTTACATGTGTAGCTCCGATTAATGTTAATTCGAACTAATGGCTGTTAGTTCAAATTAACTTTGTAGTGTAGACATACCCATGGAGATCTACACCAGTTAGTCATCACATGCATATGCATAATCTGTAAGAGTAATATGCATATGCAGTTAGACATCTGTGGTGCCTTCTTCTGGGTGTTGTCTTAACACTGTCACATTCTCCTTCAAAGAGGGTGCTTCCAAAAGCAGGCACTTGCTGCTGACTCCCAAGGCATCCATAGGTCCAGTCTTCTTTCAGTGAGCCCACTTAACAGGTCTCATTGTTCTTGGATCAGGCTTCCATCCCTTCTCCAACCATTGCAACTGCCCTGAGGTGTTTGTCTTCCACTCCTTATCCATTCACAACCCATTCACTCAATAGGGACCTTCTCTTTACTTTACTCATTCTTAGGGAGTATCTTACCAAGACTTAATACTTAAAAGACTTAATACAAAATTTCTATGCTCTATAAGAAAAGGTACACAGTTTCTATGTAAAAGGACTTAATACAAAGCTATATAAAAGTACTTGATACAAAGTTAAAAACTTCAATGAGAAAATGATTAATACAGAGATGTAGCTACACCACCTCCACCATCCAGATATGAGGTTCTGTTCAATTAGAAGGGGATACAAAAATAGCCCTGAAAATGGGTTTAAACATAATACCAAAATGTCTTTTTTGTATTTAAACTCACATAATGTGCTTATTACTTGATTTTAATTGGATTTTTGGCTTTGTTTCTGAACATGCTCCACAACAGGCACCTAAAACACCTAGCATAGCTCTAATGTGAGGTTCTGGGAATTGCTGGTTAATTTTGCTCATTTATCATCCATGAGGTGTAATAGAGCCAGACCGAGGCACACATCCTTATCTGAAATTCTGAAAATAAAAATCTATATATTTGTTTAAAACAGTTATGTAAGGAAAGGAATCATCTGCAGTAGGGTTTACTGGCTGGCTTTACCTCTAGGATCAACATAGTTACCCACAGAACATTAAAGAACAATATCTGTTTTTCAACCCGTTACAGCAAACATTTGTCATTGCAGGGAGCCACCTTTGTCTAAATTTCAGGATAGCAGTGTAATTTGCTTGCCCCTGCTCACCAACCCCATCTATCACTGGTGCACAAATAAGGAAAGTGGCCAGCTATCCCTTTGCAACAATTACCCTCACTTATTACTGCCCAGAATTTTTCTGTGGTGAGTCACTATTTGAATTACAGCAGGTGGGTGGGCACAAGCCTGACCACTTCTAAAACCCCAGCCTTGTGGGAGGGACCCGGGACCAGAATTCAACTGGTTTCATGGGACAAATATAGAAAAACAGGGTCGGGGTGCAGGTCAAAGGTTTAAAACGAGAGAACTGGAAGGGGACACCGAGCAGAGAACATCAGAGAGCACCCACTGCTCCTCAAAGCTGTTCAGGGAGCTAGTGGACACTGCCCAGAGGAACTCTGCCTGGATGTATGAGACTAAGGAGGAGCAGAAATAGGCCTCACAGTTGCAGAGTACCCTCTTGTTCAGCATCCTCCTGCTGGTATTGTACCCTCTTGTTCAGCATCCTCCTGCTGGCAGCTTTCACTAGGGCCAGGAGGAGGTTGATGAGGAGGTCTTGGAACTTTGTGGGGCCATGGATGGGATGTGCATAAAGGAAAAGGTGTGGAGAAAAGTGCAGCCAGAACATCAGCAAGAGGTTCTGGAGAAGCTGGAAAAGGGACTGCAACCTGGCGCATTCAAGGTAGGCGTGCACCAGCTTTTCTGTCATGTTGCAGAAGAGACAGGGGTTAACTGCGCCAGGTACACACCTGTGCTCACGGCTCCATGGAGGAGCCACCAACTTATGTCCCCGATGGGCCGTGGGATTTAGGTGGAAAACACATTGGCCCGCAGGGTTCCTCATTCTCAACACGTGTTAATTAATCCTGCCATTTGGTACTGGGGTAGGACACAAGAGTGAGGAAATGAAGCATGTGAAACACGAGTGTGTACAGTTTGTCCCTGGGCACAGTTCGAAAGCAGACTGGCTACAGATCCTGCAGCCTGCTGGGGTTCGGGGATGGGAAGGTGGGGAGGGAGAAGGCTGTGGAACAGGGGCCCCCAAAAAAGGGCTGGAAGGCTTGCAGTAGGGAGGGCATGGACAGAGAGTACCCTCTCATGGGGCTCACTTCAGGAAATTGAGAGTGGACTGTAACAAAGCCACCTTTACCTCCTGGAGGTGATTCAGAGTATGGAGAGCCCCATGCACTGAATGAGTGCTCAGGGATCCACCCAGTCTCCCCTGTCATAATCCAGGAGGTCTCTTACCCTGGTGGTTCCTGCCCAGGGCCGGAGTAAGGGGTGGGTGAGCCGGGCAGCTGCCCGGGGCGCCAACCGATGGGGGGAGCCTGATGGCAGCTGTAAGGGGTGTACGGCGCCCCTTATAGCTGCCATCAGGTGCTGCGTGCCCGGCTTCCGGCGGGCTGCAGTGGCCGCCCAGGGCGGGGGCCACATTAACCCCTGCAGTGCCCTTCCCCCCACAGCCGTGGGGCCCTGCACAGCCAGGTGCGGCCCGCCCAGGTGACCCCGGGCTGCACGCCAGCGGCAGTGGCCAGGCAGCGCATGCGCCATGTGCCCGCCTGTGCGCCCTGGGGGTGGGCTCACGCATGTGCTGTGCGCCCAGAGGCGGGCCCGTGCGCTCCGGGGGCAAGCTCGTGCATGTGCCATGCACCCAGAGGCGGGCCCGCGTTCCCTGGGGGGGCAGGCTTGTGCATGCGCCGTGCACCTGGGGCGGCGCCGCCCGCCCGGGGCGTGGGGCACCAAAATGGCTTGGGCTGGTCCTGTTCCTGCCAGGACCAACCTCTGGCGCACCAAGGGACACTCCACCTCCTGCACACAGAAGGCTGTATTGTGGAGCAAGGGCTCCATGAGGAGATCTGCTCCCTCCGTTGCCACAACAGACCTGGTCACCGTGAACAGCTTCCAGGTCCAGAGGAGTTCCTGGTAGAATTCTGGCAGCTCTGAGAGATCTCATGGAAGACCCTTCAGGTGGTGAAAATAGAGCTACCAGTCGTATTTTGGAGCCCTCAGAGGTGGCAGAGAAAGCTGTGCACCAATGTGCTCCTTTCCAGACTACCTGCACTATACAAGAGTCTCTGCAGGGTCTGGAGATGGAAGGTACGAACCTGGCTGCCCATGCAAACCAGACCCTTTCCTCCCTCCTCTACGGGAAGACATAGGACCCCTGCAGAGACCCAGTGCAGTCCTGGCCAGAAGAACTCCAGAGCTATCCTCGAGTGTCAGGCCAGGACCTCCAGGGTGTTGAGCTGGTGCCAGAGCATGGACAGGACTAGTTGGTTCAGTGCCAGTGCTCTCCCTTGCAGAGAGAGACACTGGAGCAGTCCTGTCCATCTCTGCAGCCACTCACCCACCCTGGCCTCCAAACCCTGCCAGTTCTACGGTGAGGAGGGATGAGTGGCAGAAAGGAAAATGCCAAGATAAAGCAGCAGACTCGCACTCAACCTGATGGCTGAAGGCGTGGGTGGGAGGAAGCCTGCTTGCCATCCATCCTCAACCACCAGGCCAGAGCTCTTAACCCACTTGACACAGGTGGAGGAGACTGCCAAATAGATGAATTGGTAGGCCTCCGCCCTCACCAGGTTGCCAGGGTTCTGGACCATGAGCAGCATGTCATTGGCGTACGCCAACATGACCTGCTGCAGCTCCAGCTCTTGGAGTACCAACCCTGTTAACCTCCAGTGGAGGAGACGGGAGATGCTGTCCTCTTCTAAGAGGCAGGTGACATGCTTTCTGGACTTCCTCTTTCTCCGGGGCTTAGAAGAAGCGGGAGCTGCGATCCATTTCCCAAAGGAAATGGATGCGGGATCCAATAAAGGTGCCCCGGGCTCGCTGCTCTTCCAGGGCCTGGAGCTCCTCCTGCTTCTCCCAGTATTCCTTGTGGAGGGGTAGATCCTCACGGTCGGATGTCAGGCACCTCTGAAGCTTCAATACCTCCTACTCCAGCTGCTTTATCACTGCATCCTTACTCCTGGTGCACCAGGCGGTGGAGTCATGTCAGAAGAGCCAGATGTGCTCCTTCCCCACATACCACCAACACCTCACTGAGGGAAAGGCAGCCTGCTGCCCTCTCCAGGCCAGCCAGAACTCCTGGAAGGACGTCACGAAGCCCACATCCTCCAGCAGTCTATTGTTAACGTGCTAATAGGCTGGCCCCAGCCTCTCCTTGCTAAGAGGGTCCTTCATGGGCACCAACTGTGGTCTGTGAATGGGGCCAGCCAGATGCTGAAGGAGTGGACCCATGCTAAGTGGAAATGAGATAAGTATATGCAATCCAACCAGGAGTGGTGTGACTGATCGTCTTCCACCCAGACATAGTTGAAGGTGGTAATGTCGTGCTAGTGGTCGTTGTGCCAGACATACACCAGGGAGTGAAGGTCTACAATCTCCCTGAGGACACCTGCCACAACATGACAGTTCTCTACTCCTGAGCGATCCTGGTCCTCAAGGATGGCATTGAAGTCCCCGCCCAGGACTAGGCACTCACAAGGATTCAAGGTGCTGAGCAAGGTGGCCGCCTGACGATAAAAGATCACCCAGTTCTGGCCTGCGTTCAGGGTGTAGATGTTGACCAAGTTCAACGTCAGCCCCTCCACGTGGGCTTGGACATGCAGCAGGTGGCCCTGGACAACGTCGGCAACCTCCAGCACCACGGGCCGTAGGGCACAGGAGAACAGGGTGACCACTCCATCTGAGCAGCCACTGAGGTGGCTAACAAACACCCCATCCCTCCACTCCAGCTACCAGCCAACCTTGACGGCTGGAATAGTGTGAGTCTCCTACAGGAAAATCACCAAGTATCCCAAAGGAAGGAGAGTACCCAGCCCCTGTGGAGGCCTACCCTATACTCCTGGGCATTTAATATTGCTAGGATGGTATACTTCATAGTGAGGGCTGAAGGCCAAGAGAGCATTGCGGAACTTGTGGGCCCAGTGGTAGGCCATAATGTCCTGCCTCTTGGACCTTCTCCCCTCCTGCAAAAAGGCCCTTGTGGCCCCGAGGACATGGCTGAAGTCCTCTGTGGCAGGGTCAGGCCAGAGGGCTGCTGCAAAGGGGGGAAAAGGCAGCTCAAAAAGGGTAAAAGATCTGTAAATAGAAGTTGAGGGCTGCAGGACAATTAGAAGCATCTGGGAGGGAGATGGCTCAGGCAGATTGGGTCCAGCTGACTCCACTTCTGGCTGGAGGAGGGAGTCCCAGAAAGAGTGGCTGGGCTCCTTATCAGAGAGACCTGCTATGAACCCCAACCCCTGGGGTTGGGAGTGAAAGGCTGGCCCCAGCGGTGGCCTGGGTAAGAGGGGCCCTTACCACACCCTCCAGCACCAAAGGTCAAGCTGCACCTTATCCTTGGCCCCACAGGTGTCCACGAGGAACTGGTGCAGCTCGGCCTTCAGTGCTGAGGGAGTTGGGTCAACAGGGTGGGTCCTGGGATGGAACTTGTGGGCCATGGAGACAGGTAAATCAGGATCAGATCCCTGGCACAGCACCAACAGTGGTGGTGCCACACTGCCCATCTCCATCCCCGGTGAGGGAGGGGTCGACAGAGGGAACAGAGCATCCCTGATGGTAGCGGTGGCTAACTCGTGGTTCGTGAACTGTATGCAGCTCACGAAGAAAAAAATTGCGGCTCCTGACGGAACCGTGACAGAACCCAGAACCACTCACGTCAGCCGCTTTCATGGCCAGGCCACTGTGAGCCACGTGCGTGCTCACGGCCCGCGCCATTCCACTCATGGTCCACAGTGCACTGTGTCATATCCTGCATGTGCAGGCCAGGTCACACACAGTTTCTAGCCTGCACATGCTAGCAGCCAGCTGCTGAGCCCAGGCAGCAGCAGTGGCGAGGGCTCTGAGTGCAGCAGCGGCTCCAGTGGCAGCTCTGGCTCTGGGACCTGACCATAAGGTTAGTGGGGGAGGGTAATTGGGTAAGAGTGGGGGGGAGATGCCTGGCTCTGGAGAAGGGGAGGGGAGAGGAAGGGGATCAGGTGAGGGGGTGCACATGGCGTCCTGGATGCACGTGGTGGTAGCAGCGGCGGCGGCAGCAGCTCTGGCTCCAGGACCTGAGCATAAGGTTGGGGGCCAGGGGGATTGGGTTAGAGCGGGGTGGAGGAGGTGCCTGGCTCTAATCTGGGGAAGGGGAGGAGGAGAGGAGGGGGATTGGGTTGGGAGAGGCATGTGCACAGCATCCTAGCCAGCACGTCTCAAGGATGGCTGCTCAGCACACATGCCCCAGCACCTGGAGGGAGATGTACATGGCTGTAGCGGCGGCAGCTCCGCCTCTGGGACCCAAGAATTAGGTTAGAGTGGGGGGGGGGTTTGGGTTGGGGGGATGCCTGGCTCTTGGGAAGGGGAGGGGGATTGGGTTAGAGGGGGGCAGTGCCTGGTTCTGGGGAAGGGGATTGGGTTAGGGGGTGTGTTCCTGGCTCTGGGGAAGGGGAGGGAGATTAGATTAGAGTGGAGGGGGGGGTGTCCCTGGCTCTGGGGAAGGGGAGGGGATTGCATTAGAGTGGGGGGGGGTGCCTGGCTCTGGGGAAGGGGAGGGGATTGCATTAGAGCGGGGGGGTGCCTGGCTCTGGGGAAGGGGAGGGGGATTGGGTTAGAGCAGGGTGGGAGTTCCTGGCTCTGGGGAAGGGGAGGGGGATTGGGTTAGAGTAGGAGGGTGCCTGGGGGAGGGAAGGGGAAGAGCATCCAGCACACTTCCTGAGACTCGGGATCCCCAGGTACTGGCCCCAGCTGTCTCTGTCCCCTCCCCCTGGCCAGACCCCCCCCCACAAGTACCCTGCCCCAGCACCCACCAGCACCCTGTCTCCTGCCCCCACCAGCACAGTGGGGGCCACATCAGTGAGGCTTGGGGTTTTTTGGAGTGGTTGTTTTTTGGCATCTCACTTGTGTGGCCCCGACTGACTTTTCTGTGGGTCAGTTACCCCGACTCAAAACAGGTTCCCCGCCCCTCTCATAAATAAAGACGACACTGAAACGTTTTGTGTTTACCATAATATTTTAGTTAAAAATGAAGCCTGGCCAACAAACCCCCAGTTGGGGCCAAACCCCCATCTCACTGCAGCATCATAAGACTCCTGCACTCCCCCCCCCCGATGCCAAACCTGAGCCTGTCATACACTGGAACCCCCTGTCCTGAGCCTCTCATGTCCCCAAACTCCTGCACCCCCACATCCCCAGTCTTCTGCCACAATACTCCTGCACCATCCTCACACTGCAAATCTGTGTCCTGAGCCCATCATATTCCCAGCCTCCCTGCCCTGAGCCCCTCATGCACCCCAGCCCAAAATCCTGCACCCTCACAGCCACAAGCCTGCGGTTTGCTCAGGACCCCAACCCTTCACCTGACCCCAACACTCTCCAGCCTGGAGCCCCCCCCGCCCAGCCAGCATCCTCTTCTCTACTTCCTCCTGCACCCAAATTCCCTCCCAGAGCTTGCACCTCTCACCCCTTCCCAGTGCATTTTTGTGATGGTATGTCCCAGGACAGTGTACCAGCACCTATTTTCCCCCGGTGTGTGTTTTTGGGGTCTTTTTTGCTCAACAACTTCCCCGCCTCCCCCCGGTACATGGCTCTTCGCACTCTATCCACTGCTATTTTGGCTCTTCATCTCTAACAGGTTGGCCACCCCTGCCCTATGGGATTAGGGATAGGGGACAAGAAAACCATTCCCTGAGAGCCACTCACAGTTAGTGGAAATGAGACAGCCCCCATGGGGGTGGCAATAACAGTGGGCTAGGAGCGGGGCGGTGGAGGATGAGCAGGCATCGCAGTAGGGATGGGAGGAGAAGTAAGGTCAGGATCAGGAGTGGACGTTGGGTCGGGAGCAGGAGTAGGGATGAGAGTGGTAGTGGGAGCAGGACTGGGAGTAGGGATAGGGATGGGTCTGGGACCTGGGCCATGAGTAGGGGCAGAAGCAGGGGAGGGATCAGGAGAGGGAGAAGGGACAGGGCTTAGGAATGGTGTGAGGGGTCAGTCCCCCAGGTCTTGGTTACCGGGCTGCAGTATCTCCCGAATGGGAACTGGTACCCAGGGGACTGAGGTAGGGAGGGAGCCCACACCAATGCCGGTCTTGGATGGCTGGGTGGACTGTCAGTTCGAAGCTATGGCATCGCATAGGATGGTAACAGCTGGTGGGCCCCCAATGGGGATGGAGGATAACTGCTCCACTTCAAAGGTAAAGGGGTCACTCATGGACCTGGGGCCTGGCCTTTCAGTGCTGGCCATCACCGCAGGGGCTCGGTAGCCTCAGGTGAAGCGCCTTTGGTGGCTAAGCTGACAGGCAATATCAGGGGCGCCCCAAGGATGAGAGCAGGAGCAACTGCCTGGGGCCTGGGTGAAAGAAGAAGAGGAGGGGGCAGCACAGCTGAGTCACCAAGGCCTGTTGGCAAAGGGTCATCCTCCTCCTGGGCAAGTGGGGTCAGACCCAGGGCCTTGATCTCTACAAAGATGGATCTAAAGCCCATCTCCATGGCCCCAGAATCCTTCCTGACAGCCACCAAGGCAACAATTGCTTCAGTGGTAGTAGCAAGTCCCCTCCACAAGTACAGATGGTGGACTTCTCCTCTTCTTTCTCCTTGATGGGGCTGGAGATGATCTAGCAGCAGCAGTGGGCGAGTGGCAGCCAACCAAAGGGGGACCCACGCGATAGGTGCTGGTGCTGGTGGTGGCAGGGTACTCTTCACCTCTCCTTCTAGGGAGAGGCAGGCCAGTAGCACCCCTCCCCTCCCCCTGAATAGCAGCAGCGGCAGCAGCCATGGTGGTAAGCAGCAGCGACTAGCTGAGGGTAAGGCTACACTAGCTCGTTAGTTCGAGCTAGGTAGTCTAATGAGGGCAACCGGAATTGCAAATGAAGCCCAGGATTTAAATATCCTGGGCTTCATTTGCATCTTCCCGGGCGCCGCCATTTTTAAATCCCCCTTAGTCCAAACTCCGTGCCCGCGGCTACACGTGGCACGGACTAGGTAGTTCGAATTAAAGATCCTAATTCGAACTACCATTACCCCTCCTGCAATGAGGGTAATAACTGGGAGGAATTAAAGAATTAGGATCTTTAATTCGAACTACCTAGTCCATGCCGCGTGTAGCCGCGGGCACGGAGTTCGGACTAAGGGGGATTTAAAAATGGCGGCGCCTGGGAAGATGCAAATGAAGCCCGGGATATTTAAATCCCGGGCTTCATTTGCAACTCCGGTTGCGCTCATTTAACTACCTAGCTCAAACTAACGAGCTAGTGTAGCCTTACCCATATGTAGCTTAAAGAGAGATAGTGGAAGATGCATTGGACCCAGACAAACGAAACTAGAGACAATAAAATATGTTTTTCTTCCTTCTGCTTTCCTCCACTCATATGTCATTTTGTTTTTCCTTCTCTGTGCTATAGGAGTCATGCTGAATGTACAGCCTCAACTACTTATTTTTAAGGGAAAAAATGAGTAATGTGTATATGTATATTATCATGAAATTTCTGTGGGCAAAACCCACTTCTTCAGATGAGTGGAGAAAAAACAAAGAAATATCTCCCAATTTAAAGTGGAAAAAGAAGGGGTAGGGGAAAAAACTTGTCAATTGTAGTGCTGGTGCTAAATGAGGCTAACTGAGTGGGCTGTAAGTGTCCTATACTTAGCTTTTGATGTCATTTGGGTATTGAGTATAATGACCCATGCAGTTCATGTCTTTGTTGTTTTGAGAGATAGTGTCAAATTTGCATATGAAGGCCAGTTTCACAGTTTCTCTGTAGTTGGCTCCTGAAATTACTTTGTAGAAGAATGGCTACTTTTAAATCCATTAATGAATGCCCAGGCAAGTTAAAATGTTCCCCTCCAGATTTCTGTGTTGTCATTTCTAATATCTGATTTGTGTCCATTAATCCTTTGTTGTAGAGACTGTCCAGTTTGGCCAATATACATGGCAGAGGAGCATTGCTGGCACTTGATGGCATAGATCACATTAAAGGATGTGCAGTTGTATGAGCTTCTGAGGTAGTGGCTTATGAGGTTAGGTCCTGTGATGGTGTCACTTGTATAGATGTGTGGACAGAGTTGGCAACAGGGTTCATTGCAGCAGTAGGTTGAGTATGTTTGAGATGTGATACGTATTTGCTGGAAAGAATTTGTTTCTGGCAAAGGGGTTGTCTGTAGGCAGGTCTTGCCCTGTCTTCCAAGGCCTGTGAGTGAGGGATAGGTTGTGGATTGTTAATGATGCACTGGAGGGTTTTAAGTTGGATGTTCTGTTTTGCTTGTTGGGCCTATCTTGAAGAAACAGATGCCTGGGTACTTGTCTGGCTCTGTCAATTTGTTTTTTCCCTTCCACCCAGGGGGGAGGGGGATTTAAGTTTTAAGAATGCCTGATAGCGATCCTGTAGGTTGTAGGTGCTACAGGACTACTCATTTTTTTAAAGTTACAGACTAACACAGCTACCCCTCTGATGCTTATTTTCAGGTAATTCAAGTGGCAAGAAGCCCAACCAGGATCCATGTTGGAAAATGTATGTCAGGTAACTTGTTTATCTGCCTCTCAGTGGCTATTGTGTTTTAACCTCCCTTGGATGCTTAGATCTGTGGATTCTCTGTTTAATAGCATTGCATAAAAAATACCAGCATGCTCCATGTGCCAATATTGACTTACAGAATTAACACTCTGCCCTGAATTGCAATAGAAAAGCAAGCTGCTTGAGTCCCTGTGGTTTGAACCTTTGACATTTTATTTTAAATACAGTGGGGCAAATTTTGCCCTTGGATTAATGGTCAAAAGGAATTCCCATTAACTTTAGCTGGAGCTCTGGGTGTGTGTAGGCAGTGTTTGGCCCAGTGAGAAAATAGTAAGATCTAACACAAGCATAAGTGTCTAGTCAGCTGAAACTCTGAACATTCCTTATACAATGGAAGGTGTTAGAAAGATAAAACACTGGAAACAATCTGTGCTAAACATATTGAAGGAAAACATTATATTGGTGTTCATTAGGAGTTTTGTTTACCACCTGCCTTAATACATATTTCTAGGTGTTTCCTCCTTTACACTCACCATTGGCTTCATCACTTGGTTCCCTGAGCTGGGAACTTCCTTGGTAGAATCTCTGAAAGTTTGTCTTGCTATGGCAAGTTCTGTTCTGTTAGTTACACAGACATTTGCATCTTGGATTCATGGTGATGAAACCATTTCTCAATTGTCTGAAAATGTGCTCAGGGAGAATTATTTTTTAAACACAATGTGGTGGGCCTGATCTCACAAAATACATGGAGAAGGAGGAGGAAGAGGATGAGGAAGAACAGCAGGAGGAAGAAGAGGAGAGAAATTTCCAGGGAAGGGGGATTTGCACTTGAGGGGGCAGATTTTCAAGCACTCATCATCTGCTGTTGGCTCAGAAGAGCTCAACTTGGCATGTAATAAGGAACAAATGGCCTAGCTTCCAGCAGCTCATATTAAGACAGGGTCAAGTTTTCTAGGACTAAGCACCCAGTGCACTGAACCTTTTGGGAAACTGGATCACCAAAGGAAGGTACCATATGGAGAGCACAGGTCACATAGTCAATGATGATCCTCTTGCTGTCAGTATGAAGTGCAGTTTACTTAGCTGCATTTAAGGATTATGCATAAACCTAAATCTCTTTAAAAAGAGATTTTTCGGTGTATGTATAATCCTTAGAATGCACAAAACTTATTCCCAGCCTACTCTCTTCGCACTAATAAAACAGACAGGGCAGTGGTTTGAAACTTAATTCCCCTCTACATGAAAAAACAAAAGGAAAAAAAGATAGTTTATTAAGTGATGAGCTTTCATGGGCCAGACCCACTTCTTCAGATCATATTCTGAAAGAGAATTGGCATGACCATATATAACAAAAGAATACAACGAAGAAAGTGAACACATTATAAACTAACAAATCAGATTTTAGAACAGAAGGTGGAGCGAGGGAGAGGGAAGGAGGAAATAGCTTATTGTAAGTCAATGAGTGGCTAATCTGGAGTTACTAGGACTATCAATAGATGGGGAAGCTGTAAGCTTTCAGAATATGATCTGAAGAAGTGGGTCTGGCCCACGAAAGCTCATCATCTAATAAACTATCTTGTTAGTCTTAAAAGTGCTACATATTTTTTCCTTTTGTTTTACCAAAATCAGACTAACACGGCTACCTCTCTATTACTCCTCTATACGGAGTACAAGTCAGCTATTCAACCTTATTTGCACCCTGCACAGCATTCACTGACACTTTCACCAATTTAACAACACTCTGTTTTCTACTGTGCACTTCCATAGGTTTGTACAGTTGTTGCAGCAATGAAATGCATAGTCACGTAGGCTGGGTGGGTGCACAAAGTCATGGAGCTGAATCATTTACAAAGGAAGGGTGATCTGTATGAGAGAGAGAGTAAAATCTTGGGCAAATCACTTGGGACTGTGCCCCTCACTTCTCCATCTGTAAAATAATAGCATTGCCTAAAATTACAAGCGTGTTCTGAATATCAGAGCATTAAGATTGTGAGGGTTTCAGGGTTTGTCTCTTCTTCTAAGACTGTTAGCATCTATTTAGCCTGAGTTGGAAATGCTTTCTTAGTAGTCTTCTGTGTGTTGCTTCTATATTCTCCCTCCCTCCCTCCCACCCACCCGCCTGAACTAAAAACAGAACAGAGAATACAGAAAGGTAGGGGAATCAGAATAGTTGACTCAACTTGTTCAAATATCAGTAGCTCTCCTTCTTCACTCCCTCCCCTCCCTCTTTTCTTCCCTTCCACTCTCTGCTCAGTAGTTCGGTTCAAGTTTTGGGGAACATTTTTACTTTATTCCAATTACTTTACTGTCTGTTCCCAGCAATAAACCTGGCCTGGCACCTTTGATCCTTATCTGGTTTGTGATCTTTGAGGCTCTCTTGGAGTCTGCTGTGGAGACTAAGTGCACAAGTTGACAGGGCACACATCACTGAGCACACATGCAAGCAGCCTTCTGGTTATCATCATCAACAGAGCCAGAGACCTGTGAGGACACCTCAGTAGTAAATCTGGACCACCTTCCCTGAATAACTACACAAATCAGTTACAAAATTGACCTTATGTGGCTAAATTCAATGTAGATTCCTGGCGTACACCAGGCCTTAGAAGAATCTGCCATGGTCAACCTAAGGTTAATGCTGGTTTCACATTAATGCTCACTTTTTATCTCCCTGCACACAGGTGAAGTATCATCTCATGAATGATATTGTAGCCTTAGCATTCAAATTTATTTGTATTCCTCAATTTTGAGCTAAAGAATATTAGGTAGTCGACAGGAAAAACTATAATTTCTCAGAAACAAACCTTATATGATAACTACAGAGCCTCACACTATTTCATCCAGTACCTCCTTGGTACACTGATAGTAGTGGGCAAACACTGCAGCCATTGTTACCAACTGGTTCTTCTGATCTCTGGATTTCAAATTCATGTGTTACACCCTCCTTTATTTTGTATTGACACACTGAGACCTGTTGATGACAAATATTTAGTTTCAGGCTAGTGTGCCAAAACAAGTCACTAAAAAAATGGTTACATATGGAATCCATATCAGTATTAAACATATGAGGAAGGAGACAGAAAAATCATGAACTCAGAATGTCATTCTCCAATATTTTAGTAGATCACAGTCATGGGGGTCCAGACCCTGAGGTCTGGCAGAGCTGCAAAGAGCACTGCTTAAGGAAGCTCTGGTCTTGGCTTTTCTCCATAGAGGACTGATTTCCAATAAACAGAGCAGTTCTCAGGGTGCTTTGACTCATATTGTCAGCTCACATCAAATGGAAAGGAACCACCGTGAGCAGTGGGTGAAGTTGCTGCTTGGGGAGACATGCTCTGCCCATACAATACTGTTGCTCCACCCTCACTTTGCAGAGGTCCTATCTACTCCCCACTGACTCCTTCTTCTCTTCCCTTCCACTTCCTGCTCACCCCTTCCAGCCAAGTCCCTGAACCCAAATGAAGCAGGTGATATTTAGGGGGAAAAAAACCTCTTCTGCTTTTTCCTTCTAAAGAAAATGGAGCACATTTTCCACTGCACACTGATAAAGACTAGACATACTTAAAAGCACTAAATTTGAGAATAAAAAATGTCAGTCACAGATTGTTGTTGTGTGTGTGTGTTTGTTTTTTTCCCAACATACCCTGAAATTTGTCAGATTTATTTGCAAAAACTTTGGAGTAAGTACAAGTCAGCTGTCCTGCTGAATACAACATAAAGCTGCTTCATGTATTCCATAACGTTTTCCCTTTTTTTATGTTTTCTTCATCAGTATTTATAGCTAATTTTATATTTTTAAATGTACCCTTCCAGATTATTATGTAATTAATTATTCCAGATTACTACATATTTAATTCACTGAAACAATGATATTTAAATTCAGTCACAGAGGTTTAGCGTGTTCATAACAATGTTAATTGCTTTTAGAAAAAGGAAACACTAATTTACTTTGTGTAATCTCCATAAAAATAGACATGTTTATGGAATTTCACCAACTGTAAAAAAGGTTTCTAAATATAAAGGATATGCCTACACTGCACGCTTATTTCAAAATAAGCTATTCCAGAATTTATTTTCTGAAATAGCTTATTTCGAAATAGCGTGTCTACATGTAAAAAAGCACATTGAAATAGCGCTTTGCTATTTTTAAATAGAGCAGTGTTTCCCAGTTGGTGCTCCGCGGAACCCTGGGGCTCCGTGAAGTGAAAGTAGGGGTTCCGCGAGGAGCCAGCACTCCCCCGCCCCCTCTGAAAGAGAGAGAGCCAGCTAGCCAACTTCTTAAAGAAACAGCACATGTGTTTCCCATTCCTCCCTGGCTATACAGAGGTGTAGCAAGGTGCGGGCAGAGGGGAACAGTTGCTCCCAGCCGGCATACTAGGGGGGTGCCGGATAGGGGTTACCTCACATGACCCACAGCAGGGAGGGAAGCACTTCCCCATCCCAAAGGAGCGAGCGCGTGCTGCCTGAACAGCTTGGGCTCTGGCACCCGGCAACTTAGTTCCATGGCCTTTCTGCGCGGTGGAGGGGTGGGAGGTCAGGAGACCCAGGGCTGTGCAGCTCCAACTGTGCAGGCAGCGCGCTCTGCCCTGGGACTCCTCGCATCCCTCCCGCAGGACAATATCGTGGAAGTAAGTTGCTGGGGTGCAACAGTCCCTGCTGTTCAGGCAGCGTATGCACCAGCTGTCTGGGGAGGGGAAGTGCAGTTGCACACTTCCCGGAACCAAGAGGTGTTGCAGGATTGCCAGGTACTGGTCCCCTGCCCCTGTCCAGAACCCCCCCCACAAGTACCCTGTCCCCTGCCCCCACCAGCACTGTCCCCAGCACCCAGCAGCACCCTGTCCCCGGCCCCAGCACCCTGCCACCCACCCCAACCTAGCACCCAGCAGCACCCTGTCTCCAGCCCTAGCACCCTGCCACCCACTCCAGCACCCAGCAGCACCCTGCCATCCACTCTAGCACCCAGCAGCACTCTGTCCCTGGCCCCAGCACCCTGCCACCCACCCCAGGACCCTGTCCCCGGCCCCAGCACACTGCCACCCACCCCAGCATTCAGCAGCACCCTGTTCCTTGTCCCAGCACCCTTCCACCCACCCCAGTGCCCAGCAGGACCATGTCCCTGACCCCAGCACCCTACCACCTGCCCCAGCATCCTGCCCCAGCACCCGGCCACCTGTGCCAGCATCCTGCCACTCACCCCAGCACCCAGCAGCATCCTCTCCCAGCCCCAGCACACACTAGCACCCTGTCCCCTGCCCCCACCAGAACAGTTGGGACCACATTAGTGAGGCTTGGGGGTTTTGGAGCGGTTTTTTTGCATCTCACTTGTGTGGTCCCAACTGACTTTTCTGTGGGTCAGTGACCCTTGACTCGAAACAGGTTCCCTGCCCCTCTCATAAATAAAGACAACACTGAAACGTTTTGTGTTTACCATAATATTTTAGTTAAAAATTAAGCCTGGCCAACAAACCCCCAATTGGGGCCAAACCCCCATCTCACTGCAGCATCATAACACTTCTGCACCACCTGACCCCAAATCTGAGCCTATCATACACTGGAACCCCCTGTCCTGAGCCTCTTACATCCCCAAACTCCTGCATCCCCACATCCTCAGTCTTTTGCCACAACACTCCTGCACTATCCACACATCACAAATCTGTGTCCTGAGCCCATCATACTCACAACCTCCTTGCCCTGAGCCCCTCACATATCCAACCCAAATTTCTGCACCCTCACATCCACAAGCCTGTGGCTTGCTCATCACCCCAACCTTCCACCTGAGGCCAACACTCCCCAGCCTGGAACCCCTCCCCGAGCCAACATCCCCGTCTCCTGCATCCAAATTCCCTCCCAGAGCTTGCACTTCTCACCCCTTCCCACACCCAAATCCCTCATTCCCACCCCAGAGCCTGCACCTCCTGTCTCAACCCAGTGAGAACGTATAAGGGCTGGGGATAGCAAGTGATGGAGGGGAGGGGAACAAAGAGGATGGGGCCTCAAAGAAGGGGTGGGGTCTTGGGGAAGGAATGTGATTTTCACGCTCTGGTGGGTCCCCCTGTTCCCCCCCCTTTTTTTTTTGCTTGACAAACCTAGGGGTTCCTTCAAATTCTGAAAAGCTGAAAAGGGTTCCATGGCCAAATAAAATTGTAAAATTGGGAAATACTGAAATAGAGCATCCACATTGATTGGATGCTAAATAACATTGAAGGCCACCCAGAACCACTTCAGGCAGGGTATCAGGTCAGCAATTACTTCCTGTAGCTGCTGCCTGAGGCTATCTGAGATGCGTGCTTAAAGGGACCCCCCGTACAGCCGTTTCTCAGGTTCTTCTCCTGCTTCCCTACCTCTCTGAGGAAAAGCAAAGCATTTCCACTGCGTGCTTTGGTTGCCCTGTTGGAAAACCACGGCACTCCCAGCTTTGAGGCCAGAGCTGCTTCTGGCCACAGAACATCCCCTGATAGTCATGCTGCAGTTTCGGCAGGCTGCCCTCCAGGCCCTGCAGGAATGCAGCACCTAGATGATTGAGGAGACCCTCAACCTCTGTCTGCGAGAGCAGCTCTTCCAGCTGCATCCCACCATGCACTGCCACTTCTGGCAGCTGGACACCAGATCTGACTGGTGGGAACGGCTCGTTATGGAGTGGTGGAAAGACCAGCAGTGGCTCCAGAATTTCTCCATGTGGAAAGGGACCTTTCTGGAGCTGTGTGCCTGGCTTGCCCCTGCCCTCATGTAATAGGACCCCCAGATGAGACCCACCATTCCCCTGGAGTCATGGGTTGCCTTCGCTATTTGGAAGCTTACCACTCTGGACAGTTACTGATCCGTCGGGAACCAGTTCGGCGTGGGGAAGTCAACCATAGGGGCCCTCGTCAAGCAGGTATGGCTCTCTTCGGCTAGAGTCCCAGGGGATGGGGGGCAAAGTGCTGGAATGAGGAACCCTAGGGAAAGGGGGGGATTGGGGATGGTGGTGGAGGAAGACCACTTCCCTGGGTAGTTCTCCAGTCCTGCTCTCATTCAGCCCTTCCATGGGTGTGGGCTATGTAGGGTGTGGCTCCTGGTGTGATTGGAACGGCATGGGGGGGGTCAGGAACCTCCCAAGGGCTCTGGCACCCCTATGATTCTGTTTTTTTGTTTGTCTCCTTCTACAGGTGGTGAGGGCCATTAATACTGTGCTGCTGCACAGGATCATCCACCTTGGCGACATGAACACCATTGTCACTGACTGCGCTGCCATGTGCTTCCCCAACTGCCAGGGGGGCGATAGAATCATAAAATCATAGAGCTGGAAGAGACCTCAGGAGGTCATCAACTCCACCCCCTCCCCAAGGCAGGACCAATCCCAACTAAATCAACCCAGTCAGGGCTTTGTGAAGCTGAGACATAAAAACCTCTCAGGATGAAGATTCCACCCCCTCCCCAGGGAACCCATCCCAGTGCTTTACCACCCTCCCAGTGAAATAGTTTCCCCTAATATCCAACCTAGACCTCTCCCACTGTAACCTGAGACCATTGCTCCTTGTTCTGCCATCCATCACTACTGTGAACAGCCTTTCTCCATTCTCTTTGGAACCTCCCTTCAGGAAGTTGCAGGCTGCTATCAAATCCCCCCTCACTCTTCTCTCCTGCAGACTAAACAAACCCAGATCCCTCAGTCTCTCCTCATAGGTCATGTGTTCCAGCCCCCTAATCATTTTGGTCACCCTCCGCTGGACCCTGTCCAAAACGTCCACATCCTTCTTTTATAGTGGGGCGCCCAAATTGGACACAATATTCTAGATATGGCCTAACCAGAGCTGAATAAAGGGGAATAATCACTTCTCTGGATCTTCTGGCAATGTTCCTCTTAATGCACCCCAATATGCCATTAGCCTTCTTGGCTACAAGGGCACACTGTTGACTCATATCCAGCTTCTCATCCACTGTAATCCCCAGGTCCTTTTCTGCAGAACTGCTACTTAGCCATTCAGTCCCCAGCCTGTAACAATGCTTGGGATTCTTCTGTCCCAAGTGCAGGACTCTACACTTGTCCTTGTTGAACCTCATCAGATTTCTTTTGGCCCAATCCTCTAATCTGTCCAGGTCACACTGGACCCTATTCCTGCCCTTCAGCGTATCTACCTCTCCCCCTAGCTTAGTGTCATCTGCGAACTTGCTGAGGGTGCAATCCTAGAGGCATAGTGAAGGTGTTATGTGCCCGGGGGCAGAGGAAAAATTTGTGCCCCCCCGCCGCCACCATGTGGCACGGCCCCGAACCTGGTGCACAGCTGAGGGGAACTTGTACTGCATCTTCCCCCACCCCCTACAGTTTGGGGCCAGGCTCCCGCATGCACTAACCCACCGGTGGAGACGGAGGAGGGTCGGGCTTGGAGCAGAGAGGCGGGGAGGAGGTTCCAGCTGCCGGTGGCAGGTGGAGTAGGAGCAGGTGAGCTGAGGGATGACGGGGAGAGCAGAATGGGATTAAATTGGTGCCTCCCTAGCATGGTGCCCAGGGGGAACTGACCCCTCTGGCCCCCTCGCTACGCCACTGCCCCCCTCCTGCAGATCTATCATCTTATGCATGTGCAAGATCTGTGAGAGCCATCCCATGAATCTGCAGTTAGTGTCTGTGGCGCCTGCTTCTGGGGGGGTGTCTCAATGCTGCCACATTCACCTCCAAAGAGGGGGCTTCCCAAAGCAGGCCCTTGCTGCTGACCCCCAAAGCATCCACAGGTCCAGTCTCCTTTCAATGGGACCACTTCCCAGGGCTCATTGATCTTGGATCTGGCTTCCATCCCCTCTCCAACCTTTGTAACTGCCCAGAGGTGCTTGCCTTCCGCCTTATACATTCCCATCTCATTCACTCCAGGGACAGTCTCTGCCTCACTTGTCCTAGGGACTATTCTACCAAGACGTAATACGAAGGTTTCCATGTAAAAGGACTCAATACAAAGCTAAAAACTTCAATGAGAGAATGATTAATAGAGAGACGTGTCTACATCTGCTGCAGGGAGACACCTCTGCCTGCCTCCACCCCTCTCCCCCAGAGTCTACAGTCCCATTGCAAAGCGGGGGAGGGGAAGGAAAGAGGCTGAGGCCCATCCAATGGGACTGAAGCAGTCATGAGCAAGCCATGCCTGGGAGCCATTCTCCTGTCCATTGCTGGTGCTGTGTTGCTTCAGGCATGCTGAAATGCAGTCACCTCTAGGGTGGGCTGGACAGCTGTTTAACACCTGCACAAGGTTTCAGGCAGGGGGCAGTGCGGGCTGCCTTCCTGCAGAGCCCTCATCAGAACCACTGTGACCTCCTGCCTTAGGAAAAGAATAAACAGGAGGATTGGAAATGAACGTGCCCAGTCTCATGTCCCCTAGGCAGGGAATGAGCCATCTACATTAGGCCCCAGCTGGAGTATCATGTCCAGTTCTGGGCACCACATTTCAGGAAAGATGTGGAGAAACTGGAGAAAGTCCAGAGAAGATCAACACAAATGATGAAAGGTCTAGAGAACATGAGCTATGAGGCAAGTCTGAAGGAATTAGACTTGTTTACCCTGGAAAAGAGAAGACCGAAAAGGGACATGAGAGCAGCTTTCAAGTATCTAAGGGTATGTCTACATTGCCACCCTAGTTCGAACTAGGGTGGCTAATGTAGTCATTCGAACTTGCAAATGAAGCCCGGGATTAAAATATCCCGGGCTTTATTTGTATGTTCCCGGGCGCCGCCATTTTTAAATGCCCGGTAGTTCGAACTCCCTGCCCACAGCTACACGCGGCACGGGCTAGGTATTTCGAACTAAAACCCCTAATTCGGACGACCATAACTCCTCATTGCAGGAGGAGTAACGGTAGTCCGAATTAGGGGCTTTAGTTCGAACTACCTAGCCCATGCCGCGTGTAGCTGAGGGCAGGGAGTTCGAACTACCGGGCATTTAAAAATGGCGGCGCCCGGGAACATGCAAATAAAGCCTGGGATATTTTAATCCCGGGCTTCATTTGCAAGTTCGAATGCCTACATTAGCCACTCTAGTTCGAACTAGGGTGGCTAGTGTAGACATACCCTAAAAGAGTATCATAAGGAAGAGGAAGAAAAATTGTTCTCCTTGGCCTCTGAGGTTAGGATGAGAAGCAATGGGCTTAAATTTCAGCAAGGGAGGTTTAGGTTGGACATTAGGAAAAACTTCCTGCCTTTCAGGGCGGTTAAACACTGGAATAAATTGCCTCAGGAGATTGCGGAATCTCCATCACTGGAGATATTTAAGACCAGGTTAGACAGACACCTGTCAGGGATGAGCTAGGGCAACTCAACTTTGGAAGCCCCAGGGGCCACAGTGATACTTACAGAACATGCTGAGGGCCTCAACTTAAGTGTGGTTGCATATGCAAGCAATATATACAAATAGCTTCTCTCACACAGACAGGCATGAATACAAAGCTTAAGGCAAGACTACACAACACACAAGCCCCATTTAAGTCAGTTCTGCTGATATTAATAAAATGCAACATTTATCTGATTTTTATCCATGTGACAGCACTTTTCATGAGCAATGACAGTCCAAGAATTTAACTACTAAAACGTATATCAACAGAAGATCATTACACTGACTACTTTTTTGGTTTGGCTCCCACTCGCCGGCCACATGTTGATCCCCACATAAATCAAACTGCACCCCCCCCGCAGTTGTTCCCACATTAATCAGATTGCAGCGAGCTGGGTTATGCTGGTCTGTGCTGCAGTCACATCTTTGCTACCCGTGTAGACAGCCCCTGAACGACTGGAAACTGAGCTTCTAGTCCAGGCTGGTGTGTGACCTCAGGCATGTCAAAGCCCCCACTGTGCCTCAGTTTCCCCAGCTGTAAAATGGGAACAATGTTGGCCTCCTTGGGAAAGCCCTCAGGGTATGTCTACACTACAGCACTAATTCGAACTAACTTAGTTAATTCGAACTAAGCTAATTCGAATTAGTGCATCTAGACCTAAAAACTAATTTGAATTAGCATTTTGCTAATTCGAACTAGCATGTCCACATTGAGTGGACCCTGAACCGAAGTTAAGGCTGGCCGGAACCAGGACTTAGAGTGTGGAGCTGCTGCCTCAGGCTAGCCAAGGGCTGTGCTTAAAGGAACCCGACCCCCCACCCCAGACAGACAGTTCTCAGGGTTCCCCGCTTGCTGGTCTATCTCGATGAGGGACAGCAAAGCATTTGTGTCTCGGAGTGCTCTGCTTGCCCTCACTCGGGGCACCACAGCACTCTGCAACATGGAACCAGACCTGCCCCCGGGGACTCTGCTGCGTCTCGTGGACACGTTGCCGGCAGCCTGGCTGCACTCTCTGCAGGCTGCCATCTGGGAGGACCATCGAGGGGATGTCAGGATCCAGGGGGCCCTGTGGGAGAGCTTCTATCCTGAGAAGTGCTAACAGTCTCCGCGGTCTGCCCCACCGGGGGCTTGTGCCCCATTCCTCCCTCTCCTCCTTCCACTTACCTAGCCCCCCATTCCTGAAGTCAAATAAAAGACACGTATTTTCAAAAATAACAATTCTCTTTATTCAACACAACTGGGGAGGGGGAATGAAACTGTGGGGAGACGGGGGAAAGGAGGCGGGAGAGGGCAGGAGAGAGGGTGGGAGAGGGGAGGGGGAAACCTGGGAGGAGGGAGCTGGAAGGGGGAAGCCAGGGGAAGGAGGGGGAGGGAAAACTCAGGGATCAGGGGTGGGAGTCTCGCCAGGCCAACCGCCTCCCAGCACGGTGAGGAAGGGGGTCTCGGCGTCCCTGGGAGGATGGGGTGGAGGGTGCGGAGGTTGGGGGGGGGGTGTGGACATAGAGGAGGAGGGTGTGGGGGTTGAGGAGGAAGAGGTGGGAGGGGGGACAGGAGTGGAAGGAGGGACAGTTGTTGGGGGGGCAGCAGGCACAGGATGGGCACGGGGCACCATGCTCTGCAGCAGGGCCTGCAGGGTAGCATTTCTGGCTTGCTCCTCAGCCAACTGCTCCTGGCGGAGCTGCAGGTCTGCCCACATCCAGGCCTCCACGGTGCGGTTCAGGGCTTGCAGGGACCTCAGGTGCTGGTCCCAGTAATCCTGCTCCGTGGTGGTGGTCTGGAGCAGGCCAGGGGTGCGGGAACATGTCCCGGGCGGGGTGGTGCGCCCTGCACGAGCAGCTGGTGCAGCTGTAGAGAAAGAAGAGAAGTGGTCAGTTCTCCCTGGGGACACAGTGGATGATGCCCAGCCCTGCGATGTGAGGGCGACCATGCCCTGCACCGTCAGAGCCGTCGTGCTTGCACAGAGGCCATGGTTGGGATGTCTGGCTCTCCCCGGGACTGGGAGCTGCCCCAAGACCTCACCCATGTCCCTGTGCCGTGTATAGTGTGGCTGGGGCAGGGGGGAGATGTCCCCTGCCTCTGTGTAGAGGGGGCGTGCGAAGGGAGAGCATCCTGCTGGGTCCCGCCCCGGGGTCAGGAGCGTGCCAGGTCTCTTCACACATGCATGTGCCTATTGGGCCACGGCCCCTGGGTGTCACGCAGCTGGAGCCACCTGCCCAAGGGTGGCATGACACATGCTCGGACGTGCACAGGTGGCTGCATGATCCGTGGGAGGCATGGCCCACGCGCGCGGTCCCTGGTCTCCCTCCTCGCCTCCTCCCCGGGCAGGGGACAGTGCTGGCACTTACCCAGTATGGCCTCCCCGGACGACCCTGCCGACTCCGGTGCCAGAACAGCTGGCGGAGGCCCCTCCGGTGTGCCCGGGTCAGGGCCCTCTGGTCCCGGCTCGCTGTCTCCCGGGCTGGCGCAGACCGCCCCGCCCCCCAAGAGTCGGTCGAGGGCGGGGAAGTAAGGACAGGTGTCAGCCCCTGCTGCGGCGCCACCCCTAGTGGCCCTGGCTTACGCCTGCCGCAGCTGTTTAATTTTCAGGCGCACCTGCTCTTGCGTGCGCCTGTGTCCCTTTCGGGCCATGGCGGCTGCTATGCGGCCGTAGACGACCGCATTCCTCCTCCTAGTGTGGAGATCATGGAGGTTGGGGGCCCGTCCCCAAACCTCAATGAGGTCCATGACCTCCACACTAGACCAGGAGGGCGCGCACCGTCTATGGCCCCTGGCTGGCCCCTGGGTGCTGGGGGACTGGGTGGGGGACGGCTGGCTGTCGCTGGCTGCCTGGCTCATCCTGCGGCCACTGGGTCGGGGCAGAGACTGCTGGCAGGGCTGGCGGTGGCAAGTGCCATCTGGCCAGAGTCTACCCCTTTAAGGGCCCCGGGGCTGGGGGAGAGAAGAGGTATTTTCCTGGTTTGGCCCAGGGTGGCCACCAGGGGGAACCTGGGAAGGACTAGCCTCCAGCTAGTTTGAATTAAGTGGCTACACAGCCCTTAATTCGAACTACTTAATTCAAACTAGGCATTAGTCCTCGTAGAATGAGGTTTACCTCGTTCGAATTAAGCGCTCCGCTAGTTCGAATTAAGTTCGAACTAGCGGTTTGTATGTATAGACGCTATGAAAGTTAATTCAAACTAACGGCTGTTAGTTCGAATTAACTTTGTAGTGTAGACATACCCTCAGAGTGTTACCAATGGGTGGAACAAGGGCTGGCAAGGACAAGTCTTGCCTTGGCACCAGTGGGCAGATGGTGCCATCAGTTGCTTGATAGCGCTTTGTGTCAGGATGAAATCAAGTGAGGTAGTCCAGTGACAGATGGGTGAGTGGCTGAAAGTCAGTGGGTAGGGAACCGGGTGCCAGGTGGCAGGTCACTGGCAAATTCAGCATGCGGGGAAGGGGGCTCCCCACGACTCCGCTCCCAGCACTTGCGGGCGGAGTTCACAAATGACAAAGCTCTTTTCCCCACCAGCCAAGCCATCACTTTACTCCGGGTCTTTAACACATGCTGTCCTTTGCTTGGCTGGGCACTGCTCCGGGGCGGATCCAGATCTCGTAGCCCAGAAACCAAGAAGTGCCCAAAACATCGGGTTGGGGGGCACAAGCACCCGGATCCGTGATCCCCCAACCTGCTGTTCTTGCCCCAAGGCCCCACACACACACACTGTCCCACCCCCCAAAAATGCTCCTGAGCTACCTCTTCCTCCCAAGATCCACCCCCCACTTGTACTCTCCCCCTGCCATTGCCTGCCCTTACACGCCTCTGGCCCCCCACCCCCTGCTCCATGCCCCTTGGGCCTGGCCTGCCCGACCAGGGGATGCCGCTGGAGACTGGCAGGTTTTCTACCAGCTGATGCCAGAGTCAGGCACCCCCAGCTCCTCCCACAACCAAATCTCCCTCCTTCAGAGACAGGCAACCCCAGAGCCCCCCCTCCCAACCAAATCCCCTTCCTTCAGAGACAAGCAACCCCAGAGCCCTCCACTAAATTTCCCTCCTTCAGAGCTAAGCAACCCAGTGCCCGCCCCCCAACCAAATCTCCCTCCCACAGAGCCAGAGGAAATGGTCAGGCAAGTTAATCTTATTTTTAAAAGAGGCTGCTTCTGACGGTTGCCTCTGCTCAGTGCGTTCCAGGTGGCAGCACGTGGACCAGCTGCCGGCTTGCTGATCTAAGCATCAGGTGATCCTGCGCAGCGTGTGCTCGCTCCCACCCCGGCCCGGCACCCCCTAGCATGGTGCCTGGAGGCAATTGCCCCCCCACCCACCCTTCGCTACGCCTCTGTGCAATCCATCCCCCCATCTAGGGGTATGTCTACACTACAAAGTTAATTCGAACTAACAGCTGTTAGTTCAAATTAACTTTCATAGGCGCTACACACGCAAACCACTAGTTCGAACTTAATTCGAACTAGCGGAGCGCTTAATTCGAACTAGGTAAACCTCATTCTACAAGGACTAATGCCTAGTTCGAATTAAGTAGTTCGAATTAAGGGCTGTGTAGCCACTTAATTCGAACTAGTGGGAGGCTAGCCCTTCCCAGGTTGCCCTGGTGGCCACTCTGGGCCAAGCCAGGGAAACTCATCTGCCCCCCTCCCAGCCCCGGAGCCCTCAAAGGGCCACAGTCTGGCTATGGTGCCCGTGCCAGGTGCAAGCCTGCCAGCACCCAGCCAGCAGACCCTGCACCTGGCACAGCACGAGCCAGCCACCCGCTGCCACCCAGCCCTCCCCCTCTTCCCAGGACCAGGCTGGCGGCTCCCAGGAGCCTGCCCGGGGCCGCAAGAGGTGGACGCCCGCCTGGTCTAGTGCGGAGATCGTGGACCTCATCCAGGTTTGGGGGGAGGCCTCCAACGTCCACAATCTCCGCACTAGGCACAGGAAAGTGGCTGTCTAGGGCAGGATAGCTGCCAGCCTGGTCACCAAAGGCCACATGCGAACCCAGGAGCAGGGTTGCATGAAAATCAAGTTGGTCCAGTGAGACCCCCAACCCTGAGCCTAGAACATAAGAACATAAGAACGGCTGTACTGGGTCAGACCAAAGGTCCATCTCGCCCAGTAGCCTGTCTGCCAACAGCGGCCAACACCAGGTACCCCGGAGGGGATGGACCAAAGACAATGGCCAAGCCATTTGTCTCGTGCCATCCATCTCCAGCCTTCCACAAACAGAGGCCAGGGACACCATTCCTACCCCCTGGCTAATAGCACTCCATGGACCCAAGCTCCATGACTTTATCTAACTTCTCTTTAAACTCTGTTCTAGTTCTCACCTTCACAGCCTCCTGTGGAAAGGAGTTCCACAGGTTGACTATTTGCTTTGTGAAGAAGAACTTTCTTTTTTTAGTTTGAAGCCTGCTACCCATTCATTTCATTTGGTGTCGTCTAGTCCTTCTATTATGGGAACTAATGAAGAACTTTTCTTTATGCACCCTCTCCACACCACTCATGATTTTACAGACCTCTATCATATCCCCCCTCAGTCTCCTTTTTTCTAAGCTGAAAAGTCCCAGTCTCTTTAGCCTCTCTTCATATGGGACCAGTTCCAAACCCCTAATCATTTTAGTTGCCTTTTTCCGAACCCTTTCCAAGGCCAAAATATCTTTTTTGAGGTGAGGAGACCCCATCTCTACCCAATATTGAAGCTATGGAGTACCATAGTTTTAGACTTCCCCTCCTCCTCCTTCCCCTGGCTTCCCCCTTCCAGCTCCCTCCTCCCAGGTTTCCACCTCCCCTCTCCCACCCTCTCTCTTCCCCTCTCCCACCTCCTTTTCCCAGTCTCCCCAGAGGTTAATCCCCCCCCCCTCAGTTTTGTTAAATAAAGAGAGTTTCTATTTTTGAACACACGTGTCCTTTATTTTTTACATCAGGAAGGGGGGCTAGGGAAGGGTAAGTGGAAGGAGGTGAGGGAGGAATGGGGCACGAGCCCCCGATGGGGAGGACTGAGGTGGCTCTGCGGGCTCCTCGGGGTGGAGGCTCTCTCTCCCTGAGTTGCCCAAAGGTGCATTCCATCTGCATGAAGGCCCTGTCCAGACTGGCATTAAAGCATTCCTTGCTGGGGCCAAGGTGTCCAGTGTAGGGCTTCATGTGCCGTGGCATGAGAGGGTAGGCTGCATCCTGCACTATGCACAGTGGCATGAACAAGTCCCTGATCCTGATGGTTCACTTGGGGAAGAAAGTGCCAGACTCCATCTTGTGGAATAGGCTTGAATTACGGAACATTCTGCCATCATGCGCCTTCCCCAATCACCTGATGTAGATGTTGGTAAACTGCTGGCAGTGGTTGACCAGGGCCTGCAGGACCATGTAGAAGTAGCCCTCGCAGTTTATGTAGAGAGATGCCCGGTGATCAGGGGCCCGGATGGGAATGTGAGTACTGTCTATAGTGAACAAGGGCTGTTAACAGGGAGTTTGGAGAGGGAGTTCTCCAGATAAAGGAGGAAGCTAATACAGGACTCTTGAGGGAAGTGGCTGTCTGTAGTGTGTGTTTGTGTTTGGGGTTTTCTTGCTGTGTGCTGAGCTTGTGTTTGGCTGTTTGTTTGGGGGTTTTTTCCTCCCCCCCCCCCACGGAGTGAGTGCTGTGGCTGGCAGTGAAATCTAGAAGCCTCTGCTCATTGGTTGAGCCTTAATCAGGGGAAGGGGCTATCAGGCAGACCAGAGCTTTATAAAGGAGTGAGTCAGCGACCAGGGAGCTTGTGAACAGGTGCTATTAACAGGGAGTTTGGAGAGGGAGTTGGGAAGGAGAGTGGGAAGGGGGCAAGATACACTCGCCATTCTTTAATATCTTTTCACTACACTTCTGCCCTTCAAGGATGCATTTAATAACAACTGAGGAATCTCTCAGAAGGAAGCAAGGTATGGATGATGATAGGTCTGCTGTTGTTACCTGCACAGCAGGTTATGTGCCATGTTTGTCTTCCTTCCGGAAGAAAGAAGGGATTTCATATACACTAAGTGCAAGCTGGTCACCATTTTGGAAGAAAAAATTAGAGGACTTGAGGCCCAAGTATCGACCCTACGTTCTATCAGAGAGGATGAAGACTTCCTCGATAAAAGGCAGCATTTAATCCTGCAGGCACAGCAGGCTGAAGAGCCAGTCAGAGCAGTCCAGGATAAGGAAGAGAACTGGCATCATGTAACCTCTAGAAGGAGAAGAAAGCCAACTCAAGTATCCCCCATCCCTGTAGAGGTAAGTAACCACTATCAGGCTCTCTCCACAGGCACTGCAGTGGAGAATGCTTTGGCAGGGACCTCTCAGGGAAGAAACCAGAAGGGAACACCATCTACCGGAAGTCATGAGATGCGTAGTCCTAGGAATGGGGGTTCCACGACCACCACCCCCAAAAGAAGATGACGGGTGCTGGTGGTCGGGGACTCCCTCCTAAGAGGGACTGAGTCATCCATCTGCCTTCCAGACCTGCAATCTCAAGAAAAGTGTGCTGCTTAACGGGAGCTCGCATTCAGGATGTGACCAAGAGTCTTCCAAAACTGATTAAACCTTTGGATCACTACCCCTTCCTGCTTCTCCATGTAGGAACTAACAATACGGCCAAGAATAACCTTGAGCGGGTCACAGCAGATTATGTAGCACTGGGTAGAAGGATCAAGGTATTTGAAGCACAAGTGGTGTTCTCATCCATCCTTCCGGTTGAAGGAAAAGGTTGCAGTAGGGAGTGTCGAATTGAGGAAGAAAATGCATGGTTGTGCAGGTGGTGTTGGAGAGAGGGCTTTGGTTTCTTTAACCATGGGACTCTGTTCCAGGCACAAGGATTGTTAGGAAGAGATGTGATCCACCTAACCAAGAGAGGAAAGAGCATCTTTGCGGACAGGCTTGCAAACCTAGTGAGGAGGGCATTAAACTGGGTTTGTTGGGGGACGGTGACCAAAGCCCTGAGGTAAGTGAGGAAGCTGGACAGCAGGAAGAATCACAAGGCGGAACAACAAAAGAGGACCCCTAATTCGGATGGAGAAGGCAGGGCAATCAACTAGTTATCTAAGGTGTTTGTACAAAAATGCGAGAAGCCTGGGAAACAAACAGGAAGAATTAGAAGCCCTGGCCCAGTCGAAGAACTATGATTTGACTGGAATAACAGAGACTTGGTGGGATGACTCACATCACTGGAGCACTGTCATGTAAGGATATAAACTGTTCAGGAAGAACAGGCAGGGGAGAAAAGAAGGAGGAGGTGCATTGTATGTAAGGGTATGTCTACGCTGCAAAGTTAATTCGAAATAACAGCCGTTATTTCGAATTAACTTCAATAGTGTCTATACATGCAAACTGCTATTTCAAATTTAATTCAAAATAGCGGAGGGCTTAATTCGAATTTGGTAAACCTCATTCTACAAGGAGTAACGCCAAATTCGAATAGCTAATTTGAAATAAGTGCTGTGTAGACACTTAATTCCAATTAGCTGACCTCCAGCCCTTCCCAGTTTCCCCTGGTGGCCACTCTGGGCCAAACCAGGAAAACTCCTCTCCTCTTCCCCAGCCCCCGAGCCCTTAAAGAGGTAGACTCTGGCCAGATGGCATGTGCCAGAGCCAGGCCTGCCAGGAGTCTCTGCCCTGACCCAGTGGCCCCATAATGAGCCAGGCAGCCAGTGCCAGCCAGCCGTCCCCCACCCAGTCCCCCAGCACCCAGGGGCCAGCCAGGGGCTGTAGACAGTGCATGCCGGCCTGGACTGGTGCGGAGATCATGGACCTCATAGAGGTTTGGGGGGAGGCCCCCAATGTCCATGATCTCCACACCAGATGGAGGAACGTGGCTGTCTATGGCCGCATAGTGGCCACCATGGCCCAGAAAGGCCACAGGCACAACCAAAAGCAGGTGCACCTGAAAATTAAAGAGCTGTGGCAGGGGTTCGCCAGGGCCACCAGGGGCGGCACCGCAGCAGGGGCTGACACCTGCCCCTACTTCCCCACCCTCGACTGCATCCAGGGGGCGGGATGGTCCGCGCCAGCCCAGGGAGCAGTGAGCTGGGACCAGAGGGCCCTAACCCAGGCACGCCAGAGGGGCCAGCATTGAGGGTGCCACACCAGCAGGACCCCCGAGCTGTCCCAGCACCGGAGTCACCAGGGTCGTCAGGGGAGGCCACAACAGGTAAGTGCCATCACTGTCCCTTATCCGGGGGGGGAGGGGGAGGAGGCGGGGAGGGAGACCAGGGACTGCACGCGTAGGCCATGCCTCCCATGGAGAAGCAGGCCTTGGGCAGGTGGCTCCAGCTGCGTGCCACACAGGGGCCGTGGCCCGAGAGCCACACACGTGTGTGAAGAGACCTGACACGCTCCCGACCCCGGGGCAGGACCCAGCAGGATGCCCTCCCTTCACACACCCCCTCTACACAGAGGCAGGGGACATCTCCCCCAGCCTCGGCCACACTATACACGGCACAGGGGCATAGGTGCAGTCTTGGGGCTGCTCCCACTCCCAGGGAGAGCCAGACATCCCAACCATGGCCTCTGTGCAAGCACGTCGGCTCCGATGGTGCAGGGCATGGTCGCCCTCACCTCGCAGGGGGCGCTGGGCATCATCCACTGCGTCCCCAGGGAGAACTGACCACTCCCCTTCTTTCTCCACAGCCGCACCAGCTGCACGTGCAGGGCGCACCACCCCACCTGGGACATGCTCCTGCACCTGAGGGTTCCACAGGACCACCGCAACACGGCAGGGGTACCGAAAGCAGCACCTGGGGGCTCTGCGAGCCCTGCACCGCACCATCCAGGGCTGGGTGCAGCAGGCCTGCAGCTCCGCCAGGAGCAGCTTCCCCAGGACCATGCCATGTGCTCACACCTGCAGGCCCTGCTGCAAAGCGTGCTGCCCCGTGCCATCCCAGCGCTTGCTGCCCCCCCAGCTACTATTCCTCTTCCCACTCCTGCCCCCCTCCCACCTCTCCCTCCTCAACTTCCTCACCCTCCTCCTCAATCTCCACACCCCCCACCTCAACCTCCACACCCTCCTCCCCACCCCCACGGGGACATCGAGGCCCCTGCACCCACCGTGCTGGGAGACATGTGGCCCGACGAGACCCTGAGCGCTGAGCTTCCCCTCCCCCTTCCTCTGCTTGCTTCCCCCTTCCAGCTCCCTCCTCCCAGTTTTCCCCCTCCCCCTCCCATCCTCTCTTCTCCCATCTCCTACCTCCTTTCCCCAGTCTCCCCAGAGGTTCATTCCCCCTCCCCAGTTTTGTTAAATAAAGACAGTTCATGTTTCTGAAAAAACATGTCTTTTATTTGACATCAGGAAGGGGGGCTAGGGAGGGGTAAGTGGAAGGATGTGAGGGAGGAATGGGGCATGAGCCCCCGGTGGGGAGGACAGGGGTGGCTCTGAGGGCTCCTCGGGGTGGATGCTCTCCCTCAGGGCCTCCTGGATCCTGACAGCCCCCCGATGGACCTCCCCCCCGGATGGCAGCCTGCAGCAAGTGCAGCCGGGCTGATGGCAACGACCCCATGAGACGCACTGGTGTGCCCAGGGGCAGCTCTGGCTCCATGTGGCCGAGTGCTGTGGTGTCCCGAGTGCGGGCACTCAGGACACTCCAAGACAGGACTGCTTTGCTGTCCCTCATCGAGGTAGACAAGCAAGTGGGGAACCCTGAGAACTGTCTGTCTGGGATGGGGGTCGGGTCCCTTTAAGCACAGCCCTCGGCTAGCCTGAGGCAGCAGCTCCACACTCTAAGTCCTAAGCTGATGCCCTGCCAGCACTGGTTCCGGCCAGCCTTAACTTCGGTTCAGGGTCCACTCAATGTGGACATGCTAGTTCGAATTAGCAAAACGCTAATTCGAACTAGTTTTTAGGTCTAGATGCGCTAATTAGAATTAGCTTAGTTCGAATTAACTAATTCGAACTAAGTTAGTTCGAATTAGTGCTGTAGTGTAGACATACCCTAGGTTATTAAAGATATTGAACAAAACCGGTCCAAGAACAGATCCTTGGACACGTCGCTAGAAACCGACCGCCAACCTGACATTGAGCAGTTGATCACTACCTGTTGGGCCCGACAGTCTAGCCAGCTTTCTATCCATCTTACAGTCCATTTATCTGATCCATATTCCCTTAACTTGCTGGCAAGAATATTGTGGGAGACCGTATCAAAAGCTTTGCTAAAGTCAAGGTATATCACATCCACTGACTTTCCCATATCCACAGAGCCAGTTACCTCATCATAGAAGCTAATCAGATTGGTAAGGCACGACTTGCCCTTCGTGAATCCATGTTGACTATTCCGGATCACTTTCCCCTCTTCCAAGTGCTTCAAAATGGATTCCTTGAGGATCCCCTCCATGATTTTTCCAGGGACTGGATTGTCCTTCCCTTTTTTAAAGATGGGCACTACATTTGCCTTTACCAGTCATTCGGGATCTCTCCCGATCTCCATGAGTTTTCAAAGATAATGGCCAAAGGCTCCACAATGACACTTGCCAACTCCCTCAGTACCCTCGGATGCATGAAATCCGGGCCCATGGATTTGTGTATGTTTAGCTTTTCTAAATAGTTCCTAACTTGTTCTTTCCCCACCAAGGGCTGTCCACCTTCTTCTCATACTGCATTGCCTAGTGCAGTTGTTTGGGAGTTGACCTTGTCTGTGAAGACAGAGGCAAAGAAAGCATTGAGTACTTCAGCTTTTCCCACATCATCTGTCACTAGGGGTACATCTAGATGACATGCTTCTGCCGACAGAGGCATGTAACATAGGCTACCCGACATAGTCAATGAATCCCCGGCTTCATTAAAATAAAAATGGCCACCGCGCTGTGCCAGCTCAGCTGATCATCGGCACAGCGCGCAAGTCAAGACGCGGATCGGTCGACAAGGGAAGCCTTTGTCGACTGCTTCCTTATGCCTCGTGAAACGAGGTTTACAGGAGCAGTCGACAAAGGCTTCCCTTGTCGACCGAGCTGCATCTTGACTCGCGCACTGTGCCGATGACCAGCTGAGCTGGCACAGCGTGGCGGCCATTTTTATTTTAATGAAGCTGGGGATATTTAAATCCCAGCTTCATTGACTATATCAGGTAGCCTATTTTACATGCCTCTGTTGGTAGAGGCATATAATCTAGACGTACCCTAGGTTACCTCCCTCATCCAGTAAGGGCCCTACACCCTCTCTGATCACCCTCTGATTGCTAACAAGCCTGTAGAAACCTTTCTTGTTGCTCTTCACATCCCTTGCCAGCTGCAATTCCAATTGCACTTTGCCTTCCTCATAACTCCCCTGCATTCTTGAGCAATATATTTATACTCCTACCTGGACATCTGTCCAAGTTTCCACTTCTTGTAAGCTTCCTTTTTGTGTTTAAGCTCACCAAGGATGTCCCCGGTAAGCCAATCTGGTCACCTACCATATTTGCCTTTCTTGCTGCGCATCGGGATGGTTTCTTCCTGTGCCTTTAAAAAGGCTTCTTTAAAATACTGCCAGCTCTCCTGGACTCCTTTACCCTTCATTTAAGCATCCCAGGGAATGCTGCCCATCAGTTTTCTGAGGGAGTCAAAGTCTGCTCTTCTGACGTCCAGGGTGTATATTTTGCTACTCTCCTTTCTTCCTTTGGTCGGGATCCTGAAATCGACCATCTCGTGATCACTGCTTCCCAGGTTGTCACCCACCTCTACTTCCTCTTCTAATTCCTTCCTTTTTGTGTGCAGCAGGTCAAGCTGCACATGGCCCCCAGTCAGTTCCTTCAGCACTTGTACCAAGAAGTTATCCCCAACATTCTCCAAAAACTTCCTGGATTATCTGTTTACTGCTGTACTGGTCTCCCAAGAGATGTCAGGGTGATTAAAGTCCCCCATGAGAACCAGGGCCTGCGATCTGAAAGCTTCTCTCAGTTGTCCAAAGAAAGCTTCGTCTACCTCATCCACCTGATCCGGTTGTCTATAGCAGACACCAACCACAACATCACCCCTGTTGCTTTCACTGCACACCTGGTCACAGAGCTCTCGACTTTGTCCTCATCCACAACTGTTTCCAATTTGGAGACTATTCATATCTTGAAGTCTGCAGCACAGTTATGGGCACCCGTATGGCCCCACAATATGCCAACATCTTTATGGCTGACCTTAAACAATATTTTCTAAGCTCTCTCACCCTCCTTTAAACATGTAGTTCGGAGATGTAGGGTTTTTTTTTTAAATAACTCCTTTAAAAAAACATTATCTAAAAAAACACATTTTAGTTTTAATTACTAGTACAAATAGTTTGCTTCCAAAGTCTCCTGTCTTTTTCTATCCATTTCTGTAAACGTAATGTTTCTCCTTTTATTCCTATCCCCACCATCCTTTAAGAGCCTTTAAAGGGACAACACCCCTTTTCTTCGAGATATTCAGAAGCAAAGAAAGGGAAACTATTTGATTAACTAGTTTTAAGAGAACCCTTCAGCAAAATCAGTACCTTAGTAAGATAAAGTCCTTTGTTATGCCTAAGGGTGCATCTACACAGCACCATTATTTTGAGATAACTAGTGTTATTTTGAAATAACAAAGTGAGTGTCTACACAGCAATTCTGTTATTTCAAAATAATTTCGAAATAACAGATGACTTATTCCGAAATCTGTAAACCTCATTGCATGAGGAATAATGCCCATTTCAAAATAGCTATTTTGAAATAGGGCATGTGTGGACATGGCAGATGGAGTTATTTTAAAATAAGGGGCCTCCAGGAAATCCCACAAGTGCCCTGCTGGCCACTCCATCCACACTCTATAGTTCCTCTTACCCTACAGCCTTTAAAGCTACAGCCACCGGAGAAAGGGCTTGTGGCAGGAAGCTGGCCCTGGCAGCCTCCAGCCACACTGCCACTGTCACAGCATGCCATCTGGCCAGCATGGCTGACCCTCAAGCCCCCCAAGAGCCCTCCCTTACTTCCAGAGAGCAGTCTGATGGCTCCCAGGAGCCTGCCAGCAAAAGAGGCATGTGCCGTCCTGGTCTGGGGCGGAGATCCTGTCCCTCATTGAGGTGTAGGACGAGGAGGAAAACTTCCAGGATCTCCACTCCAGACAGTGCAATGCCAACATCTACGGCTGCATGGCTGATAGCCTGGCCCCCAAGAGCCACATCTGGAACCAGCAGCAGGTCTGGATGAAAGTTAAGGAACTCCGCCAGGCCTACGCCAGGGTGAGGGGGCATAGCTCCTTCTCCGGGGCAGAACCACACTCCTGCCCTTATTGCCAAGGGCCAGATACGGTGATGATGATGAGGACAACCCCGATGCAGCCAGCACTGTCACCTCAGTGACACTAGAGCCGATACCCCATGGCCTGGATGTGTCCCAAGCATCCTCCAAGGCCGGGGGGGAACATCAGGTGAGTGACCTTAGTTGCCTCGCACAGACAGGGTGCAGGTGGCAAGTGGCAACCAGCTGGGATGTGCTCCTCTCTCGGCCTGGGGTATCGGGCTGCAATCCATGCACATGGATGCATGTGCAGTGGCAGTATGGGCCACACAGCCTCCAGGAGGCTTCATCAGAGCACCCTTGGGCTCCTGCTCACAGGTTCTGGGGAGGACAGCCACACTTCAGGTGCCCGGCTGAGACACCCTCCCACCACAAGCCACCACTAAAAGGAGGCTGGGGACAAGGACACATGTATGCTCTGGAGTGCTACATATGGGCATGCCAGCACACTCCAGGCAGCATCCTCTCCTGTGGATAGTGCTGCCAGGTGTGGGTGCGTCTGCTGCTCACACCCACCTCTCCCCCTACACCCTCACCCCTTCTCCCCCAGTGGCCAGGAATACAAGTTCTCTCTCCTTGGGATGCCACCACTGCTGAACCCAGCACATGCACAGCACTGAGGCAAGTCCAGCCAGCCCGAGGCCCCCCTCCCACCCACAGGATCTTGGTGTGTCGGGCAACTTCCCATGCTTGCTTGTCCCTGGGATGTGGGGGTGGGGAGAAGCCTACTCCCCTGAGGACATCTGGGCTTTTGTAAGAAAGGGCCTGCTGTTCTGCTCCCAGGATATCTTCTTAATCTGACCTGAGAACTGTTGGTCTCGACTCACAGGTGAGGGCACAGCTTCAGGGACAAAAGACAGGACTATGCAGCACTTTAAAGACTAACAAGATGGTTTATTAGGTGATGAGCTTTCGTGGGCCAGACCCACTTCCTCAGATCAATATGTGGAAGAAAATTGGACAGTGTCTCCAGGGATGACTGACCGTCTCTCTTTATTCTCCCCAGCCAGACCAGCTGTGAGAGGGTGGCAGGCAACACCACCCAAGGCAGCCGCCCGACACCAGGGGAGCTGTAGACACTGGAGAATTCAGGAAGAACTGCTGTGGGAGCATGTCTCCATATTCCAGGCCCTGCATGAGACGCTGGACCAGAGGCTCCGGGAGGACATGTAGTGGCTGAGAGAAATCTGGAGGAGTTGCTGCAGCATGTGCATGACCATGGAGTCTCTCCTCACCCACCTGGAGCCAGCTCCTGCTCCTGCTCCTGCTCCTGCCCCAGTCCCAGCTCTTGGTCCTGCCCCTCCTCCTGGTCCTGACCTTATTCTCATGCCAGCCTCTGCCCCTCCTCCCATGCTTGACCCTGCTCCAGCCCCCCCTTCTGCTTCTTCCCATAGCTTCCCCACTTCCCCACCCCTGTGATCACCAAGGTCCCCTGAACATGAGGTGGAGGAACCATCCGAGCCAGGCACCACTTCCAGCCCCAGCCCTGAGCCTCTCCTCACCCCTCCTCCCCCTTTCAGTCCCCTCCTTCCCCTCCAAGGTTCTAATCCCCCCTCCTCCACCTCCCAGGTTCTTTTTCTAGTCCCTCTCCAGTTACTTCTATCCCAAATAAATAACCAAAGAGATCATTTTTTAAAAAACAGTTTATTTTATTGTCTCTGCAGGGGAAAGAGTGGAGGGGGGAAGGGAGGGGTGTTTGAGGAAAGGCAGAGAGGGGCAAAACACAGGCCCCTAGCGGGGAGGCCCTGGGGAGAGTGCCACTGGAGTTCTTGTGAGAAACTCTCCCCCAGGGCCTCCTGGATGTGCACCCTCGCCTGATGGGCCTGCTGGATGGCAGCTGTGAACAGCTGTTCAAAGGCCCTACCCTCCTGGCCAGACTGCCCCCACCATGGGAGGAACACCTCCCCCTTCCTCTAACACAGGTTGTGGAGCATGCAACACACAGCCACCACATGGGGGATGTTCCCCACCCCAACATCCAGCTGTGTCAGGAGGCATAAGAAATGGGCCTTCAAATTAGTTGAAACTATAGTTAAGAATAGAATTGCCAGACACATATATGAACATAATTTGTTGGGGAAAAGTCAACATGGTTTCTATAAAGGGAAATCATACCTTACTCATATATTAGAGGCTTCAGGGGGTAGCCAAGTTAGTCTGTACAGGATAAACTTAAAAAACAACAAATGGTCTGGTCATCTGAAGAAGTGGGCTGTGCCCATGAAAGCTCATGATATCATCTACATGTTTTGTTAGTCTATAAAGTGCTACCAGACCATCTGTTGTTTTTTAATATACTAGAGTTCTCTGAGGGGGTCAGAAAGCGTGTGGACAAGGGGGATCCAGTGGATATAGTGTACTTAGATTTCCAGAAAGCCTTTAACAAAGTCCCTCACCAAAGGCTTTTAAGTAAAATTAGTTGTTATAGGATAAGGTTTTTGTGACGGGGTAGGTTCCCCCTGCACTAGGCCAGAAGTGGTAGACTCCACTCTGAGGGCAAAGGAGGCCACCCCCCTGTTGCCTACTGAGCATGTCCCCTCTACTCGGTTATAAAAGAGGGCTACTCGGGGCAGAAAGGGTGGACCACTGGAGGGGAAGGAGCCCAGGTGGGAGCTCCTGGATAGCCTCTGCACCTGGAGCAGCTGCCCTCGGAGCAGCACCAGCCGCTGCCGCCACACCAGATGCCGAAGCAGTTGCAGCCACAGCTGCAGATGCTTCAGCAGCCACACCAGGCACCACAGCAGCGGCAGCCGCAGCCGCAGCCACAGCCACAGCCACAGCCACAGCGACAATGCTGGGTAAGGTAGTCATCAGACTGGGAGTGACCACTGAAGCCAAACGCAGAGGGCAGCGTGGTGCACCAGTGGGGTAGGAAGTGGCCCAGGGCGGAGGATTGTTCTCTGGGAGCTCAGTGTGTTCTGGCAGGCATCCCCTCCGAGCAGGCAGCAAGAGCATTCGCTGCCAACAGAGCCCTGGGCTGGGACCCAGTGGAGTGGGCGGGCCCGGGTCTGCCCTACCTCCCTGTCCCACCATAAACCAGCTACCTAAATTTAGAGGAAGCTTACCTGGGATATAGGCTGTAAGCCTGCTTGCACTCTGGAGGAAGGGAGGCTGTGTCTGTGACTAAGCCTAAGGGGCCATAATTACCGCGAAAGGGGAGCACTAGATTGGCGGGTAGGGCCAAGAAGCTGTAATTACCCCAATAGGGAAGCACCAGATTTATGACTAGGCCCGAGGGGCCGTAAGTAGCCTAATAGGGGCTTTTCGGTGCAGGGGAATGACGAGGGGTTCCCCTGGCATTAGGGCACTCTGTGACAATCCTCTTATGGATTGATAACTGGTTAAAAGACAGGAAACAAAGGTAAGTTTTCAGAATGGAGAGAGGTAACTAGTGGTGTCCCCCAAGGGTCCTTACCGGGATCAATCCTATTTAACCTATTTATAAATGATCTGGAGAAAGGGGTAAACAGTGAGGTGGTAAAATTTGTAGATGATACTAAACTGCTCAAGAAAGTCAAAAACAAAGCAGACCATGAAGAGCTTTCAAAGGATCACACAAAACTAGATAATTGGGCAACAAAATGGCAAATTAATTTTAATGCTGATAAATGCAAAAGTAATGCACATTGGAAAAATAATCCCAACTACACATACAAAATGATGGGAACAAATTTAGCTATAACCACTCAAGAGAGAGATCTTGGAGTCATTGTGGATAGTTCTCTGAAAACATCCACTCTGTAATCCCCTTTCTCAAACCATTACAATATTTGTAAGTTTCAAATGAATGAACCACCAGCTCTAGTTCTGATTCAGACAGTGTCAATTAGCTTGAAATTGCATGTGATGGTTAATTACCTCATTACCAGATTTGTCAAGGGGAAAATATTCTTTGTACTTGCACTCTAACTTCCAACATCTGCCTTTGTCCTTTATCTCCATTGATGATTAAAGCAGCCTTACTACCCTACTAACCCCTCTCCTCCTGCCACTTCTAAAGCCTGAACTAATTCCCACTGAAGTCAGTGGACATCTTTCCAATGACTTCAGTGGAAGCTCGATTGGGCCCTCTCGCCTGTCATTTCTTCCTCTTCAATATCACCAGAATCCAGCCATTCTTCTATGCTGCCAAAAATCCTGCCTATATCTTGTAATCTTGTACCTTACCTGTTGTCACCTTTTCCTCTCTTGTCTTCCTTTATTTTTCTTCCAGTTCCAAAAGTGGTCGTTAATCTCACTTGACTCAGTTCTGCAAAATCAGGGTTTTAGAGCAAATCAGTGACATTTAGTTAGGGCAAGTTTGTGTCCCAAGGACACAGTCCAGAATGAGGGCTGGTTTGCTGCACTTCTCCAGGAGCATCCCACAGAAGGAATTCTGACTCCTAAGAATAATTCCCTCCTTACTCCCCACTTGTTCTGCATATTGTCATCTGCTGCTGGTTGGCATTCTAATCAAGGCTGTGTCTAGTCCTCACCTGGATCATTTTGCATTGTATATAGGAAGATGAGGTGAGTATTGAAACCTTGCATACCTCTAATAAAAACATGTCACACATAAATGATTAGTAATAATGAACTGAAACTTTTAATAGGATTATATGAATGTGTTATTGATAGTGCACAAAATTCAATCAGATATTCATGATTTATATGATCCAGACTTTATCTCAAAATTTGAACCCAGCTTAAGGTCTTTAGTTTTTGTGGGTAAAAAAGGTTAATCTTTTACTTTTTATCTTCATTTTAAAAGGGATCCTGTTACGCCCTCATGGGTAACAATAATAGGGAATGCCTGATTAGCCTAATTGATTATGATGCTAATAACTTACAAAGGCAGGTGCGACCCCGAATGCCGTATCTGTTCACCGGTTGCAGATTGTCCTTACCCACAGAGTGGTGCATGAAATAAATACTTAACAATTTAGATAGGTTTTATAACCACAGGACTATATTGAACTAAATCTCAGGATTTACAAACTAGGGGGAAGTCCCCTTTTAAAATAACCAATTATACTACCAGAGTCTCACGTCGCAATGGCGATGGATGGGTTGCTGGCGACCTACAACCTTTGGGCTAATTGAAAGCCCTCAGGGAGGAACGGCCAGGAGTCCCTCGATGGCTGCCGGCGCCGAAGCTGGCGACCTCAATCCATTGGCTAATTTAAAGCTGCGGGAGAGGAGCTGCCAGGTGATCCCACGAAGCGCTGAGGTTGAGTGCGATGACTTCGCCTTCCGCGGGTCACGACTCTTCCGGCTCTTCCTGCGCTTCGGAAGCAGCTCGACGGCGATGGATGCTAAGACTCTGTCTCTACCCTAAACTTAATCTAACCTAAAATAATACCTTAACTAATTCGCGACACGCCCGCCGAACAGACACGACGACGGCCGACATGCATAGACCGACGCTACCTGACGGACAAACACGAAGACGAAATCTAATCTATCTAAAAACTAAACTAACTAAACTAAACCTAAACTAAATGAAGACTATCAGAATATAAGAACAAGCCTTCCGCCTGTCTTAAATCTGAGAAGATGCTTAAACCTCACTCATTCGACCCGGGACAAGACGCTAGACCTCTCGCACTCTCTCTCTCTAAGCTAGATCTATGCCTAAGCCCGACGCCCCGACGCAACCGAACCCCAAACTGGTGTTGCGAGGACTTATAAGGCTGGGCTTATGCATATTCATAAGCTTTATACTTTAAAATGATTGGTGGACAAGAATGCTTATTTACATAAGTTTAAAATGACTGGATGACACATTTCAAAAATTCCATATTCATGAGTAACAGTCCCTCTAATGAATATTCATATATTTTCAAACTTACACAGTCAGTTTAACCCTATGTGCTAAATCACCTTACAGCAATGGTTTTTTTCAATGATTGACAGCTCTGTGTCTAAGGTGCTAGCATAAGCATTCTGGCATTGTACTTAAATTAATAGCGCATCACAACATTTTGCAAGCTGGGTATACATAGTTGCACCTTACAAGCCCTACATGATACATTATTTGCACAAACAACAGACGATACAATACATTGTTTGTAACAATCTGAAACACTGGCTGCTTGCCTGCAGCAGACCTACTGTTCCTGTTGAGGTTCCCATCTTGCTAATGACTATGGCTATGTCTACAGTACAGGTAAGATCAAAGCAGCTGCAGTTGATCTTCTGAGGTTCAAATTAGTGGGTCTAGTGAAGACACACACATTAGAACTGAATGGGGTGCTCCAATAGATGCTGGTAGTCCTGCTTCTACGAGAAGTAAGGGAAGTCAAAGGAAGTGTATGCTCCCTTTGACTTCCTATAGTGTGGACAGTACCAAAATTCGACTTAGGATAATTCAACTTAAACTACGCAATTAACGTAGATGAAGTTACATATCTTAATTGAACTTATCCCCTAGTGTAGAACAAGAGTAAATGAATACCATGTATTGGTGCCATGTGCTGTCTGTTTTGCATAAGCTACACTGAAGAACCGTGTACTATATAATTTATGCATGAGAAGCAAGCACACCCTTTTTGGTTAAGAGTATACAAATAGCCCTCTTTTTTAAATCTTCAAACTCTGGGAAATATCCCTGAGCCACTTTCCACTCCCCCCGGGGGTCTACCTGCCTCAGCCCTTGGTCCTTGGGGTTGGGCGGAGACGGTGGTGTTGGCAGCATGTCCATGGATTTCAGGTCGTGGTTGATCAGCAGTCCAGGCAGCACAGTCCAGTCTTTTGAACTTGGTAAATGAAATTCCACATGGAAGTGTATGTTGGAAAAACCTTTCTCTGTTCTGCCTTGTATGGTTCTTTTGCTTAAATCCCTTATCTGTTTATATGAGTTTCCAGTAATAACTACAGAGGCCACTTTATGATGTGTCCCTCTCTCTGTAATACCACACTATGTCTGGGAAGGATATAATCATGAATTCTTTGATTCTTGTCCTTTTTTGTTCTTCATTCTCTATCCCAGGATGTGGGCAATCACATTCCCGCCTCTTCTGAACCCACTTTGCTTTTCTATTTATGAATCTATTTCTTTCTAAGGGTGCATCTACACACCATTGCTTAACTCAAAATAAGCTATGCGAATTGAGCTATGTCAATTGTGTAGCTTATTTCGAAATTGGGAGCTTCTACACAGCATTTACTTCGAAATAGAGCACTCTACTTCTGACTTCCCTTACTCCCCGTACAATGAGGGTTACAGGAGTCAGAGTAAGACAGTATTTTGACATTATTTTGACATTATTTTGAAATAACTGCCTGCTGTGTAGACACAGACTAAATTATTTCAAAATAACACTAGTAATTTCGAAATAATGTTGCTGTGTAGATGTACCCTAAGGCTACATCTACACAGCAGCGTTATTTCAGAATAACTGACATTATTCTGAAATAACAAAGAATAATACTGCAAGCCATTATTTCAAAATAATGATGAACTGGAGGACTTCTTACTCTGACTCATGTAACCTTCTTTTTACAAGGAGTAAGGGAGGTCAGAGGAAGAGTGTTCTTCCTTTGACTTCCTGCTTTGTAGACAGTGCCAAAAGCTGAATTAAGCTATTTTGACTTAAGCTATGCAACTGATGTAGCTCAAGTTGCATAGCTTAATTTGACTTTAACCCTGCTGTGTAGACGTGCCCTAAGTGTGCTACTAGTATCTCTGTTACCATTCCCTCCATGGTTTTAACTAACCATGCTGTGAAAGAAATTGTTCTGTACACCTCAGATCTTGAGTTCTACTAACCTGGTTTCCTCACTGGGACAATAATAGCATTTTCCAGTCCTTAGGTATTTCATCTTTTCACCTTATGTTGTTATATAATTTCAGCATCATAATCAGGTTTCTCAGCCTTCTTTCTGCTCTCAGCTTCCTGGCTTCATACAAACTCAGACTGCCTTTGTCTAGCTGGGCTTCATCTTCAAGTATCATGTCATGCAAGCCCACCTTTCCCCAAAGGTGCATTTTACCAGATTAAGTAGCTGCTTTTCAGCCACCCTTCATGGCAGGTATTAGCTGTACACCCATCACACCAATTTTAAAGGTTTGCAAATACACTGTGATGAATAATTTTTTTTAAGAAAAACACCATCACGCATTAAATCAAACTTCAAAATATTCCAATAGTTCCAATGTACAATAGTTCAGCTACAGATTAATAACACTTAATGGAAGTTGCACAGTTAAACTCCCACCACCATATTTAAAATATGACCCTTAGAAATTACCCATTTTTGGTCTATTCACATAGGATTTTGTAATTTGTGCATACCTATTTGCAGCAACCATGTCTACTCATGTAGGATTTTACGAGGCATAATGGAGCGGTCGACAGAGGCTTCCCTGTCAATTGCGGCGCGTCTAGACTGCCCCGCTGTGCCGGGATAGCTGATCCCCAGCACAGCGCGGCAGCCATTTTCATGTAAATGAAGCCACAATTATTTAAATCGCGGCTTCATTTGGGTATGTCTAGTAAACTAATCTACATGGCTCTGGCGACAGAGCCATGTAGTGTAGACATACCCACAGTGTGCCACTTTTATGTCACTCCTCTTCTCCCCTGCCCTATTCCTGTCATTCCATGTCCCCTAACCTGTCCTTCCATTTAGATTTCCCCTCCTGAGTAAACCCAATCTCCCCCTCCCCCCCCCATAAAGAACTAACATCTTTGCCATCATATCATTCACTGTGCATGTGCACTAGATTTCTTTTTTGCAACTTGTGTCTGTCCTATTTATTTAGGATGTCAGCTCTTCGGGGCAGAGAATCTCTGCTACTTCATATTTCCCCAGTGCCTAGCACAATGGAGCCCCATTCTTTGTTGGTCTTTGAGCACTAGCATCATAAGCATTTTTATTAACACCACTAGCATTAGCTAAGTAGGAAGAAAGTGGCACTTAAACTTTTCAAACCTTAAGAATTCAGTAATAGCTACAATGGTTAGCTATTATTCAGCTGTGGATGGAACAGTCTAGTGCAAAAGCACTGTGGAAAACAATGATGTGTAATGAGGAAAGATAGGTATTGGTTAGTATATACAATATATCAAGATACAATGAAATGCAGCTACATTAATTGTAATCAGAGAATTCCTTAATGTTGGCATCACCTTTTGTTAATGTACCTAATGTATATGCAGCTGTCTGTTACAGTTGTTTTAATGAATTCCTCTTTCCAGCATTGTTTTTTTCAATTTGCACAGACCTGGGTGAAAAAAGTTGATCAGTTACTCAAAACTATGCACACTAGCTTTGCACCACACAAAATACATATTCTCATCCATATATGCTGATTGGAATGGATTTACAGCTTATTTAAATACATTTTAATTGATTGTTGCCTAGTCATCAAAACTCTGTATGCTTGCAGCAAAGTCAAATAAAATACACGTGGAAAGAAACACGTCACAGGCATTCCATTTCTGCCCTCCAGTAAGATTTTCACTTCATCCTAATAGCATCTGTTGAGTGGATGCTTCCCAACAGTTTTCTGGAGGGTGGTACAGGAGTTAGAAAGTAGGCCACAAGCAATCTGTTCTTAGTAGCAGTTACTCACTGAATGCACAGTTGAAATTTCAATGGACAGAGTGATATTTCTTTATTAAAGAACTAATAAAAGCACAGGGCCAACTCCTGGAGCATTCTGATGTACAATATGAAGGAGTTTATCTATCTTCAGAGATGGCTGCCCTTCTCCGTTCAATGCAAGTTCCCTCAGAAAACCTTTACTTACTACATTTTGTAAAGCATGTTGAGGTCCTTTGATAAATAGTGCTAAACTCAGAAGAGAATTCCCATGTGAAGCAGTGTCAGGCCAGTTATCCTGTTCACTTGAATGCATTTATTGGAAATATTTGAAATGAATCACAAACCTCTTATGCTGCTTATTCCCTTGAGGAAAGTGTGCTTATTGCTTGGGTATCCTGCATTAATTTTTGAAGTGAACAAATGACCATCACGCTTCTCTTTGAACGCTGTTTTTTAACATGAATCATCTGGAAAGAAATAACTGCTTTATAAATGAGCCACAAGAGTGGACATATTCTTTATTCACATGACATGGGTAGGAAGGAAATGTGATGCCCAGCATCAGCTGCACAAGATCTCAAGTGAGGTAGGACAGAGCGAAGTCAGTACAAGATTCTCTGGCTCTATTTCCATTATGTGTGTCAGGATTTCCACTAGGAATCATCTTGCATAAGAAACACTAATGAAAATAGTGACTTCCAACAGAGGCAAGTGCAGCTTGACTACTAGTAGCTCAATCAAGACTGTGTTGCTTGTTAAAAGTCTTCAGAGGGGTAGCCAAGGTAGTTTGTAACTGGAAAAACTTAAAAAACAATGACTAGTCTTGCCTCAAAGACTAACAAAACATGTAGATGGCAGTTTTTCCAACAAAACCTGAGTTACGTCCACACTGCAATCATGTTCTTCTGAAACTAAATCAAAAGAACAGAGGGGTTTTTCCATCATTGGTAATCCTTTTTCTATGAGGAAGAAGCCTTTTTCCAAAAGAGTTCTTTCAGAAAAAGGCATGTGTGGACAGGGAGGAGGGTTTTTTTCGAAAGAAGAGGCCTCCAGGAAATAACACAGTTGCCCTGGTGGTCACTCCATCCACATTAATCAGGACTCTATAGTTCCTGTCTTCTGGCCCCTCTTAAAGCTGCAGGCACCCTAGACAAGTCTTGTGGCAGGAAGCCGGACTGAGAGCAGCACCTCACCATGCTGCTGTCCCTTCCACAGGTCTTGCCACTCAAGGCCCAGCTTCAAGTCCCCTGCGGCCTCCCCTGGCCCTCACATGGAGCAGCCCCAGGGGTCTCAGGACCCATCCAGGGGGACCAAGAGGTGGTCATCCTGCTGGTCCGGAGCAGAGATACTGTCCCTCCTTGAGCTGTGGGGTGAGGAGGACACTTTGCAGGGCAGCGCAACGCCAAGATATTAGAGTGCATGGCCAAATACCGGGCAGAGCACGGACACCCACTCCGGACCTTGGAACAGTTGAAAGAGCTCCCCCAGGGATATGTCTGGGCCAGAGAGTGCAGCTCGTGCTCAGGGGCACACTGAGGAGCACTGCACCCAGCACACAGGCATGCCTGCACGTGCGAGGCACCACCCTCTCCTGCGGGCAGCGCTGCAAGCCCCAGCTGTGTGTGCAGACACCAGAGAGGGCCAGGCTGTTCCCGGCTCCTTTGCCACCCATGAAGGGATCCCACTGTGGCCAGACACTTCCCTTTCCTGCTTGTCTGTGGGCCATGGGTGGAGGTTGGGAACCAGGCAGCATGGTCCCCTGGGCACCTCAGGGCCCCTGTGAGGCATGGCCTACTGGCTTCCACCCTCCTGCCCCCTGCTATGACCATTTCCCCTCCAGCTGCCCTCCATGCAATGCCTCTGCCCCCTCCCCAAGTGATGCCCATGCCCCCTCTCCCTGCCTTCACTGCCATTCCTGACCCGGCTCCAGCCCTCCCTCCTTTCCACCCTCCTGTGGTCCCTGCACTCACCCAACCTCAACTCCAGCGAGGTCCCTGCACATGAGATGGCACATCTAGCTGCCCCCTCCCCCTCTAGGTTATGAGCCCCCCTTCCCCTATCCACCTATTTTGATTGTAAAATAAATACAGACTTCGTTTTCTTCACAACCAAACAGGTGTCTTTATTCTGAGGTCAGGGAAGGGGTGAAGGGAGGGGTTGTGGTGGGGAAGGGATAGTGCTGCGAGCCAGAGGCCCCTAGTGGGGAGGCCCTGGGGAGAGTTACTGGGGTGCTTGAGAGAACCTCTCCCTCAGGGCCTCCTGGATGCGCACCCCGGCCTGATGGGCCTGGCAGATGGCAGTTGTCCATGGCTGCTGGAAGGCTCGCCCCTCGTGGCTGGCTTCTGCCCCCCCACCCTGGGAGGAAGGCCTCTCCCTTCCTCTCCACAATGTTGTGGAAGACACAACACGCCGCAACCACCTCAGGGATGTTGTGCTCCCCCACATCGAGGCAGGTCAGCAGACACCTGAACCATGCCTTGAGGTGGCCGAAGGAGCACTCCACCTGGATCTGGGCCTGGCTGAGGTGGGCATTAAATTGGTCTCTGCTGGGGTCCAGGTGTCCAGTATGTGGCTTCATTATCCATGGCATCGGGGGTAGGCTGCGTCCCCCACAATGCATAAAGGCACCTGCATTTCCCCAACTGCAAAGTCACGGCAGGGGAAGAATGTGCCTGCCTCTAGCTTTCCGTACAGGCTAGAGTTCCAAAACGCATGGGCATCGTGTGCCCTGCCTGACCACCCGACAAAAATGTCCATGAACTGTCCACAGTGGTTGACCAGGGCCTGCAGCACCACAGAAAAGTAGCCTTTCCTATTAATATACTGGGCCGCTCGATGCTCTGGTGCTCAGATCAGGATGTGGGTCCCCTCTATGGCTCCAGCACAGTTCAGGAACCCCAGGGCAGCAAATCCAGCCATGATCGGGTCCAGGTCTCCCAGGTGGATGACCCTCCACAGTAGGATGGAGTTGATGGCCCTCACCACCTGCAGATGGAGGCAAACAAACAGACAACACAGAGAATGAGAGAGGGAGTGCCTGAACCCTTGGGAGGTGCCTGCCCCCCGTCCTCCCTTCCCCTCCCCTCCTCCATACACCCCAGGAACCATCCCCTATGAAGCTGCCCCCCCCCCAGCAGCAGAGCTGTGTGAGGACAGGAAGGTACAACCCCCCAGGGATGGGGCTTTCCTCCACCCTCCCAACCCTGAGCCCCACTTTCCGGAGGGTCCTCCTTTAACAGGACTCCCCTCACCCCATGCAAGGACTGCAGTGTGAGAGTGCCTTACCTCCATGAGGAGGGCCCTGATGGTGGTCTTCCCCACACCAAACTGGTTGCCCACTGAATGGTAGCTGTCTGGGGTGGCAAGCTTCCAGATGGAGATTGCGACCGCTTCTCCAGGGGGATGACGGGCCACAGGTGGGTGTCGCATCTCCGGAGGGCAGGGGCAAGCCAGGCACATAGCTCCAAAAAGGTGACCTTCCGCATGCGGAAGTTTTGGAGCCACTGCTGGTTGTCCCACTGCTCCATGACGAGCTGATTCCACCAGTCTGAACTGGAGTCGAGCCTCAAGAAATGCCTTTCCACAGTGGGTTGCGGTAGCCAGAGTGAAGCTCCCGCATCCAGGGAGAGGGTCCCCAGAGTGACCTTGGGGTCGAGCTCGGTCAGGACCAGGAAGGCAGCTGGCACTAAGTGCTGAAAAAACTGCAGCATGACAGTGTGTGGCTGTCGTATGCCCAGGGGCAGCTCTGGTTCCATGGCACCAAGAGAAAAGCTGTGGTGTCCAAAAAAGCAGGGCAACCACAGCAGGTACTGTGATGGTACGGCTACACTAGCTCGTTAGTTCGAGCTAGGTAGGGTAATGAGGGCAAGCGGAGTTGCAAATGAAGCCCGGGATTTAAATATCCCGGGCTTCATTTGCATGTTCCCGGGCACCACCATTTTTAAATCCCCCTTAGTCCGAACTCTGTGCCCGCGGCTACATGTGGCACGGACTAGATAGTTCATATTAAAGATCCTAATTCGAACTACCGTTACTCCTCATTCCACAATATTTAAATCCCGGGCTTCATTTGCAACTCCGCTTGCCCTCATTACCCTACCTAGCTTGAACTAACGAGCTAGTGTAGCCGTACCCTGAGAGCTTTGCAGTCCCTTGAAGAGGTAGGCAAGCACACAGCAGAAGCAGAGAAATGGCTATCCAGGGGGGTCCCTTTAAGCACATGTCTCTGCAAGGCTCCAGCACCAGAACTTGGAAGCAATGGGGTAGGGGGAGTCCTGTTAAAGGAGGACCCTCCGGAAAGTGGGGTTGGGGGCTGGTAGGGGTGGAGTGGAGGTGGAGGAAAGCCCCGTCCCTGGGGGGTTGTGCCTTCCTGTCCTCACACAGCCCTGCTGCTGGGGGCTCAGGACTTAATGCCCTGCCTGAAGTGGTTCCGGGTGGCCTTTTATGTGAAAGAGCATCCAATCAGTCTGGATAGCTTTTCTGATGTGCTTTTGTGTGTGGATGTGCTCTTTTGGAAGAAGTTTTTTTGGAAGATTAGGTTAGGGCTTGCACTTCTTCTGAAAGAAGCTCTAATGACATATAAAACCAAATAATGAGTACTTAAGAACGATTTGCACCTTCTCGATCAGCTTCATGTGGCATGGACATGCTAATTGACTATTTCTTTTCCCTTTTTTTCCTTCTCTCTCAGATGAGCAGCATGTGGAGCCCAGCTACAGTGGTGCTCAGCAGGGGCCCATCAATCTTTGGGCTCCATGCAGCCCTCCCACCACACAGGGAAGTGCTCTGTGCTCAGCAGCCAGCTGAGAGGCAGCAGCAGGGGGTTCTGGGGGTGGGGCTAGTGCTGGGGGGCTCTGAGGATGGGGAACTCTAAGAGGCAGGGGAGGCTGACACTGAAGTTCACTGTGACATCCAGGATGGGGAGCTGGCACTGGGGAGCTCTAGGGGTGGGGTTGGTAGTGAGGAGGCAGGGGGCAGGGCTGGCACTAGGGACAGGGCTAATATTCATTGAGGTTAGGTCTATCAATGGCTATTAGCCAAGATGGGTAGGAATGGTGTCCCTAGCCTCTGTTTGTCTGGAGGTGGGTGACAGGAGAGGGATCACGTGAGGATTACCTGTTGTGTTCCCTCTCTCTGGGATATCTAGTATTGACCACTGTCAGCAGACAAGATACTGGGCTAGATGGACTGTTGGTCTGACCCAGTATGGCTGTTCTTATATTCTTATGTTCTTATGTTAATATTGGGGGCTGGCATGGGGGACCTGGGGGGATTGGGTGAAGTGGGGCTCTGGAACAGGAGGCTGGCACTAGGGAACTTTGAGGGCAAGAAAGTGGCACTGTGGGGTTGGGTGCAGGGGATTCTGGGGTCAGTGGCTGGTGCTGGGGGGCGGTAGTGGAGGGATGAGGGGATCTAGAGGTTAGGGCTTGCACTGGGGGCTCTGGATGCTGAGTCTTTTTATCATAGGCGTAAACAGCACATTTCTTTAGGGTGTGCACCCAAAAATATTTTTTTAAATGTACTCTTTGACCCCCATTAGCCACACCCCTGACCCCTGTTAACCACACCTCTGACCCTCATTAACCACACCCCCTGACTCCCATTAGCCACGCCTCTGGAGGCAACACTCTCGGGGCAAGATGGACACATGACCTAGAAGTAAAAGGTGTCATGTGACCCCCCTCTAAGGACTTTTCCCACCATCCTCCTACCAATAGGGATTAGTTTAGCCCCCACCAAACCCACCTCATGCAACTATCCTGCAAATGCATTAACCCAATGTGAGTGACATTGACTCGGGGCGGAGAGGCTGGGGGAAGTGTTCCCTCTAAGAGTTTTCTCCCATGAGCAGAATGAATTTTGTGTTGTGCACCAGTACTGAGTTCATGTGGCTTGTTTGGATGTGCCACTGTGGCACCCAAGTTATTAATAAATATCTTACAAACCTCTACCTTTTCCCTCTGCTGTCATGTCTCCTCCCCTTGCTCCATCAGCTCCCCTGGTGCCTGCTGCCCGCTGCCCCCCAACCCCTCACCCACCTCTGCTGTCCTGACTCCTCCTCTTCTCACTGCCCTCAGCCTTCCTGAGACCTGCCCCCCTCCACCAGCCCTTCTCTCCCCCCTGTGCCCACTCTTCCAGTAGCCCCATTCTGATCATGTGAGCTACCCCTCCTCATCCCCTCTCCTAACACCTCCCTCTACACACCTGCCCTGCCTCTCTCCTCTGGTGCTGGTCCCTCCCCTGCAGGTGTCTGCCCTTCTGCTTCACCCCCAGAATCCCCTGGCACCTGCACCTTCCCTTACCCTTGCACCCTCCTGGTGCCTCCCCCTTCCCTCACTGCCCCTGCCCCCTTTGCTCTCTTTTTCCCTGATGCCCACCTCCTCACCACCTTCTGCCCCCGTTCCCCTCGTGCTCCTGTGCCCTCACATATGCCTTGCTCCATTACCGCCTTCCTCATGCCCACCCCTTCTTTCAAGCCTTCTCCCAGCACCTCCCCTCTCTCCTGTAGCCCCCAATGCCCTTACTCTCTCCTCTCCCAGCATCACCCTGTCCCCCCTCTCACTGACACCTCCCCTCCTGCCCTTTTCCTCATTGTCTCCACTTGGCCCCCTGGCATTTGTCTCTCCTGCACCCTGCCCCTTGGTGCCTTCCCCTTTCTTCTCCTGATCTGCCCCCCTCCACTCAGCACAAGCCCCTTCCTCTCCCACCCTTTCCCCCTATTTTTCCCCCTTCCCCACCCTACCTTACCTTACCTTAGACTTCTGCCTTCCAGTTTGCAGGGCTGGAGTCTGTGGTCGGGCCCCAGAAGTCCCCACAGCCCTGGCCCCAGCTGCTTCTGGGGCTCCAGACCACATGCTGGGCTGTGCGGTTCAATGCTGGGCTCGCCCACACCACCTCGGGTTCCTGCTGGGGGGGCGGGGAGAACACAACCAGCCTCCATGCTTCCTAGCTCTCCTACTCTTCTGCTTCCGCCTTCGCGCCTGGGTTTTAAACTCCCCACGCTTGATGGGGCAGCGGGGTGACGTTGCTGCATCCCTGCCGCCTCTTTCTGTGGGGTCCTAAGCCCCGCCGGTTCTGACCGTGCAGCTGCACATGTGCGGCAAGCGTGGTGCGGCGCCTGTTCCCCAGAGTGCCAAAGTGGCGCTCCTTCTAGTGTGGCCCTTTGAGACATTAGGGTGTGCCTGGGCACACCCAGCATACCCCGTGAGCATGCCTATGCTTTTTATACTGTGCGCCGGCAATCCTATTCACAAACTTTTGGCAGACTGGTAACATTTTATATTAATATTTGAATATTTATTTGCACAATTAATATGCAAACATGCAAATAAAATTTTACCGGTCCACCAAATGTTTGTGAATGGATTTGCCAGTCTCTGGTACAAAAAGGTTGGGAACCACTGATTTAATATAAACCAAATTAAGGATACTTTAATTTGCAATGAGAGTGTCCTCCCAGGGTTTAATGCACTTTAAGTTTACACCTTTAGTCAATTTGGATTAATTTTCAGAGGGCAGTGGTCTCCAACTTTTTACACCCAAGATCACTTTTTAAATGTCAGGGCAAGCCAAGATCTACCCCATCCCTTCATTAAGGCTCCACCCTCTCCATTCCCTCATCTCCATCATTTCCTGTCCCCAACCCTTACTCACTGGGTTGAGACAGGAGGTGCAGGCTCTGGGGCAGGACTAAGGGATTTGGATGTGGGAAGGGGTGAGAAGTGCAAGCTCTGGGAGGGAATTTGGGTGCAGCAGGAGTTGGAGAAGGGGATGCTGGCTCAGGGAGGGAGCTCAGGGAGGGGGTTTCTGGCCAGGGGGAGGGGGCAGGGATAGCTTGGCCAGTACCTGGGGGTCCTGCAGCTGTGCACCAAATCCAGCATCTCAGGAAGCACACACACTGCTCCTCCCCTCCCCCCCCCCAAAAAAATAGCCAGTGTGCTTCCTGAGACACCGGATCTGGCACGCAGCTGCGGGACTTACCTCCCACACTCCGCAGGAAGCTGGTGCTACCTTCATTTTCCCAGGAGGTTGTAGTGCCAGTGCAGGCTCCTTCTTGGGGGGGGGGGGGGAACAAGAGGGAGGCTGGGAACACCTCGGGATCAGCTGGTCGTTCCCTCACAATTGACCAGTTGATCGCGATTGACGGGTTGGTAACCACGGTTGTAGGGTGTCTCTCATAACAAGACTTGCAACTTTTCATCTTTGAAGTGCTGTAGAAATGTTGACTAATGAAGCCTCACAGAACATTTCAAAGTTAGGTAATTAAACATTGTTATAATAGTTTAACAAATGGGGAGGACTACATATGGCACTCTGCTGTTTCCTCAGATGTGTGGTTCACTCCCCTTCTCCCTTTCCTGCTGAAAATCTCTCTTCCTTCATCCCCTGCATCCTCTTCTCAATCACAGGCCCTTAGATTCACTGCTGCCCAGTGACTCTGCAGCAAGAAGAGAGGAGTAAGGTTCAAGGTGTTGAGGGTTCATTTGCATGTCCTCTCTTCCCCTTCAGGAGCACTACAGGTTCTAACTGCAGAGCTGCTCCTCACCCCTTTCTATTCTAGCCTGGGTATCCTCAGGACATGTAGAGAAGAAATGGGACAGTCCTGCTGTTAAGACACAGAAACTCGAGGTTCAACTTCCATTTCTGCCACAAACACCTAGTGTGACCCAGAGCAAGTTACTTTATCACTTCACACCTCAGTTTCCATCTGTAAAATAAGGATTTGAATAAAGGATTTCTGTTTTCCTGTTAATCTGTGACAGAACATACCTATTAAAGAGTCAAAGACATGATATGGTATAAGTATCTCAAAAGTTTGTTGAACATTATTCCATTGTCATGAAAAAGTGAATTGTTGTCATGAAATCATTATAATGAAAAATGTGAATTAATAATATACTTCATTTATTATAGCAGTCTGTGCTAGTAATCTTTACAATTCCATTTTATGTCTTCGGAATTATCAGCAAAAAAGTACATTTTGAAATATTGTTGGGAAATTGCCCAGATTTAATTGGAAGGGAACCAGTTTCCTCAAACACTACTGGGAACACAGAGTGAAAGATGTTTCAACATTCTGTTTGTGTCATTACCAGTCATGATGTCTGTGAACTTCCTGTACATTGCAGAATAAACATTTTCACCTGTTTCACTATAGAATTTTTAAACACATGGGCTATGTCTACATTGCCCCCTCTTGCGCAAAACAACATGCAAATGAGGCAAAGCATGGAATATTGCTGCCCCTCATTTGCATAATTAATTAGGCTCCGTTTTTGCACAAGAGCCGTTCTTCCTGAAAAAAACAGGAGGAACGGCTCTTGTGCAAAAGGGGGGTTTTGCACAAAAAGGAGCCATGTAGACGGCTCCTTTTTGAGCAAAAGCCTCTTGTGCAAAAACAGAGCCCCATTAATTATGGAAATGAGGCATGGCAATATTCCACGCTTCACCTTATTTGCATATTTTTTCGCAAGAGGGGGCAGTGTAGACATAGTGGTGTTTTTTCATATCAAATTTATTTTTTTTAAAAGGAATAGTCTAAGAAACCCAAACATGCTATCAGCTTTTGAGCCAAAACTGGTATAAGGAGATTACCTGGATAAACTGTCAAGTGATGTTTTGGGGATTTTGCTTTTTTATGAGGTCATTTGCTCCTTGAAGTTTGTTAGCACTACAGCTGTAACTGTCAATAGCCATAGCACACTTCCATACTGTAGAGGAAGCAGACTCAAAACAGTCTCTAGGGCTTGTCATGAACAGGAGGAGTACTGACCAGCACCCAGAGACAACAGGTTAACTGAGGTACCTAGCAAAGGTGTTGGCCAGGGGGCTGTAAGAACCAATTGAATAGAGGGTTGAAATTTGAACTGGATATAGGCCCCCTGCCTGCTTTCTTTGTGTGGGAGAGTCAAACCAGGAGCTGAGACACACAGAATGATTTAAACCCAGGCAGGACTACTATGCCCCCCAAGGAATTCAGGGCAGGGAGCAGATTGAACAAAGAGAAAATTAGAAGGTGAGTACCAGGGAAATGTGAATCCAGTCGCATTCAGGGTATTTCTTCTTTATTTTGTGGTTTGGTTTGAACTGCTCTGTGTGATTCTATGCCTCCCCTCCCCCTTTACCATCTAAGCATTGTGCTAGAGTTTTTTTTTCTCTGTTTTAATTCAGTTTCCTCAGTTGCTCTGTAACATCTAGCAACCAAGTATGCTTTATCAAGTTTACCTTTTGTTTTGTAATAAAAATCACTTCTTTTAAGGTGATGATTTGCTTCTTGTGTCCTGGAGGGTCTGTCTGTGTATATCTGCATGCCTCTGAATGAGGGGTCAGCTACCAGAGACAGCAGCTTGTTTTTCTCTTTTATTTTTTTGCAAGCTCTTGTGGGGCAAAAGAGGTTGGGGTATCCCTGGGGGGTGATTTCAAGTGTTCACCCCCCAGTTTTAGGGAAAAACATTTGATGGTGGCAGCGATTCCCCAGAATCTGTATATATGATTCTGGGGGGAAAATTTTGGAAACAGTGCCAGTGGAGGCAAGGTTTAGAAGCTCTGTTATGGGCCCTCACCTTCTGCACTTGGAGTGCCAGAATGGGGAACAGCCCTGACAGGACTGACAGGACTTGTAAGACAGGGAGGGAAAAAGGAGGAAATTGCACTGGGGCCTGGTGTTTCAAGGGGGCCCTTGACACAGCTGCTGTGACAGTGGCAGCAGCGGCCGGAACACCAGGCCCCTTTGAGATAGTGTAGTAGTGCCATGCCGGCGACTTCATGCGACTTTGAGGGCTGGAGAGGGGGCCTCTTGTGCATTGGGTTGTAGATATAGATCTTGTTGTTATAGTAACTGAGTTAGGTCACTAGAATCATAGAACACTAGAATTGGAAGGGGCCTTGAGAGGTCATTTAGTCCAGTCCTCTGCCCTCATGGCAGGACCAAGTACCATCTAGACCATCCCTGATAGATGTCTGTCTAACCTCCTCTTAAATATCTCCAGAGATGGAGATTCCAAAACCTCCCCAGGCAATTTATTCCAGTGTTTAACCACCCTGATGGTTGTGAAGTTTTTCCTAACTAGCGGTAGCCCAGGTGGTTTGTGCTGGTTCTAGTTAGTTCTGTTTCATGAAATAAATGGACATTTGCAACCTCTCAAGCGCGCGCTGTTTCCAGTGATTTCTTTCTAAACTGTGGAACTCCAAATGATGTAACAAAGTGGCGAGGAGGATAGGATACATGTGCTGCCACCAGTAACAGAAGAAGTAGAAGTCAATGTAAAAAAAAACAACCATTTTTGCTATTCTGGAAGGTGGGGTGAGAACTGACTGCTTCACTAGCAGTACAAACTGAAACTAAGATCAGTGAAGCCCAGAGAATGACCTTGAGTGGGTCACAGAAGATTATGTAGCACTGGAAAGAAGGATCAAGGAATTTGAAACACAAGTGGTGTTCTCATCCATCCATCCTGTTGAAGGAAAAGGTTGCAGTAGGGAGTGTCGAATTGAGGAAGTAAACACGTGGTTGCGCAGGTGGTGTCAGAGAGGGGGCTCTGGTTTCTTCAACCATGGGAATCTGTTCCAGGCACAAGGATTGTTAGGAAGAGATGGGATCCACCTAACCAAGAGAGGAAAGAGCATCTTTGCAGACAGGCTTGCAAACCTAGTGAGGAGGGCTTTAAACTAGGTTCGTTGGGGGATGGTGACCAAAGCTTTGAGGTAAATGAGGAAGTCAGATATCGGAAAGAAACACAAGGAGAAACGAGCAAGAAGGGAGGACCCCTAATTTGGATGGAGAAGGTAAGGCAATCAACTGGTTATCTAAGGTGTTTGCACACGAATGCAAGAAGCCTGAGAAACAAACAGGAAGAATTAGAAACCCTGACCCAGTCAAAGAACTATGATTTGATTGGAATAACAGAGACTTGGTGGGATGACTCGCATGACTGGAGCACTGTCATGGAAGGGAATAAACTGTTCACAAAGAACAGGCAGGGGAGAAAAGAGAGCAGTATGATTACTTGGAGCTCCACTATATAGAGGGAGAAAAGACTGTTGAGAGTCTGTGGGTTATAGTTGAGAGTCTGTTATAGTTCTAGCCTTCACAGCCTCCTGTGGAAAGGAGTTCCACAGGTTGACTATGTGCTGTGTGAAGAAGAACTTTCGCTTATTAGTTTTAAAACTGCTGGCCATTCATTTCATTTGGTGTCCTCCAGTCCTTCTATTATGGGAACTGAAGAACTTTTCTTTATTCACCCTCTCCACACCACTTATGCTTTTATAGACCTCTATCATATCCCCCCTCAGTCTCCTCTTTTCTAAGCTGAAAAGTCCCAGTTTCTTTAGCCTCTCTTCATATGGGACCTGTTCCAAACCCCTAATCATTGTAGTTGCCCTTTTCTGAACCCTTTCCAAGGCCAAAATATCTTTTTTGAGGTGAGGAGACCACATCTCTACACAGTACTGAAGATATGGCATAACATAGTTTTAGACTTCCCCTCCTCCTTCTTCCCCTGGCTTGCCCCTTCCAGCTCCCTCCTCCCAGGTTTCAACCTCCCCTCTCCCACCCTCTCTTTCCCTCTCCCACCTCCTTTTCCCAGTCTCCCCAGAAGTTAATCCCCCCCCCCCCAGTTTTGTTAAATAAAGAGAGTTTCTATTTTTGAACACATGTCCTTTATTTTTTACATCAGGAAGGGGGACTGGGGAGGGGTAAGTGGAAGTAGGTGAGGGAGGAATGGGGCACGAGCCCCCGATGGGGAGGACTGGGGTGGCTCTGTGGGCTCCTTGGGGTGGAAGCTCTCCTGCAGGGCCTCCTGGATCTTGACAGCCCCCCGATTGACACCCCCGAATGGCAGCCTGCAGCAAGTGCAGCCGGGCTGGCTGATGGCCGAGTGCTGTGATGTGCCGAGTGTGGGCACTCAGGGTACTTCAAGACAGGACTGCTTTGCTGTCCCTCATCGAGGTAGACAAGCAAGTGGGGAACCCAGAGAACTGTCTGTCTGGGGTGGGGGTCGGGTCCCTTTAAGCACAGCCCTCGGCTAGCCTGAGGCAGCAGCTCCACGCTCTAAGTCCTAGCCTGATGCCCTGCCGGCACTGGTTCCGGCCAGCCTTACCTTCGGTTCAGGGTCCACTCAATGTGGACATGCTAGTTCGAATTAGCAAAATGCTAATTCGAATTAGTTTTTAGGTCTAGATGCACTAATTCTAATTGGCTTAGTTCCAATTAACTAATTTGAACTAAGTTAGTTCGAATTAGTGCTGTAGTGTAGACATACCCTCAGAGAACTGATGGGCAGGATTCCCTGAGATGCTTACGTGAAGGGGAAAGGAGACCAGCAGAGCTGGCAGTATTTTAAAGAAACCTTATTAAAAGCACAGGAAGAAACCATCCTGATGTGCACCAAGAAAAGCAAATATGGTACGCGACCAGATTGGCTTACTGGGGAAATCCTTGGTGAACTTAAACACAAAAAGGAAGCTTGCAAGAAGTGGAAACTTGGACAGATGTCTAGGGAGGAGTATAAATATATTGCTTGAGAATGCAGGGGAGTTATCAGGAAGGTGAAAGCGCAATTGGAATTGCAGCTAGCAAGGGATGTGAAGGTTAACAAGAAAGGTTTCTACAGGCATATTAGCAATAAGAGGGTGATCAGAGAGGGAGTGGGGCCCTTAGTAGATGAGGGAGGTAACCCGTGACAGATGATGTGGGAAAAGCTGCAGTAATCAATGCTTTCTTTGCCTCTGTCTTCATAGACAAGGTCGGCTCCCAGACTACTGCACTAGGCAATACAGTATGGGAAGGAGGTAGACAGCCCTTGGTGAGGAAAGAACAAGTTAGGAACTATTTAGAAAAGCTAAACACACAAATCCACTCAGTTGATATGGGAAAATCAGTGGATGTGATATACCTTGGCATTAGCAAAGCTTTTGAGACCATCTTCCACACTATTCTTGCCAGCAAGTTAAAGGGAATATGGATTGGATAAATGGACTGTAAGATGGATAGAAAGCTGGTTAGACTGTCGGGCCCAACGGGTAGTGATCAACGGCTCGATGTTAGGTTGGCAGTCAGTTTCTAGTGGAATGCCCCAATGATCTGTTCTGGAACCAGTTTTGTTCAACATCTTTATTAATGACCTGGATGAGGGGATGGGCAAGTTTGGAGATGACACTAAGCTAGGGGGAGAGGTAGATATGCTGGAGGGCAGGGATAGGGTCCAGAGTGACCTACACAGATTAGAGGATTGGGCCAAAAGAAGGACAAGGTTCAACAAGGACAAGTGTAGAGTCCTGAACTTGAGATGGAAGAATCCCAAGCATTGTTACAGGCTGGGGACTGAATGGTTAAGTAGCAGTTCTGCAGAAAAGGACCTGGGGATTACAATGGATGAGAAGCTGGATATGAGTCAAAAGTGTGCCCTTGTACACAAGAAGCCTAATAGGTTCGGGTTATGTTCTGAACACCTGCTCGTAACTTGATTTGGTCGTAAGTCGGAAATACCCTTAAACGCGCTGCTCGCGCTGTTCAAAAAACTTGATGTACATGGCTCTCAACTCAAAAATATTATAATGGGGTTAATGGGAGGTTGGTCGTAAGTATGAATGGTCATAAGTCGGTGTGTTCGTAAGTTGAGGAGTGGCTGTCTTAGGGTGCATTAGGAGGAGTATTGCCAGCAGATCTAGAGAAGTGATTATTCCCCTTTATTCGGCTCTGCTGAGGCCACATCTGGAATATTGTGGGCCCCCCACTATAGAAAGGATGTGGACGCATTGGAGAGGGTCCAGCGGAGGGCAACCAAAATGATTAGGGGGCTGGAGCACATGACCTATGAGGAGAGACTGAGGGATATGCATTTGTTTAGTCTGCAGAAAAGAAAAGTTAGGAGGGATTTGATAGCAGCCTTCAGCTTTCTGAAGGGAGGTTCCAAAGAGGATGGAGAAAGGCTATTCACAGTAGTGATGGATGGCAGAACAAGGAGCAATGGTCTCAAGTTACAGTGGGGGAGGTCTAGCTGGGATATTAGGAAGAACTATTTCATTAGGAGGGTGGTGAAGCACTGGAATGGGTTACCTGGGGGGAAGAGGGTGGAATCTTCATCCCTAGAGGTGTTTAAGTCTCGACTTGACAAAGCCCTTGCTGGGTTGATTTAGTTGGGATTGGTCCTGCCTTGGGCAGGGGGCTGGACTTGATGACCTCCTGAGGTTCTTCCAGCTCTGGGATTCTATGATTCTAAACGGGAAGTGGCAGCCCCTTTGCCCCCCTTCCCACTTAGGCACCCATACCCTGGAGGAGGGTTGGCATGCTCCCCCACCCCCAGGCCAATCAGGGCAGCACGAGAAGCCTGCTCCCGCCCTGCGCAGAGAGCATGGCATTTTGAAGTGCTGTGGGCTGCTCGTAGGGCTGGGGCAGGGCGAAGGAAGCTTCATGTAGCTCCCCCGCCCCCAGGCCCTGATTGGCCCGGGGGCGGGGAGCACACAAAACATCTTCTGCTCTCTCCCCACCCTGTAAGTAGTGTACAGCGCTTCAGAGTACCATGTGCTCCTTGCAGGGCGGGAGGAGGCTTTGCCTGCTCCCCCACCCCCAGGCCTAAATTGGCCTGGGAGCTGGGGAGCAGCAGGACTTCCGCATGTCGGATCCACCCACTTGGCAGGCTGGATCTGGCCCGTGGAGGCCCTTTTGCCCACCCCTGCCCTAGGGTCTTCCTTTCTAGAATTCCTGCCCCCCCACTCCAGGGACTGCAGCCTCAGAGTGCCTTACCTCCAAGAGGAGGGCCCCGACAGTGGACTTTCCCAAGCTGAACTGGTTGCCCACGGACTGTTAGCTTTCTGAGGTGGTGAGTTTCCAGATGGCGATGGTGACCTGCTTCTCCAGGGGGGTAGCAGGTCGCATCTGGGTATCACATTGACAGAGGGCAGGGGCAAGCTAGGCACTCAGCTCCATAAAGGTGGCCTTTCCCATTTGGAAGTTATGGCGCCACTGCTGGTAATCTCACCGTTCCGTGACCAGCTGGTCCCACCAGTCAGAACTGGGGACCAGCCTCCAGAACTGTCTCTCCACTGTGGTGAGGTTGCAAGATCCTTGCTCCTGCACACAGGGAGAGGGTTTCATTGAGGAGCTCAGTGTCAAGCTTGTGCAGGACCCCAAAGGCATCCTGCACAAACAGCTGCAGGAACCGCAGCATGGCACTGGGCGGGGAGGGGGGGCAGGAGCAGGCACAGGAGCCAGGTGTGTCATCATTTCATGGATGGTGGCACACATGTTTTTGCCCTGATGCACAAGCTGAGCCCACATTTGGTTCTGCCACTGGGCATCATCCCGGACATTCTGTGCCAGGGTTTACAGTATGTCCTGAAGGATAACCATGTGCTGTCTCATGAGGTCCTCCTGGACCCTCCAGTACTTGTGGCTTCCCCGGGGTCGAGTGGCTGCCATGGCTGGTGGTGATCTCCCCTCAGCGATGGCTGGTCCAGCTGTGGAGAATAAAGGAGAGGCGGTCAATCATCCACGAAGACACTGTCTCTGAGGCCGTGCCATCCTTTGTGAGCAACGACCAACAGTCCTCAGACAATAGGATGGGGATGTCCTGGGAGCAAGGCCATGTGTGGCCTGCACAGTGGCCCCTGCCTCACAGGGGCCCCGAGGTGCCCAGGAGACCATGCTTCCCGCTCCCCCTCTTCCCACAGACAAGCAGGCAAGGGAAGTGTCTATCCACACTGGGATCCCATATGCAGGAGAAGGACCTGGAGCAGCCTGGCCTTCCATGGGTCCACATACAAACCTGCACCTGGCAGTGCTGTCTGCAGGAGTGGGTGGTGTCTCATGCATGCAGGCATGCCTGTGTGCCATGTCTGGCACTCAGAATCATACAGCTGGAAGAGACCTCAGGAGGTCATCAAGTCCAGCCCCCTGCCCAAGGCAGAACCAATCCCAACTAAATCAACCCAGCCAGGGCTTTGTCCAGCCAAGACGTAAACACCTCTAGGGATGAAGATTCTACCACCCCCCTAGGTAACCCATTCCAGTGCTTAACCACCCTCCTAGTGAAATAGTTTTTCCTAATGTCCAATCTAGACCTCCCGCACTGTATATTTGGGCAGGCCTACCGTTGCAGCCTATTATTTGTCTGCAAACCCCACAGCTGTCAAGAGTTTCTACAGTGGCATGCACTACTGAGATTCCACAGCAGTCCACCCCTTTACTGCTTTTGGCTGCTGGTTTTGCCCTGGCATGTTGCATATACTAATGCTTTTACCCCTGGCAATTGTATGCAGAGCCTATGCCAGGGAAATTTCCCTTTGGCCAGATGCAGGGCCCAAATAGGCTTGCATACCAGTACAGCATCATACATTGGCTTAGAAGGATTTATATTTTTATTGGGAGGTCTCCGTGAATGTGGATTTCACCATATATGGAGAAAAAATATTTCCATAACTAATAATTGAAATTTACATATGGGAAAGTAAGAAAAATACTGCTTGAGAACTTGGAATGGGATTTAACAATATTTTAACATGATATAGATAGTATGTTTTAACATTTATAAAGGTTTAACTTTTTTAAATCTCAACATCTGTTATTAAATTATTGTCTAACCCAGGGGTCGGCAACCTATGGCTCGTGAGCCAAATATGGCTTTCAAGGGAGCCAGATATGACTCTTCTAGAGCCCCCCAGCTCAGTCCCCCCCCCCTTGATCCCCCCGCAGCAGGGAGCCCGTGCTGAAGCTACAACCTTTCAGTCCCCACAAGACTTCCCCCACCCCCTCATGACCAGGGGGCTGGGGGCTGTCTGTCTGACCCCCCCACACTCCTGGCCAGACACCCCCTGCCAGATACCTCTTACCCCCAGCCCCCTGGCCAAAATCCTCTCTGCCCCTGGCCAGACACCCCCTGCTCTCTGCCCCCAGCTAGACACCTCTTGCCTCCAGCCCTCTGACCAAAATCCCTTCTGCCCCCAAGCTAGACAGCCCTTTCCTCTAGACCCCTGGCCAACATCCCTCCCGTCCATTGGCCAAAATCCCCCCAGCCCTTTGCTCCTTGGCCAGACACACCCTGCCCCAAGCCCTCTGGCCAACATCCCCCCTTTCTCCAGCCCCCTGGCCAGACACAGAAGCATAGCAAGGGTGTTATGCACCTGGGGGCAAAGGCAAAATTTGTGCCCTCCCTGCTGCTGCCACTGTGCAGCAGGGCCTGAAACCTGGTGCATGGCTGAGCTCAACCCTGGGAGGAGGCAGGGAACTTGTACCACATCTTCCCTCACCCCCTCCAATTTGGGGCCAGGCCTGTGCATGCACAAACCCACCTATGGAGATGGAGGAAGGTTGGGCTGGGGGTGGAGAGGAGGCTCTAGCCAGCAGCGGGGGGCGGAGGAGGATCATGCAAGCTGAGGGATGACAGGCAGAGTGTAAGGGGACTAAATTGGCACCCCCCCTAGTGTGGCACCTGGGGGCAACTGTCCCCTCACTATGTCACTGGCCAGACACCCCTTGCCCTCTAGCCATTGGCCAAAATCCCCTCTTCCCTCTGCCCCCTGGCCAGACACCCTCTGCTCCATGGCCAGACAATCCCTGCCCCCTGGCCAGGCAGCCAGTCCCTAGCCCACTCCTGCCCCATGGCCAGGCAGCTTGCCTCCTGGCCAGACCTCACCCCCTCCTTACATCCTACTTCTACCTGCCCAGACCATGCACTCCCATCCCTATCCCGTTCATTGGCAGTCCTGTCCCGCACACTTAATGCCTCATATTTGGCCCCAACCCAGAGGCTAGGGGGCTCCACAGAATCCACTAACTCTAGAACCGCAGAAGAGTAAATCTGGCCTGAGGCCTTGAACCTCATTCCTCCCTGCCCCTCCCCCCACTATGGGACTGGAGCACCAGGGGAGTGAGGTGTTTCAGTTGGGGTCACATCAGTGAGGGTTGGGGGGGTTTGGAGGGGTTTTTTTGTTTTGCTTCTCACTTGTGTGCTCCCTGACTGATTTTTCTGTGGGTCAGTAGCCCCAACCCAAAAAAGGTTTCTCAGCCCAGTCATAAATATAATGACAATGTTGAAACCTTTTGTGTTGGACATAATATTTTACTTTATTTAAAAATGAAGCCCGGCCAACAAGCCTCCAATTGGGGCCCAGCTGCCATCTGGCCACAGCGTCATAACACTCCTGCACCCCCACACATACCAATGCTGAGCCTATCATACACCTGAAGCCCCTGCCCTGAGCCCCTCATACCCCCATATCCCCAGTCCACTGCCATAACACTCCTGAACCCCCATACACCCCCACCTTGTGCCCTGAGTCCATCATACATCCCAACCCAGACTCCTGCACCCCCACCTCACCAGCCCCCAGCATAAATTTGACAGAAAACAGCCTGAATATGTGCATGAAACTGGATTTGACCAGTTTGATATAAATTTTGAAGAAATGTGCAAAAAGATAAAGCAGCAGAAGTCCCATTGTCTGTCAGTACAATGTTTCATTTATACTATTATTAATCATTATGTCAATCAATAATTTAAGTTTGCAAATGGGCATTCTTATATGGCTCTAGCCAGCAGCCTTATAAAAAGGCAGCCAGAGTGAATGCAGTGAGCAGCCAACAGGGCAATTTGCCTGGGAAACATTTGAGAGAAGCTCAGGTAAGTGTGGGTCATGGGGGGTTGTGGTGTGAGCTGGTGGGATGAGTATCAAAGTGTTTGTCTGTGAACATTTGTTTGACTGTGTGTTTGGCTGTTTGAAAAGAGCAGCAGTTTGAAAAGTGTGAATTGCGAGTGCTTTGTTCCAGGCGGGCCTTCAGGGGCTGATTGGATTAGAGGCAAGGCTTTGAGCGGGGCCTACCTAGCAGTCTTATAAGGAGTTCTGGATGCTCAACACCTTTGAAAATCATGGCACCTATGGATTCAGTGAAATCTATACAAAAGATCCAGGAAGACATTTGCAGTCAAAAAACAGACATTCAAATCCCATTTTTGCCTTTCTTAGGGACTAGCTATAAGCCCCTAATTTTGAAAACATTGTCCTTCAAGCTGCTACTAGAGGCCTCTAAATGGAGTGTGCATTGGAACATCTAGAGACCATTTCTCTAAAAACAGAAATATGCTTAGTATCAAGTTACTGAACTTCTCCAGGAAGTATACTGGGACATATTAACAAATGAGTTGACAACATACGTGCTGCTTTTCTCTTGTAATGCACATCAATATTCCTCATTCCCTTGGTACCTACATAGACTTTTTGTTGCTGTTCCCTTAGTAGCTCACCTTTCCTGCTTTTCTAAATAATCTCTCATGCTGTCCTAGAGAAAATTGAGACAAGTTCTATTAAAATAAGTTATCTGTTTCTGTTTGAAGATTCAGTATAGTTTATTTTGTTAAGGCTAGGAAGAATTCTCCTGCAGCTTGATTTAAGATGGTAAATTTAAAAACAAAATCCATCTAGTAGATTTGTACAAAACACTAATATACTCAAATATTTATATGTTTGTTTTTATTTAATCTGTGCCACTTGCTAAATTTTTGCCCAAATGACATTCAAGATGCACTGTGTTCCTTGTTATTTAAAACAATCTGGCATTTCCTCAACACTCAAGACAAAGAGAAACTGGGTCTTTGGTGAGTATCAAAGTGATTAAATGTAAATAAAAGAAAATATGATGTAACAATGTTGGACCCATGTCACAAGAACCTGCAATAGGGAAAAAACACCTGTATTGAACTAGGATTTTGGTGATGTTGGTGGGTCTAGTAAAGTACAGCTTTTTTTCCCTTCCCCTTTAAAGTCCCAAACTCTCTGAGACTTAATATCTCCAGATTTTTCTTTTATTATCAGTCTTTGACTTCAGGCTACATATTCCTCAGTTCATCAGGCAGAGACCTTAATGATTTCAGTAGCATTAAGATATCCCTGTTTAGCAAATAAGTTAGCCACTTTTACCACACAGATCTACCATAACCATAAGATGTTCACATTTGCATCTAAGACAATAAATCCCACAACCAAGATAGTGAACAATATACTCCACAAAGAATGGTTTGAATGATGACTTTAAGGCACAGCCTATGGGAGGATGGAGGAGATGAGCATCAGCCAAGATGGAGCTTCTGGAGACATTCCAGCAGACAACACCTCCAGGATCAACACAATTTGTGCCACCCTTTGAGAAAGATCAGCAGGACTTGCTTGTTCCATCAAAGGGTAGCTCAGGTATTAGATTTGCTGTTTGGGACTGTGATTATGCCCTTACTTTGTACACGGGTAAAAATGGAGCAGAAAGCTTTATTAGTCCTCTCTCCCCTTTGGCATAGCAATAGGTGCTGTGTTTTACTTGTGAATAAATAGTGCAGGTCTTGAGCAGCTGTAGCAAGATGAAGGCCTAAAACATAAGCCAAAGCAGCACAGAGCTGTTCTGAAGCTTGAGGCCTAGCTAACAATGGACAAAACATGGCTAACAAAGCAAAGCTAATCTGTGAGCAAGAGGCAAGCCCCTGCTCACAGAACTTGACACGAACAGGGCTGAGTGCGCAAAACACTAATTGGTGCTAGGTACCAACTGCAGAATAATAATTGGTACTGGTCAAATGTTGAAATTACGTGGTACTACTAGCTCATTAAAAAGAGACCTTGGTTCCCACTCCTCACGGATACAGACCCAGGTTCAGGAAAGGGTCTAAAATGACAGCATGATGGATAGAGATGATACAATTAAACCACAAGTTACAGGGTGATATCTAAGTAGTGTCAGAGGGCAGCAACCTGATACATCAGCAGTGAGGTGTGACGTGTTTGTACCTGTATATAAAGTGGTGTCTTGGGGTGAGTCTTTGGATGACCTAGGGGTCAGTGGAAATTTCCCACTGATTGAGTCATTCCATTGCTCCGGGGTACATATGCGTAGTGGTTCCATAGAGTTTACTGACAACTACTACTGTACTTCACTTAACAATAAACCTGGCCTGGCACCTTTAATACTTATCTGGTTTGTGGTCTTTGGGGCTCTCTTGGGGTCTGCTGTGGAGACTAAGTGCACAAGTTGACAGCACACATCACTGAGCACACACAAGCAGCCTTCTGGTTATCATCATCATTGGAGCCAGAGACCTATGAGGACACCTCAGCAGTAAATCTGACTGCTCCCTGAAGAACTACAGCAACTATCTGTAATAGTTCACCTTTCTTGGCCATCAGTTATCATTCTTTAGCTGCAGCAGTGTAGGATTTTTAGAACCTCTCCACCTTCCTTAAATTTCCAGTAGTGCCTGATATGCATTCCTTTTAGAGTAATTCCTGGTCCTTGTGACATCAGTGGACATTCTGACTAACTTCAGGGAGACCAGAAGTTGGCACTTTGAGAGTAAGTAAAAGCCATGCGAGATGCACATCTGCATGGTTTGCAAGCTTGTAAATTTAAAATAGCTCTAAAAGCTTGTAAGCTCAGAGCAAGCATAAATGATGCAGTAAGTTTTGTCCAGAGCATCAGTGCTTCTGCAGAGAAATTTAAACTGATTGCTAGAGACAGGTGACTGAGCTACATGGTGAGGTCTGCCAGCTGTCCAGACAAGGGAGGGCTGCAGCTCTGAAAAAAGCCCCTATGGCAAACAATGGCTTGATGTTATTGATGACTGATACCCCAGTGGCTCTAAAGTTTTAAAGGGACTGTGTTTTGTCTTCACAATATTACAGGATGGATATATAGTAGCCCAACATCTGTGACTAATGCTGAAATGCTGGCTGTTCCCTCTGGGCAGCGCTGTTGCCTCCCACTGTGGTGCTCAGCTGACTTCTGCACCACTCACCTGGGCTGCTGCATGGGAGCAAGCAGCACAAGTGGCTTTTTGGGGTCTGTGCTTACCATGCAGCACAGGGGTGCTCCATGGGCAGCATAGAGCCCAAACAGCTGCTTGCACCGCTTGCTCCTGCACGGTGGCCTGGCTGAGCGGTGCAGAAGTCATCCAAGCGCCATGGTGGGAGGCGAAGGGGAGGGGGGGCAGTGACATACATGCCCAGGGAGCAGGGCCTGGACGAGCATGCATCCGACAGAAGAGCGTAGAGCCGTGGTCACCAACTCGATTGAGGTGTTCGGGCAACCCTGCCCCCATTTTCCCCCCACCCCCAAGAAGCCCCACTACCTACCTCTCTGCTGCGGAATGGGGGGGGTTGCCCCCAAGGCAGGCTCCCACGGGGGTTTGGCCCTGCTGCGGGAGGCGGGGGTTAGCCCCGGGGCAGGCAAGGTCAGGGTTTCCCTGTGCTGCGGGGGGCCCGGAGGAGGCATGTGCTGGCTTCCCGCAGGGGGAGGGGGAAAGGGAGAGAGAATCCTGGGAGGAGGCAGATACAGGTGACTGCTGCCACTGGCACCCTGTCCCTGCTCCCCAGACTCCACTCCCCTGTCCCCAGCTACAGAACTGTCCCCATTCCCATCCCCACTCCCCAAACTGTCCCCACTGGCACCCTGTCCCCTGCTGCAGAACCCTGTCCTCTGCCCTCCCAGTACCCTGATCCCTCTCCCCTGCCCCCAGCTGCAGAACTGTCCCCACAAAATGTATTATAAATGCTTCATTTTAAATTTAAATAGCATGAAAAAACAGACCATTTATTTCATAGCTATAAACACATTATTTTTAAATTATGTGCTATATAAAATTAAAATCGAGTGTTTATCAGAGTGTGTAAGTAAGGGCTGGGGATAGTAAGTGATGGACAGGAGGAGAATAGAGAGGGTGGGGCTTCAAGGAAGGGGCCGGGCAGTAGATCTTCACCTGTTCTGAGATTTAAAAAGTGATCTTTGGTGTAAAAAGGTTGGAGACCACTGGCGTAGAGAGTGAGAGGCAGGAGGGGGAGAAGAGAAAGAGACGGAGAGAGAGGCAGAAGGCGGAGGAGAGCTGAGGGGGAGGCAGTAAGAGGAGGGGAGAGAGAGCGCGCGCGCAAGCAAGAGACCGGAGGCTCAGGAGAGAAGACCGAGGTGGAGGAGAGACCTGAAAATCCCATCTTATGACGGGCTAATTGGCTAGTATACTAGGCCCCGCCCCCTGGCCATGTACGTCACCGCCCTGCCCCCCTTCATCTCCTGCCATGGCGCTCGGCTGACTTCTGCACCGCTCAGCTAGCACCACGGCGGGAGGGGAAGGGGGGGGCGGGGTGGTGACATACATGCAGCTCTCATGGGGGTGCTGCATGGGGGACCACAGTGCCCAAAGGGCTGCTTGCGCCTCTTGCTCACCTGCAGCGGCCCAGTTGAGCAGCACAGAAGTCAGCTGAGTGCCACGGTGGGAGGTGAAGGATGAGACTCAGGCAACAGCACCACCTGGAGGCAACAGCCAGCATTTCAGCATTACAGAGCCACAGACATTGGGCTATTACACACACACACGGACAATTATCCCATCATAAGATGGGATTTTTCAGGTCTCTCCTCCATGTCAGTCTTCTCTCCTGAGCCTCCGGTCTCACTCTGTCTCTCTGCTCCTCCTACTGCCTCTCCCCCACCTCCTGCCTCTGTCTCTTCCTCGCCCTCCTGCCTCTAACTCGGGGGACTGCAGAGCCCAGACAGTCACTTGTGCCACTTGCTCCCACATGGCAGCCTGGCTGAGTGGTGCAGAAGTCAGCCGAGCGCCACGGCAGGAGGCGAAGGGGAGCGGAGCGGTGACGTTTGCGGCCAGGGAGCAGGGTCTGGAGCTGCTGTCACACTGCACATTGCCACCCCGCCCGCCCCTTCACCTCCCACTGTGGTACCTGGCTGACTTCTGCGCTGCTCAGCTGGGCCACTGTGGGGGAGCCCCAATGGCCGCTTGCTCCCCTGTGGTGGCCCGGCTGAGTGCCACGGCGGGAGGCGAAGGGGGCGGGGTGGTGACATACACAGCCTGGCCCTGCCCCCTGGCCATGTACATCACTGCCCCTCCCCCTTTCCCCTCCTGACGCAAGCGGCCGTTTGGGCCCCACGCTCCCCATGCAGCACGGGCTGCCCAGAGGGAACAGCCAGCATTTCAGCATTACAGATTCTCAGATATTGGGCTACTATATGTATGATATAAAGATATAAAATACTTTGAACCTCATAGGAAAGAAATAGTATAAAAGTAGGCCAGGAAAATTAGACTAGCTGGGTGATAATCATTCCTATAAATATAGGAAATATTTAGAGGTATGTGTTAAATATTTAAAATTCTAATGTTTTAGTTAACACCACAAATGACAGGCTGAACAATGAAAGGAAAACATGGACTACTTAGGGATGCAGTGTGTCTAGACCTGGCTTGGGAAACTGGAGACTTGGGTTCCTCTCCCAGTTCAGCTGCTGGTCTGCTTAGTAACATAGGGTAAGTCATGTCCCTTTCCATGCCTCAGTCGGTCCATCTGTAAAATGGGGCTAATGACACCAACCACCTGTATAAAGTACTTTGAGATCTACTGATGAAAAGCACCCTGTAAGGAAAAGCTTGTTCTTTGTCCTGAGACAAGCTATGCCTATTGATCCAGTTGTACTTTGGGGCTGAATTTGTCCACAACCATCTAAATTGCCATTTATGAGGCCAATAATATTTCTAATCCAGTATCCCTTCTCTAACTGTAGTTAATTGATGCTTTAGAGCAGGGCTACTCAACATGCGGCCCGCGGGCCCCATGAGGCCCACAGCCCGTTTGTTTGCAGCCTGCGGGTGGGAACTAAAGCAAAAAAGTAGTCAATATAACAGTCTTCGGTTGATGTGCGTTTTAGTAGTTAAATTCCTGGGTTGTCATTGCTCATTAAAAGTGCTGACATATGGGTCAGCAGAATTGACTTAAATGGGGCCTGTGTGTTGTATAGTCTTACCTTAATCTTTGTATTCATGCCTGTCACTGTGAAAGAAGCTTTCTGCATTCAATCACACTTAAGTTGTGGCAGTGCTGTGAGTATCACTGTGGCCCCTGGGGCTTCCAAAGTTGAGTAGCCCTACTTTAGAGCAAATGTACAAACTACTAAATGGATCTAATACCATATTAGAAGTGGGGAGACCTATGTTAAACCTTGTTTGAGTACTTTGAATCTGGCCCATTAACATTGTCCTACAAAACTTTTACTGCCTGTGTCTTCTATACTCCAAGATATTTCAGTAATTCAGCACATCACCTATAAGCGCTACATGTTTAAAACAGGCCATTAAAAGCTTACTGATGCCATCATGGATTCAGAGATTGTGCCTATACTTGTCCCATACAGTCATGGGGGGAACCCCTTCAGTGTGATAGCCCCATCTCAGGGGTCAAACCTCTCTACCTACTAGGACTGCACCTGAGCCTCCAGCATGCTTTTTTCCACCAGGGGCCCTTGAAGGAATCCAGAGGAAATAGTTCCCAGCCCCACCCCCTCTGCTGAGTCCCTGCCCCCCCAAGGGGAGGGGAGGAGGTGGGGCAGCATGCAGAGTGTGCCCCAGCCTCCCTTGAGCACCAAGGAGGGGAAGAGTGGTGGGACAGTGTGCCAAATGCACCCCAGCCTTCCTGGAGCACTGGGGAGGGGAAGAGAAGTGAGGGAGTGTGTGCTCGTGGTGTTGCTCCCCCACCTCCCCAGAACACTGGGGAAGAGGAGGCGGCCATGGCACGACTGACGGAGCACAGGGGAAGAGGAAGCCACACTGTTCCAGCAACACTACCTCCAGAAAGCCTACAGCAGGCATTCTGGGGGTGAAGTGTGGACTTGGCTATGCCTGACAGTTTGGGAAGGCAAAGCTTTCACCTTCCTAGGCTACAGTATGCCTATGGAACACAGCACAGAAAAATCTCAGGGCTTGTGGACGTACTCCCTCAGCACTGCATGTCTGAGTCACCCCTGCATCCAAGTGGGCTAGTGTGATCTCTGCACAGTCCAGAAGCTCCTCCTTCCACCTGAGCCTCAGATATCCTCCTCCAGAAATTTCTCCCCTGTAATTTCTCTCTTTTGTCCAGGTAACGGGATCACCTGGGCTCCTTTCTTCTCTACAATCATAGGGCTGAAAGAGACCTCAGGAGGTCATCAAGTCTAGCCCCCTGCCCAAAGCAGGACCAATCCCAACTAAATCATCCCAGCCAGGGCTTTGTCAAGATGAGACTTAAACACCTCTAGGGATGGAGATTCCACCACCTCCCAAGGTAACTCATTCCAGTACTGAACACCCTCCTGGTGAAAGTTCTTCTAATGTCCAACCTAGACCTCCCCCACTGTTACTTGAGACCACTGCTCCTTGTTCTGCCATCCGTCACTATGAGAACAGTTTCTCTCCATCCTCTTTGGAACTCCCTTTGGGAAATTGAAGGTTGCTATCAACCCCTCCCCCCCCCCCTCTTCTGCAGACTAAATAAGCCCAAATCCTTCAGCTGCTACTCATAGGTTATGTGCTCCAGCCCCCTAATCCTTTTGGTTGCCCTCCACAGGACCTGCTCCAATGTGTCCACATCCTTTCTGTAGTGCAGACCCAGAACTGGATGCAGTACTACAGATGTGGCCTCACCAGTGCAGAATAAAGGTGATTAATCACTTCTCTAGATCTGCTGGCAATGCTCCTTCTAATGCACCCTAATATGCCATTAGTCTTCTTGGCTACAAGGGCACTATTGACTCATCTCTAGCTTCTCATCCACTGTAAACCCCAGGTCCTTTATTGAACTATTACTTAGCCAGTCGGTCCCCAGCCTGTAACAATGTTTAGGATTCTTTTGTCCCAAGTGCAGGACTCTTCACTTGTCCCAACTGAACTTCAGATTTCTTTTGGCCCAATCCTCTAATCTGTCCAGGTCACACTGGACCCTATCCCTGCCCTCCAACATATCTACCTCTCCCCCAGCTTAGTGTTATATGCAAATTTGCTGAGGGTGCAATCCATCCCCTCATCCAGGTCATGAATAAAGAGGTTGAACAAAACCAGCTCTAGAACTGATCCTTGGGGCACTCTGCATGAAACTGACCGCCAACCTGATAGAGATGTTGATCACTATCCATTGGGCCCGACAGTCTAGCCAGCTTTCTATCCACCTTACAGTCCATTTATCCCATCCATATTTCCTTAGCTTTTGGCAAGAATATTCTGGGAAACCGTATCAAAAGCTTTTCTAAAGTCAAGATATATCACATCCACCCACTTCCCCATGTCCAAAAAGCCAGTTACCTCATCATAGAAGCTAATCAGATTGGTCAGGCATGACTTGCCCTTGGTGAATCCATGTTGACTATTCTTGATTACTTTCCTCTTGTCCAAGTGCTTCAAAATGGATTCCTTGAGGATCCCTCCATGATTTTTCCAGGGACTGACGTAAGGCTGACTGGTCTGTAGTTTCCTGGATTCTCCTTCTTCCCTTTTAAAAAAAAAGATATATTTGCCTTTTTCCAATTATCTGGGATCTGTCCCGATCTCCACAAGTCTTCAAAGATAATGGCCAAAGGCCCTGCAATGACATTTGCCAACCTCCTGAGTACTCTGATGCATTAATCCAGACCCATGGATTGTGTTTGTCTAGCTTTTCTAAGTAGTTCTTAACCTGTTCTTTATCCAACGAGGATTGCCCACCTCCTTCCCATTCTGCATTGCCTAGTGCAGTAGTCTGGGAGTTGACCTTGTCTGTGAAGACAGAGGCAAGAAAAGCATTGAATATTTCAGCTTTTCCCACATCATGTGTCACTAGGTTACCTCCCTCATCCAGTTACAGTGGGGGAGGTATAGGTTGGATATTAGAAAAACTATTTTACTAGGAGGGTGATGAAGTACTGGAATGGGTTACTTAGGGAGATGGTAGAATCTCCACCCTAGAGGTTAAGTCTCAGCTTGACAAAGCAGGGTTGATTTAGCTGGGATTGGTCCTGCTTTGGCAGGGTGCTGGACTTGATGTCCTCCTGAGGTCTCTTCCAGTCCTATGGTTCTATGAAAGCACAGGCTTAGAAGAAGGATTATTTTGAATTGAGCCTTTTACAGACTGAACTTCTCTAGTCCGGCACTCTGGTACAGCAACTTCCATGGTCTGACACGATTTTATTTAGGTAGATGTCCACTTATGGGTGTGGACAAGTATCCTGTGGTCCCATAAATTTTATTTACAGCCACCAGTCCTGACTCAATGTTCTGTGCTATTATTTAGCTCTAATTTACCCCTAAATATCTTTTAAGAGCCCAGTAAGCAGTGGAAGTGATGGCAACGCTGCTAGGAAATATTGACCTCCTGGGGTTTGGCAAATTCTGTTATTCAGCACCGGCTGAGGCCCCAAGGGTGTTGGACTAGAGAGGTTCAACCTGAATTAGTGTGATGGGTAAAACAGATTAGACAATGGTAAATATCACCTGTAGTAAAGAAATTTAAAAAGTAACAATCCTTCTAACACTATTCACTTTAGAGGTCCTGATTCAACAAAACTACTAAAGACATGCTTCAGTCCTGTATGAATTGGCTTCTCAAAGCAGAATCTTAATGCTTTTCAGTCCTTCGATATTGAAGACCTTTACCAACATTAATTAAGCCCTACTGCATTCCATTAGTGGCAGTAAATTGTTATCCTGTCTTTATATTTTTAGTTGTTTACACACACACAGACACATCAGTATCAGAGACTAACCAAAAAAATATGTAGATAGTATCATGAGTTTTCATGGGCATAACCCACTTCTTGCCAGGTGTCCTTACTCTATTGGGCAGATTATCCTCATTATGAAGTATGGTTTCTTTCTGTTGCACCTGGGAGCAAGAAGGTGGTGAGAAGTTACCTTTATTGTTGCAAAAGAAAGTATTATTCAGATCATTCCAGAAAAGTTTCACTCGCACATTAAAAATAAGTGGAGAATATTTGTGGTATACTGGCTGCAATGGTGCTAGGGATGATAAAGCGAGTATGTTTAGAAGTGCTTTGCTTTGATGCCTCAATCCTATTTGTAAGGCTCCTTATCATATAGAGATTTAGTTCTGGACTGATTTAGAGCACCATGTTAACCTCTGAGGATCATGACAAAAATAGCTGGCAATTCTGGGTTTTGGCTTAAAGAACAACTAACCTACAGTATTTTAAAAACATAACAGGTATTTACAAGGTGAAAAGTTCATCCAGCTAAGCATGGATGGTAGACTTTAAGATGAACATATACATAATAACATTAATTTGGTGTGCTATTACACTGCAAGAATGCTGCTCAGGAGAAATTTTGTCTACTAATATAATCTGTTTAAGAAGCTTTTGGATGCAAGGCCATCCTTACCCATACTCAGAATACATGCTGCACAGGGCATCTGAAAGTTTGGGGTACAACTGGGTCTTAATGTCCACTCACCTCTTCCTATTCCTGTTGTGTGACTCTGCTTCCTTCAGAGAAGAGCTGGTTAACTTAATAAGTCTGGCAGGCTTTCACTTTTAACAGAACATTGAACCTGTGAGAGCCAGTCAAGTGGTAGTGAAGCCATTTAACAAGCATTTGCCAATCCCACTGCTGGGCCCCAGAACCCTGTTCAGTCCACTAACTCACAGATTTAAGTGCAGCAGCATGGGTCCCACTTGTCCTTGTTGGCATTAGGGCTTCTGTCCCTCAGTTCAAAGGATTAGTTGGGCTGATATCCCTGGTCAGCCTGAGCTGGGTAACCAGTCCTCCCCAGCTAGAGGGTGGGCTCTCAGGCTATTTGGGTAATGGAGTCCAAACCTTCCTGGTAGGAGCCCCTCACCTACCCTTTTATCTCTGGCAATGCTGCTGTTTTCTATTTCAGTTTTTCTGATTATTTTCTTATCAGGTTTGTCTTCTCCCAGTCTTGGTCTCATCTCCTCCCTCATTGGGGAAGGCTTTTTAAAAGGCAACATGGCTGCCTAGAGTCAAATCACCTGGCCCTTAACTGATTTGTAGCAGCCCCATCCCAGCTGCTTCCATTCTTCCCTTAATAGCCTCAGGCTAGCTGCTCCTGGTTGCCCTGAAGTAACCCTCTCTTCTTCTCGCTTTCTAGCCCTTTAAGATGCCCTTTTACAGTTTATAGTGTTAGTGAGCAGGACCTTAGTTTAAAATTTGCTATAAATATTTCATTAGTATGTTTTGAAGATTATAAAAATCATGTCTCTGGAAAAAATCATCCCTCCTGGGCTGCAGTTGGGCATAGGGGCACTAGTTTAATAATACTGTGTAGGGCATTATAAGCCCTATGGATGTCCTTGGCTGGCTAGATAATACTGGGAGCAGGCAAGCCGGGATAAAGAGCAATCCTGTAATATAATTTGTGTGTAAGAAAGTCATTGGTAAACCCTTATTCATTGACAGAAACATGCATTTTCTGGCAACTTGAGGTAAAAAATAAACCCTTCCAATTTCTTCCACAGGCAGTAATAGTCTGTGATTAGATAAAGGGAATTCTGGATCCAAAATTACCTCAAGACTCATAACTGGCAGCTAGCAGATCAACCCCATCAAAATGCTGGCTGGGTTTTATGCTATTTCTCAAGTCCTGACTAGCTTGAATTCAATGTCAGCCTGCTAGACTGTCTTTCCAAGATTTTATCTACTTGGACAATTGGGTAATCCAGAGATACCCATGCCAGGATCCAATTTTCAGAAGTGTGGCAAAAGATGTACCCACAATTAAATGGTCAATGAAAGTGTAAATACTACTTCTCCTAATTTTCTGATTGCCTGTAGTGCCCAAAAAGGGAAGGCCAGGAATCAATACATAGGACAAATTTGATGTAACTATAAACCACTGAAACTGAATAATTCCACTGAAACTTTATATACCAATCTCCAGTTACTCTCTCTTGGACAAAAATAAGGGGTTTGTTTTCCCATTTTCATCTTACTTGTTCTTTTGTAAACTCTACTCTCCTTGACTTCAGGTCTATGAACTTTTGCACCTGTGATGCTGTACAACTCTGGTTCTCCTTGGACCTCTCCAATTGCTCAGTGATTACTTCCGTAGTGGATCTTCCTGTATTCCTCCAGTCTGTCAAAGAGCTTCAGGGCTTTGTCCTACACTCATCCTTGTCTACTCATTTGTACACATGACTTCAGTTATCTGTGTCACTCTCTGCTGATGATTCAAAAAATTTCCTCTCTACATATGCTGTCTCCACTTCCATCCAGGATCTGTGATCTTGCTTTGTGATTGGCTTTCTCACATATCATTAGGGCCCTACCAGATTCATGGCCATGAAAAACACATCACAGACTATAAGATATGTTCTACCACCAAGAAATCTGGTCATTTGTGAGGTTTTACACTATACTGTACAGATTTCATGAAGGAGACATGCATTTCTGAAACTGCAGGGACTGACCCCAAGGTGGGTGTTCCAAAATATTTTCAGGGGTGGTTGCAGTATTGCAACCCTTACTTCTATGCTGCTTTCAGAGCTGGATGGCTAGAGAGCAGTGAGCTCAACTCTGAGAGCCCAACTCTGCAGATAGTAGCACAGAAAGAAGGGTGTTAATATGATTCATGCCATCCTTACTTTTGCACTGAAGCTGGCAGTGGCGCTGCCTTTAGAGCTGGGCTCCTGGCTAGCAGCCACCATCTCCAGCTGCCCTGCTCTGAAGTCAGCACCACCACCACAAGCAGTGTGAAAGAAAGGGTAATAGTCCTGCAACTCCCCCTACCTTGCAACACCCCCTAAAACTACTTTTTGAGTTGTACAATTATAATATGAAATTTCAGATTTAATAATACATTTACTAATTTTAAAATCCTAGCACAGTGAAATTGACCAAAAGGGACTTTGAATTTGGTAGACCCTACATGTCAGTGGGGGAAGTGTAGGTTGGATATTGGGAAAAACTATTTCACTAGGAGGGTGGTGAAGCACTGGGATAGGTTACCTAGGGAGGTGGTGGAATCTCCATCCCTAGAGATTTTTAAGTCCCAGCTTGACAAAGCCCTGGCTGGGATGATTTAATTGGGATTGGTCCTGCTTTGGGTAGGGGGCTGGACTTGATGACCTCCTGAGGATTCCATGATTCTATGATATCACATCAGTATACCTAGAAGAAGAAACATTGTTAAAAACTGAGCTCATCAGTTCTCTTTCTGAGCTCTGTTCTCTTTCTCCCATTTTCATTATTGTCTTGAATTATTCAAGTGCTTCACTTTAAAAGAAGCCAGCATTAACATGCTAGATAGCAAACTAGGTGGGGACTTGAAAGACCTGAATTCTATTCCTGGCTCTGCCACTGGCCTGCTAGATGACCTCAGTCAAACCACTTGATATATGTGTAACATAGATAATGATGCTGACTGTTTTACTTTGTAAAGAACATTGAGACCTTCTACTGAGCATTATTACATTTAAGCTTCCATGTGTTTGCAAGGGAGAGGCCTCAGACTGCAAGCTCTTTGGGGAAGAAGCTGTGTCTTTGTGACTTTTAAAGCCCTTTTAAAACATAGGGTTCCTGGCTGAGTCATGCCAGTCCTCCCCTACTCTTGCCCTGCTACCCAACCTCCTTATACCTGGACTCTGTGGTCCAGGAACATCCGTGGTTCTGCTGGACCATGGATGTTGCTGGATCAGAGTCCCGGTTAAGGGAGGTACAACCTGTATAACACTGGATTATGATTAAAGCCTTTTCTATCCAGACATAATCTTTTTGCAATGAAACATCTATATAGATGAATAATAATAGCTCTGTCTCACTAATCTATACTCAGTACAAACTCCCTGCTGCAAAAATTAAATCTTAAAAATTAATATCCCATGAACATGATAAAGACTCTGACAGCAAACTGTTTTCTCTCTCTCCCCCTCCCTTTTCTTGTAACTTGAACTAGTCCAAGAGCATTTTGTTTTCAAAATGAAAGGACAAATAGATGATATTCCTGGCTAAGTCTGTGCAGAGAGATTTTTTAACTAGCTCAATTAACATATAAACTCTTGAAATGGAGGAAGTGGTTATGAAATACTAACATGGTTTCAGTCTGAGCAATGCTAGCTGGTTGCACTATAATATATACCCACACTTTCATTCTATTATTTGTAATTTTAGACATGACCAAGGTTGTCTATGGCACATTGTGGGAACTCATAAAGATTCCTGTGTTGACAACAGTTTGCTGGCTACAGTTATTTCATTGCCATGCCATCTGTGACTGTTTTATCTGCACAGAGTAACTAATAACAGTAAGAAGGAATAAAAGAGGTTTAGCTAGCTATAGAAAGTAATACTATTGATAAAAGAGGTTACCATGGGAAAACATTGCTAAGGCAGCAGGGTGTTATTGTCACTCATTGCCAAATATTCCTCAGTACAGGAAGTGTGATCATGGAAAATTTCCCAGTAAATACAGCTATCCCTTAGACCTACACTTCAGGGAGAGGGGGAAGAATTAAGGAAGAGGACTAGAATAATTAAACATATAGTATACTACAAATGAGTTGAATCTCCCAACTGTTCTTTATTTCATTGAACTTTTTAAACATACTTTGTATTTGTGCTGCTTGCACAAGCTAATTACTTTATACAAATAGATGCTATGGCCCTGGTCCTCAAAGTTATTTAGACACGTAAATCCCCTAGATTTCAATAGAAACTAGGTGCTAAATACTTTACAGGATCTAGACCTAGTTCAGTTATTTAGAATTAGCAAAATTCAAACAAAGTAGGCAGAAATGCTGGGAAGTTTGAACCCCTATAAATCTAATAGGATTTTTATGCCAACATTTCCTGTGCAATGATTTCTTTTCAGCCCACCAAAATTTAAGCTATGTCTAAACTTGCAAGGTTTGGAGACGAAAGTGTTGTTTACAGGCAGGTGTCACCAAAACTGGCAACTTATCAAACTTATTTGCAGTACTCATTGTTGACAACTCATGGCCATATCTGCAGCTTCCCCATCGACAGAAAGAGCAAAGTATTGCGAGCTTGCATACTTCACACACTAAGCACTCTGGGAGTGTGCAATATATGTTAGGTACGATGGGAACATGCAAAACATCCCATCAGCCATCTCTTTTCTTCCCAGACATCTTTGGGGGTTTCCAGATTTCAAGAAAACATGGATCCCAGCCTTCTGGCCCTTATCATGAGCACTGTGCAGAAGACATCACACATTACAGCATATCTAATTATGGACCTACCAGCAGGCAATTATGATGACTTGTCAGATTCGAATTCTGATTCGAAATTGGATTCAGATTCATCAGAATTAGAGGACAATGAATGAATACATCATTTGGCTATAGGAGACCTGATATACTCATTGTATCATCACTTTTGGACTAGGGAAACCAGCTCCGAGTGATGGGACCATATTGTCATGCAGGTGTGGGATGAAGAGCAGAGGCTACAGAACTTACAGATGCATAAAGCAACTCTCCTGGATCTGTGTGCTCAGCTGGCCCCTGAACTGCAGCACAAGGACACCCGCTGCTCTCTTGGTAGAAAAGAATGTTGCCATTGCTTTATGGAAGTTGGCCACTCCAGATTGGTACCATTCAGTTGCGAATCAGTTCGAAGTAGGCAAGTCTACTGTTGGGGCAGTATTTGTGCAAGTGTGCAAGGCAATAAATCACATTTTGATGGACAGGACTGTGACATTGGGAATTGTGGATGACATAGTGGTTGGCTTTGCTGAAGAGGGCTTTCCTAACTGAGGCAGGGCAATAGATGGGATACACATCCCCATTATAGTGCCACGCTACCTTGCCTCAGAATACATCAGTCATAAGGGGTACTTCTCCATGGTGCTTCAGGTGATTGTGGATCACCATGGGTGTTTCACAGACATAAATGTGGGATGGTCTGGAAAGGTGTATCATGCACGCTTCTTCAGGACAGTGACCTGCATGCTGACACTTTCTTTCCAGACCAGATATTTGCAGTAGGAGATGTAGAAATGCCCATGCTCATCCTAGGTGGCCTCCCCCTTGCAGCTCTGGCTCCAGAGGGAAGGAACACAACAGGTAATCCTCACATGATCCCTCCCTCCCCTGTCACCCACCTCCAGACAAACAGAGGCTAGGGACACCATTCCTACCCATCCTGGCTAATAGCCATTGATGGACCTAACCTCCAGGAACCTAGCTAGTTCTTTTTTGAACTCTGTTAAAATCCTAGCCATCACCACATCCTCTGGCAGGAGTTCCACAGGTTGACTTTGCGCTGAGTGAAGAAAAACTTCCTTTTGTTTGTTTTAAAGCTGCTGCCTATTAATTTCATTTAGTGACTCCTAGTTCTTATATGGTAGGAATAAGTAAATAACTTTTCCTTGTTCACTTTTTCCATGCCAGTCATGATTTTATAGACCTCTATCATATCCCTCCCTAGCACTGTAATCTGGACGCTCCGCGGTCGACATCAAAGGCATTTGTCGACCTCTCAGGTATGCCTCCTGGGATGAAGTTTACCTGGGAAGTCGACAAATGCCTTTGATGTCGACCGCGGAGCGTCCAGATTACCGCGCTGAGCCGACAAACATCTGATCGGCTCAGCATGGCAGCCATTTAAATTTAAATGAAGCAGCGATTATTTAAATCGCCGCTTCATTTTCCTGTGCCAGGTAGCCTAATCTACATGCCTCTGTCGCCAGGGGCATGTAGTCTAGATGTACCCCAACTGCATAGACCACCCCATATGGCTGCCGACCTCTCAACAATCAACCTGGCCCTCCTGTCCAGCCACTGCTCACCGGGGCACCATCTCCATCCTGTCCTTCATGGCCACAGCACCAGCCCGCTCAGACCCCAATCCCAACTGTATAGCAACTGCTCACGGGGGAACTACCTCCAGCCCATCCTACATGACTGCTGCCTGCTCAGCTTGCCTGCACAACAACTGCTCATCAGAGAACCACCTTCATCCCGTCCTGCGTAGCTGCCACCTGCTCAGACCCCAACCCACTTCATCTGCACAGCAACTGCTCGCTAGGGCACCACCTCCATTCCACCCCACATGGCCAATGCCCGCTCAGCCACCAACCCTACCCACCTGCACAGCAACTGCTAGCCAGGGAACCACCTCCGTCCTACCCCACATGGATGCTGCCTGCTCAACCACCAACCTGGCCTTCCTGCACAGCAACTGCTCACTGGGGCATCACCTCCATCCCACCTCCCATGGCTGACACCCACTCAGCCACCAGCCCTGCCCACCCAAACAGCAACATACCCCACATCTCTTCTGTTGATTCAACACACAGCATCTCTTCAGCAATTAGTTGCTAAGCGTCTTCACAAACATCATTTGAGAACAAATCCTGAGTGCCAGGTGCACAGGTTATCAACAGATTGACCCTCACCTCCTGGCCCTCTTCAGTCTCTTCATCAACTACTGTCTGTGTATCCAGGACAAGTATTTCTGGCTCTTTTCTGAGAACTATCCACAGTGTCCTTAGATTTAGTCATGGTGTCCCCATCCAGAATTCTGTACAGTTCTTTATAAAACTGTCAAGTTTTGGGTGAAGCGCCAGACTAGCTGTTGCTTTCTTTGTCTTATGGTAGGCCTGCCAGAGTTCCTTGATCTTGGCTCTGCATTGTAGGGTGTCTTGCTCATACCCCTTGGCACACAGGCCTAAAAAAATATGACTATATGTGTCCCAGTTCTTATAGATCACTTACAGCTCCAATTGCACTGAGTCTTTGCCTCACACACTGATTAGATCCAAAAGCTCTGCATTGCTCCAATCAGGAGAGCATTTGGATCTAGAGCCATCTCCCATGTTTCCTTGAGAAGATGCCATGAGGACCACAGACACAAGAAATGAATTTAAATTTCCCAGGGTTTGCAGGTGGGAGGGGAGCATCTCTTTACCTGTAAACATTACGTGGCTGAAGGGCAGCCAAGTTCAAGTTGAGTCCAGAGTGGCTAAACAGGGCATTGTGGGATACATGGTGGAGTCCAAAAAACTTAACAAAAAACATGTCTGGTACATACTGCATGATTGTCAATAATGTACAGAAAAAAGTCCCTCACAGAGGTGGAAGTTTTCTGTTGCGAAGAACAGCTACATATTGTGACATTCGTCGCACTGTAATGTGGAAGCGTGGAGGTTTTTGTCATCCAAAGACAGGTTTTCTCAACAGAACATGCCACTGTAGACTCGGTATAAGTGTTTTATTCGAACACACTGAGACTGAGAAGTGACAAATGTACTCTGCACTAATCTATGGAACAGTTCATTGAGCACAACATTGAATATGAGGACATCTTTTTGAAAAAGAGTGTCCTTTGATTGGCTGAGCTGAGTCATCAGTTGTAGTTAGCTGAATACTCTAATTGGCTGAACATTAAATTGTCTGTGTATATAGAAGTGCTTTATAAATAGTAAACGAAGCATTTGAAGATATTTTAAAATAAATTCCTTAAATATTTTTCCATGGCGTTTTTGACAGAATCCTAGAGCTGGAAGAGACCTCAGGAGGTCCTCAAGTCCAGTCACTTGCCTAAAGCAGGACCAATCCCAACCATTTATTCCAGATGCTTTGTGCAGGCTGCCAGATAACCATGATGCTTAGCAGGAGGCCCATCACCTCACTGTGAGTAGCGAAGACAGGTGGTTGCCCAGCCTTGCCCCTTCCTCCTAAGACCCCCCATCCCTTGTGGGTGCAGGAGCAGGCCATAGTTCCCACTAAGGTATGCACCTGTGCGACCATGCACAAAAAATTCTTTCCCTGACTAGCTCCTCTGGAGAGCCGCATAGCAGCACTTTCATGGCAGGTAGCTGTTCCAGTGGTTGGGGCCAGCTGAGATGGCATGGTGAGGGAGCCGCTGGGGCAGAGGGCTGAGACCTGCCATGGCTGCATGGTGGTGGGGGGCAGGGGCCTGTTCTGGCAGCTGGAGCCAGGAATGGGACTTGCCTCATGATGGGGAGAGGGGTATGCTCTGGTGGCTGGGAATGGGACATGCTGCATGGCGGGGGAGGGGTATGGTTCTGCTCCAGCAGGCAGGAACGTGTGTTAATAAATTGGGTGCCATGGTGGCACACACCAAAACCAGTGCAAGTGACCTCAATATTGGTGAAGAAGCCAAAACTCACTGCGCTTATGATTGGAAAATCGTACCTCTCCCATACACCTTGTTCTCAGGCTTGCTGTGACTGTGAGCCCTGCGGCACTAAATGCAAGAGTTACGAAAAGGAATAGAATGTTTAGTAATTCCTCCAAGCTTCATTTTATCTCTGAACATACATTTTGCTATCAATGGAACATTATATAAAAATTAGTTAAGGAACTTCACATGCAGTCAAAACTCACGTATGCCATTTACCATGTATGCCACTTATCATTACTGAAAAAACCTATGCCTGCTCCAGCACCCAAAGCTGCACAAAGTGCCTGGCATAGTGCTATGGTGCTAATTCAAAGAGGCCAATGGCATCCAGGAGCTCTGAGCCCCTTTGAAACACCAGCCCCCAATGCATTTGCCCCCTTTGTTCCTCCCTCCCCCACCATCAGCAGGCCTTATTTAGTGTCCGGTAGTGTTAATCTCTTTGTTTGCTAAGAGAGGTATTGTTAATGCTAATGGCACAAACTGCTTATTATTATTTGAGGGAATAACTCTCAATAATGCTTACAAGCTGTAAAGTAATTGTATGCATTTATTGTGTCTTCTGAGACTTCAGGCTAAAGATTTTGGTGGTGGGGAGGGATAGCTCAGTGGTTTGAGCATTGGCTTGCTAAACCCAGAATTGTAAGCTCAATCCTTAAGGGGACCATTTAGAGATCTGGGGCAAATCTGTCAGGGATGGTACTTTGTCCTGCTGTGAGGTCAGGGGACCGGACTCAAGGTCCCTTCCAGTTCTATGAGATAGGTGTATCTCTATATATTATTACTTTTTAAATAATTATTATTATCTCCCTCCTACCAGAAATCTTATTTCAGTACAGTAACATCACCTAGAGGACGCAGTTCCATTTATAAAGTGACTATTTTAAATAATTGACGGTATGTCTACACTACAGAGATTTTTTCGGAGAAACAGCCATTTTTCCGAAAACACTTAAATTACGTCCACACTGCAATCACATTCTTTCGAAAGAAAATGGAAAGAACAGAAGGGTTTTTCCAGCATTGGTAATCCTCTTTCTACAAGAAAGAAGCCTTTTTCCAAAAGAGCTCTTTTGGAAAAAGGCGTGTGTGGATGGGGAAGAGGGTTTTCTTTCCAAAGAAGAGGCCTCCAGGAAAAAAACACAGGTGCCCTGGTGGCCACTCCATCCAAAATAATCACAACTCTATAGTTCCTGTCTCTGGCCCCTCTTAAAGCTGCAGGAACCCTGGACAAGCCTTGTGGCAGGAAGCCAGCCTGAGAGCAGCACTCTGACTGCATGGCTTTCCCTGCTACAGGCATTGTCACTCATGGCCCAGACTCAAGCCCCCCGAGACTGCTCTGGCCCTCACAGGGAGCAGCCCCAGAGGTCCCAGGACCCACTGAGGGGGACCAAGAGGCGGGCACCCTCCTGGTCCAGAGTGAAGATCCTGTCCCTCCTTGAACAGGTGGGGCGAAGAAGAGACATTGCAGGATCTCCACTCCAAGCAACGGAATGCAGATATCTTTGAGTGCATGGCCGAGTCCCTGGTGGAGTGTGGGCACCCACCTCAGACCTTGGAACAGGTCCAGAGTAAGGTAAAGGAGTTCCACCAGAAATACGTGAGGGCCAGAGACCCCACACCTGCCCCTATTACCAGGAGCTGCACCAACTCCTGAGGGGTGGGGAAACGTCTTCCCCACCCGTCGTCATGGACTCCAGTCTCGACACGCCTGTTGTCACCTGACTGGAGGTCACGACGGAGAAGGAAGAGGACCAGGGAAAGCAGCAGGAGGAGCAGGAGGCGGACGATGTGGCCACTGTCACGCTCTCATTAGAGCCAGTTCCTGTGAGCGTGGATGTCTCCCAGACCTCCTCTGACGCCGGGGAGGGATCTTCAGTTGCATGCTCTCAGTTTGTCTCACACACACAGGATGGGGGAGGTGGGCTCAGAAGGGGTAGGGTGTGAGCATTGCTCGGCCTGCTCGAGCTGGACATCGTGCTGCAGTCCATGCATGTTGGACCACATTCAGCGTTAGTGTGTGCCACACAGACACAGCAGGCAGCACCTGAGTATGGCACAGATCCTGCTCCCAAGCTCAGGGGAGGCCACACACACACGTCTGGCCCTGGGGTGGGAAACAGGCAACATGGGTCCCCTGGGCACCTCGAGGCCACTGTGAGTCTGGGTCTCCTGTGCAGCCCACACATGGCCTTGATTCCGGGACATCCCCTTTTTCTGCCCTGAGGACTGTTGGTGACTGCTCACAGAGGAGGGAACAGCCTCAGGGACAGTGTCTGCATGGATGACTGGCTGCCTCTCCCTCTTTGTGTTCTCCTCTTCTGGACCGGTTGAGAATGAGGGGCGAGCCACACCACCAGAGCCAGCCTCCAGAGCCTGGGGGACCTGAAAGCATGCCAGGATCCAGGAAGACCTCATGTGGCAGCATATCAGTGTCCTGCACGACATGCAGCAGACCCTGGCATAGAAGATCTGGGAGGACGCAGAGTGATGGAACCATGCACGGGACCAGCTCATGCAGCGGTGCAATAGCATGTGTGCCATCATGCATGACATGATGACACACACGGTTGCTGTCACTGCTCCTGCCTTCCACCCTCCTGCCCCTCCTGCTATGCCCATTCCCTCTCCCCCTTCCCCCCCCAAGCAATGTCTATGCTCCTTCCCCAAGCAATGCCCATGCCCCCTCCCCAAGTGATGCCTATGCCCACTCCCCCAGCCATCCCTGACCCCGCTCCAACCTCTTCTTCTGCCCATCCCCCTGTGGTCTCAGGACCCACCCAACCCCAAGTCTGATGAGGTTCCCACACCTGAGGTGGCACATCCAGCCAGCCCCCATGCCACTCCAAGTGCCCCGCCCCTTCCAGGTTATGAGCTTCCCTGCCCCTTCAGGTTTTGAGCCTCCTTCCCCTCCCCAGCTTTTATTATTGAATGATCAATATACAGTTCATTTTGTTTAAAACCATACAGGTGTCTTTATTGGGAGGTCAGGGAAGGGGTGAAAGGAGGGGTTGTGGTGGGAAAGGGATAGTGCAGCAAGCCAGAGGCCCATAGGGAAGAGGCCCAGGGGAAAGTTATAGGGGTGCTTAATAGAAGGTCTGCCTCAGGGCCTCCCAGATGCATACCCTGGCCTGATGGGCCTGGCGGATGGCAGCTGTCAATGGTTGTGTGAAGGATCTCCCTTTGTGGCCGGTGTCTGCCCTCTAACCCAGGAGGAAGGCCTTCCCCTTCCTCTTCACAACGTTGTGGAGGACACAACATGCCGACACCACCTCGGGGATGTTGTGCTTTCCCACATCCAGACAGGTCTGGAGGCACCTGAACCACGCCTTGAGGCAGCCAAAGGTTCACTCCACCTGGATCCTGGGGCGGTTGAAGTGGGCATTAAATTGGTCCCTGCTGTGGTCCATGTGGCCGGTATATGGCTTCATTAGCTACAGCAACAGGGGGTAGGCCACATGCCCCACGATGCATATTGGTATCTGCACATCCCCAACCGCAAAGACATGGCGGGGGAAGAATGTGCCCACCTCAGCTTGCCATGGAGGCTGGAGTTTCGAAAAATCTGGGCATCGTGTGCCCTGCCTGACCATCCAACTAAAATGTCTGTGAACTGTCCATGGTGATCGACCAGGGACTGCAGAAGGAGACAAACAAACATACAAAACAGAGAATGACAGATAGGGTGTCTGAGCCCTTGAGACATGCCTGCGCCCCTCCCATCCCCTTCCCCCCCCCTCAAACATCCTAAGCCACTCCCCATCAGCAGGCCTGTGTGAGGGCAGGATGGCACAACCCCCTGGGGCAGGGCTTCCCATGCACTCCTACTCCACCCCTCACCCTCCCAACCCCCCTTTCCCAAGGGTCCCCCTTTTCCAGGACTCCACTGCCCTCCTTCCCCCTGTGCTGGGACTGCAGCCAGAGAGTGCCTTACCTCCATGAGGAGGGCCACGACGATGGACTTCTGCATGCCAAACTGGTTGCCCACTGACCAGTAACTGTCTGGAGTGGTGAGCTTCCAGAGGGTGATTGTGACCCACTTCTCCAGGGCGATGGCGAGCCACAGGTGGATGTTGCATTGTCAGAGGGCAGGGGTAAGCCAGGCACACAGCTCCAAAAAGGTGGCCTTCAGCATATGGAAATTTTGGAGCCACTGCTGGTTGTCCCACTGCTCCATGACCAGCCAGTCCCACCAGTTGGAACTGTTGTCCAGCCTCCAGAAATGCCTCTCCACCATGGGGTGTGGTTGCAAGTGTGTTGTTCCTGCACACAGGGAAAGGGTCCCAAGAATGAGCTTGGGATTGAGCTCGTGCAGGACCAGGTAGGCAGCCGGCACAAAGTGCTGCAGAAACTGCAGCATGGCCACGTGGGGGCATCGCATGCCCAGGGGCCACTCTCGCTCCATGGCACAAAGGCAAAAGCTGTGGCCTCCAAAAAGCTGGGCAACCACAGCACACACTGTGACAGCTTTGCTGTCCGTCGAAGAGATAGGGAAGCACGCAGCAGAAGCAGAGAAATGGCTGTCCAGGCGGGTCCCTTTAAGCAAGTGTCTCTGCTAGGCTCAGGCACCAGCACTCAGAAGCAACTGGTGACCTAAAGCCCTGCCTGAAGTCATTCCAGGTGGCCTTTTATGTGACATAGTGTCTAATCACTCTGGATGCCATCTTTCAAAAAAGCAGATCACTTTTTTGATCCACTTAGCCAGTGTGGATTCACTCTTTTGGAAGTTTTTCTGGAAGATCTCTTCTGAAAAAGCTTCTTTCAAAAGTAGCCTGCAGTCTGGATGTAGCCTAAGGCACTGTCTCAAGAAAACACTAGCTTAAAATTAGCACATGCTTGAGTCTTATTCAAATTAACCTATAAACTGTGATGTTGAAGTTTTGAGTCATAATCTATCTATAAGAAAGAGAAATAATTCCATAAGATTGTGCTTCCAAAGAGATTTATTGGTATTCATTTGTTAATGCCTGCATAGTACTTTCAAAAAGTAAATTATTGTATTTTAATAATTTCATGTGGGAAAAAGTTTGGCTATCCTTGCTGTCACCTTATATACCCCACAAACTGTATAACTGAAACTGTGCTCTGAAAGCATTTGCTTAAAGAAAGTGTAGACAAGATTTGTCACACAGAATATATATTAATAGCAATATGAATAACAATTGTATTTTGCAAAGATCAGAGATATTTTTGGTACAAGGAGATAATGAACTTGACAAGTTTTAAAGTACAAGTGTAAGACACAACAAAAGGCATCCATGTTACTTATGGTACAGGACTGTACTCAGCTCAAATGCCTAACACTACAAGGTCAAACATAACAATGGAGATTACAGACTGAAGTACAGGCAATCCCCGCACTTATGACCTAATTGCTTCCTGGAGAACCATTGTAAGTCGGGCCGTCGTAGGTCAAACCCTTTTGCCCATAAGGGCAATGTTATAAATGGGGGTTCTGTTCCTGGCCTGCTTTGCCTCCTGGGAGTTGTAGTCTCCTGGAGCCAGTGTGCAAATGGCACCCAGAGCCAGCTGGAGGCTGTCCTGGGCAATAGGCAGCCCTGAGGCTGTGCGGCCCCAGGGCTGTGCTGGGTGGCAAGTAGCAAATGGTGCCCTGAGCCAGCTGGGGGCTGTGCTGGGCAGTAGTTGGCCCCGCAGCTCCCAGAGCATGGCGGCCGTAAATGTGGGGGGGTCGCAAGTCGGGCGGTCATAAGTTGGGGCTCACCTGTAGCTATTTGAAAGACTACATTGTACGATTATTTTCTAATTTTTTATTTAAATTCCAGCTCTCTTTTTAAAAAATCTTTGAAAATGAAGGACTCAACTATATTCAGTTATTCCATCTTAATTGGCTGCAAAAAACACAAACATTTTCTGTTACACATTTCCAACTTATTTTTGAAAAGTTCATTTTTTCATTATGACAGATGAGTGTTTAATTAACAAATAGAAAGTTAGCAAATTTAGACTGAATGATACTCATCTAGCATTTTGGGTGCCTTTCCACTGATTTCAATGGACTTTAGGCCCATATTATTCTTATATTCACTGCTTTCCTGTCTTTTAAAATTGATGTTTCTGAAGGCTATATTGGTTCACGGTTAGAATATCTTAGCTTTGAAAGAGATGTTTAATAGGTAGGGCTGGTTGAAAAACTTCCTGTCAAAATTGTCCGCAGAAAATTGTATTTTCAATTAAATGATTTTTTTTTCGCAAAATGTGCCTGATTTGCACAACAAATTTCACTTTTCTGGCTAAAAACTGAAAATTTTCAAGTTATTTTGACTTTTTGTTACAAAACCAAAGCCCCTACATTGAAAGCAGGATCTCAATTTTTTCAAAACATTTCAATTCAAAATGAATTTTTTTGTAAAAAAAACAATTTTTGTCTTCATATGCTAGGGAAAAGAAAGAAGAAGGCCAACTCAGGTATCACTAATTCCTGTAGAGGTAAGTAACCGCTTTCAGGTTCTCTCCACAGGTACTGCGGTGGAGAATGCTTTGGCAGGGACCTCTCAGGGAAGAAATCAGAAGGGAACACCATCTACCGGGAGGCATGGGATGCACAGTCCTAGGAATGGGGGTTCCACAACCACCACCTCCAAAAGAAGACGACGGGTGGTGGTGGTCGGGGACTCCCTCCTAAGAGGGACTGAATCATCCATCTGCCATCCAGACCTGCAATCTCAAGAAAAGTGTGCTGCTTAATGGGAGCTCGCATTCAGGATGTGACCGAGAGTCATCCGAAAGTGATAAAACCTTTGGATCGCTACCCCTTCCTGCTTCTCCATGTAGGAACTAACAATATAGCCAAGAACGACCTTGAGTGGGTCAGAGCAGATTATGTAGCACTGGGAAGAAGGATCAAGGAATTTGAAGTGCAAGTGGTGTTCTCGTCCATCCTTCCGGTTGAAGGAAAAGCTCCGAGTAGGGATCATCGAATTGAGGCAGTAAATGCGTGGTTGTGCAGGAGGTGTCAGAGAGAGGTCTTTGGTTTTTTCGACCATGGGACTCTGTTCCGGGCACAAGGATTGTTAGGAAGACATGGGATCCACCTAACCAAGAGAGGAAAGAGCATCTTCGCAGGCAGGCTTGCAAACCTAGTGAGGAGGGATTTAAACTATGTGCATTGGGGTAAGGTGACCAAAGCCCTGAGGTTAGTGAGGAAGTCAGACACCGGGAAGAATCACAAGGAGGAAGGAGCAACAATGGAGGACCCCTGATTCAGATGGAGAAGGCAGGGCGATCAACTGGTTATTTAAAGTGTTTGTACACAAATGTGAGAAGCCTGGGAAACAAACAGGAAGAATTAGAAGCCCTGGCCCAGTTAAAGAACTATGATTTGATTGAAATAACGGAGACTTCGTGGGATGACTCACATGACTGGAGCACTGTCATGGAAGGGTATAAACTGTTCAGGAAGAACAGGTGGGAGAGAAAAGGAGGAGGAGTTGTATTGTATTTAAGAGAGCAGTATGATTGCTTCAGTACTTAGAGGGAGAAAAGACTGTTGAGAGTCTATGGGTTAAATTTAGAGGTGGAAGCAACACGGGTGATATTGCGGTTGGTGTCTGCTATAGACCACTGGATCAGGTGGATGAGGTAGACGAAGCTTTCTTGGGATGACTGAGAGAAGCTTCCAGATCGCAGGCCCTGGTTCTCATGGGGGACTTTAATCACCCTGACATCTGTTGGGAGACCAATACAGCAGTACACAGACAATCCAGGGAGTTTTTGGAGAATATTGGGGATAACATCTTGGTACAAGTACTGAAGGAACCGACCAGGGGCTATGCGCAGCTTGATCTGCTGCTCACAAACAGGAAGGAACTAGCAGGGGAAGTAGAGGTGGGTGCCAACCTGGGAAGCAGTGATCATGAGATGGTAGATTTCAGGATCCTGACCAAAGGAAGAAAAGAGAGTAGCAAAATACACACCCTGGACTTCAGAAGAGCAGACTTTGACTCCCTCAGAAAACTGATGGGCAGGATTTCCTGGGATGCTTACATAAAGGGGAAAGGAGTCCAGGAGAGCTGGCAGCATTTTAAAGAAGCCTTATTAAAGGCACAGGAAGAAACCATCCCGATGCGCAGCAAGAAAAGCAAATATGGTAGGCGACCAGATTGGCTAACCGGGTTGGCTTACCAGATTGGCGACCAGATTGGCTTACCATGGTGAGCTTAAACACAAAAAGGAAGCTTACAAGAAGTGGAAACTTGGGCAGATGTCGAGGGAGGAGTATAAATATATTGCTCGAGAATGCAGGGGAGTTATCAGGAAGGTAAAAGAGCAACTGGAATTCCAGCTGGCAAGGGATGTGAAGAGTAACAAGAAAGATTTCTACAGGCATGTTAGCAATAAGAGGGTGATCAGAGAGGGTATGGAGCCCTTAGTAGATGAGAGAGGTAACCTAGTGACAGATGATGTGGGAAAAGCTGAAGTACTCAATACTTTCTTTGCCTCTGTCTTCACGGACAAGGTCAGCTCCCACACAAATGCATTAGGCAATGCAGTATGGGAAGGAGGTGGACAGCCCTTGGTGCGGAAAGAACAAGTTAGGAACTATTTAGAAAAGCTAAACATACACAAATCCACAGGCCCGGATTTAATACATCCGAGGGTACTGAGGGGGTTGGGAAGTGTCATTGCAGATCCTTTGGCTGTTATCTTTGAAAACTCGTAGAGATCGGGAGAGATCCCGGGTGATTGGAAAAAGGCAAATGTAGTGCCCATCTTTAAAAAGTGGAAGAAGGACAATCCAGGGAACTACAGACCAGTCAGCCTTACCTCAGTCCCCGGAAAAATCATGGAGGGGATCCTCAAGGAATCCATTTTGAAGCACGTGGAAGAAAGGAAAGTTATCAGGAATAGTCAATATGGATTCACGAAGGGCAAATGGTGCCTGACCAATCTGATTAGCTTCTACGATGAGGTAACTGACTCTGTGGATATGGGAAAGTCAGTGGATGTGATATACCTTGGCTTTAGCAAAGCTTTTGATACGGTCTCCCACAATATTCTTGCCAGCAAGTTAAGGGAGTATGGATTGGATAAATGGACTGTAAGATGGATAGAAAGCTAGCTAGACTGTCGGGCCCAATGGGTAGTGATCAACGGCTCGATGTCAGGTTGGCGGTCGGTTTCTAGCGGAGCGCCCCAAGGATTTGTTCTAGGACCGGTTTTGTGCAACATCTTTATTAATGAGCTGGATGAGGGGATGGATTGCACACTCAGCAAGTTCGCAGATGACACTAAGCTAGGGGGAGAGGTAGATATGCTGGAGGGCTGGGATAGGGTCCAGAGTGACCAGGACAGGTTAGAGGATTGGGCCAAAAGAAATCTGATGAGGTTCAGCAAGGACAAGTGGAGAGTTCTGCACTTGGTACAGAAGAATCCCAAGCATTGTTACAGGCTGGGGACTGAATGGCTAAGTAGCAGTTCTGCAGAAAAGGGCCTGTGGATTACAGTTGATGAGAAGCTGGATATGAGTCAACAGTGTGCCCTTGTAGCCAAGAAGGCTAATGGCATATTAGGTTGCATTAGGAGGAGCATTGCCAGCAGATCCAGAGAAGTGATTATTCTCCTTTGTTCAGCTCTGGTGAGGCCACATCTGGAATATTGTGTCCAGTTCTGGGCCTCCCACTATAGAAAGGATGTGGACGCATTGGAGAGTTTCCAGCGGAGGGTGACCAAAATGATTAGGGGGCTGGAGCGCATGACCTATGAGGAGAGACGGAGGGATTTGGGTTTCTTTGGTCTGCAGAAGAGAAGAGTGAGTGACGATTTGATAGCAGCCTTTAACTTCCTGAAGGGAGGTTCCAAAGGGGATGGAGAAAGGCTGTTCACAGTAGTGATGGATGGCAGAACAAGGAGCAACGGTCAAGTTACAGTGGGGGAGATCTAGGTTGGATATTAGGAAAATCTGTTTTACTAGGAGGGTGGTGAATCACTGGAATGGGTTACCTAGGGAGGTGGTGGAATCTCCATCCTTAGAGGCGTTTAAGTCTTGGCTTGACAAAGCCCTGGCTGGGTTTATTTAGTTGGGATTAGTCCTGCCTTGGGCAGGGGGCTGGACTTGATGACCTCCTGAGGTCTATTCCAGCTCTGTGATTCTATGATTCTACTTTCAAAGCAGGTCTATTAAAAAAACTTTTATAAAATTTGAATATTGAGAGAGGAATTATCTTTCTGACTTGGTTTATGTTTTTAAATTTAAAATTAAATAAAACACAAGCCCAGCAAAGTCAATGACTCAGATGCATAAGTGCCAGCAAAATTGAAGACTAAAATAAGTAACAGAACAAAAACTCAGGTGATTATGTCGAAAAGAAACTTTTATTGAAGCAGTCAGATGATTAATGAAGGAAGCTTGCCTAAAGCATATTTTAGAGCATCATTTGAAGGAGCGGCATGTGGTCACTACCTGATACACAGGAAAAACTGTAACTATTTTAGGTATTGAGGGAAGTGAGGAAAAAGAAACAGGATGAGGGCATGATTACATAATCCAACCACCCTCCCCCATCTTGCCCCTCCCATGTGAAGCTCCATTAGAGTAAAGAAAATGAAAGTACAGTATAAAAGTACAGAATGGTGAATGTAATAGTCCTTTTAAATGTTTACTATATAAACCAATAGAGCTATACATCCTTGGCATTCCTTAAAAGCTATTCTAATTACAGGAAAGCTTTGGATATAACAATAAGGAGTGGGGATGTGGAAATTTCACAATAAAACAAAAGCTCTCTAGAGGCAAAAGCAGTCACATGCCTAATAACTATTTTAAAATATTATGTTAATTCCTTTGTTGTGGGTAACTACTGAAGAGGTGTGAACAGTTTAATAAGACTTGCTTCAATTAGCAGATATGTAAAATAAATATGCTGAAGACTTATTTAAATAATTTTCTCTCCCACATACTTAATTTGACACTTTGTGTAATCATAAATTATAATAATTCATTAATTTACTATTTTTCTTCTTGTGTAGTGAATTTCATCAGCATTTTAAAAATGTAGGAAAGATGCTTCTGTGTTTGAGTTTGAGTTGAATTCTCTGTATAGTATGAAATATCTTTATAAAGTGTTCAGAGAGGTAGCTGTGTTAATCTGTTTCAACAAGGAGTCTGGTGACACTTTAAAGACTAACATATTTATTAGGGTATTAGAGCATAAGCTTTCATGAGCTACAATTCACTTCCTCAGAAAGAAAGAAAGAAAGAAAGAAAGAAAAGGATACTGATATGGGAGTGTGAAAACAGTAGAATGGGATGTACACTGTTATGATTCAGTGTTGCAGTATCACCTAAAGCAGTGGTCACCAAGCAGTAGATCAGGATCTACCAGTAGATCTTGGAGCCTCTGACAGGGGATCCTGACTGGTTTGGCTGGGAAGCTATCAAGTGCTGGCACTTCAGTTGCCTCTCCACCCACTGTCATGCTGTTCCTGTCCTCTTGCCTTGGAGCTGCACTTTGGGAGCCTCTTGATTGCTGTGTAGGGTGTAGGAGGGAGAAGAGGGGGACACTGATGTCAGGGTGTCCCTCCTCTCCCCACTCCTTTATCCTGTCTCCACACAGAGAGAAGGGAATGGAGGGAGCTTGACAATGCAAATCTCTGTCACTTTCACACAGTGTGTGTTTCTCTATCATTCTCACAAACACACACTGTCCTCCCTTCTCAGCTCCTGACCCAACACATACATGGGGGGTTGTTACTACTTTTACTGCTTGCAAAGTGGGTTAGTTTTAGTTTTTGACAGGTCAGTGCATTTCATAACTTTCATTTCTCTCTTATGCTTAAATTTAATTCTTTGATTAGTGAGATCTAAAATGCCTAACCTAACTTGTCATGTCTGGATTAATTATCCCTGTGGCAATTGTGCTCCTGGAAGTGGCTGACATGTCCCTGAGAAAATCAGAGCAGGGGGTCTCCATATGCTGTCCTTGCCTGCAGACACCACTCCTGCAGCTCCCATTAAACAATAATGGAGAACTGTTTCCAGTAGAAGCTGTGGGGTCAGAGCCTGTAGATGAGGAGCAGCACATCAAGCCATTGCTGTGGGGAGTGGTGCAGGGCAGGAGTAAGCCTGCCTTAGCTCTGCTTTTCCATCCCTGGGCCTGGGACAGCTGGTTGGCTGCTCATGGGGTGGGTGGGAGGGATTTGAAACCCACAGTCCTACCCTCCTCCAGGCCACTCCACCTCCCAAGGGTTCCTTATCCTGCTTTCCTAATGTGGGAGCTAGCTCCATACCTGGGGCAGCCTGTAGATGCTCCTAGGATGGGTGGGACTTGAACCCACCACCTTATGCTGCCCAGGTGAATGCTTTATCCTCTAAGCCACTCTAGGGCCCTCCTCAGCCCACCTCACCTCCCTGCCTTCAGAGGTTCCCTTATCCTGCATTGGCTGTCCTGATGCTTCTGGGGGAGGGGGGGGGACTTGGAATGCTGTATCCCCTAGTCCATTCCAGGACCCACCCCACTGCCTTTGGTGGGTCCCTTATCTTGGGTTGGCTGGCTGGTCATTCCCAGGATGGACAAGGGCAGGGAAAGGACTTGACCCTGCAATCCTGTGCTCCCCAAGGGAATGCTCTATTGCCTACTCCACTCCAGAAACCACTGCCACCTCCAGGGAATCCCTTATCCTGCTTTCCTAATGCAGGAGTCAGCTCCATTTTGGGAGCAACTAATGTTAGCTCCCAGGCCCCTGTCTGAGGGGGTGCTGGGGGGGGGGGGGTACTTGAGTCCACCACCCTGTGGTCCAGAGTCTGATGCTCTATCCCTCAGTTCACTGGAGACCCCACTCTTCCTCCTAATCTTCAGCAGGTTCCTTATGCTGCTTTCTAGATGTGGGAGCCAGTTCCTCCCTCTATTCCCTAATCCACTCAAGAACCCAACCCCTCCCCCCTACCTTCAGAGGGACCCTTATGCTCTGGTGGCTGTCTGATCACTCCCAGAGGGGCAGAGTACTTGAACCCACCACCACCCTGTGTTGCTCAGGCCAATGCCTTATTCCCCTAAACCACTCCAGAACCCACTCTGCTGCCCTACCTTCAGGGTGTCCCTTATTCTGCCTTCCTAATGCAGGAGTCAGTGCCATCCCTGGAGCAACTAATGTTGGCTGCCAGGCCACTGCCTGAGTGGGGGCTCTGGGGTACTCCATCCCAACCCTCTACCCCAGCCTCGTGAAAGTGAATAAGATTCGGGGAGGAAGGGGGATGGAGTGAGTGGGGTGAGGCCTCGGAGAAGGGGTGGAGCAGGGGCGGGGCCTCAGAGAAGGCAGGGGAAGGAAGCCGGGCAAGGGTATTTGGGTTTGAGGTAGATCTTACATTGCACTTAAATTGAAAAAGTGATCTTGGGGTTAAAAAGGTTGGAGACCATTGACCTAAAGCATTCAACTCAGGTGAGGGCCCTATTATGCTAGACACCACACATATGTATAATGAGAGACAATTTTGGCCCAAAATATACAAGGATACATCTACACTGGAAGGTTCTTTCGGAATGAGCTTTTCCGGAAGATCTCTTCTGGAAAAGCTTATTTTGAAATAGAGGCTATGTCTAGACTGCAGGCTTCTTTTGGAAGAAGTTTTTCCAGAAGAGATCTTCCAAAAAAACTTCTTCCGAAAGAGAGCATCCACACTGGCCAAGCGCATAGAAAAAGCAATCTGCTTTTTCAAAAGATAGTGTCCAGACTGATTGGATGCTATGTCGCATATAAGGCCACCCGGAACCACTTCAGGCTGGGCTTTTAGGTCACCAGTTGCTTCCGAGTGCTGGTGCCGGAGCCTAGAAGGGTATGTCTACACTACCACCCTAGTTCGAACTAGGGTGGTTAATGTAGGCATTCGAAGTTGCAAATGAAGCCCGGGATTTAAATATCCCGGGCTTCATTTGCATCTTGCCGGGCGGGCGCCATTTTTAAATCCCCTTAGGTCGAACTCCGTGCCCGCGGCTACACGCGGCACGGAGTAGGTAGTTCGAATTAGGATCTCTAATTCAAACTACCGGTACACCTTGTTCCACGAGGAGTAACGGTAGTTCTAATTAGAGATCCTAATTCGAACTACCTACTCCGTGCCGCGTGTAGCCGCGGGCACGGAGTTCGACCTAAGGGGATTTAAAAATGGCGCCCGCCCGGCAAGATGCAAATGAAGCCCGGGATATTTAAATCCCGGGCTTCATTTGCAACTTCGAATGCCTACATTAACCACCCTAGTTCGAACTAGGGTGGTAGTGTAGACATACCCAAAGTGACATGCACTTAAAGGGCCCCCCTGGACAGACATTTCTCTGCTTCCACTGTGTGCTTGCCTACCTCTTCAAGGGATAGCAAAGTTCTTGCAGTGTGTGCTGTGGCTGCCCAGCTTTTTTGGATGCCACAGCTTTTGACTTTATGCCATGGAGCTGGAGCTGCCCCTGGCTATGAGATGGTCCCACATGGCCATGCTGTAGTTTCTGCAGCACTTTGTGCCAGCTCGCTACCTGGTCCTGCACGAGCTCAACCCTGAGCTCATTCTTGGGACCCTCTCCCTGTATGTGGCAGCAACACACGTGCAACCACAACCCACAGTGGAGAGGCGCTTTTGGAGGCTGGACACCAGTTCCGGCTGGTGGGACCAACTGGTCATGGAGTGGTGGGACGACCAGCAGTGGCTCCAAAACTTCTTCATGCGGAAGGCCACCTTTTTGGAGCTGTGTGCCTGGCTCGCCCTTACCCTCTGATGACGTGACACACATCTGCGGCCCACCACCCCTCTGGAGAAGTGGGTCACCATCACTGTCTGGAAGCTCACCACCCCAGTTACCGGTCAGTGGGCAACCAGTTTGGCGTGTGGAAGTCCACTGTCGTGGCCCTCCTCATGGAGGTAAGGCACTCTCCGGCTGCGGTCCCAGAGTAGAGGGAAGAGGGGCAGTGGAGTCCTGGAAAATGGGGACCCTTGGGAAAGGGGTTTGGGAGGGTGGTGGATGGCGTCTTCTTCTTCTTCTTCTTCTTGGACTGAGCTGTTGACCGACGGATCTCATCTTCTATGATGCCATTGATGACCGATTAAACCAATCCTTGATCGGCAAGCTGATTACAGATGTCACATAAAAAACTGCCAACTGCAGGCATTGTACATTCTTTTCGGCTCCTACGCTTATCCTGTAATGCGTGGATACACTGACTCTCAAAACAATTAAGAGCCTGTACAGTGGTTTGCCGCCAGGACAATCTGCCCTGAACTAGAGTTTCCAAGTCATTGGTAGATATGCTGCATGACTTCATGTTGGCCTTTAAGATGTCTTTATAGCACTTATACTGACCACTGATAAAGAACTTTCCATGAGCAAGCTGGCCATAGAAGACCATCTTTGGTATCCGTGTATCATCCATCCTCATAACATGACCAATCCAGTGAAACTGTTTGTTCATAAATATTGCTTCCATGCCCATGACACCACGCAGCTTAAGAAGCTTGATGTTAGGAATTTTGTCCCATCAATTCACATGGGCAATCTTTCTCAGACAATGCATATGGAACTGATCAAGCTTCAAAACATGGTGACGATATATTGTCCATACAACAGGATATTCAGGATAACTGCCTGATAAACCGGGGTGGGGGTGGTGAAGTAGCGGTGTGAGGGCAGGACGGCCTCCCCCCCACAGGCCTGCTGCTGGGGGGGGGTGGCCTCATAGGGGGTGGCTCCTGAGGTGTTTGAGGGGGGGAGGGATGGGAGACGGGTGGTCATGTCCCAAGGGCTCAGGTACCCCATCACTCATTCTCTGTTTTGTGTGTTTGTTTGTCTCCTTCTGCAGGTGGTGAGGGCCATCAACTCCATTCTGCTGCAGAGGGACATCCGCCTAGGAGACCTGCATGCCATCGTGGCCGGATTTGCTGCTGTGGGGTTCCCAAATTGTGGTGGAGAAAATGATAGGACCCACATCCCAATCTGCACACCACAACATTGAGCAGCCCAGTATATCAACTACAAGGGCAACTTCTCGGTGGTGTGGCAGGCCCTGGTCGACCTCTGTGGACAGTTCACGGACATTTTGTTGGGTGGTTGAACAGGGCACATGATGCCCACATTTTTCGGAAATCCAGCCTCTATGGCAAGCAGGAGGTGAGCACACTCTTCCCCCACCATGACTTTGTGGTTGGGAACATGCAGATGCCACGGTGCGTCATGGGGGACATGGCCTCCCCCCGATGTCATGGCTTATGAAGCCTTATACCAGCCACCTGGACCCCAGCAGGGACCAATTTAATGCCCACCTCAATCAGGCCAAGATTCAGGAGGAGCGCTCCTTTGGCCACCTCCAGGCATAGTTCAGGTACCTCCTGACTGCCCTGGATGTGGGAGAGCACAACATCCCTGAGGTGATGTTGGCATGTTTTGTCCTTCACAACATTGTGGAGAGGAAGGGAGAGGCCTTCTTCCTGGGGTGGGGGGCAGACATTGGCTGCTAGGCAAGACCCTTTGAGCAGCCGCAGACAGTTGCCATCTGCCGGGCCCATCAGACTGGGGTATGCATCCAGGAAGCCCTGAGGGAGAGTTTCTCTTAAGGACCCCAATAACTCTCCCCAGGGCCTCCTCCCTATGGGCCTGTGGCTTGCTGCACTATCCCTTTTCCACCACAACCCCTCCCTTTGCCCCTTTCCCTGACCTTTCAATAAAGACACCTGTTTGGTTTTGAAGAAAATGAACTCTGTATTGATCTTTTATTAAAAAAAGCTCGGGAGGGGAGGGGGCTCATAACTGGGAAGTGGGGCTGGGAGTGGTGTGGGGGGCAGCTGGATGTGCCACCTTGGGTGCCAGGACCTCATCAGACTTGGGGTTGGGTGGGTCCAGGGACCACAGGGAGGTGGGTAGGAGGCGGGGATAGCCGGGGAATAGGGGGAAGGGACATAGGTATCACTTGGGGAGGGGGCATGGGCATTGCTTGGGGAAGGAGTAGAAGCATTGCTTGAGGAAGCAGCAAAGGAATCAATTGGGGGGCAGAAGGGTGGTAAGCAGGAGCAGCAACAGTAGTTCATGTGGTTCACCACTCTGCATCCTCCCAGATCTTCAGCTCCAGGTTCTGCTGCATGTCGCGCAGGACACTGACACGCTGCTGCATCAGGTCTTCATGGACCCTGGTGTGCTTTCGGGTTCCCCGGGCTCTGGTGACTGGCTCAGGTGATGTGGCTTGCCCCTCAATCCCAACTAGTCTGGCTGTGGAGAACAGAAAGAGGGAGAGGCTGTCAATCATCCATGCAGACACTGTCCCTGAGGCCGTAACCTCCCCTGTGAGCAGGACCAACAGTCCTAGGGGCAGAGGAGGGGGATGATGTCCTGGGAGCAAGGCCATGTGTGAGCTGCACAGCAGGCCCTGCCTCACAGGGGCCCCGGGGTGCCCAGGGGACCATGCTGCCTGCTTCCTCCCCACCCCTGGCCAACAGACAAGCAGGCAAGGGAAGTGTCTGGCCACCATGGGATCCCCCCATGAGTGGCAGAGGAGCCAGAAGCAGCCTGGCCCTGCCTGGGGCATGCACACACACCTGCGCTTCACAGTGCTGCCCGTGGGAGCAGGTGCTGCCTCACACATACAGGCATGCCAATGTGCTGTGTGCGGCACTCCTCGGTGTGTCTGAGGTTGTACCTGTGCCCTTGTGCCCTTCCAGCCATGGCAGATGGTGAGAAGGCACCCCCTCCCCCCCCCCCCGGGCCAGACATGCGTGTGGCCTCCCGTGAGCCTGGGAGCAAGATCCTGGACGTGCTCAGTGGCTGCCTGCTGAGGCCATGTGGCACACACTAATGCTGTACGTGGTTCCACGTGCATGCACTGCATCACGATATCCAGCCCGAGCAGTCTGGGTAATGTTTGCACACCTCCCCCTCTGAGCCCGCCTCCCCCACCTTGTGTGTGTGACAAACTGAGAGCACTCCCCTGCAGATCTCTCCCCATCATCAGACAATGCCTGGGAGACGTTCTGGATTACAGCAACTGGCTCCAAGCATAGTGTGATGGTGGCAGTCTCATCCTCCTTCTCCAGCTGCTGTCCCTCATCCTCCTGCACTGTGACCTCTGGCCAGGTGATGACAGGTGTGTCTAGCCTGGAGTCCACCATGACGGCTGGGGAAACGGCTTCCCCACCTCCCAGGTGTGGGGTCCTGCCCCGGAAAGTGAGCTGCACTCTCTCTCCCTCATGTATCCCTGGCTGAGCTCTTTCACCTTATTCTGGACCTGTTCCATGGTCTGGGTAGCATGTCCACACTCTTCCAGGGACTTGGCCATAAATGTCAGCATTGCAGCACTTGGAGTGGAGATCCCGTAGTGTCACCTCCTTGCTCCACAGCTCAAGGAGGGACAGGATCTCCACTCCAGACCAGGAGAGTGCCCATCTCTTTGTCCCCCTTGGTGGGTCCTGAGAGCCCTGCTTATGCTCCCTGCAAGGGCAAGAGGGGTGTTGGGGGGGGTTGTGGCTTGGCCATTGCTCACAGTCTGGGTGGAGCGGCATGGTCAGGTGCTGCTCACAGGGCTGGCTTCCTGCCACAAGGCTTGTCCAGGGTGCCTGCAGCTTTAACAGGGGCCAGGAGACAGGAACTATAGAGTTGTGATTCCTTTGGATGGAGTGTCCACCAGGGCACCTATGTTTTTTCCTGGCAGCCTCTCCTTTTGACAGAAAACCCTGTTCCCCATCCACACATGCCTTCTTCTGAAAGAGCTCTTTTGGAAAAAGGCTTCTTCCTCGTAGAAAGATGATTACTGCTGTCAGAAAAACCCCTCTGTTCTTTCAATTTTCTTTCAAAAGAATGCAATTGCGGTGTGTACGTAATTCAAGATTTTTCAGAAAAACGGCCATTTTTCCAAAAAACTCTGTAGTGTAGACATAGCCAGAGCTTCTGCACACACAAAGCACAACAAAATAGCTATGTACTTTGGCAAAAGATAGCGTCCACACTGATTGGACGCTATCGCACATTTAAGGCATGGCATTAGGTCAGCAGTTGCTTCCACGTGTGTTGCTGCCTAAGGCTATCTGAGACACATGCTTATAGGGACCCTCCTGGACAGCCATTTCTGCTGCACAGGGTCATCCATCTGGGCGACCTAAGCCTCATCATCACCAGATTTACTGTCTTGGGCTTCCCTAACTGCATGTGGGGAGGGGTGCTATAGATGGAACCCACATCCCCATCCATGCCCCCAAGTACCAGGCAGCCCAGTATATAAGTTGGAAGGGATACTTTTCGATGGTCCTGCAGGCTCTGGTCGACCACCACAGACAGTTCACAGACATTTTCATCAGCTGGTTGGGGAAGGAATACAACATTCGCGTATTCTACAACTCCAGCCTCTGCCAGAAGCTGGAGGCTGGCACATTCTTCCCCGAGCACAGCATCAGGGTCAGGGATGCTGAGATGCCACTGTGCATTGTGGGGGCCGCAGCTTACCTGCTAATGCTGTGGCTTATGAAACCCTTCACCGGCCACTTGGACCCAAGTTCAGACTGGTTCAATGGCTGCCTGGGAAGGGCCTGCATCCAGGTCAAATGCACCTTCGGGTGCTTGAAGGCATGGTTCAGGTGCCTCCTGACCTGCCTCGATGTCGGGGAGCACAACAACCCCAGGTGGTGTCAGCATGTTGTGTTCTCCACAACATTGTGGAGAGGAGGTGGGAGGCCTTCCTTCCGGGGTGAGGGGCAGAGGCCGGCTGGGAGGGACGGGCCTTTGAGTAGCTGTGCACAGCTGCCATCTGGCAGGCCCATCAGGTGGGGTTGCTCATCTGGGAAGCCCCGAGGGAGAGTTTCTCTGAACTCTCCCCAGGGCCTCCCCACTAGGGGCCTGTGCCTTGCCCCTCTCTGCCTTTCCTCCAACAACCCTTCCCTTCCCCCCTACTGTGCCTCTTCCCTGCACACACAATAAAAAAACATGTTTGGTTTTGAAAAAAAGAACTGTTTGGTTTTTTTATTTGGGATAGAAGTAACTAGGGAGGAGAGGGGGCTGAGAACCTGGGAAGGGGGAGGGAGGGCTGAGAAACTTGGAGGGGAAGGAGAGGCTCAGAGCTGGGGCTGAGACTGGCTCATGGCTCGGGTGATTCTTCTGCATCGTGTTCAGGGACCTCAGGGAACTTGGGGGGGAGGTCTTCATAAGGTCCTCCTGGACCCTCCAGTGCCTGTGGCTCTCCTGGAGTCAGGAGGCTGGCTCAGTTGTTGGTGATCACCCCACAGTCATGGCAGGTCTGACTGGGGAGAATAAAGAGAGGTGGTCAGTCATCCCTGGAGACACTGTCCCTGAGGCCTCGCCCTCATCAGTGAGCTAAGTGCAACAGTTCTCGGGTCAGAGGATGGTGATGTCCCAGGAACAAGGCCATGTGTGGCCTGGATAGCAGGCTCTACCTCACAGGGGCCCAGAGGTCCCAGGGGGCCATGCTCCCTCCTTCCCCTTCACCCCTGTCCCATGGACAAGTAGTCAAGGGAAGTGTCTGGCTACACTGGGATCCAATGACCAGGAGGGGGGGCCTTGAGCTGCCTGGGCTTCCATAGGGGCTGCACACACATCTGCTCCATGTAGCGCTGTCCCTGGGAGAGGGTGGTGCCTCGAGTGTGCAGGCATGCCCATGTCCAACGCTCCTCAGTCTGTATGTGTTCATGTGTGTGCCCTTGACCTCAGTCTGCTTCCAGCAGTGGCTCATGGTGGGAGGGCATCAGAAGTGTGGGTGGCCTCCCCAGACTCAGTGAGAAGGAGCCCAGGGGTGCTCCAGGGCTGCCTCCTGGGGCTGTGTGGTGCAGACTGGCACGGCACATGCATCCATGTGCATGGACTGCAGTGCGATGGCCAAGCCAAGAAGGCCGAGCAACTATCTCACCACAGCCCCTCAGTGCCCACCACCCTCACCCTGTGTGTGTGAAAAACTAAGAGCATTCACCTGATGATCCCTCCCTGGCCTCAGAGGATGCCTGGGAATCATCCAGGCCCTGAGGTACTGGCTCCAATGTGAGCGTGGACATGGTGCTGGCCGTTTCCTCCTTCTCTTTCTCTTCCTGCTCCTCCTCCTCCTCCTCCTCTTCATGAGCAGGGCAGGCGACAACAGGTGTTTCCAGCCCTGAGTCCACTACCAGGGGTGTGGCAGGGGCTGCACTGCCCCCAGTTTGTGTTATTTTCTGGGGGCCTCTTTTTTCAACCAAACTCCCTATCCCTCATTTTCAGAAAAAGGCTTATTCCTAATGGAATGAGGTTTACTGAAGTTGGAAAAAAGTCTGTCATTTTGACTTTCAGTTGAGATAACGCAATTTCAGTGTGGATGCTAGGATTGTTTTTCTAGAATGACGGCCATTATTCCAGAAAAACGGTGCAGTGTAGATGCACCCCTATTCTATAAATAAGTAAGACAGCCAAGTGATTGCATGAGAAACTGAATGAGGCACAAAGAAATGAAGGACACAATTATGAAAAGTGCTTCGCACTGACAAGGTGAAATCCTGGCCCCACTGAACTCCCATTGACTTCACTCACAGGCAAATCTCCCTTCAAAGTAAATAACCAGACTCTCAAAAGGGCTGTTGGGTGCAGATTTTCACAAGGGAAGCTGTTAGGTGGCAAATCCTTTTGAAAAAATCTGGCTGCATATGTCTTTCAAAGGTCACAATGAGATAGCTGGCTTTAATTTTCAGACATCCTGAATCTGACTCCAGTGCCTTGAGATTTGATGTATGCTGTAGTATTACCACACCACAAGATTTTTAAAATATATATAGCTGATCGCAGACATGACTTTTCCTCATCTATTATTTGACAATACTTATGTCACATCTACAATTCTTTTTCTTTCTGAGGCTCCTTCATGGGTGGTGATTGGAGCCCCCTTTGGGGAGGGTAGTCCCCCAGCTCCACCCATTCCATCCTCCCCACCCCCATCCTCCCCACCCCTGACCAGAGCCACAAGCCCCCCCCCCCCCAAAGTCCCAAATGCCTTTGCCCTCAGCCAGAGAAGCTCCCAGAGAAGCTGGCTGAACGCCCTGAAACCTGCTTGTGGCCCCCCCCCCCAGGGGGCTCCAGACCTCTGGTTGAGAATCACTACACTAATGAGAGCATGAAGCTGCTGCAGATCCCATACATCTGAGCTCAGTCTTGCATATACTGCAGTCTCAATAAAGGGAAAATGATTATTTAAATCCGCTAAAACTCAGCTCCCGGAGAGTTACTTATGGACTGCTCCTAAGTTTACTCATCTCTATATGGACAGAGCAAGACAGGCCACTGTGCCCAACAACTTGTCATCTACAAATACACCCAAAAGCCAGCAGGAATGGATTAAGAAAAGTCATATGCCTGCAAATGACCAAGGAGATGATTAGCTACCATTGTGTTGTGTATATGCTTTTTGGTAGGATTGTTATTTATTCATGCAAAATAATGTGTCAGATTGGATAGGACCTAAGGATTCCTACTGGAACAAACAGGACTATTTTTAGAGGAAGATACATCTCAATGGGTAAAATCCTGACACCCATTTAAGTCATATCAACTTTAATGCGACTAGGATTCTCTCCCATTTCTACCCCATGTGAGTAAGGGTGTCACAATCTGTTCATTCATACCCTAAAACCTTGGCCTGAAATGAACTGAAGCTGTGAGTGTGGCTGTCTGAAGTTCTGAGATATCAGTACCTTGGCATTTCACTTCTGATATCTGCTTCTTCCACAAGAGCTGCTTTTCTTAAAGGGGGCTCCAGGATGTCAGATCCATGCACTGTATTACAAGGGTGAAAGCCCCAAAATCTGAGTGAGATTATGTCCTAGTCTCTTTACTAAACTGTCCTAACCAAGGAAAGAGCAAATATACTCATAATTCATAGTTAACCTCTCTTTACTAAACTATAATAATGACAAAGATGAGGAATATAATACTCATGTGAATATACTGATTGGAACGTGGGTACTGACAACAGGCAGTGAAGGTTATGATTGGCCAGAATTTGATTACTCAGAGGGAGTTCTGCTTGTGCAAGTATTGTAGGCCAAATAGTTTATTGTCTTTGTTAAACACTGGTCCTTGGACTACTGTAGAGGATTAAAAGTCAATTACCTTGAGAGGCCTTGGTTTGATTCCTAGCTTTAATAAGTTTCCTGTGCGATTATGGGCAAACCACTGTGGCTCTGCACCTCATGTGAAATCAGGCCCTCTCTGTTTCCTATCTGTATAATGAGGATAATAATCACTGCTCTACCTCAACAAGTTAGTGTCGGGATAAATGCATTAGAGATTCTATCACTTATCTGCTGTATGACTTTGAGCAATTCATTTTGACTGCCTCAGCTTCCACCTTGTACACTGAGAATGCTACAAGTTGGACCTCCCTAGTCTGGCACACTTGGGACCTGACTGATCACCTGCTACCAGCTCCCCCCCCTCCCGGCGCAGATGCCAGCCTCCCAGCTGGGTCCCCTGCTGCTACCAGCCCTACTGCCCTGCCCATACCTCCCTCCCTGCCACAGGATAGGTCTACATTACACCTTTTTTTTGGAAAAAGGTATGCAAAAAGCTTTGGAAGAGGCTTTTCTGAAATTTGGCCATCTACACTGGGCCAAATTTTGGAAAATCTCCCTCTTTTGGAAGATCTCTTCTTCCTCATAGAACAAGGAAGACAGGGCTTCTGAAAGAGCGCATTTGCTCTTCTGAAAAAAAAAAGTGGAAGAGCAAAGGTGTTCTCTGGATGCAGCGGAGTTTTTCCGCAGTCTAGACATGCCTCCACTGGGCAGCCCAGCTCCAGCCTAGCTGGGTCATGCCTGGAAGCCCAGGTGTGGGAAGTCAGGCAGCTCAGTTGCAAGGAGCTGGGCTCCCAGCCCTGCTGGAAGCACACTGCAGGCAGCCCTCCACTCTGACTCTCTGGTCCTGGAACATTCATGATCCTGCCAGACCATGAATGTTGCTGGACCAGAGAGTCCTGGTTTACAGAAGTTCAACCTGTAAAACTTATACTCCTTTATGAAATCCTTTAGTATAAATGGGTATGTCTACACTACAGCGTTATTTCAAAATATCTAATTTCAAAATAGTTATTTTGAAAGATCTTATTTAGAAATAATGTGTCTACACACAAAATGCATTTCGAAATAGCTTTTTGCTATTTCGAAATAGTGTGTCCACACTAATTGGACACTGAATCGCATTTAAGGCCAGCCAGAACTGGTTCCGGCAGGGCATCAGGTCAGAAGTTACCTTGTGGCCAGGGTGGCCAGCAAGGCACCCTGGGAAGGGCTGGAGGCCCCCTATTTTGAAATAAGCGTCTACACAGCACTTATTTCAAAATAGCAGTTCCGAAATTGGCACTATTCGTCGTGGCATGAGGTTTACCAATTTTGAAATAAGCCTTCTGCTATTTCAAATTAATTTCGAAATAGGAGTTGGCTTGTGTAGATGCTCAGAAAGTTATTTCAAAATAACTTTGCTGTGTAGACATACCCAATGATACCTTATAGGAGCTAAGTATCATTACACACACCTACCTATCTACCTTTCTTCCACAGATATTCTCATCCACACATGTGAATGCGGATATTCACCTCTCATTTTTGCGGATACAGATACAAATTTTGTATTTAGAACCCTGCAAATTTGCAGATATCTGCTTTATATCTTAGATATCTGCATCTTCAGATGTGGATGAGGGCATCTATGGATCATTTTTGTGGATGCAGATGAGGATGCGGATACAAATTTTGTATCCACACAAGATTCTATTTATATGCTAAAACCACATTATGTGTTAAACAGCTTTCTTTATTCTGAGATTGTTTCATTAGCTTTCCTGTCTGACCAGCATTCATTGACACTGTCTGTAACATAGCTACAGTCTAAAGAATTTCCTTCAACTTGTTAATTATGTGAGTAAAGTAGATGGTGATATTGCAATTATTTTAACTGGGGGAAATGGCCATGGCACTCATTCTAATGCAAGAGACTAATCAGACTTGTCTTTGATTGGTCTTGCTTTGAGGAGCAAAACCAGACAAGAATAGCATTACTATTTTGAATCCCTCTCAATAATAATGCAGTTAACATGCCATTTGTAAAATATAAGCTCATAATAGTCCTTCTTACAACTCTAATACTTTTTATAACAAGAATGTCAAAAATGTAACACATGAGCCAGATTTATCCTTCCAAGTCCTTTTATTTGACCCACAAAGTCCATAGGAGTATTCAATTCATCTCTGGGGTGCCAATCAATTAGAAAGTCCCTTGCTGTTTGTGCTTTGTGTGCCTGTCTGCCTTCAGCAATACTGCATCAGTATTGATGGAAGGTGCCTGCACTTCCAGTGGCAAAAAGCAAGTGCTGCTTTTTTCAAGATTGCTAATTCTTTTTGGGGCAAGAGATCCCAGAGCAGAAGGGCTGGAAAAATTATAGAAACCTTAAAATATAATAAAATATTAAAGCAATAGCTGAAGATCAGAAAGTGGCTTCCTCTCCCCAGTCATATTTAAGCAGCAGATTCAAAGGAGCAATAGACTGGGATTCTTTCTTAAACATCCCCCCCCCCCAATAATTTGACTCACTATAAAGTGTCAGAGCAGCAGCTCCAAAGTTAATACATTTGCAAGTAAACTTTCTGAGTTACTAGATTATCCTTAAGCTGTGTCCTTTTCTAACTCACAGTTACTGCTAGTGAATGGCATTGGGCTGGGGAAAGTGGAAATGAAAGTCTTTCTTGGTTCACAAAAACAGAGGTGAGCAATGGAAGTCCAAAGTTCCACTCATAATTTTTCACCAGGAAAGCATGTAAGGTTAGGCCTGTCTCCACACTTATGTAGACTCCTTTGGGACTGAAAAATCCACCTCAGGTCTTGGTTTTGGTTGCAACAGTTATCAGCAGTGTTCCCTGTAAGACGAGTGTTTGGGGCACCACCCAGGAAATATTCACCACCTAACCGATTAGCAGAGTGCCCACAGTGCCAACAGCCAGCAGCATGTGTTTCCAGTGGTGGTGAACATTTGCACATGCCTTGGTGCACATAACAAAATTCATTCTGCATATGGGTGGACAAAATTAAAAGGAACACTGTTTGTAGGATGCCAGCCAAAAGTGTGTGTGAGCCATGCAGAGAATGTAGAAGCAGGAAGAGACTCTTCAGGAAGTCAGATATCAATAGAAATCTCTGTGCATTGCTGAAGATTTTAAACCTACATCATAAATACTGATGATGTATCACATAGAAACCAGTAGCCCATAAAACCAAAGATGATCTACTGGAATGGCCTTTCGCAGGATCATAGAATCAGAGGTTGGAAGATACCTCAGGAGGTCATTGAGTCCAACCCCCTGACCAAAGCAGGACCAGCCCCAACTAAATCATCCCAGCCAGGGCTTTGTCAAGCTGGGACTTAAAACCTCTAGGGATGGAGATTCTACCACCTCCGTAGGTAACTCATTACAGTGCTTCACCATCCTCCTACTAATTTTTTTTCTAATATCTACCCTAGAACTTCCCCACTGCAACCATTGCTCCTCATTCTACCTCTGTCACTACTGAAAACAGCCCTTCAGGTAGTTGAAGGCTGCTATGTCACATTACTGGAATTTAGGAGGATCAGACAGGTCACTGTTGCACCCATGGGGAGGTGTTTGCCCCAAAAATCTGTACAAAGGGGGCCATGTGAGGTGTCAAATGAAAGCTTATGTTCTACTGATTTTGTATGTGCTATTCATGTACTTGTATGATATCTGTATGTGGAGTTATGAATATGTAATCTGTGCTTATACTGGAAGATTCTCTGTCTGAGACAGAGCAATGGGCAAAGAATGTTCAGCCAGTGACTGTGCTAATTAGCAAGGCTCCAAGGACAATGAATCTCTAGGTGCCAACACACACCTGAGGAATGTGTCTGGAAATCTGGATACCTGCAAACCAGCCAGGGCATAATGGCTGCCAGCATGTCATTCCGTCCGGACCTGGAATCTCGAGAGGTGTGCTGCTTACCAGGAGCTTGAATTCAGGATGTGACTGAGGGTACGTCTACACTAGCCCCCTAGATTGATCTAGGGAGGCTAATGAGAGCAACTGGAATTGCAAATCAAGCCTGGGATTTAAATATCCCATGCTTGATTTGCATGTTCCCAGCAGGTCGCCATTTTAGAAATTGACTAGCCCGAAGTAACTGCCCACGTCTACACGCGGCAATGAAACGGGATTCTGGAATAAAGCCCTTAATCGAATTAGGTGGTATTCCTCGTGGAATGAGGTTTACCACCTAATTTGATTTAGGGGCTTTATTCCGGAATCCTGTTTCACTGCCACATGTAGACGTGGGCAGTTACTTCGGGCTAGTCAATTTCTAAAAGGCGACCGGCCGGGAACATGCAAATCAAACACGGGATATTTAAATCCCGGGCTTAATTTGCAATTTCGGTCGCCCTCATTAGCCTCCATAGATCAATCTAGGGGGCTAGTGTAGGCGTACCCAGAGAGTCTTACAAAACTGATCAAACCTTTGGCTCGCTACCCCTTCCTGCTTCTCCATGTGGGAACTAATGATACAGCCAAGAATGACCTTGAGTGGGTTACTGCAGATTATGTAGCACTGGGAAGAAGGATCAAAGAATTCAGATCACAAGTGGTGTTCTCGTCCATCCTCCCTGTTGAAGGGAAAGGACTGAGCAGGGATCGTCGAACTGAGGAAGTAAATGCGTGGTTGCGCAGGTGGTGTCGGAGAGAGGTCTTTGGTTTCTTCGACCATGGGACTCCATTCTGGGCACGAGGATTGTTAGGAAGAGATAGGATCCACCTAACAAAGAGAGAAAGGAACATCTTCGTGGGCAGGCTTGCAAACCTAGCCAGGAGGGCTTTAAACTAGATTCGTTGGGGGACGGTGACCAAAACCCTGAGGGGAGTGGGGAAGTTGGATACCGGGAAGAAATGCAAAGAAAGGAGGACCTCTGATTCGAATGGAGAAGGTAGGGAGATCAACTGGTTATCTGAGGTGTTTGTATACCAATGAGAGAAGCCTGGGCAACAAACAGGAAGAATTGGAGGCCCTGGCCCAGTCTAAGAACTACGATTTAATTGGGATAACAGAGACTTGGTGGGATGACTCGCATGACTGGAGCTCTGTCATGGAAGGGTATAAACTGTTCAGGAAGAACAGGTGGGGGAGAAAAGGAGGAGGAGTTGCACTATATGTAAGAGAGCACTATGATTGCTCACAACTCCAGTATATAGAGGGTGAAAAGCCTGTTGAGAGTCTATGGGTTAAGTTTAGAGGTGCAAACAACAGTAGTGATGTTGTGGTTAGTGTCGACTAGAGGCCACCGAATCAGGTGGATGAGGTAGATGAGGCTTTCTTCGGACAACTGAGAGAAGCTGACCAGATTGCAGGCCCTGGTTCTCGTGGGGGACTTTAATCACCCTGACATCTGTTGGGAGACCAATACAGCAGTGCACAGGCAATCCAGGAAATCTGTGGAGAATGTTGGGGATAACTTCTTGGTACAAGTGCTGAAGGATCTGACCAGGGCTGTGCACAGCTCGACCTTCTGCTCACAAACAGGGAGGAACTACTAGGGGAAGTAGAGGTAGGTGACAACCTGGGAAGCAGTGATCATGAGATGGTAGATTTCAGGATCCTGACCAAAGGAAGAAAAGAGAGTAGTAAAATACACACCTTGGACTTCAGAAAAGCAGACTTTGACTCCCTCAGAGACCTCATGGGCAGAATCCCCTGGGATGCTAACATGAAGGGGAAAGGAGTTCAGGAGAGCTGGCAGTGTTTTAAAGAAGCCTTATTGAAGGCACAGAAAGAAACCATCCCGATGTGTAGCAAGAGAAGCAAACATGGTAGGAGACCGGATTGGCTTACAGGGGAAATCCTTGGTGAACTTAAGCACAAAAATGAGCTTACAAAAAGTAGAAACTTGGACAAATGACCAGGAAGGGATATAAATGTATATCTTGAGAATGCTGGAGGGGTATCAGGAAGGTGAAAGTGCAATTGGAATTGTGACTGGCAAAGGATGTGAAGTATAACAAGAAAGGTTTCTACAGGCATGTTAGCAAGAAGAAGATGATCGGAGAGGGTGTGGGGCCCCTACTGGATGAAGGAGGTAACCTAGTGACAGATGATGTGGGGAAAGCTGAAATACTCAATGCTTTCTTTGCCTCTGTATTCACGGACAAGGTCAGCTCCCGGACTAATGTGCTAAGTGACGCAAGATGGGATGAAGATGGAAAGCCCTTGGTGGGTAAAGAACAAGTTAGGAACTATTTAGAAAAGCTAAACGTACACAAATCCATGGTTCCGGACTTAATGCATCTGAGGGTACTGAGGGAGTTGGCAAATCTCATTGAGGAGCCTTTGGCCATTATCTTTGAAAAGTCGTGAAGATCAGGAGAGATCCCGGATGATTGGAAAAAGGCAAATGTAGTGCCCATCTTCAAAAAAGGGAAGAAGGACAATCCAGGGAACTATAGGCCTGTTAGTCTTACCTCGGTCCCTGGAAAAATCATGGAGGGGTCCTTAAGGAATCCATTTTGAGGCACTTGGAAGAGGGGAAAGTGATCAAGAATAGTCAGCATAGATTCACAAAGGGCAAGTCGTGCCTTACCAATCTGATTAGCTTCTATGATGAGGTAACTGGATCTGTAGACATGGGAAAGTCAGTGGATGTGATATACCTTGACTTTACCAAGGCTTTTGATACGGTCTCCCGCAATATTCTTGCCAGCAAGTTAAGGGAATGTGGATTGGATAAAGGGATGGTAAGATGGATAGAAAGCTGGCTGGAAGGTTGAGCCCAACAGTAGAGATCAACGGCTCAATGTCAGGATGGCAGTCGGTTTCTAGCGGAGTGCCCCAATGTTCGGTTCTAGGATTGGTTTTGTCCAATATCTTTGTTAATGACCTGGATGAGGGGATGAATTGCACCCTCAGCAAGTTTGCAGATGACACTAAGCTAGGGGGAGAGGTAGATACACTCAAGTGCAGAGATAGGGACCAGAGTGGCTTAGACAAATTGGAGGATTGGGCCACAAGAAATCTGATGAGGTTCAACAAGGACAAGTGTAGAGTCCTGCACTTGGGACGGAAGAATCCCAAGCATTGTTACAGGCTGGGGACCAACCAGCTAAGTAGTAATTCTGCAGAAAAGGACCTGGGGATTACAGTGGATGAGAAGCTGGATATGAGTCAACAGTGTGCCCTTGTAGCCAAGAAGGCTAATGGCATATTAGGTTGCATTAGGAGGAGCATTGCCAGCAGATCCAGAGATGTCATTATTCCCCTTTATTGAGCTCTTGTGAGGCCACATCTGGTGTATTGTGTCCAGTTCTGGGCTCCCTACTACAAAAAGGATGTGGACGCATTGGAGAGGGTCCAGCAGAGGGCAACCAAAATGATTAGGGGGCTGGAGCATATGACATACGAGAAGAGGCTGAGGGAGTTGGGTCTGTTTAGTCTGCAGAAGCAAAGAGTGAGGAGGGATTTGATAGCAGCCTTCAACTTGCTGAAGGGAGGTTCCAAAGAGGCTGGAGAAAGGCTGTTCTCAGTAGTGATGGATGGCAGAACAAGGAGCAATGGTCTCAAGTTGCGGTGGGAGAGGTCCAGGTTAGATATTAGGAAAAACTATTTCATACGGAGAGTGGTGAAGTACTGGAATAGGTTACCTAGGGAAGTAGTGGAGTCTCCATCCCTAGAGATTTTTAAGTCTCGGCTTGACAAAGCCCTGGCTGGGTTGATTTAATTGGGATTGGTCCTGCCTAGGGCAGGGGGCTGGACTTGATGACCTTCTGAGGTCTCTTCCAGCTCTATGGTTCTATGATTCTATGATTCATGTGAAACAGATAGGTCACTCGACCATGTGACCTGCTCTGGCCAGGAAGAAGCCAGGAGAGGTTTTTTAAGTGCCATGTGGCAATCTCCATCTTGTCTTCAGTTCAGCTACTGATTCCAGATACAGCCTTGAGAGGAACAGCCAGCCAGAAAGAACTGTGGAGCCATCCTGACATAGGATGTACACCAGAAACTTTTAAGATAGCAGTTTATAACATCTCTGCTAAGAGCCTGTATCGAGAACTGGGTGATTTGATGCACGTAATGTATTTTCTTTAACAACCATACTCTCTACCTTTTCTTTCTTTTTTTAATAAACCTTTAGATTTTAGATTCTAGAGGATTGGCCCAGCATGGTCTTGTGGGTAAGATCCAGAGTATAAATTGATTGGGTACTGTGGCTGGTCTTTTGGGACCGTGAGAACCGATTTGGGGTAGGTGAGATTGGTTTCTATAACCCCTCACCTGCGTGCAGGCCTGGGGCTCATTGGGGCACAGGAAGAGGTGGGGTGTCAGAGGGGTTTTGCTCGTGAGGCTTCTGGCTGGCCAGATTGGCAGCTGAAACACTCGGTGTGACTGGTTTGTGACCTATTTGGGAAGGTCTCCAGTCAGGGGTTGTAAGTAACCCTTGTTTTAAGCAATTTGCCCTGAGAGGACACCCTCAGCTGTGCTCAAACCTGGCCCGGTCTGTCACATGCTATCAAAACCTCCCTTATTATTCCCTTCTGTAGACTGAATAAACCCAAATCCCTTGGCCTCTCTTCATAAGTCAAGTGCTTCACTCCCTAATCATTTTGCTGCCCTCTGCTGGAACCACTCCAATGAGTCTACATCCTTTCTGTACTGGGCGGAGTGGGGAGAATTGGACTCAATACTGAGATGTGGCCTCAGCAGTGCTGAATAAAGGGCAATAATCACTTCTCTAAATCTGCTGGCAATGCTCCTCCTATTGCACCCTAATATGCCGTTAGCCTTCTTGGCTACAAGGACACACTGTTGACTCATATCCAGCTTCTTATTCATTGTAATCCCCAAGTCTTTTTCTGCCAATCTACTGCTTAGCCACTTGGTCCCCAGCCTGTAACAATGCTTGGTATTCTTCCATCCTAAGTGCACTTATCCTTGTTGAACCTCATCAGATTTCTTTTGGCTCAAACCTCCAATTTGTCTAGATCACTCTGGATCCTATCCCTACCCTCCATCTTATCTACTTCTCCCCGTAGCTTAGTGTCATCTGTGAACTTGTTGAGGGTGCAATCCATCCCCTCATCCAACTCATTAATAAATAAATTGAACAAAACAAGCCCCAATACCTACCCTTGGGGCACTCCATTTGATACCAACTGCCAGCCAGACTTCGAACTGTTGATCATTACCCACTGAGCCTGACAATCTAGCCAGCTTTCTATCCACCTTACAGTCCATTTATCCAAACCATAATTCCTTAACTTGCTGGCAAGAATATTGTGGGAGACGATATCAAAAGCTTTGCTAATGTCAAGGTATGTCATGTCCACTGCCTTCCTCATATCCACAGAGCCAATTACCTTGTCACAGAAGGCAATCAAGTTGGTCAGCCATGACTTTCCCTTGGTGAATTCATGTTGACTATTCCTGATCACTTTCCTCTCTTCTAAGTGCTTCAAACTGGATTCATTGAAGATCCCCTCCATATTTTTCTGGGGACTGAAGTAAGGCTGATTGGTCTATAGTTCACTGGATTGCCCTTCTTCCCTTTTTTAAAGATGAACACTACATTTGCTTTTTCCCAGTTGTCCAGGATCTGTCCAGTTGCCACAAGTTTTCAAAGATAATGGCCAATGGTTCTGCAATCACATCAGCCAACTGCCTCAGCACCATCAAATGCATTAGATGGATTTGTGGATTTGTGTATGTCCTGCTTTTCTAAATAGTTTTTAACCTGTTCTTTCTCCACCAAGGGCTGCCCACCGCCTTCACATACTGTGTTGCCTAGTGCAGTAGCCTGGGAGCTGACCTTGTCTGTGAAGACAGAGGCAAAAAAAATCACTGAGTACTTCTTTCCCCACATCTTCTGTCACTAAGTTACCTCCCTCATCCAGTAAGGGTCCCATTCCCTCCCTTTATTATTTCCCTTCAGAACCCTTGCTAGCTGCAATTCCAGTTGCACTTTGGCCTTCCTGTTTACACCCCCGCATGGTTGAGCAACTCCTCCCTAGTCATCTGTCCAAGTTTCCACTTCTTTTAAGCTTTATTTTTGTGTTTAAGCTTGCCAAGGATATCACTGCTAAGCCAAGCTGATTACCTGCCATATTTGCTTTTCTTACTGAACATCAGGATGGTTTGTTCCTGTGCCTTCAATAAGGCTTCTTTAAAATATTGCCAGCTCTCTTGGACTCTTTTCCCCTTCATGTTAGCATCCTAGGGGATCCTGCCCATTATTTCTCTGAGGGAGTCAGAATCTGCTTTTTCTGAAGTCCCAGGTGTGTATTTTGCTGTGTGTGTATTTCTTCCTTTGATCAGGATCCTGAACTCAACCATCTCATGATCACTGCTTCCCCAGTTGCCACCCACATCTACTTCTCCTACTAATTCCTCCCCATTTGTGATGTCAATCTGCACATGGCCTTGGTTTGTTCCTTCAGCACTTGTACCAGGAAATTGTCCTCTATATTCTCCAAAAACTACCTGGATTGTCTGTATACTGCTTTATTGGTCTCCCAGCAGATGTCAGGGTGATTAAAGATCCTGTCTGTGGGAAGTCCTGCATTTCTTCTACATGTGGCTTTAGAGTGCATATGGGATAGGTTATTTTTAAAGACTTCAAAGCAAAAATAAGAGTATTTGACTGTTTGTAAAGCCAAGAAAACAGACAATACAGGATGCTTGAGGACCTAGTTCAAGAAAACCCTGAAGTACATGCTTGACTTTTCAGCATATGATAAAGTACTTTGCTGACTCAGAGCCTAGGTGAAAAAATTAATATGAAGTGAAGACAACTGGAATATAAAGTAAAATAAGCAGAAATAAACACTTTGGCCATGGAAAAAATACCACCAGCTCTCTTTGGTATTTGACATTGGACTCTGTCACCCTTTATTAGCAGATTTATAATTGGTTTCCATGTTGTGATATATCCAGTCCATCATTTTTATTGGTGAACTAGAATGTTTTGGAGTTTAATAATCCCTCAGCTCGGCTTTTCCTTGCATTTAAGCAATGGTATCGAACTCTGAAATGTTCAGCTTTTTCTGTTTAAAGAAAATGAGGTCAGGATTGAATAAAACAAGGCAGAAGTTAGTGAAATCTTCCGACTTCTGGCAGTCCCTGATTGCATAAAAACATGTCAGAGAACAAGTAGGTTACAATTAAGGAAAGGTCTCCTCCTCACTCACCCAAGAGGTTTCAGGAAATTATAATTTGGAGGTGGTTAAAAGAAATAATATATCTTGGCTCTCTACAGACACAATAGAAAAAATAGGATCTCTTGTGGGGGGGCTGCAAAAGAACAAGGAACTAATATTTGCCAAGTCATCACAGATGATCCACCATGTTCAAAGAGCTCTAATTCTCCTGAATCTGGAGTATCTAGCAGTCAAGCTAGTGTGCTTCTAAAAGAAATTTTAACTGACGCTATAATAACTGAACAAAAATGACTCAAAAAAAGTTTGCTTTTTTGGATGACACCCACAACTGTCATTGAGCCCCAGGATAAATGTATTGGAACACAATAACAGAGGCATGCACCCACTTAATGTCAACATGGGGGAGAAGGAATAACTGTGGGGATTAGCCCTTTTGTGAGCATATTCCTTTTCAAAATGGAGATTTTTTTAAAAGCATACAACAAACCAGCAAGGTCTAGAAAATAACTAGGATGGGGAGAGGAGAAGTCAGAGGAAGAAGGCAACTGAACTAAAAAATCTGAGCTCTAAGAATTTAAACTAATGGTGGTGGCAGAGGTGCTCTGTAGATGTGTAGCTGTAGATGTAGTAGCCTGGCTTTTTTTGAGCTTTCATGAAACCTTACAGATTTTTTATACAAAATTTCTATATAGGTTACAATTGGCTCCAACACTTAGAGCAACTAAATCCATCAATTTGTTTTATTAATTCTGAAGTTTAAGGGTAATTTATATCATAATATTTTAAACTACATTTGTATGTCCTCTTGAGCAGCCCATGGAAGGTAATCAGATTTTTTGTGTTGTTACCAATGGTAAAAGAGTAGTAGTATTATTCTATAGAAAAGAGAAGCAGTAGGAGAAAGTTTCACAAGAGTAACTGAAATTAATTATTGCTAACTTCAAAGTCTAATCTTGCAAGATGTGGAGTGCCCTCAATTCCTATTGGCTTCTGTAGGGTATAGTTTTACATATAGAACAAGACTAGATTAGGATGCAAACTGGCAAAGAGAATTTGCACAGGTAATAAACCACTTGCAGTGGCTGTATGAGCATAGAAAATGGAATCTCATTCTCAGAGGATAATTAATCTGTAACATATTGAGGGATTTGCAACATCTTTGAACATCTGTTATTGTAGGACTATAAGGGTATGTCTACACTGCCACCCTACTTCGAACTAGGGTGGCAGTGTAGACATACCCTAACAGAGTTTAAAGAGAAGCTAAATACATTCATGGAGGAGAAGTAATGGTAGTTAGAATTAGGAGCTTTAATTCGAACTACCTAGTGGTTCAAGTGGCCAGTGTAGACAGCTGGCAAGTTTTTCCGCAAAAGCAGCTGCTTTTGCGGAAAAACTTGCCAGTCTAGACACAGCCCTAGGGTATGTCTACACTACATTCCACGAGGAGTAACGGTAGTTCAAATTAGGATCTTTAATTCGAACTACCTAGTCCGTGCCACGTGTAGCCGCAGGCATGGAGTTCGAACTACAGGGCATTTAAAAATGGCGGCGCCCGGGAACATGCAAATAAAGCCAGGGATATTTAAATCCCGGGCTTCATTTGCAAGTTCGAATGCCTACATAGCCACTCTAGTTTGAACTAGGGTGGCAGTGTAGACATACCCTAACAGAGTTTAAAGAGAAGCTAGATACATTCATGGAGGTTAGGTCCATAAAAGGCTATTAGCCAGGGGATAGAAATGGTGTCTCTGGCCTCTGTTTGTCAGAGGCTGGAGATGGATGGCACAAGACAAATCGCTTGATTATTGTCTTTGGTCCACCCCCTCTGGGGCACCTGGCACTGGCCACTGTCGGCAGACAGGCTACTGGGCTAGATGGACCTTTGGTCTGACCCAGTATGGCCATTCTTATGTTCTTATGTATCTTCTTATCTACTTGACGGTATGTCTACACTACAGCACTATTTTGAATTAACTTATTTTGAAATAGCATTTTGCTATTTTGAAATAGCACGTCCACACTGAGTGGACCCTGAACCGAAGTTAAGGCTGGCCGGAACCAGTGCCGGCAGGGCATCAGGTTAGGACTTAGAGTGTGGAGCTGCTGCCTCAGGCTAGCCGAGGGCTGTGCTTAAAGGGACCCGACCCCCATCCCAGACAGACAGTTCTCAGGGTTCCCCACTTGCTTGTCTACCTCGATGAGGGACAGCAAAGCAGTCCTGTCTTGGAGTGCCCTGAGTACCCAAACTCGGGACACCACAGCACTTGGCCACATGGAGCCAGAGCTGCCCCTGGGCACGCTGGTGTGTCTCATGGGGTCGTTGCCATCAGCCCGGCTGCACTTGCTGCAGGCTGCCATCCGGGGGGGTCTATCGGGGGGCTGTCAGGATCCAGGAGGCCCTGAGGGAGAGCGTCCACCCCAAGGAGCCCTCAGAGCCACCCCTGTCCTCCCCACCGGGGGCTCGTGCCCCATTCCTCCCTCACATCCTTCTGCTTTCCCCTCCCTAGCCCCCCTTCCTGATGTCAAATAAAAGATACGTATGTTCAAAAATAGAAACTGGATTTATTGAACAAAACTGGGGGGGGGGGGATGAACCTCTGGGGAGACTGGGAAAAGGAGGTGGGAGAGGGGAGGGGGGAAACCTGGGAGGAGGGAGCTGGAAGGGGGAAGCAAGGGGAAGAAAGGGGAGGGGAAGCTCAGGGCTCAGGGTTGGGGGTGTCGCCGAACCTACTTCACTTTCATACTAACCTGCTCCTGGGTTCGCATGTGGCCTTTGGTGGCCAGGCTGGCAGCTATCCTGCCATAGATGGCCGCGTTCTTCCCTCTAGTGCGGAGATCATGGACGTTGGGGGCATCCCCCCCAAACCTGAATAAGGTCCATGATCTCCACCCTGGACCAGGAAGGCGCCCACCTTCTCCAGCCCCTGTCAGGCTCCTGGGAGCTGGCAGACTGCTCCTGGGGAGCATTGCAGGGCTGGCTGCCAGTGGCTTGCTGGCTCATGTTTTGGGGCCACTGGGTCAGGGGCCCTGGCAGCCATTGCTGACTCTGGGCTGGCAGTCTTGGAGCTGGCACAGGCACTGTGGCCAGGGTCTACCCCTTTAATGGCTCTGGGGCTGGGGGAGAGGAGAGTAAGTTTTCCTGGTTGTGCCCAGAGTGGCCACCAGGGCTCCCTGGGAAGGGCTGGAGGCCCCCTATTTCGAATTAAGTGTCTACACAGCACTTAATTCGAAATAGTTATTTCGAATTTGGTGTTACTCCTCGTAGAATGAGGTTTACCAAATTTGAATTAAGGGCTCCGCTATTTCGAATTAAATTCTAAATAGCAGTCTGCATGTATAGACGCTATTAAAGTTAATTCGAAATAATGGCTGTTATAACCCTGAGTGACATCCTACCTGTTTTAAGAATTGAGAAATTATTTGAGAAGTTGAACATTTTTTCCGTTTCACAACATTGGGATATGGATTCATTTCCCATTTTTCATGGTCTGTCCCTCCCCCCCCCAGTATTTTAGTTGCACAGCAACATATTGTAAGTGATATCCAAATACTATTGACTGCGGGACAAGAGGCAACTCCATGGCTAAGTAATGAGACAAAGCCTTTCGTCTTAGGTAAATCCTGAACAAGCTGGTCTTTACTGTCTGATGGGTGTCCAGTAGTCTGTGTGAAATGAGTGGGTGGTCACTGAGGAATTGAGTTGGATCCAAATTTCTATATCAAAGATTGGACCCAACCAAAATCTCCATGAGTTTGCTACTGTCCATAGTCAGAGGCATAGCTGAGGGATTCTAGAGCTGATGTTTTTTTACAGGGGTAGAGGGGAGGGGGGCAATTACAATAGTGCTGACTGCTGTTATTAGTTCTGATTGCCTCCATTTCCATCCTTAGTGAATAAGGAAGATATTTACAGAAGTCAGTGTAGAAGAATTAGCTTTCATTCCCTTCACCTGTCACTCACACATATGGCTTGTGACTACAGGTTCTGGTATAGAATGAGTAAATAATCAGGGTGAAATCTTGGCTCCATTGAAGTCAGTGAGAGTTTTGCCATCAACTTCAATCTTGCCAGGATTTCTTCCCAACAAGATAACAGTACCTTGGTGAATGGCATGAAAAACATGGAGTTGTCCACCATTGATATGTGATAAGCAAACAACCCACTCTACAATGGAGAAGCCCTATCTTTATGTAATTTTTTTTCTTTTCGGTATGTTTAAATGTCTGCTTGAAAAGATAGTAACCCCTTTTAAAATAACAAGATGGGTTCGAAGAGCATACTCTCTTTTCAGGGAGGCAAAAAACAGAAATCAGAAGAGACGGACACTCTCACTCAGAAGAGACAGACAAAAAGCATTTGCGCAAGAGGGCTTTTTCCCAAACGGGAGAGTCATTGTATTTGCGCAAGAACACTGAGGATCATACATTAGATTGTCAGTGTTCTTGCGCAAATTCAAGTGGCCAGTGTAGACAGCTGGCAAGTTTTTCCGCAAAAGCAGCTGCTTTTGCGGAAAAACTTGCCAGTCTAGACACAGCCCTAGGGTATGTCTACACTACATTCCACGAGGAGTAACGGTAGTTCAAATTAGGATCTTTAATTCGAACTACCTAGTCCGTGCCACGTGTAGCCACAGGCATGGAGTTCGGACTAAGGGGGATTTAAAAATGGCGGCGCCCGGGAACATGCAAATGAAGCCCGGGATATTTAAATCCCAGGCTTCATTTGCAACTCTGCTTGCCTTCATTACCCTACCTAGCTCGAACTAACGAGCTAGTGTAGACATACCCCTAGAGTTTACTCAACTATTTCAGCACAGCACAAAAAACTGATGTATAAAATGTTATAAGTGTCATGGCAAATTCTATATAGTATTTCAGCACTGTATTACTTATCAATTTCCAGAGTGAGAAGCAGAGTGGATAGTTTATGTATAAACTGAAAGCACTATTTACAGCCTTACATGATCTACAATTTCAGGCAGGGACAATCTTTTTGTCCATGTTTGTAGAGTACCATACCTGAAGGGATCCTGGTCCCTAACTAGCACAACAACAAATAAATGGGAATAAAACTTGGGCATATAATTTTACTGAAATTTATATATTTAACAGACTAACTGATGATGAAAAATAGTTGTAATTTAATGTGAATTAATACTATGAGAACCTTAATTTGTCCATTTCCAGACATGGGCATTTAAATTCACAAATTCATCCTAATTTTTTCATTTAATGTTTCCAGTAGGTATATTTGTGCCATTATTTGATAAAAAAATTCATTATTTATTTTATTAAATTGTACTAAAGGAAAGAGGAAACCTTTTTATTATTTGTTTTTAGAGGCAGTCTAACATGCAATTTTTGGTGATGTTTTGAGGATTAAAAAGTTGAGTGTAAAAATATATTATTGTACTGCAAAGTACGGTACATCGTTTATCTAACTCATATATTATTGATTAAAGCACTCAACAGTTCTAATGTTTCACTTGATCCATTCCAAGGTACTTTTTTCATAGACCTGCCAATTTGAAGTACTCCTAGGTTACATTTATATGAGAATCTGGATAATTAGTGTTTTAACTGTTTCCATAGCGTAAACCATTTAAAAGGTTCTTTTCTGTATTCTCAGAGGATATATAATTTAACACTAGATTTTGGCTTGGATCACCAGCAGGGCCAACAGCTACTGTAGGCCCCCAGGCAAGGTGGGAGGGAGGCTGGCCCAGCTCTGCACTCCTGGAAGGGGCGAGGCCAATGACAGAAGAGGTGGGACCAAGGAGCCCCCCAGCCCTCAGCGCCATAGGAATTACCACTACAGTGCTTCAACAGCAGTTCAAAGGGGCCAGTGACAGTAGTGGTTGTGGCAGCTGGGAGTTCCAGACCCCTCTGAATAGCCAGGCCCAGGGGCAATTACACCCTTGCCTCGCCCCAATCGGGAGGAGTCTGTGGATCAAATCACCCACACAGAGAGTGAGAATCCTTCTTAAACCAGTGCAGGCTTCCTGGACCTTGTGTAAACCTTGGCTCTGCCCCCTTGAGCAACAGCCAGTATGGCTGAACAATTTCTGAAAGTATCCTAATTTGCAGGTGCTAGCAGCCCCTTTAGGAAAGGGCAAGAGGAGATAGAATTGTGACTCATTGAGGTGTCTGAGGCACTGTACCTCCCAAGGCTGCTCCTGGGGTTGGTGCCATTTATACCACACCATTTACTTAGTGCTGGCCTTTTTAGTTTCAATACTAAAGCTGTATGCTCATGGCAGATCTTGTACACCAGACTGTAAAACGCATGTGTCTCCTTTGCAGTTATATCTGCAATACTTAGGCACATTTTTAGTAATACTAATTCTTTGGCTCAAGTCTTAGAAAGGAAATAAGAGTTAAATGATGGAATTAAAGAGTTTGGACTTACCCCCAAAAAGGCTCCCTCTAAGGAGAAGTGTGAGGCTCAGTGGCAGGGAAAGCATACCTTTACTGTGCTGTGTCTGTTCTGTAGGTGAAGAAAAAGCTCCAGTCCTAGCAACATCATCCATCAACACTAAAATTCACTTTACAAATTCAGTTTGGGATGTAAACACTGGGTTTCTTATTCACAAGGATTAGTAAATTACTCCGTGAGAAATCCTGTTGGGGACAATGGGTCTATAGGACTTGTAAAATACAGCTCCATGTGAGTAAGGATGACACAGTAATGATAGGTGACCAGATACCATGGTGACAGCTATTTATTAAACTAGTACGAAAACTCCATGGGAAACAGGTATATTATGCAGTCTTAGTAAGGAAGACACTTTATCCAACATATACATTCACAAATCTCTGAATAAGGCTATTGGGCTGGATCCTAGTCAAGGATAAAGCTGGTCAAATGTAATTATTTATATAATTTAATTGAAAATAGTGGTTAATGGTAAAATCAATTCCTTCCATGTGTTGCCCTATGCACAGGGCAAAAGCACATCTCACACATGGCAGTGTGGATGTGTTCCTGCGCAAGAGTTCTTGCACAAGAACCCTTGCGCAAGATGTTCTTGCACAAGAAGCCGCCAGTGTAGACATAGCCTAAGACTATACTACAAGGTTTTTGTGTCTACACCTCAAACGTGCTTTTGCACAAGTAAATAGACAGTTAATTGACACAACAGAGGGCTTTTTGCGGTGTATGTATAGACTTCTACGAGGCATAACTCTTTTTTGCACTACAACTTTTGCACAAAAAGGCAAGTGTGGACGCTCTGGAGGGGTTTTTGTGCAAGACTTGGCCTCCAGGGGAAAAAAATGGTGGCCTCTTGGCCACTCCAGCCAAGTCAATCACAATTCTATAGTTCCTGTCTGATGGCCATGCTTAAAGCCGCAGGAACCCTGCACAAGCCTTGTAGCTGGAAGTTTGCCTAGAGCAGGGGCTGCTGAAATGGCCCTCATGGCCGGCCTCTACCACCCACTGTGGGTGGAAGGCCTCCCCTTTGTACTCCACAATATTGTGGAGCACACAGCACACTGCCACCACCTCAGGGATATTGTGCTCCCCGACGTCCAGGAGGGTGAGGAGGCAGCGGAAGCTTCCCTTGAGATGCCCGAAGGCACACTCCACCTGCATCCAGGCTCAGTTTAGGCAGGCATTGAACAGGTCCTTGCTGGGTGTAGGGCTTGATTAGCCAGGGCATGAGTGAGTATGCCGCATCCCCCACTATGTACACTGGCATGTTGTGCTCACCCACCGCAAAGCCCTGGCAGGAGAAAAAGGTGCCCACCTCCAGCTTGGCGCACAGGCTGCAATTCCTGAAAACTCAGGCATCATGTGCTGTGCCCAACCCCCCACATAAATGTCTGTATAGTGGCCCCGGTGGTCCACCAGAGCCTGAAGGACTACTGAGAAGTAGCCCTTGAGGTTGATCAAGTGGGCTGCTTGATGTTCTGGGGCCTGGATGGGGATATGAATGCCATTGATGGCTCCCCCACAGTTGGGGAACCCTAGGGCAGCAAATCCACCCACGGTTGCATCCAGGTCTTGGAGCCGAATGACTGCGCAGCAGCAGGGTATTGATGGTCTGGACGACCTGCAGAAGGAGACAAAGAAACACACAGAACAGAGAATGAGAGAGGGGTTGCACGAGCCCTTGGGAGGTGCCCAACCCCTTCCTTCCTCTGCTCTCCCCAACCTCCCAGTAGCCACCCCCTACGAGCTTGTGCCCCCCTCTCCCGGCAGCAGGGCTGTGTGAGGGCAGGACTGTACCAGCCCCCAGGGCCAGGCCTTTCCCCCTACCCCCAGTCCACCCCTATAGTCCCCAGCCCCAGAAGGTCCCCCTTATTCAGCACCCCCTCCTTCCCCCGGACAAGGACTGCAACCCAGAAGCTCCTTACCTGCATCAGGATGGCCCTGACGGTGGATTTCCCCACCCCAAACTGGTTGGCCACCGACAAGTAGCTGTCTGGGGTGGCCAGCTTCCAGAGGGCAATATTGACGCGCTTCTGGACAGGGATGGCAGTCAACAGGTGGGTGTCGCATCCCTGGAGGGTGGGTGTGAGCCAGGCATAGCTCTCAAGGAAGGTGGCCTTGAACGTTCAGAAGTTGTGCAGCCACCGCTGTTCATCCCACTGCTCCATGACCAGCCGGTCCCACCACTCTGAACTGCTCTTAAGCTTCCAGACCCTCCAGGGTGTGATGGGGTGTGGCAGCCACACTGGAGCAGCTGCAGCCATGCAGAGAGACACAAAGAGGAGTTTGGTGTCCATGTCCAGCTGCTACAAGTAGGCTGCTGGGATCAAGTGCTGCAGGAACTGCAGCATGGCTGTGTGAGGCCGTCGCATGCCCAAGGGCAGCTCGGGCTCCATGGCACACAGCAAGGTAAAAAGCTGTATCGTCCCCAAAAAAGCACAGGGCAAACAGCAGGCACTGCTGAAGCTTGGCTTTGCCAAAGAGGCTAGCAAGAAGGCAGCAGAAACAGAGAAGAGGCTGTCCAGGGGAGTCCCTGTAAGCATGCGTCTCTGGAGGGCTCCAACAACAGCACTCAAGATCAACTGGTGACCTCTAGCTCAGCTAGAACCGGTTCTGGGTGGCTTTTATATATGGGAGAGCGTCCAATAGTGTGGATGCTCTCTTGCGCAAAAGTGCATCGCAAAAGCGATGCTCTTTGAGGTGTGGAAGCACTCTTGCACAAGAAGTTTTTGTGCAAAAACTTTTGGGCAAAAGTCTTCTTGTGCAAGAAGCCTGTAGTGTAGACGTAGCCTAATATGACATTAGCCTTCTTGGCTACAAGGGCACACTGTTGACTTATATCCAGCTTTTCATCCACTGTTATTCCCTGGTCCTTTTGTGCTGAATTGCTGCTTAGCCAGTCGGTCCCCAGCCTGTAACAATGCTTGGGATTCTTCTGTCCCAAGTGCAGGACTCTGCACTTGTCCTTGTTGAACCTCATCAGATTTCTTTTGGCCCAATCCTCTAATTTGCCCAGGTCACTTTGGACCCTATCCCTACCCTCCAACGTACCTGCCTCTCCCCCTAGCTTAATGTCATCTGTGAACTTGCTGAGGGTGCAATCCATCCCCCCATCCAACTAATTAATAAAGAAGTTGAACAAAACCAGCCCTAGAATTGATCTTTAGGGCACTTCACTTGAAACCAACCACCAACCAGACATCAAGTTGTTGATCACTACCTATAGATCCCAACAATCTAGTCAGCTTTCTATCCACCTTACAGACCAATTATGTATTATAATTCCTTAACCTGCTGGCAAGAATTATGTGGGCCACCAAATCAAAAGCTTTGCTCAAGTCAGGGTATATCATATCCACCAACTTCCCCACGTCCACAGAGCCAGTTACCTCCATATAGAAGGGAATCAGGTTGGTCAGGCATGACTTGCTCTTGGTGAATCCATGTTGACTATTCCTGATTACTTTCCTCTCTTCCGAATGCCTCAAACTGGATTCCTTGACAATCCTCTCCATGATTTTTCTGGGGACTGAGTTGAGGCTAACTGGTCTGTAGTTCCCTGGATTATCCTACCTCCCTTTTTTAAAGATGGGCACTACATTTACCTTTTTCCATTCATCCGTGACCTCTCCCGATTTCCACACGTTTTCAAAGATAATGGCCAAAGTCTCTTCAATGACATCTGCCCACAGGGCCGGCCTTAGGCCAATTCGACTGATTCGGCCGAATCGGGCCCCATGCCTAAGGGGGCCCTGTGCCCCTGAACCCAGAAGTGTGCCGGGCCAGCGAGTTACTATTCAGAGCCGGGGGCCCTGCTCCAGCAATATGTGGAGCTGGGTCTCTCCCCCGGCTCTGTCTGGAGCAGGTCCCGGAACCCCCCTGCCGGCCCCCCCCCGCACGTCCTCCCACTCCTCCCCCAGAGCATCCCCCTCGGCCCCGGACCGTCCCTGCCATGCACGGCTCTCAGCGCTGCTCCCCCTCACTGGCTGCTGCTGCCATGCGCTGCACTGCAGGTGGGTGGGGAGACGCCCGGGCGTGACGTGACATCACGGCCCGGGACTGTAAAACTCCTTGGAGGCATGTTGTGGGGCGTGGCTGGCTCCGGGTTCGGACTCCGGGGCCTGAGTGCAGACTCCGGCCCTGCAAAGTGGAAGGCAGAAGGTAGGGAAGGGGCTTGTGCAGAGGGGGAGGGGGCAGAGGAAGGGGCTTGTGCGAAGGGGGAGGAGAGAGGGGAAGGGGCTTGTGCGGAGGGGTAGGGGGGAGAGGAAGGGGCTTGTGCGAAGGGGGAGGAGGGAGAGAAAGGGGCTTGTGTGGAGAGGAAGGGGAGGGGTGGGAGAGGAAGGGGCTTGTGTGGAGGGGGGAGAGGAAGAAAGGGGAAAGCACCAAGAGACAGGGTGGAGGAGAGACAAATGCCAGGGGGCCAAGTGCAGACAATGAGGGAAGGGGCAGGAGGGGAGGTGTCAGTGGGAGGGGGGACAGGGTGATGCTGGGAGAGGAGAGGAGAGGGGAAGGGCATTGGGGGCTAGAGGGGGAGGGGGAGATGCTGGGAGAAGGTTTGAAAGAAGGGGTGGTCATGAGAAAGGCGGGGACGGAGCAAGTCATGTGTGAGGGGCAGGAGGGGAACGGGGCAGAGAGTGGTGAGGGGGTGGGCATCAGGGAAAAAGAGGGCAAAGGGGGCAGGGACAGTAAGGGAAGGGGGAGGCACCAGGACGGTGCAGGGCTAAGGGAAGGTGCAGGTACCAGGGGACTCTGGGGTGAAGCAGAAGGGCAGACACCTGCAGGGGAGGGACCAGCAACAGAGGAGAGAGGCAGGGCAGGTGTGTAGACGAAGGTGTTGGAAGAGGGGATGAGGAGGGGTAGCTCATATGATCAGAGTGGGGCTACTGGAGGAGTGGGCACAGGGGGGAGTGAAGGGCTGCTGGAGGGGGGAGGTCGCAGGAGGGCTGAGGGCAGTGAGAAGGGCAGGAGTCAGGACAGCAGAGGAGGGTGAGGAGTTGGGGGGCAGCAGGCACCAGGGGAGATGATGGAGCAAGGAGTGGAGACATGGCAGCAGAGAGAAAAGGTAAAGGTTTAAAAATATTTATTAATACCTTGGTATGCTGCCAACGACCAGTTTGTTTGCGCCCCGCAGTGCAGTTTGGGTTTATGTGGGGATCAACACGTGGCTGGCAAGTGGGAGCCAAAACAAAAAAGTAGTCAGTGTAATGATCTTCTGTTGATATGTGTTTTAGTAGTTAAATTCTTGGACTGTCATTGCTCATGAAAAGTGCTGTCACATAGGTAGAAATCGGGTAAATATTGCATTTTATTAATATCAGCAGAACTGACTTCAATGGGGCTTGTGTGTTGTGTAGTCTTGCCTTAAGCTTTGTATTCATGCCTGTCAGTGTGAGAGAAGCTATCTGTATATATTTGCTTGCATATGCAACCACACTTAAGTTGAGGCCCTCAGCATGTTCTGTAAGTATCAGTGTGGCCCCTGGGGCTTCCAAAGTTGAGTTGCCCTAGCTCATCCCTGACAGGTGTCCGTCTAACCTGGTCTTAAATATCTCCAGTGATGAAGATTCTGCAATCTCCCTTGGCAATTTATTCCAGTGTTTAACCACCCTGACAGGAAGGAAGTTTTTCCTAATGTCCAACCTAAACCTCCCTTGCTGCAATTTAAGCCCATTGCTTCTCATCCTAACCTCAGAGGCCAAGGAGAACAATTTTTCTTCCTCCTCCTTATGATACTCTTTTAGATACTTGAAAGCTGCTCTCATGTCCCTTTTCGGTCTTCTCTTTTCCAAGGTAAAGAAGGCCAATTCCTTCAGCCTTGCCTCATACCTCACGTTCTCTAGACGTTTCATCAATGGTGTTGATCTTCTCTGGACTTTCTCCAGTTTCTCCATGTTTCCTGAAATGCGGCGCCCAGAACTGGACACGATACTCTAGCTGGGGCCTAATATAGATGGCTCATTCCCTGCCTAGGGGACATGAGACTGGGCACGTTCATTTCCAATCCTTCTGTTTATTCTTTTCCAAAGCCAGGAGGGCACGGTAGTTCTGATGGGGGCTCTGCAGGAAGGCAGCCCGCACTGCCCCCTGCCTGAAACCTTGTGCAGGTGTTAAACAGCTGTCCAGCCCACCCTAGAGGTGACTGCATTTCAGCATGCCTGAAGCAACACAGCACCAGCAATGGACAGGAGAATGGCTCCCAGGCATGGCTTGCTCATGACTGCTTCAGTCCCATTAGATGGGCCTCAGCCTCTTTCCTTCCCCTCCCCCGCTTTGCAATGGGGCTGTAGACTCTGGGGGGAGAGGGGTGGAGGCAGGCAGAGGTGTCTCCCTGCAGCAGATGTAGACACGTCTCTCTATTAATCATTCTCTCATTGAAGTTTTTAGCTTTGCATTGAGTCCTTTTACATGGAAACTTTGTATTACGTCTTGGTAGAATAGTCCCTAGGACAAGTGAGGCAGAGACTGTCCCTGGAGTGAATGAGATGGGAATGTATAAGGCGGAAGGCAAGCACCTCTGGGCAATTGCAAAGGTTGGAGAAGGGATGGAAGCCAGATCCAAGATCAATGAGCCCTGGGAAGTGGGCCCATTGAAAGGAGACTGGACCTGTGGGTGCCTTGGGGGTCAGCAGTAAGGGCCTGCTTTGGGAAGCCCCCTCTTTGGAGGTGAATGTGGCAGCATTGAGACACCACCCAGAAGCAGGCGCCACAGACACTAACTGCAGATTCATGGGATGGCTCTCACAGATCTTGCACATGCATAAGATGATAGATATGCAGGAGGGGGGGCAGTGGCGTAGCGAGAGGGCCGGAAGGGTCAGTTGCCCCTGAGCACCATGCTAGGGAGATGCCAATTTAATCCCATTCTGCTCCCCCCATTATCCCTTCAGCTCACGTGCTCCTACTCCACCTGCCACTGGCAGCTGGAGCCTCCTCTCTGCCTCTCTGCTCCTAGCCCGACCTTCCTCCATCTCCACTGGAGGGTTAGTGCATGTGGGAGCCTGGCCCCAAACTGTAGGGGGTGGGGGAAGATGCGGTACAAGTTCCCCTCAGCTGTGCACCAGGTTTGGGGCCGTGCCACATGGCAGCGGGGGGGGGGACAAATTATTTCTTTGCCCCCGGGCGCATAACACCCTTGCTATGCCTCTGGTGGCACATCCAAACAAGCCACATGAACTCAGTACAGGTGCACAACACAAAATCCATTCTGCTCATGGGAGGAAACTCTTCAGCTATGTCTACACTGGTGGCTTCTTGCGCAAGAACATATTGCGCAAGGGTTCTTGTGTAAGAAGTCTTGTGCAAGAACACATCCACACCGCCCAGTGCAAGCTGTGCTTTTGTGCAAGAGCATCCATGGCAGTGTGGATGCTCTCTTGAGCAAAAAAGCTCCAATGGCCATTTTACCCATAGGGGTTTCTTGCGCAAGAAATCCCTGCCGAGCATCCACACTGCCCTCTTGCACAAGAGAGCTTACATCTGTTAGAAAAGAGTGTAGCTCTTGTGCAAGACACCCTCTCTTACCACGCTGTACTGTAAATTTCCTTGCACAAGAGCAAGCGGGCAGTGTGGATGCTCTGTGGGTTCTTGCGCAAGAACGGCTGTACTTGCATAAGAAGCCGCGAGTGTAGACATAGCCTTAGAGGGAACACTTCCCCCAGTCTCTCTGCCCCCGAGTTAATGTCACACACATTGGGTTAATGCAACTGCAGGATAGTTGCATGAGGGGGGTTTGGTGGGGGCCAAACTAATCCCTGTTGGTAGGAGGATGGTGGGAAAAGTCCTTCCAGAGGGGTGACATGACACCTTTTACTTCTGGTCATGTGTCCATCTTGTCCCAAGAGGCCTGGCTAATGGGGGTCAGGGGGCGTGGCTAATGGGGCACCACCAAAAATTATACAAATCTGCCGGTCCCGGAGGAGGAATGCATCGGCTGCCTGCGCCACAGGCGGTGTGAGTTTAGCGCAGGGTGGCTGTGTCTAGACTGGCATGATTTTGCGCAAAAGCGGCTGCTTTTGCGCAAAAACTTGCCGCCTGTCTACACTGGCCGTGAGTATTTGCACAAGAACACTGACGTTCTAATGTATGAAATCAGTGCTTCTTGCGCAAATACTCTGATGCTCCCGCTCAGGGATAAGTCCTCTTGCGCAAGTATTCTTGCGCAAGAGGGCCAGTGTAGACAGCAACGTTAATTTCTTGCGCAAGAAAGCCCGATGGCTAAAATGGCCATCGGAGCTTTCCTGCGCAAGACAGCGTTTACACTGGCACGGATGCTTTTGCGCAAAAGCACATCTTTTGCGCAAAAGCGCATGCCAGCGTAGACGCTCTCTTGCGCAAATACTTTTAATGGAAAACTTTTCCGTTAAAAGTATTTGCGCAAAATCATGCCAGTTTAGACGCAGCCGGAGTGTGTGTGTGTGCTGTGGTTTTTTTTTTTTTTTTGCTCAACCAAAACTGCTGTGGGGCCCCATCGAAATTGTTCGAATTGGGCCCCGCACTTCCTAAAGCCGGCCCTGTCTGCCCATTACCTCAGCACACTTGGGTGCATTAAATCCAGCCCTATGTATTTGTGTATGTCTAACTTTTCTAAATAATTCTTAACCTGTTCCTTCTCCACTGAAGGCTGCCCACTTGCTTCCCATACTGTCTTGCCTGGTGCAGTAGCCTGGGAGCTGACCTTGTCTGTGAACACAGAGACAAAAAACAAACAAACATTGATTACTGCAGCTTTTCCCACATCATCTGTCACAGGGGGTATGTCTACACTGCCACCCTAGTTCGAACTAGGGTGGCTAATGTAGGCATTCGAACTTGCAGATGAAGCCTGGGATTTAAATATCCCGGGCTTTATTTGCATGTTTCCGGGCACCACCATTTTTAAATGCCCCATAGTTCGAACTCCCTGCCCGTGGCTACACGTGGCACGGACTAGGTAGTTCTAATTAAAGCTCCTAATTCGAACTACCATTACTCCTCCTGCAATTATATTTGCTTTTCTTACTGTGCACTGGGATGGTTTGTCCCTTTGCCTTCAATAAGGCTTCTTTAAAATACTGCCAGCTTTCCTGGACTCCTTTCCCCTTCATGTTAGCATCCCAGGGGATCCTGCCCATCAATTCTCTGAGGGAGCCAATGTCTGCTAATTAATTTAAATTCATTTTTACCTTCTCTGTTCAAGGTCGAAATGGAAGAAGAAACAGCAGATTGTTGCCAGAATAGCTATTATGACACCATTTCAGACCAAGCAGCACACATTAAAGCTTCTGCTATTGAAATTGTAGCCTAGCTATGAAGATGCGTGAGCTTTGTATGCTTAGGATAAGCTTGAGCTGAATTTTGATATTTGAATGTTGTCTTAAACCAAATGCAACACTGTCAGTAAAATATGAAAACAACTAACAAAAGTTACTTAAGGTATTGTTTGTATGTAGTTGATGCTTCTCCTTTCTTTTCAACCTTCTTTTGGCCCAATCCTTCAATTTTGTCTAGGTCACTCTGGAACCTATTCCTACCCTCCAGTGCATCTACCTCTCCCCGTACCTTAATGTCATCTGCAAACTTGCTGAGGATGCAATCCATCCCCTCATCCAGGTCATTAATAAAGGATCACCTGTCCTGTTTTTGCAGCAAGAAACAGTTTTTGCAAGTGACTCCTTAAACCAGGAAATGGAAAACAATTTGTTTCTTCCTTTTGAATTTTTCTTATACAGTTATACAAACTATATTGCCTTGGAATAACAAATTGACAGCAGTGAGAAAAGACACTGAAATAAGAAGATACATGTCTGCAAAACAAAAGCAGTTGATAGGCCTGAAGAACTATTCCCATCATTTGGCAACCTCTGAGAAAAGGAAAGCAGCAGCAATTCCTATATGAGTCTTTAGAGACGTATAAAGCAGTAGTCACTAGCTAGAGTATCTACACTAGACACCATCCTTAGTTTATTTTTCAGTGGTCCAAACAAAATCCTTTTATGACTTAATTCCTATTATTTAAAGTTTGAAAAGATATTGCACTCATTTACAGGTGAGCAAGTGACCCAGACTAGCTGAGAATAAAAGGATACAAATGAAAATAATTCAGGGATGAGTCATGCATCTCCATTCTTTTCTTTTCCCATCATCTCTTCTGTTATATTTTTTAATGCATGCTGATTTGTCTCACTTTAATGTGTAGGGGTGGATCAAGTTGCTCCAGATATCTTAAAATACGGCTGCAGCAGCCTTTTTAGTGTCTTTTTAATGTCTTTTAGATTATTTTCCACAATTCAATAATGAGCAATAAATGTCACTTTATAAAGAAAACCGTAAACCTATGGAAACTTGAGGTTACAGAGTTCCATGGAATAATTTGGCAAGCTGTTCCAACACCCTAAAAAATATTTCCTGTTTCTTGAACTGCACCAGAACTCATTCTTTGGAAGGTTAGGATCTGTATGTTTATGTTTTTTCCTTCCACCCAAAAATGGAAAACGCTGTGGAATCTTGCACTAAGGATTGGCCAGAACAACAAAGGTATGGCTGTATCTATCGTTAATTTCTATTGTGACCTAGACCCCACTAATGCAAGATTAGGACTTTGTTTTGCTAGGAATTGTGTTCCAATGACATGACAATCTATCTGACAAAAGACAATGAGTAGGTACAGTGAACAGGTGGGAGAAACATAGTGAGACAGTGAGCTAATTATGGTTAGCACATTCAAGGCTGCCAATGTTTTGCACATCAGATGTGAGTTTTTTAAGAAGGATATGAAGTAGGACAATATAGTAATTTGCAGGTATGTAGAGGAGCAGCATTGTTGACTTTTTCCACTTTTATTTTCTATAATGTTATGACTTATAGCAAGTGAGAAAATGGCTTCTCTCTCACAGCATGCAAAGACTTCATACAATCTACTAGAAGAAGAATGCATAAGCTTCTTGATTTAGTATATATAAGTAGCAGGAATTGCCACCTAAAAGTATAAGTTATGGTGTTGTTGGGGTCCTTAGCTTTTGAAATAAAAATGCAATAAGGGCTGGAAAGCTTGGCCTACATATTTCACTTGACATGCAATTTAACAATATACAACTGGTATGCAAATGCTGACCTTATACACAAAGAAAACCAGAGTCACATCCACAGGCAAAATGTAAGTGAATCCAGATTGTGATTTTAACACCTCCTAGCCCACTTGTTCCCTCCCACAAAAAAACTTTGGGAAGGGATGAGAGCTCTTGGCCTCCTTGTGTCTATCTGCATTTCTAGTGTCCTATTGCTACTTCCAGTACGTGAACATGATGAGAAGAAACATAGATAACAGAACTAACTGAAGCAGCACTGAGAATCAAAACTGACTCAGTTATAGAGTCTCAATGCCCCAGGACCAAATGGATTGTCTCCAGTTATCTGCATGAAGGGGGTGATGAGCAGGGATAGTATGATGGGCCTAGAACATGACTAACCCACTCCTTAAGCCTGCGCCTTTACCATTCAGCAAGTTTGGGGACTTATACCATATACTGTATCAGGAGGTCTGAAGACCATCAAAATCCCCTCACCTCCCGCTACAAAGACCTTCAAGAAATTTTTGTTGGAGATGGGAGTTGCTAGTATCCCAGCACATTTCAGGACCTCTAAAGTTAAAGTGTTATTTAATGTGAAAGTGGCAGGAAGGCACCTTCATAGTTGGGTGAAAATAAGAGAATGTGCTTTATCTACTAACTGGGCAAGGCAAGCTAATGCTACAGACATAATCCTGAAAAAGCTGCTCACTAATATGATCTATCCTTGTACTCCTGCCAAATTAATAATTTGACATATCCAGCCCTACTAGTAGCAACCATTTACTAATTTGTAAGTATCGTCACTTCATCAGTGATTGCTGCTGACATCTGAGGAGAAGCACAAAGGGCCCTTTAAAATGGATCATGTTAGATGATCCATTATGGATCATATATGATCAAATATGGATCATATTTCTTTTATTCTAAAGAAAATGTGCATCAGCTTATTATAAGTTTTAACTCAAAAGAATTACTTCAGGGAAGAACTGAATTTTTAATATATCTATTTTAAAAAAAATAGTTTCTACAGTGGAAGGAAGACGTATCAGCGACAGATTGCTAATGAAGTAGACTGTTTAGTCAAGAACAATAGGTGGTTTTGAAAACTTGCTCTCTAACATGATTTTGCATATAGACAGCATGGCACGCTTAAAAACATAGGGCAAATCCTTGCCCAATTGAAGTCAGTGGCAAAATTCTCATCAACTTCAATGAGGCCAGGATTTCACCCTATCTTTACTTTAAAAAGAAACACTCCTCCGATTTGGAATAATATAAAGTGTCTATACACAAGATCTGAGCATGTAACTAGCTATTACAAGCAGCTCCCCAATCAAATGTGATCACTAGAAAAACAGCCATGTTGTAAAATATTGGTTATTTAAATGATCAAATTAAATAAAATGTATTGAACACGAAATTTGGCACGATACTTACATTTCAAAATCCCAAATATGGGAGTTTTGAAGTTGTACGGGTTCCTGATCTGGTTTATATGCAGAAGGGATGTATACAGAAATCTTAGTCTCTTAAAAAAATATGATAAGTGTTGCATAAAAAAAAAGCCTCCGTCTGAGCTTACTTGATTTTACACATGCATTTTCTGGAAATACACTAAACTATAAGGTCTAAGGTTTTAAACTGCAACTCATTGTAATCTTTATCAAACCTTGCAACTTGCTGTAATCTTTGTAACTCTCAGCCACCTTGCTTGTAACTTGCTATAAACTGTGTTTTCATCTGAGTGAATGAAGAGAGGTGTGTGTGTGTGTGTGTTTGTTTTTGAAGTTGCAATGCTGAGCTTGGAGCACATGGCGATGAGTCATCTGAGACTGCTGCTTTGCTGGATAAAGGGAAGTCTGGGCATGCTCCCTGGTGACTAGGTGGATGAGTCACAGGGGCCATTCAGACACAATATAAGGAGACTCTTTCTGTGAGACTCTTTCTTTCTTCCCCTGCTCCTGAGAAGCTCCTGTCTACAGCCAAATCTCTTTCCTGAACAGCTCCCCAGCAATGATGAGCAGACAGACACTCCAGGATCTACATGCCTTGGCTTCTTCTGCAACCCATATGCCTGTGTAAGTATGTGAGTGCCTGAGGTCAAGAATGAATGTGTGTGAAAGAGTGAATGAATAGAGGGGTGTGTGTGTGCTTGTTTGTGTGTGTAAGAGTTAGCTGGTTCCCTCTTTAGTTTAAACCTTTGGTGGCAGCTCTATTTTCTTTAGTTTATACCTTTAGTGGCAGCTCTATCTTCTTTGGTTTAATCTTGAAGTGCGTATAGTGGAGTGCTAATTCCTCAAACAGTAAACCCAGTAACCCTGGGTAGTCTCCAGTGGGAATTTTTTGGGGTAACAATAAGAAGTTAACAATCTTCAGAGTATATTTACCTGGATTAGTTCTCTCACCTTAATCTCTTCTTTTAGGTGCCCATTTCGCTGAGAAATCAATCAATAGATAGCTTTATTGGTCCTATAAAATGACTATTTTGAAATTAACAGTGATTTCCCTTAAATGTGGCCATTAGAGCAGACTAGCCTGGACAGTGAGAGCTGGGTATGTCTTCTGCTTTGTTTAACTTTTCCCCAATTAAAGCAGAGAAGCAAAACATTGAAATTAGCCACACTTCAAAGAAGAGGGAGATGGCTTCTTAAAAAATTATTCATACTCAGGATCACAAAATATTCAGAAATAATTATCTGGAAACTAGAATAGGGACAACAGCTTTCAGAGACATAAAAGAATCTCTCTTTCAGCTAGAATTGCAAATGCTGGTATTACAGCCAAGAGCAAGGATACCTGGATGAAGAAGCAAAAACAACGAGAAGTCTTGTGGCACCTTATAGACTAACCGATTTATTGGAGCATAAGCTTTCGTAGGCAAAGACCCACTTCGTCAGATGCATGTGTCGAAAGCTTATGCTCCAATAAATCTGTTAGTCTATAAGGTGCCACAAGACTTCTCGTTGTTTTTGCAGATTCAGACTAATACAGCTACCCCTCTGATACTTGGATGAAGAAGGACAGACATATAAACCAGCATGGGCACTGCCAACAAAGAGAAGAGGTTGCATGAACCAGAAGGCAACTGGAGGTGGAGGGGAGAAAAGAAAAATGCTCGACCATAAGAAGTGGTCAGTTGTAAGATAATTTACCTTTTTCTTATGTCATATGTGAAGAATACGTACATAGCTACAAAGCAAATGCTTTTTGTTTTCTCTGTGTTGCCCATTTAAATTTCTCAATGCTCCCTGCACTGAAGCCAAGGTCCTTTTGTTCTCAGAGCTGTGGCAGCTTGTCAGAAGAAAAAAATCACATACTTTTTACCTATGAGTGTCAAACCTATGTAGCTCTTTGCACCTTCTTCATCCATTATCTTCAGGATTGGGCCCATGGAATGTTAAAGTGGAATTTTTAAAAATACTCAGTCATGGCTTAATTTTGCTCCTGTTGAAATTAGTGTTAAAACTACCGTTACCATAATGGTAAAAAATAATGACTTCAGCGGGAGCCGGGTTAGGCCATTGTTTAACCTCCCACCATTTAATACTTTTCTTCTCTTCTCCCTGTTTTTACCTTACAATAAGATAATTTCATCTTAGTCTAAAAATACCTGTTAGGCTCTATGAATGGAAACATAGTAAATAAACCTTTTTCAGTGTTGGTAACCCCAATGACTCAAAAAAACCTCAAGTGAGGTCCTTTCAGGAGCATGAGATTACTTTTAAAAGCTCCTTACTTGCAAACTAATATATTCTGAGTTCTTTTGATTTGCTTTCTGTTCTAGAACTATTACAACTCACAGTTTCAAGGTTATCACCACAATTACAATGGCTTGAAACTCACTTTGTGTTCTAAGTGAAAACTGAAGTTCTGTTGGATTCATGTAAGTTCAGACGGGTGATTTGGTGTTTTCAAGAAAGCACCAAATATCTCAAGGCTTAACATAAAATCATGAGAGTTGGCAACATGGATTTTTTTCTTTCAATTTATGAGAAAAATTTGCTCACTATGTGCTGATATGTAATAGTTACGCAGCTACAGCTAATTCTAGGCCGAAATTACTTCCTTTCAGCAGTTTTGTTTAGCGAACGTCTACACTGCAGGACAAAAGTCAAATTAAGATTAATAGCTTCAGCTACATCAATTGCGTAGCTGAAGTAGAAATAGCTTAATTTGGCTTTTGGCACTGTCTACACAGCAGGAAGTTGACTTCTCTTACTCCTTGTGAAATGGGAGTCACAGGAGTAAGTCCTCCATCTCAACATTATTTTGAAATAACAGCTTGCTGTGTCTGTACTTAGTCTGCACAGCCTTTTGTCAAAGAACTCTTTAACAATCTCAGTTTTAATATAATAGTATGCATATCAGTTTTCATTATTTATTTATGTCCCTATTAATAATTCAGGATTTATATGCATACATAAAATATACATTAATTAAAAATTGGAATTAAGTTTTGTTTTGTTTTTAATAGCCTTCTTTGATAGCAGTCTTATTTAAAAATCTTGGCACATGGATTCTAATCATCTATTGTGAATCATTCAATGTGATATTTGGAAAAGCACTGCAACCCCTCTTTTTATGTCTGATAGTAAGATCATGCTTTGAGATATCAGCCATAAAAGTTTGTCAGAAAGAAACACTTCAGGATTTGGTAGAGTGGGTTTTATTCATAGAGATACAATGAAAAACTGAAAAGTAAAATTCTGATCCAATAGAAATTATTTATTAACCATGTAAGGGAGTTTTGTCATTGACTTCAATAGGGCCAGGATTTCACCTTACATCTTCAGTGTAAGCTACACTGATTGTGTGGGACAAACTATTGGAGGTTGATTTCATCCAGATTACTTGCCTGCTGGTAAGAACAAACGCTCTCTCCAAAGCTGAAGGACATAATATATTTTTACCAAGTTAAACTGCTGGCACCTTCTGAATGGAGCCTTCTAAATTAAATTAGTTGTGTTGGTGTAGTTTGCCAACAGGATTAACATATAACACTTCTCCCTTTCATGAGGACTTGTGCAAATTCTAGTTTATCTGGTCTGTGAAAGATATATCAGTGGGATGAAGTAAGGAAAGCAAGATTTAGTCCTAAATCTAAACCCATTGGATGCACTGTTTTAAATGTGTCCCAACAGAATGCAATGTCTTGGGGAAAACAGTGTTTCCTTATGACTAGACCACAGGACACGTATCAGGAGACCAAGACTCAGTTCCCAGCTCTGCCATTGGCTTGCAGAAAGAGAAAGAAAGACCTTCATAACATCCTCTGCAATCAATTCCACAGATTGTGTGTCGTATGAAGTACTTCCTTTTATTATGTTTTAATCCTTCTACATATTAATTTCATTGGGTGACCCCAGTTCTTGTGTAATGAGGAGTAAATAAAGCTTCCTTGTTCACTTTATCTACACCACTCATGACTTCACAGACCTCTATCATATCCTCCTGAGTTTTTCAAGCCAAAAAATTCCAGTCTTTTTAATCTTGCCACATTTGGAAGTTGTTCCATACCCTTAACTGAACTGATTCGCTTGTCTGAAAAACTCAAATAAATGGCTTCAGTTGTCTTTCCCCTCCCTCTCAGCCCTCTCTCTCTCTCTCTCTCTCTCTTTTTTTTTTTTTTTTTTGCATTAGATATTTCTTGTCTGAAGAAAAAAAAATCCCTTTTATCTTAGGGCCAATTAAAAATAGACTAAACAATAGTAGGGGCATACTTTATTCTGGCTTTAAATGTGTCTTGCTTTGGGGGCTTTTTCCTGAATTAGCAACACGTAGGCAAGAGCCTAAGTAATCATGAGATGGTTGAGTTCAGGAACCTGACCAAAGGAATAAAGGAGAGCAGCAAAATACATATCTTGGACTTCAGAAAAGCAGACTTTGACTCCCTCAGGGAACTGATGGTCAGGATCCCCTGGCATGCTAACATGAAGGGGAAAGAAATCCAGGAAAGCTGGCAGTATTTTAAAGAAGCCTTATTGAAGGCACAGGAAGAAACCATCCCAATGTGTAGTAAGAAAAGCAAATATGGTAGGCGACCAGGGTGGCTTAGCAGTGAAATCCTTGGCGAACTTAAAGACAAAAAGGAACGTACAAGAAGTGGAAACTTTGACAGGTGAATAGGGAGGAGTATAAATATATTGTTTGAGAATGCAGGGGAGCAATCAGGAAAGCCAAAGGGCAATTGGAATTGCAGTTAGCAAGGGATCTGAAGGGTAACAAGAAAGGTTTCTACAGCCATATTGGAAATAAAAGGGTGATCAGGGAGCGTGTGAGGCCTTTAACAGATGAGGAAGGTAACCCAGGGTACGTCTACACAGCAATGTTATTCTGAAATAACAATGTGAGCATCTACACAGCAATGCCATTATTTCAAAATAAATTGAAAATAACAGATGGCTTCTGTAAATCTCATTCCACGAAGAATAACCCCTATTTCGAAATAGCTCCTCCCCGGTGCCATTCAAACTACTTATTCCTCAGTACCTCCTGGGGCTCTAAATCAAGGTAGCATGTCCACATTAGGGGAGCCTGCCTCAGGATAATTTTGATGCTTCCCTGTAGTATAGATGTGCTATTTCACAATAAGCTATTTCAGAGTATTTCTTTCAGAATAGCTTATTTTGAAATAAGTTGCAGTGTAGTCACACCCCCAGTAACAGATGATGTGGGAAAAGAAGAAGTAATCAATGCTTTTTTTGCCTCTGATTCACAGACCAGGTCAGCTCCCAGACTATTACACTAGACAACACAGTATCGGAAGGAGGTGGGCAGCCCTCAGTGGAGAAAGAACAGGTTAAGAACTATTTGGAAAAGATAGACACACACAGATCCATTGGTCCAGATTTAATACATCTAAGGGTACTGAGGGAGTTGGCAAAAGTCATTGCAGAGCCTTTGGCCATTATCTTTGAAAACCCATGGAGTTCGGGAGAAGTCCCGGATGATTGGAAAAAGGCAAATGTAGTGCCCATCTCTAAAAAAAAAGGAAGAAGGACAATCCAGGGAACTACAGATCAGTCAATCTCACCTCAGTCCCTGGTAAAATCATGGAGGGGATTCTTAAGGAATCCATTCCGAGGCACTTGGAAGAGGGGAAAGTGATCAAGAATAGTCAGCATGGATTCACCAAAGGCAAGTCGTGCCTGACCAACCTGATAGCTTCTACGATGAGGTAACTGGCTCTGTGCACATGGGGAAGTCAGTGGATGTGATATACCCTGACTTAGCAAAGCTTTTGATTCGGTCTCCCACAATATTCTTGCCAGCAAGTTAAGGAAATGAGTATGGATTGGATAAATGGACGGTAAGATGGATAGAAAGTTGGCTAGACTGTCGGGCCCAACAGAGCAGCTTTCTATCCACCTTACGGTCCATTTATCCAAACCATACTTCTTTAATTGCTGGCAAGATTGTCAGTCACAACAGGTAGTGCTCAATGGCTCAATATCTAATTGGAGGTCAGTTTCAAGCGGAATACCCTGAAGGTCAGTTCTAGGGCTGGTTTTGTTCAACATCTTTTGTAATAACCTGGATGAGGGAATGGATTGTACCCTCAGCAAGTGTGCGGATGACACTAAGCTGGGGAGCGGGGGAGAGGTAGATAAATGGGAGGGTAGAGTGGCCTAGACAATTTGGAGGATTGAGCCAAAAGAAATCTGATGAGGTTCAACAAGGACAAGTGCAGAGTCCTGCACTTTGGATGGAAGAATCCCAAGCACTGTTACAGGCTGAAGACAGAGTGGCTAAGCAATAATTTGGCAGGAAATGACCTGGGGATAACAGTGGAAGAGAAGCTGGATATGAGTAAACAGTGTGCCCTGGTAACCAAGATGGCTAATGGCATATTCGGTTGCATTAGGAGGAGCATTTCCAGCAGATCTAGAGAAGTGATTATTCCCCTTTATTCGGCTCTGGTGAGGCCACATCTGAAATATGAAGGGGGATTTGATAGCAGCCTTCAACTTCCTGAAGGGAGGTTCCAAAGAGGATGGAGAGAGGCTGTTCACAGTAGTGACAGATGGCAGAACAAGGAGCAATGGTCTCAAGTTAAAGAGGGGGAGGTCTAGGTTGGATATTAGGAAAAACTATTTCACTAGGAAGGTGGTGAAGCACTGGAATGGGTTACCTAGGGAGGTGGTGGAATCTCCATCCCTAGAGGTTTTTAAGTCCTGGCTTGACAAAACCCTGGCTGGGATGATTTAGTTAGGGCTGGTCTTGCTTTGGGCAGGGGGTTAGACTCTATGACCTCCAAAGGTCTCTTCCAGCCCTAGGATTCTATGATTCTATGAGCACTGAAATTCCATGCAAAAGCTTTTGTGAATGCCTCTCCTCTTCCTGCCCCCAAAATGTGAAAGTTGTGTAGAACAAAGGTTTTTTTTAACTAAGTCAAATGCTGCTCACATTTGAGTTCCTCTGGATTTACAGCAGTGTAAATAAGGGTATGTCTACACTACAACATTAATTCGAATTAACTTAATTTGAATTAGTTAATTTGAATTAAGCAAATTCGAATTAACGCATCCATAAACAAAAACTAAATCGAATTAGCCTTTTGCTAATTCAAAATAGCATGTCCACACTGAGTGGACCCTGAACCGAAGTTAAGGCTGGCCAGAACCAGTGCCGGCAGGGCATCAGGTTAATACTTAGAGTGTGGAGCTGCTGCCTGAGGCTAACTGAGCTCTGTGCTTAAAGGGACCCTGCCCCTACCCCGGACAGACAGTTCTCAGGGTTCCCCGCTTGCTTGTCTACCTCGATGAGGGACAGCAAAGCAGTCCTGTCTTGGAGTGCCCTGAGTGCCCACACTCGGCACATCACAGCACTCGGCCATCAGCCTGGCTGCACTTGCTGCAGGCTGCCATCGGGAGGCTGTCAGGATCTAGGAGGCCCTGCAGGAGAGCTTCCACCCCGAGGATCCTGCAGAACCACCCCAGTCCTCCCCATCGGGGGCTCGTACCCCATTCCTCCCTCACCTCCTTCCACTTACCCCTCCCTAACCCCCCTTCCTGATGTAAAAAATAAAGGACACGTGTGTTCAAAAATAGAAACACTCTTTATTTAACAAACTGGGGCAGGGGATTAAACTCTGGGGAGACTGGGAAAGGGAGGTGGGAGAGGGGAAGAGAGAGGATGGGAGAGGGGAGGGGGAAACCTGGGAGGAGGGAGCTGGAAGAGGGAAGCCAGGGGAAGAAGGAGGAGGGGAAATATAAAACATGGTACGCCCACATCTTCAGTACTTTGTACAGATGTGGTCTCCTCACCTCAAAAAAGATATTTTGGCCTTGGAAAGGGTTCAGAAAAGGGCAACTACAATGATTAGGGGTTTGGAACAGGTCCCATATGAAGAGAGGCTATAGTGACTGGGACTTTTCAGTTTGGAAAAGAGGAGACTGAGGGGGGATATGATAGAGGTATATAAAATCATGCGTGGTGTGGAGAGGGTGAATAAAGAAAAGTTATTCATTAGTTCCCATATTATAAGGACTAGAGGACACCAAATGAAAGTAATGGGTAGCAGGTTTAAAACTAATAAAAGAAATTTCTTCTTCACACAGCACATAGTCAACCTGTGGAACTCCTTGCCACAGGAGGCTGTGAAGGCTAGAACTATAACAGAGTTTAAAGAGAAGTTAGATAAATTCATGGAGGTTGGGTCCATGGAGTGCTATTAGCCAGGGGGTAGGAATGGTGTCCCTGGCCTTTGTTTGTGGAAGGCTGGAGATGGATGGCATAAGACAAATGGCTTGGTCATTGTCTTCGGTCCACCCCCTCTGGGGTACCTAGTGTTGGCTGCTGTTGGCAGACAGGCTATTGGGCTAGATGGACCTTTGGTCTGACCCAGTACGGCCATTCTTATGTTCTAAGCTCAGGGCTCAGGGTCGGGGGTCTCACTGGACCAACTAGATTTTCATGCAAACCTGCTCCTGGGTCCGCATGTGGCCTCTGGTGGCCAGGCTGGCAGCCATGCGTCTATAGACGGCCGCGTTCCTCTGTCTAGTGCGGAGATCGTGGACGTTGGAGGCCTCCCCCCAAACCTCGATGAGGTCCATGATCTCCGCACTAGACCAGGTGGGCGCCTGCCTCTTGCGTCCCCAGGCAGGCTCCTGGGAGCCTCCAGCCTGGTCCTGGGAAGAGGTGGAGGGCTGGGTGGCAGCGGGTGGCTGGCTCATGGCGTGCCAGGTGCAGGGTCTGCTGGCTGGGTGCTGGCAGACTTGTAACTGGCATGGGCACCGTAGCCAGACCATGGCCCTTTAAGGGCTCCGGGGCCGGGAGGGGGGCAGAAGAGTTTCCCTGGTTTGGCCCAGAGTGGCCACCAGGGCAACCTGGGAAGGGCTAGCTTCCAGCTAGTTCGAATTAAGTGGCTACACAGCCTTTAATTCGAACTACTTAATTCGAACTAGGCGTTAGTCCTCGTAGAATGAGGTTTACCTAGTTCAAATTAAGCGCTCTGCTAGTTCGAATTAAGCGCTCCGCTAGTTCGAATTAAATTCGAAATAGCGGTTTGCATGTGTAGCCCCTATTAAAGTTAATTCGAACTAACGGCTGTTAGTTCGAATTAACTTTGTCGTGTAGACATACCCTAAGAGCCAAATGTGGCCCAGCAAAATGTAAAAGTTTTTAAAAATAACTTTCTTTCTGTTTATCAGACAGAGTCAGCTTTAATGCATATTCTCTCTGCTTAGTATCTTTTGCATGAGCCAAACTATCTAATTTGTGGCCCGTCACAAAAACCAAACATCGTTTCTCTTTTCTTTACAGATATAAGGCTTTCAAGCACCAGATGAAAGATTCACATTTATTGATGGACCTATGTAAAAAAACAATTTTCAGTTTGTTTGGTTTTTTTAAAGGAAACTATGCATACGTAACCCTTCTGTCAGGTAGTGCTGGCAGCAGCCAGGGTCAGGTTCAATATCTAGGGGTTCCTTTTCATCCATCCCACGCAGATCTGGCTCGAGTCCCTACCCAGTAACTTATGAAATTCACACATACCCTTGTGTGCCTCTGGGACACAATGCTTCCCTACTCACAAGCACAGAGTCTGAGCGTAGAAAATAAATTTTTAATGAAAGAGGAGAGAAGTAACATGGCATTAACTTGGGAAAACAGCACAGAGTTCATAACCAAACCACAAGTAAATGTCCCAGCTCAAGTAGATTGAACAATGTCCTTTGCCTCTCAGGCTCACTAGTCAAGCAATGTAAGTGTCCCATTCACATGCCCAACTCTTCTCTGCACCCTATTCACAGTTGCTGCCCTTGGTCAGGCCAGACCAGAGCTCAGAGGTGATTTGCAGAGCTCACTTCCCATCCTAGTGGGGTGGGGTAGGAGGAGTCTCACCCACTCCATTGGCCACTCGCCACTGCTCCTGCCAGCCGCTCCCACCGGCCTCCTGCCAGCTGCCTGCCAGCCACTTGCTCCTTCCAGCCTCCCTGCTGCCACTTCCATCAGCCACCTCCTTGCTCCTGCTTGCTCCATCTGCTGCCGATGGGTTTGGATCCAGGTCAAACCTAGCGATTTCAGCTCTCTGTGATTCCAGCTTCTCAGTGATTTCAGCTCTTGACCCACAGCGCAGGCCAGCAGAAAATAAAGAGACTCCTTAGAGAGTCTGTGTTAGTTCTATCATTAGAATGGCGGCAGGGGAGGGGAGAGAAACAGGTTGAACCAATCTTACAGCGCTTGCCTGGAGGGCATGTAGCCTGCTGGTTCAGAGTTCTGCTCTGCTCTCCCCCCAATTCAATTCACTTGAGTCTGGAAGGGAAAGACTTGTCCATCTGAGATTCTTTACGATGACAGTGTCTCTTCTGCAAGCATTGGTGGTCATATTTTACAATTCCTACTTTTAGGGTTAACATGGATTGTGACCGCACAACAGCCAAATTAGTTATAATAGGCAAAATACCATTCTAACAATTGACTATCTATCAGGCCTATAGCACTGGCTGGACTGTATTTACGTAAACATACCCAGGATTTCTTTCCCATTCCAGCATGAACTGCATTTACATAACAGTTGAATACCTTACAGGGCTAAACAACTGAGTGAACATAACCACACCCAGGATTCCTTTTCCATTTCAGCTGACTGCATTGGAAACAGTGATTCAGATCCTGCTTACACATATACATAGATGGTTTGGGCAGGACTGAATTTCAATCTTAGCTTCAAATCTCCTTGTTATGAGAGTATAGAACCTCACTGAGCCAAAGGGTCGCATTACACGGAGGCTTCTGGGATAACCAAACACAGTGGTTCTACTGGGGAAGCCCAAGAATATCATGTTAATAACAGGCTTTACACTGGATTAGAGGCCATTGAGAAGTGGTCATTCACCTGCATCCAATGGAATTATGCTGGTCAAGTGGGGGCACTAGTCATAGTTTAAGGGCAGGCCTACACTTACCCTGAGATCGACATTCCAGAGATCTATCTTCCAGGTTTTGAGTTAGTGGGTCTAGTAAGCACCCACTAAATCAATCACTGATGGCTCCCCATCAATTCCAGTACTCCATGGGGTCATGCGGAGTAAGGGAAGTCAATAGGAGAGTTTCTCCTGTCAATCTCCCACAGTGGGAATACTGCAGAAATTTGACTTAAGGTACATTGAGGAGTTGCGTATCTTAGGTTGAGTTTCTTGCACAGTGTAGACCTGGCCTAAGTCTCAATCCTGCAAGATCTTGGCCACATTACGCTAAGCACTGCACGAACACATAGTAAGGCTATGTCTAGATTGCAGAGCTTTTCTGGGATACCAGAGGAATCCTGGAAAAGCTCTGCCACATCCAAGGAACACATCTGCTTTTTCAGAACAGTTTCCGAACAAGTGGACGTGTTCTTTCGGCATCCCTGTATTCCTCTTGGTGAGAGGAATAAGGGATGTTCCTAAAGAGGAGTTTTTTCCTGAAATTTGGCCCTGTGTAGACGGGCCAAATTTCAGAAAAGCCTCTTTTGGAAGTTGCATATCTTTTTCTGACTTTTCTCTGCAGTATAGACATAACCTAAGATACAGTCTCAAAAAGCTGCTAATTTAAAGAGACACAAGAAAGGAGAGAAAAACACAGAGCACAAAGAGGGAACATGGCTTGCAGAAAGCCACACAGTGGCTGCAGTGAGAATAGAAACAATATTTCTTAATACAGTGCTCTCTACATGTTGGACTACATTACTTGATACAGTTGTTAAAGACACAGGTATTTTTTAGATGTGCTAAGGAAGACAAATGTAAATGCATCTACCACTTTAAACATGGATATGGTAAGTTCCTGCCACTAATTGAGTATCTTGAACTATTAGAGGGACCTTCTGATCCCTACATATAAACTAAGGTCACTGCTTTCCTAAAAGTCAATGTGAAGCATTAGGTCTGCATAGGTGTAAGAACTGCAGTTGGAAATGGATATGCACGAAGAGCCTGATCCAAGCCCCACTGATGACAATACAGGTTAATATGAAAAGAATAGATATCGGTACATCCATCACAATGACACATCAACCAATTTCAGCACAGTATTAGTTGAACACTCTGTTCTGTCATTGTTCTCTGAGATAAATTCCACACTTTCTAATGAGTTAATATATTTTCCCAGGGTACTTCTACTTGCTTGAGATTTTTTCTTTCCTTGTGACTAAACCACTAGTCCCGTGGGATTACTCACCACAATAAATATTATTCTATGGGAGTAAAATTTGCAGATTTGGGGCCTATTATTGAGTTGCAGTTTGTGACTGTGACAAAATGGAGATTTTTAAGTGTTTTACATGAAAAGTGTATGTGCATTTCAGTCTCCCTGTGTGCTGCATGTTGTTGCAGAGGAGAAGGTGTGACCTTGATTAGCATCGGGACGGACAACAGCTGAGAGATGAGGGACCATAGCAACCAGTGACCTGTTGACTGAAAGGCCCAGCCCAGCTTGTAAACCAGCCAGTTTTGGCCAGTGGGAGGACAATGGACTAAGACAAGAGGACCCTGCTGACCCGACCAACCAGTTCTAGTCAGAGGGGAACAAATGACACAGAAGAGAGAGTCCCAGTACCTGGGACAGAAGACAAAGGACAGGGGAGGATCTGTTGGGACCAGTGATACTGACTGATCAACTGGAAGGAGGGAGTTTCTGGAGAGGGAGAGAGCAGCCAGAGTCCACCTGAACACAGGAGAGACGTAGGATACATCTAGACTGTGTTGTTATTTCGGGATACTGGAAGTATCCCGAAATAGCAATGCCACGTCTTTAAACGCACCTGCTATTTCCCAAAATAGCGGGCACACTATTCCAGCATCCGTTTAACCCTTCTTCCATGAGGGTTAAGGGATTTGTCAGAATAGTGCCTTATTTTGAAATTTAACCCTGTCTACATAGCGCCAAATTTCAAAATAAGCTCTTTTGAGCTAGACTTGGAATATGATACTCAATTTGCATCGTTTATTCTGACAGAAGGGTACTGTCTAGACGCACCCTTAGATGTACTGTGCTAAGGGAGGCCAGGCCTGGAGGCCCTGATAGTTCCTATGCTATGTTTAGATGCTTAATAAGCCTTTCTATTTTATGCTGACTAAGAGTGCATCTACACTGCACCCTAAACTCAAAATAAGATAAGCAATTTGCGCTACACAAATTGCGTATCTTATTTCAATTTTATTTCGAAATAGGCTATTTCGAAATTTGGCACATCTACACAGTGCCAAATTTCAAAATAACACACTATTTTGAGACAGCCCTTATCCCTCATGGAACAAGGTTACAGGGATGCCAAAATAGCGCATCCACTATATTTTGCAATAGTGGACATGTTCAAAAGACGTGGGATAGCTATTTTGGGATACCTCTGGTATCCTAAAATAGCCTTACAGTGTAGACGTACCCTGAGAGTCACTCCAGTCAGGCTCCGTTCTGATTTGGTGTAACTATGTGTGCTGGATGGGAAGGGGATGGAGTTGAGGCAGTTGCCAGAGGCAATCTGAGGAATTGATCACTGTAGGGTTGGTTATTAGGGGAAGCATTGTGCTATGCAAATATACCCAATGGCTAACCTCAGGTATTACTGAGATTAGTGCAGTCCAGGGCCCTGGCCATGATCCCAATGGAATTGCATGCCTGGGGCCATGAAGCCCTTCCAAGCGCAATCAGGGAGAAACAGTAAATGCTGCCAATCCAGTGTGAGTGTGTGGAGATGGGAATCTGTTCCCTGTATCACCTCTCTTGCCAGCCTTTGTGAGGTGAAACAAAGCAGAGATGCCTCAACTCCTTTCCCTTCCTTACCCACCTTCCATGGAACTCAGGGGCAGATTCATTTTCAGGCTCTGAAGCAGGGGAACAGTAAGTGCCAGTTTCACTACCTTTTTGGGGTCTCTGCATGGGGATTTCCACCAGCAAATCCATAGGAGCCATGTGGAGTGAAAGCTGCAGCAAGGATGTGCTTAATATAAATATTTCTCCAGTGCCCTGGGCCCACCTAGTGCTAGCTGCAGTTAGTAAGGGAATGAGGACCTCTTTCCTACACAACCCAGTATAGCCCACCCTGGTTGAGCCTATATGGTTCATGTTTTTGAGTTTCTCCCTGCTATCACCAGGGATAGAAAGTTACAAAGATGCAAGCCAACAGGCTCACATAATCATATGATTCCAGCAGCTGGCACTTTGGCAAAAAAGCACCAAATATCATGCAAGAAGGCAACACTGTGGACCCTCTCCTTGTTCACACTTTCTGTTGCTGTATGTTCTACACTGTGGTAAATGGTGGGGAAAGCTATCGTAAATAGGAGTGTTGTCAGACATGCCATAAATGTGCTGCACACATTTTGGCACAATGAGCATTTCCAAACAGGGATGGTCCAATTCAAGACTATCCTAAGATGCAAATTAAACTCTCTCAGCAAGCAATGCTAGATCATTAAAAACAACCCGGAGCTTATGGGAGACAACACAAGCCAAAGGAAAGGACACTGGATAGAAAAGGAAGAGATTATTCTGTTCCCAAAACTGACCTTGATTGAAGGCCTGGCACTTTTTTCCTCTATTATCTTATTTTCCCACCTGTAAAATAGGTGTTATGGATAGGGCTTATGAGACAATTTCCACTGGAACAGTGTGATGGCATCAGAACAGTCTGATTAAACAAACAAAAGGGCTTCAGTTAAAACAACTACCTGATTTGACCCAAAGTTCTCCTGACTTTCAGTGAATTTAAAGCATTTAAGTTACATAAGCTCCTATGCCATATAAGCACTTGTGATGGAGTGTGGTCACAGAAGACCCCTTGGGGCTGCTTCCTAGTGTGCTGACAAAGCCACTGACACTAGCCTCCTTGCTCTCTGGGGCTTCTCACTACCCTTTCCTGCTAGGCCAGATACTGATCTCCCCTAGCCAAGGCACAGAACTGAGATCACTCTCCTCCCCTCCTCCCCCCCTCCAAAAGAGCAATGCTGAAGGTGTCTGAGGAAAATGCACTTTCAGGCACAGCAATCAGAAAACCCACTCCCCAAATGGGATAAGAATCCCAATCAATCAGCAAGCCCCCTTTAACAATGAAAGGAAAGTTTACACACGGATTGCTCCTCTAGGTAACAATTATTTACACTGGGCTTGACAATAAATAAAAGTAATTTTATTAAATACAACAATAGGATTTAAGTGGTTGCAAATGAAAACAGGCAGAGCAAAGTAAATTACAAACTTAAAATGAACAGAAAATGCATAGCAAGTTCTAACACATTAAAGCGTATTGCAAACTTACCCTAAAACTGTTCTTATTTCCACTAAAACTCCAAGCCAGGGAAGATCTTTTTCCCATGAGGTTTTGGTTTATTCTCTGGGAGTGTCATGACAGCCTGAAAACTTTGCATGTCAAATAGCCTTTATTTTGGGTGGGAATTCTTTGTTTCTACATTCTCCCCTTCTATGGAAAAGTACCTGGTTAACCTCTGCCAGTTGGGGTGGTCACACACCTTCCTAAAGCCAATCACTGCTTAAATTTGAAGGACAAAGGTGTCTGTTTACAGGTGATCACCCAGACATTAAGGTGTTCAAGCATTGGAGACACCCTTGATGGCTTTCATTTGCACATCTAAAGCCATAAATCCTTTCCTATCCCCTATCTCTAACTTTACATACAAAAGTGATACACAGATCCAGCAGTTTGAGACATTAAAACTGATTGGTTTCACAAGGTATTTTGTCCAAAGCATTTTCAAGTTATGCATATATGTATCCATAAGTCAATTTCATAAACCATGGGGGGAACTGTTACAGCACTCTTCAAAATTTTGTTTCTGATCTTCTCTCACCAGCTGGGAAATCATGTATATGTCAATGTATCTGTCTGCGAGTCCATTTGTTCAAGAACTCCTCCTAAGTAGTAAGAGCTAGGACCACCAAATGTAGTATGCAGCTTCCTCTTCTCCTAACTTAAAGCAAGGTTAGGTTGTACCAGGGCAACCAGAAGCACCAGGAAAAGGACTGTTTTCCATAACATGGACAGGGAGGGGCAGTTTGGAGGGATGCAATACTGAGAGTGGCCACTGGAGGCAGCGAGCCTGGAGGGGAGAGTTACCCTGCAGAGTGTTCACTGGAGGCAGCTGTACTACTAAGGGAGTGGGCAGCAGCCCTGGGGCTCTGCCATTTTGCCTGCCAGCACACCGGGTAAGTAGCCTCCCCTGTCCCAAATCCTTTTTCCCCTCCCAGCCCTTGGCTGCAGTGCTGGAGGAGGGAGATGAAAGGCCCCTGGAAACTGAGGGTGGCTGGCAAGGGGAGAAGAGGCCCGTGCTAGATGGGACCCCTCTGCCCTGAGCCCTTCCACATCCTCCAACTCTCACTCTTGCACCCTCCTGCCTTATGTACTGTCCCTCCCACATCCCCTGCCCTGATTCCTGCACTCCCCACACCATCAGCTCAGAGCCAGGCAATGCCAGATAAGTCTTCTAGTGATTTATAAAAGAAGAAGAAAATACCTTTTAAAAAATAAAAGTGTATTTCATCATGCCTCCCCACCTTTGTTCAGTTTGAGGCTCAAAAATACTGAGCTTTTTCACAGCCAAAACATGCTGATATGAATGAGACAAAAATATGCCACTCCCCTCTACATGCCTTTCTCCCCAAGCAAAATAAAACTTATGACTGTGGTGGATTGAATAAACCCTGCTGATGCCTATTCTATGCATACACAAAGGAATCTAGTGACCCAGGCTATGTCTACACTACAGAGTGTTTTCAGAAAAATGTCCGTTTTCCCGAAAAAACTTCAATTACTTCCACGCTGCAATCGTGTTCTTTCAGGAAAAAATCTATAAAGAACAGAGGGGTTTATCTGACGGCGGTTATCCTCTTTCTATGAGGAAGAATGCCTTTTCCGAAAGTGCTCTTTTGGAAAAAGGCATGTATGGACAGGGAAAAGGGTTTTCTTTTGAAAGAAGAGGGCTCAAGGAAACAACACAGGTGCCCTGGTGGCCACTCTATCCAAAGTAATCACAACTCTATAGTTCCTGTCTCCTGGCTCTTCTTAAAGCTACAGGCACCCTGGACAAGCATTGTGGCAGGAAGTCAGCCCTGGAGCAGCACCCTGACCACGTGGCTTTCCCTACCACAGGCCTGCTCACAACCACAAGCCCCCTGAAACCCCTTGGCCCTCACAGGCAGCATGACCAAGGCTCCCAGGACTCACCCAGGAGTACCAAGCGGCGGGCACTTGGTCTGCAGCGGAGGTCCTGTCCCTCCTCGAGCTCTGGGATGAGGAGGAGACACTACAGGATCTCCGCTCCAAGTGCCACAATGTAGACATTTATGGCTGGATGACCGAGTCCCTGGTGGAGTGGGGACACCCACCCCGGACCTTAGAACAGGTCCAGAGTAAGATGAAAGAGCTCTGCCAGGGATACATGACGGCCAGAGAGCACAGCTCACACCAGGGCAGGACCCCACACCTGGAGCTCTACTACAAAGAGCTCCACCAGATCCTGTGGGGTGGGTCACTCTGGCCTGGAGACTCCCGTCATTGCACAGCTGGAGGTCATGGAGGAGGAGGAGGAGGAGGGACAGCAGGAGGAGGACAACCCGGTCACTGTGACACTGTCCCTGGAGCCAGTTGCCATGAGCCAGGACATCTCTCAGGCATCGTTTGACGACAGGGAGGGATCTTCATGTGAGTGCTCTCAGTTTGTCACACACACAGGGTGGGGGAGGTGGGTGCAGAGGGGAAGCGGCGTGTGTGTTGCTTGGCCAGCTCAGGCTGGACTTCATACTGCAGTCCGAGCACGTGGAACTACATGCAGCGTTAGTGTGCACCACGTGGACTCAGCAGGCAGCCCCTGAGCACACCCAGGCTTCTGCTCCCAGGCTCAAAGGAGGCCACACACACATCTGGCCCGGGGAAGGGGAGATGCCTTCCCACCACCTGCCACGACTGGAAGCAGGCTAGCCACAAGGGCACAGGCATAACCCCAGATGCACCGAGGAGTGGCAAACACAGCACACGGGCATGCCTGCATGTGCGAGGCACCACCTGATCTCACAGACAGCGCTGCATGGCACAGGTGTGTGTGCTGGCCCCAGAAAGGGCCAGGCTGCTCACGACTCCTCTGCCGCCCATGGGATCCCACTGTGGCTAGACACTTCCCTTGCCTGCTTGTCCGTGGGTCGGAGGAGTGAGGGGCAGCAGGCAGCATGGTCCTCTGGGCACCTCGGGGCCCATGTGAGGCAGAGCCTGCTGTGCAGCCCACACATGGCCTTGCTCCCGGGACATCCCCCTCCTCTGGCCTGAGGACTGTTGGTTGCTGCTCACAGAGGAGGCACGGCCTCAGTGGCAGTGTCTGCATGGATGACTGATTAGCTCTCCCTCTTTGTATTCTCCATAGCTGGACCAGTCGGGACTGAGGGACAAGCCAAACCAACCGTGCCCACTGCCCAACCCCGGGAGACCTGAAAGCACTCCATAGTGCAGGAGGAGCTGATGAGGCAGCATGTGAGCATCCTGTGTGACATGCAACAGACCCTGGTGCAGAAGGTCCAGGAGGACAGACTGGTGGACCCACATGTGGGACATGTGTGCGATCATGCGAGAAATGATGGCACACCCAGCTGTTGTTGCTGCTCCTGCCTACCACCCTCCTGCCCTCCCTGCTATGCCCATTCCCCCTCCCCCGGCCCTCAAGCGATGCCCTGATCCCGCCCCAAGCAATGCCCATGCCCCCTCCCCCTGACTCCCTGCCATCCCGACCCTGTTCCAGCCCCCGCTCCCACCCACTCCCCTGTGGTATCCACCCAACCCCACATTCAATGAGGTCCCCACACCCGAGGTGGGACATCCAGCTGCCCCCCATGCCACTCCCAGCGCTGAGCCCCCTTTCAGTTTAAGAGCCTCCCTCCCCCTCCCCAGTTATATTTTTTGAAAGACAAATACAAAGTTTGTTGAAATCCAGACTGGTGTGTTTATTCAGAGGTCAGGGAAGAGGTGAAGGGAGGGGTTGTGGTGGGAAAAGGATAGTGGTGCAAGCCAGAGGCCCCTAGTGGGGAGGCCCTGGGGAGAGTTACTGGGATCCTTGAGAGAAACTCTCCCTCAGGGCATCCCAGATGCGTGCCCTGGCCTGATAGGCCTTGCAGATGGCAGCTGTCCCCGGCTCCATGAAGGGTCTCCCCTCCTGGCTGGCCTCTGCCTCCCACCCTGGGAGGAAGGCCTCTCCCTTCCTCTCCATAATGTTGTGGAGGACATGACAGGCCGCAGCCACCTCAGGGATGTTGTGCTCCCTGCCTTGAAGCGGGTCAGGAGGCACCTGAACCGCTCCTTGAGGTGGCTTAAGGCGCACTCCACCTGCATCCTCGCCCAGATGAATTAGGAGTTAAATTGGTCCCTGCTGGGATCCAGGTGGCTGGGATATGGTTTCATTAACCATGGCATGAGGGGGTAGGCTTCATCCTCCTCGATTCGTGGTGGCATCTGCACATTCCCAACTGCAAAGTTACAGCAGGGGAAGAATGTACCCACCTCCAGCTTGCTGTAGAGGCTGGAATTACAAAAGATATGGGCATCGTGTGCTCTGCCCGACCACCTGACAAAAATGTCTGTAAACTGTCCATGGTGGTCAGCCAGGGCCTGTGGCACCACTGAAAAGTAGCCCTTCCTGTTGATATACTGGGCCGCTCGATGTTCAGGTGTGCGGATCAGGATGTGGGTCCTATCTATGGCTTCCCCACAGTTCGGGAACCCCAGGGCAACAATGCGGCGATGATCGGGTCCAGGACTCCCTGGCGGATGACCCTGAGCCGCAGGATGGAGTTGATGGCCCTCACCACCTGCAGAAGGAGACCAAAAAACATACAAAACAGAGAATGAGAGGGAGTGCCTGAGCCCTTTGGAGGTGCCCACCCCCTCCTCTCCCCTGTCCCTCCCAAACCCCTGGAGCCACCCGCTATGAGGCTGCTCCCCCAGCAGCAGGGCTGTGTGAGGGTGGGACAACACAACCTCCTGGGGACAGGGCCTCCTGCCCACCCACAGGGCCCCTCTGTCCTCCCAACCTGCCTTTCCCTAGAGGCCCCCTTTTCCAGAACTCCCCCACCCCCCACGCAGGGATTACAGCCTGAGAGTGCCTTATCTCCATGAGGAGGGCCCCAGCGGTGGACTTCCCCATGACGAACTGGTTGCCCATAGATGGGTAGCTGTCTGGGGTGGTGAGCTTCCAGATGGCAATTGCGATCCACTTCTCCAGGGGAATGGGGGACCACAGGTGGATGTCACATCATTGGAAGGCAGGGGCAAGCCAGGCACACAGCTCCAAAAAGGTGGCCTTCCGCATGCGGAAGTTTTGGAGCCACTGCTGGTCGTCCCATTGCTCCATAACCAGCTGGTCCCACCAGTCGGAAATGGTATCCCACCTCCAAAACTGCCTCTCTACTGTGGTGTGCGGTTGCATGGCTCCCACACACAGGGAGAGGGTTTCCAAAAAGAGCTCTGAGTCGAGCTTGTGCAGGGCCAGGAAGGCAGCCTGCACAAACTGCTGCAGAAACTGCAGTATGGCCATGTGTGGACATTGCGTGCCCAGCGGCAGCTCTGGCTCAATGGCACAAAAGACAAAACTGTGGCATCCAAAAAAGCTGGTCAACCAAAGCAGGCACTGCAAGGCTGCGTCTAGACTGGCATGATTTTTGCGAAAAGCGTCCCTGGCCAATCTAGACGCGCTTTTGCGCAAGAAAGCCCCGATCACCATTTTAGCCATCGGGGCTTTTTTGTGCAAAACAATACCACATTGTCTACACTGGCCCTCTTGCGCAAAAGCATTTGCGCAAGAGGGCTTTTGCCCGAACAGGAGCAGCATAGTATTTCCACAAGAACACTGACAATCTTACATGAGATTGTCAGTGTTCTTGTGGAAATTCAAGCGGCCAGTGTAGATAGCTGGCAAGTTTTTCCGGAAAAAGCGGCTGATTTTCCGGAAAAACTGGGCAGTCTAGACACAGCCCAAGAGTTTTGTCGTCCCTCAAAGAGGTAGGCAAGCACGCAGCAGAAGGAGAGAAACGGCTGTCCAGGGGGTTCCCTTTAAGCGCGTATCTCAGCTAGGCTTCGGCACTAGCACTCGGAAGCAACTGGTGACCTAAAGCCCTGCCTCAAGTGGTTCCAGGTGGCCTTATATATGAGATAGTGTCCAATCAGTCCGGATGCTATCTTTCGAAAAAGCAGAGCGCTTTTTTGATGCACTTTGTCAGTGTGGACACTCTCTTTCGGAAGACTTTTTTTTGAAGATCTCTTCTGGAAAACTTCTTCCGAAAAAAGCCTGCAGCCTAGATGTAGTCCCAGAATCTCTGAGGTATACTTGGCATAAGACTCAGTTAGTGAACTCAGTATAGACAGAGTCACAGTGTGGCTTTTCTGCTGGACATTTCACCATGGACATGATTTCTGCAGCCCAACAAATATCAGAGGAGGCATGTGAACCAAAGAACTTTGTTGACTTGGCCAGTGCCTTTGACATGTTGAATAGTGAAGGTGAATGTAAATGCCTTTATAAGTCTGGTTGACCAGAAAAGATGCTTGTCATCCACTCTTTTCATGATGGCCAGAATGATGGAGTGTGATAAATCATCAGAAGATTAATCTGTCACCATTGGCACCAAACAGGGATGCACAATGGCTCCAGTCCTCTTTGCTATTATCTTTTCAGCTGTGTTTTTGCTTGTGTTTCACTAATTTGACAGAGATGTATGAATCTAGTTTAGAATGTATGGGAGGGTATCTATTCAATCTACAATGACTCAAGGCCCGCACCAAGGTAACTGAACAGCTATTAAGAGATCTCCTGTTTGCTGATGACTGTATCTTTGAGGACAGTCAGCTTACTGTGGACCACTTTCAATTTCACAATCAGCCTGAAAAAGGCAGAGATCAAGTACCAGACAACAACAGACCACTAACATCCTGAGTACCATGACCCCTCATCACAACTGAAAATTCTGGTTCCTGGGTACTGTATTTTCCAGTAATGCCATGCTGTAAAAGATGATCATTTGGTGCCTGGCAAAGGCCTTCTTGGCATCTCTGGAAGGAGTGTGGAATATGCCTGTTGTGGTTCATACACACCCTGTCCCTTGGGGAGTGAGTACCCTAGGGTATGGATGCCACCTAGTTGGCTGCTGGTTTGTCAGTGATCTTTATTGGTCTGTACTAAAAACCCTCCAGCCTGGAAAGTAGAGTCTAACTGCCAGAGTCAATGAGGGGTGGCCTTCTGCTCAGGGCAGCATAGCCTAATGGCCAGAATTAACAGGGGTCAGGCAGCACAGCCCAACAGCCTGAGACAACGAGGGGTAGCCCTTAGTTTAGGGCAGCACATCCTAATGGCTAGAACCAATAGGTGGCAGCCCTTGGCTCAGGGCAGCACAGCCCAAAGGCCAAAGTCAATATGGGGCAGCCCTTAGTTCAGAGCGGCACAGCCTAATGGCCAGAGTCTATAGGGGACAGCCCTTAGCTCAGGGCAGCGTAGCCTAACAGACAGAGTCAATACAGGCTACCATTAGTTCAGGACTGTGTATCCTAATGTCCAGAGTCAATAGTTGTGGGCAACAGCCCAGGTAGGGGGACCCAGGCCCACCCTACTCCACTGGGGGCTTTTCTAAAAGAGCATGTCTCTCCAATCCTGCTGGTGGGGGTGGAGCTGCATGTGCTTAAAAATGGCTTCTTCCATGCTGGGTGAGCTCACAGACCCAACAATTCCGAGAAGTACTGGTATCTGGAAAACCAAGAGTAGTCATTTTAGTTTACATTGGCTGAGATTTTAGCCTCAAAGCTTCAGGGAAAAAGAATCTTTGCATTTATATCCTCCTATCTCTCGCAGTTAGTGTGAAGAAAAAAGACTAGAGGCTTTGGTCTGCAATACTGAGACAGAGAGGGTTGATGGGTATAGAACATGTGACAGCTGTTGGTATGTTACAGTTTCCCATCAATCCCTCAACAGAAAGTTTCTTCACCACCCTGCAAACACCAGTGATATTCAACATATTTCTCCAAACTCACTATCATTGATATAAATCATCCCTACAGTTCAGTGTTACTCTATGCTATCGAGGCATATAATTAACAAGGCAGTAGGTGGAACAGCAATAATGTAAAACTGCAAAGTTCAGCAACACAAGGAACACTAACTAAAATATGCATTACTTATTAATATCAACAAGTTCTGCTTAAAATCCAGGTCTAAACTTTCAGTAAAACTGATTTGATCTACAGTACTTAGCAATTCATTCATTAAAATTCATTGTTTACAGATAGACATATTTTTAAAGCAAGAAAGTTGTGTACATAAAGAGGCATATAATTATAACTTCTTATGAAAGCCTATTCACATTAGATACTCACTATTCACTTTAAATTAGTATTTTCACTTTAGTGTCTGATTTAAGCTTAGTTTTACCGTAAACATTACAGTAAATAGTATAATCAGATATCACAGCTGTGGAAAGCTGTGGGCAGCCAGTGGCATCTCATAAAATGTTTAGAGTATAAAAAAATGTATTCATTCCACTCAAACTTCCATTTTGCTAGCTTCAGAAGGGTATCTCGGTTAGTTTGTAACTGGAAAAATGTAAACAACAACAAATAGTCTTTCAGCACCTTAGAGACTAACAAAACATGTGGATGGTATCATGAGCTTTTGTGGGCATATCCCACTTCTTCAAATGAATGGAGTTATTAAAGGTCCAGTTTCTAAATAAATAGGGAATGGGAGGGGGGAAGAAGGAAAAAAAGGGGGAAAGATATAGTCAATTAGAGTGTCCATGCTATATGAAGCTGATAGAGAAGGTACTAAATGTTCTTAAGAACCCATTGTTTGGTTTTTTAATGTCATTAGGATGTGGAATGTAGCAGGACATCCAACCAATGTCTTTATTCATATCTCTGTTATAGGAATCAAACTTGTAAATGAAGTTAAGTTCTAAGGCTTCCCTGTGGAGTTGGCTTGAGAAATTGGCCTGAAACAGTATGGTGACTTTGAAATCCATTAATGAGTGCCCAGGCAAGTTAAAATGTTCCCCAACAGGTCTCTGTGTGTTGCCTTTTTGGATATCTGATTTGTGTCCATTAATTCTTTCCTGTAGAGACTGTCCAGTTTGGCCAATACACATGGCAGAGGAGCATTGCAGGCATTTGATGTCATAGATCACATTAGTGGACGTGCAGTTAAATGAGCCTCTATTGTGGTGGATCATGTGGTTAGGTCTTAAAATCACAGAATCATAGAGATGGAAGAGACCTCAGGAGGTCATCAAGTCCAGCCCCCTGCCCAAGGCAGGACCAGTCTCAACTAAATCAACCCAGCCAGGGCTTTGTCAAGCTGAGACTTAAAAACCTCTAGGGATGGAGATTCTACCACCTCCCTAGGTAACCCATTCCAGTGCTTCACCACCCTCCTAGTGAAATAGTTTTTCCTAATATCCAACCTAGACCTCCCCCACTGTAACTTGAGACCATTGCTCCTTTTTCTGCCATCCGTCACTACTGTGAACAGCCTTTCTCCATCCTCTTTGGAACCTCCCTTCAGGAAGTTGAAGGCTGCTATCAAATCCTCCCACACTCTTCTCTTCTGCAGACTAAACAAAGCCAAATCCCTCAGCCTCTCCTCATAGGTCATGCGCTCCAGCCCCCTAATCATTTTGGTTGCCCTCTGCTGAACCCTCTCCAATGTGTCCACATCCTTTCTATGTTGGGGGGCCCAGAACTGGACACAATACTCTAGATGTGGCCTCACCAGAGCCGAATAAAGGGGAATAATCACTTCTCTAGATCTGCTGGCAATGCTACTCCTAATGCACCCTAATATGCCATTAGACTTCTTGTCTACAAGGGCACACTGTTGACTCATATCCAGCTTCTCATCCACTGTAATCCCCAAGTCCTTTTCTGCTAAACTGCTACTTAGCCAGCCTGTACCAATGCTTGGGATTCTTCTGTCACAAGTGCAGGACTCTACACTTGTCCTTGTTGAACCTCATCAGATTTCTTTTGGACCAATCCTCTAATCTGTTTAGGTCACTCTGGACCCTATCCCTCCCTCCAGTGTATCTACCTCCCCCCCAGCTTAGTCTTGGGATGATATTGCTTGAATAGATGTATGGACAAAGTTCACATTGGGGTTGATTGCAGGGATGGGTTCCTCGATGAGTATGATGGAAGTGTGCCTTGTGGTTATTAGGAAGAATTTGTTTCAGGTTAGGGGGTTATCTGTACATGATTGGCCTGTCCTCCAAGGCCTGTGAGAGTGAGGAGTCATTTTCCAGGATAGCTTGTAGATTGTTAATAATGTGCTGGCGGGGTTTAAGTTGGGGCCTGTAGGTGATGACCGGTGGTTTTCTGTTGTTTTCTTTGTAGGGCCTAGCTTGAATAAGCTGATGCCTGGGTACTTGTTTGGTTCTATCAGTCTGTTTTTTTTCATTTTCCCTGGGTGGATATTTAAGTTTTAAGAATGGTTGATATAGATCCTGTAGGTGTTTGTCTCTGTCTGTGGGTTTGGAGCAAATTTGGTTGTATCTTAGGGCTTGGCTGTAAACAATAGATTGAGAAATGTGTCTTTGATAGAAGCTAGAGGCATGAAGGTAAGTGTAACAGTTGATAGGTTTCCGGTATAAGGTGGTGGAAATGTATCCGTTATGTAAGTGTACTCTCGTGTCAAGGAAGTGAATCTCTCATGTGGACTGATCCAGGCTGAGGTTGATGGTGGGGTGGAAGTTATTGAAATCCCTGTGAAATTCTTCAAGGGTCTCTTTCCCATGGGTCCATTGATGAAGATGTCATCAAAGTAGCATAAGTAGACTAAGGGTTCAAGGGAGGAAGAGCTGAGGAAACGTTCTTCAAGGTCAGCCATAAAGATGTTGGCATATTGTGGAGCCAAGCGGTTGCTAATGTCTGTGCCCATGTCTCCAAATCAGAGAAAGTCAAAATCTCAGAATTCTGTAACCAGGTTTACAGTGTCATCAAGAATGGTGTTTCTCACAGCTTGCAATCCATCTGCAATTTTGTCCTCACCCACAACTATTTCTGATTCAAAGACAATTTATATCTTCAAGTCAACTGCTATCACAGGACCTAACCTCATAAACCATCACATCAGAGGCTCATTTAAGTGCACATCCACTAATGTGATCTATGCCATTAAATGACAGCAATGCCCCTCTGCTTTGAGAGTCAGGAATGTTTGTTTTTCTTTCTTTCTTTCTTTTTGCACAATCATGCAGATATATGGTACAGTGAGACCACCTTAAGGATATTGGGAGAAATCTTGTACTGGTACTTCTGATTCTGAAAAGCAAAAATTCCAGATACAGCCGTAAAACTGTTAACCACGCAGGTAGTTTTTGCAATATCCTGAGTAGCAGGATGTACCCCAAATAAGGGGATTGGGCATTTTAGTTATCTTACACAATATGTAATCAACTGGTAAATATTATTAGAACGACCAAGTCTCCCTTTGCTATAAAATCAGCTTAGTAAGAAGAATTGTTGTGAGGTAGTGAACAGGATTGACCCACAGGTCCTGCTCGTTGTAACTAGAAGTAAAGAGACCCTTCACATGGGCTACAGCAGTTCATGATGTCCCAAAATGGGGGAGCAAAAGGGACCACAACCTCTTACCTGGTACTGTAGGTGGCATATGGGTGAAGTGTAAGTGAACTAGGCTTAATTATTGTAATATAATAAATCTTCTTTTAATTGCTTTTGCATTGTTTAGTGCTGGACTAATTGTTTTAGAATTTATAGTATTTAAGGTTTAAATTGTATAGTAATTGTTTTTAAGGCTTGTAAAACTTAAATGACTATATTAACTGCTTAAAGCTTGCAATAAATAAGAAAGTGGTTAAGTATCTCTGGAGTGTCCTGGTTTCCTTCGGATCTAAAATAAATTGAACCACATGACAAGTAATAAGTACCATCAGTTTTAGCATAGACTAGAACAGTGCTTTGGAAAAAACTCTGGATGTTTTTAATCTTTAATTCTGCATAAAGAAATCATGACTGCATAAGTTTAGATAATGAAGCTCATGATTATCTAATCAAATTAAGGAGCTTCCATACAGCTTGGGTACAACAGAAGCAGTGGTAGACACCAAGTGCAATGTTCACATTGAAACATAGTTTGAAAAAATCTATTTCATTAAATTTTTCTACAGGAAAAGGATTTTTCTAACATCAGACACTTCCAAAGGTCTCCAGAAAAGTCAGTTGTTCATGATCTCTCTTTCTTTGCTGTTCTATTTTATGTTGTCTTGCTGGCACTGAGCCTGGGAAAGATGACATATTGCACATGTATTTTTCAGGTGTTTTCAAAATACCTGCACAATATGTTTTGTCTGCATGAGCTGCTGTGCATTTTAGCACAGCGAGGATATACTCCCCTGAGTAACTGTGCAAGGGCACCTGGGCTTAAGTTAGTACTGAAACTTTCTGCAGAGCCTCCTTCCCCTCATTAAGGAAAACATCTTTAAATCCACAGAGAAAGGACCTTTGCTTTATCCCTTGCCACCCCCATCAACAAGAGGTAATCTATGGCCATGTTTTCAAAGTGCAGAGAATACTGATCATAGTGCATTGCACTTCATCCCCACATTATCCCAACATTCATACATTTTCATCACAAAGAACAATGGCTTTCTGTTACAAGCTACACAGTCTGCTTTTTCCACCTGCAATATGCTGAGCAGGGCATATATATCCTTCCCTCACACACCCAGATGGAATCCCATTAAATTTTTAGCCTCATTTGAGCAGTGTTCATGTGTTACTGTCAGGAATCAACATACAATATAAAGTGATGCCTAGGTATACAGAGAGCAGAAGCAAACATCCAAAAATATTTAAATAGATAGTATTCTTATTATTGTTTTACAGTGCAATTAATTGCACGATTAATCATGATTAATTTTTTTAATCACTTGACAGCCCTAAAAAAAAGTGTTTGGGTTGGACTATCTGGCTTTACAAGATTAACCTTCTGTGTGCCTATTCCCAAGGCAGCAACAGAAAAGAAGAAAGAAAGAAAATAACTCCAAAGCTTGCAATCAGTCAAAAGAAAAACTTGTGTCCTTTTAAAATTCTGAATTATCAAAATGATTCCACACCACTGATCATCATGTCACGGCTCAATTCCCCAACATGGCACTTCAAGTGTAGATACAGGGGCTGGCTAGCTGAATAAACTCTCTTAAGAACCTGTCTCTGTAACTCTCAGAGATAAACTTGTCCGGTCACAGTTTCCTTGAGACCCCAAAAGAAAGATGATTGGTTGCTGCAACCATGAAGTGTAAATCAAAAATATAAAACAAGCCCTTTTCCAGGAATGAGATCACTTGCGCTCCCCTCGCTGAGGCAAAGCTCTCCCCCTGCCCCAACCTCCATTTTGCTTGGAGCTGGGAAACAAACAGAGGTAATCTGCAGAAAACAAAGAGGCTCTGCTTCTCCCAGGTAACATAGGCACGTAGGTTTGAGGACACACACACACACACACACACACACAATCAACTAATACTGGTTAACCAAAACAAAAAGAAAACACTTTTATTATTCAAACAAGACTACTGTTGCAAGCATAGTAAATGAGTAGGTGTTAAAAGCCATGGATTGAAATAAACTCAGGGGCTGTGTCTAGACTGGCGCAATCTTGCGCCAGAGCTATGCAAATGAGGCTCAGCGTGGAATATCGCCGAGCCTCATTTGCATAACTAATGAGCCGCCATTTTTGCGGAAGAGGCTCTTGCGCAAGACGGAGCTGTCTACACTGCCCCGTCTTGCGCAAGAAAAACCCTCTTGCGCAAAGCCGTTATGCGGATTATTTTCAGGCATAACGGCTTTGCGCAAGAGGGTTTTTCTTGCGCAAGACGGGGCAGTGTAGACAGCTCCGTCTTGCGCAAGAGCCTCTTCCGCAAAAATGGCAGCTTATTAGTTATGCAAATGAGGCTCGGTGATATTCCACGCTGAGCCTCATTTGCATAGCTCTGGCGTAAGATCGCGCCAGTCTAGACACAGCCAGGGAGAATCCCTGGGCTGTAATCCTTAGTTACAAAAGAGAAAAACAACTAACCAGCTCAGACTTGATTTCTAAAACCCCAAACAAGAAAAACAAGAAAACCTGATGGACTATCTAAACTTTTCCCTACTTACACATTTCAAGGAGTCTGTTCCTGGGAAAGCCTGTCTCTCCTGCTACCAGGAGAAAAACTGCTCTGATCTAAAAACAAAGGAAGAGAGAAAAAAAACCCTTTCTCATTTTGAAATTCCTATCTGCATTTCATTGGTGCCCAAAGCCCTCTCCCTCAGGAGCATCTCCAGAGTTGCTTAACCCTTTCCTCACTCTCCAGGTAAGTCAGAATCCCCTTTGCAGCTCCTATTCATGGCAGGAGGTTCCAAAGAGGATGGAGAGAGGCTGTTCTCAGTAGTGACAGATGGCAGAACAAGTAGCAATGGTCTCAAATTACAGTGGGGAAGTCTTGGTTGGATATTAGAAAAAACTATTTCACTAGGAGGGTGGTGAAGTTCTGGAATGTGTTACCTAGGGAGGTGGTGGAATCTCCATCCCTAGATGTTTTTAAGTCCCAGCTTGACAAAGTCCTGGCTTGGATGATTTAGTTAGGGTTGGTCCTGCTTTGGGCAGGGAGCTGGACTCAATGACCTCCTGAGGTCTCTTCCAGCCCTAGGATTCTATGTTTATATGACTCTATGTCCATGTAAGATTTGACCTTGTCTCATAGTGTAGATGTGCCCATAGGGCACAGCCTATGTAGAATAACAACAGTGACCTAACTAGGTCATAGTTAAAATGTGTATGAAAATATATAAAGCCACAAAATGAAACATTTAACAAAAATGAAAACTGCTTTAGAAGTAAGGACAGTGGATTGGTTTCACCTTTGACTAACGCTGGTGTAATTCTCTTTGCTTAAATGGAGTTACTCCTGATTTTCATTGGTATAAGGAAGCAAGGATTTGTATCCAGTATTTTTACAATGTACATTTTCTAATGTGAAGTTACGTTCTAATTAATACCCCTCTTGCCACACAGTGATTTCAGTGTGAACTAAGACCTCTGACTCCCAAGAATAGCAACTGATAGCTGTGATAGAAAGTTCTATTAGAGATGTCTGCATATATGCAAATAATTAATCAATGTGGTACCAACAGGATATGCAGCATTGTTTGTGGGTTTTGTAGTGCCAGTACAATTTATTGCTGTGCATTGCAAATGGTTTCCATGAATGCAGCTCTTTTACCGATGCAGAAGTCAACATAGCCTATATGAGCATAGCATAATCAGTTACAGGACTCTATGGAATCAAAGATATCACCCCATATGAGGACATGTATCAGAATCTGGCTCTTATTTAGGAGGTTCAGACCCTGCACGAGGCCATAGGAAAAACCAAACAAATACATTGTTTCATATCATTGCACCTGTAATTCAGATTCTTTCATTTAAAACACTTTGGCTATGTACTACATGAAAGTTAATGCATGAAAGTCCCCCAAAATATTAATTAAACAAAGAGAAAGGCTGAATACTTCATTTTCATCCACAGAGGAGCCGGCAGCTTCAGATACGACCTGAAGAGCATATAGGACTAGCATTGGCTGTGAACATTATCACAGTAGTTTAGGTCAGTATCTACCAGTAATTATCAGAATACCAGCTGGTTCCGCCAGTACTGCTGATGGTGAGAAAGTTAAGGGAAGGGAAAAAAGCCCTGAACTATCCCACATACAGATTTTAATAATTTTCTTCAACAGTTTTATGTTTCTATATTTATAAATGGTTTGATCTGAATATACTTGACAAAATTATAACAATTGTGTGCATCCCTCCATCTGGCTATGTTTACACTACCTTTTTTTTCCCATAGAAGATATTCAAATCACGCCCCCATTTGCAAATCTTCTGCTGATTCTTTTTGCGGAAGAGGTTTTGCCGCTAAAAATGAGGTTTACAGGATCTTGCGAAAAAGGGTTTTTTTCCCAACAAATGTCCCCATCTACACAGGGCTTTTTAGCAACAAAACCTCTTCCACAAAAAGGATCGGCAGAAGATATGCAAATGAAAGCATGATTTGCATATCTTCTGCCAAAAAAAATGACAGTGTATACATAGCCTCTGTGCCCAATCCACAGAAGATATGAATTGGTTATGGTTCATGACTAGCGAGCCTGGGTCTTTGGATCAAATTGTAGAGACTTAGAGTTTCAGTGCTAGAGGTTCTTGGTTCAACCATTACTGTTAATCAAGATAGAGGCCATCACAAAACAACATACAGTAAGGCTGGTCTTACTTGTCAGTTATAAGGATGGGCCCAGCCTAAAGCCCTGTGTACAAAATCCACTTACGTCTTGAGCACTGAACTCACATCCACATGGAATTATAAATAATCTCTCTATTTATCATGGGCAGAACAAAAACAAACAAACAAACAAAATCCCCACAGATTCATAACCTCAAGAACTATAAAGAAGCAGTGTGCTCTGGAACATAGGTTCAAATCTAGGAATCAGAGGACCTACATTATATTCCTGGCTGCACCCATAAGCTGCTGTGTGATATTGAGGCTTCTTGGGTTTATGATATTAATAATGAAATCAAATGTAGAGTCACTTATATCTGTTAGAGAAGAAACAGGCAACCCAGGAATGGATGGGGTAAATGGAACTGCTTTATTGCCCACGCACAATAACCTCGGACCCCCAGCACATCGTTCCAAGTGGCAACAATTTGGCACCAATGACACCCTTTTTATCTATTTTAGTATGTTAATACACATGTCTATCAGTACTTTCCCTAACATTTTATTTGGTATGTTAATGCCCATACAATGAATATTAATAATCAGGTGATGAATATTATTATATCTGCCCCTAATTACTATTTACAGAATTTCTAAACAAATCAACACTTTCCTACACTATACATTTTCTGAATCAACAAGTTACAGAGATTATAAGAAAAGTAACCCTGAAATATTTACATAGAGCCAGTGAGGGTAAATAAAAGACACAACAAAGAAGAGTAGCTGCATACTTATCTATTTTTCTAGGCTGCAAAAATGAAGGGAAAGAGCATATTTATATATCAGAAAGGATAATATCTGCTTTGGTCAGACCCTAATCTAACTTTCCAGACTGCAGAAACAAAGGGAAAAAATATGCTTAAGGGCAATGTGTGCTGTGGCTGAAATCCTTAACCACTAAGGTATAGCCACCCCTATTAATTTTTACATATCCCAACACTATCCAAGCCTGGGCACGTCCCTATCAAGGGTGAAGTTTCAAGAGAGCAAGGGGTCAGCAGCCGTGTGCACCAGGATGCAGCTTGCTTTTCTCTCACTCCTGGCTGGTGAAGGGAGGGGGCAGAAGTGTAAATCCTGGAATCCAAGTACTTTCCCGTCACTCCTGTATCATAGTGCACACAGCTGCTGTGCTGCCTGCCTTGAAACTCCACCCTTGATCTCCCTCTTCATTTTTTAGTAATATGTTATATGTGTCTGCCACAAGATCCAATCTCTGTTAGTGATGCCTCCTACTGGCCTTTCTGGAGATTTGCCCTGGCCAGCATTGTGCCTCCCTCCAGAAGCATCTCTCCAGTCATTCTGTGGACCCCTCTTACTTCAGGAACTCTTCTTCATGGCTCAGCCCTCTAGCCAGGTCACCATACATGTTTCCCTCTTCTGGGGTACCTGTAACAGTCTTTCCAGGACTGCCAGGCTGTCTCCTGTCTGGTAGGTGAACCTAGGCTTGCCTTTTACCCCAAATTCCAGCTCTGTAACCCTCCATTCAGCAGCAAGGTCTGCAATCCTAATCATTGTTGCTAATCCTCTAAACCTTCACCTAGTTCCTTGGCTTCCCCCCAGCCAGTCTTCCAACTCCCTCCATTCAGGGAGTAACTGCAACCTGCTTCCCTACAGTTTCCTTCTGTTCCCAGCTACCTGTCTTTATTCAGGCCTCATCTGTTTCTGCATACCTCAGCCTTATTCCACTTACAGTTCCCTGCTGGGGGCGGAGAAAGACAGGAGGAGGGAGTGGGGATTTCTCCACCTAACCCTTTCCAGTCCTGTGTGTGAGATGGACACAACATCACAATATCCTTCTCACATCAATCCTGTTATATATGCTAAGTATTCCCTCATCTGGCCTCTCAGTGGTAAAATGTTCTATAGAAGGAAACTAGTTTGATTCTACTGCTTGGTTTAAACCTGAGGTGAAGATTTATTTCACTATATAGCAATGGTTCTTTAGAGGCCACATTTTTTTCCCTAGGTCAGAAGACCAGCTAGCTGATGCTTAGTCAAAATGCTAGTCTTCTGCACTGGAATGAGATTTGATCATTAACAAATACATTACAATTATTTCTTGAAAATAAAGACTAACAATATGCAACTGAATACTAACATGAAAAAAGAAAACAAACTTAACAGCAACATCTCTAATTACTTTTTCTAGACCCAAAGAAAAGCTCTGTAGAAAAGCTTCTCTCCTCCCCCCCGCCCCCAGGCCCCAATCTGAAATTGGTCTAATAAGATACATAACCTTACCCACTTTGGGTATGTCTACAGTACAGATTTTTTTTCAGATACTGTCTCTTGCTCACAGCCTAGCTCTGTTTGGGTATGTCTACACTAGCTCGTTAGTTCGAGCTAGGTAGGGTAATGAGGGCAAGCGGAGCTGCAAATGAAGCCTGGGATTTAAATATCCCGGGCTTCATTTTCATCTTCCCGGGCGCCTCCATTTTTAAATCCCCCTTAGTCCGAACTCCGTGCTACACGCGGCACAGACTAGGTAGTTCAAATTAAAGATCCTAATTCAAACTACCGTTACTCCTCGTGGAATGAGGAGTAATGGTAGTTCGAATTAGGATCTTTAATTTGAACTACCTAGTCCGTGCCTGCGAGGAGTAACGGTCGTTCGAATTAGGATCTTTAATTCGAACTACCTAGTCCGTGCCGCGTGTAGCCGCGGGCACGGAGTTCGGACTAAGGGGGATTTAAAAATGGCGGCGCCCGGGAACATGCAAATGAAGCCCGGGATATTTAAATCCCGGGCTTCATTTGCAACTCCGCTTGCCCTCATTACCCTACCTAGCTCGAACTAACGAGCTAGTGTAGCCGTACCCTTTTATATTAGCAAAGTCTTGACCATTGCTGTCTAGGTTTTAGGCCTCATAACTGGCCTGTGATATGTGGGCTTATGTTTTAGGCCTTCATCTTACTACAGTTAGAACCAAAGAAAAGTTTGATGTCTCCTTCCAAAGCATATGGAATTGGCAGGTAAATTGTCTCCAAGCTGCAGGTAGTATTTTAAGCCATAGCATTTTCTTCCTTCCCTCTTGCTACCATGATAGAATGGCGCAACAATGCAGTAATGCAGCCAAACCAATTACAGAAATTTTCTTGGGAGCCTCAATTTTCAATTAATAACTTTGCTCTGTACGGTTTGCAGAGTTGTTGACTCGAGTCCCATGAGTTGAACTCGAGTCCGACTTAAGTTGCCTAGGTGACTTGACTTGAGACTCGACTTGGCTTCATTGTTTGTGACTTGAGACTCGACTTGAGACTTGCTAATTTTGTTAAATCGACTTGGTGAAAAAATTGTCCGAAAATGCCAATATTGATGGCTTGTACAAAAGTGACTTGACATTTTTAAAATTAAGATTTGAGACTCGACTTGGGACTTGACTCGAAAGTGACTTTAGGGACTCGAGACTCGACTTGAGACTTGAACTGTAGTGACTTGAGACTGGACTTGGACTTGACAATGACAACTTGAAGATAACACTGATGGTTTGCAAACTCAGTCAGCGTTAGAGATCAAAGTATATAATGGCTGTTTCTAGCATCTCTGCCTTAGGCTTTGGTTCACTTATTCTCTTTACAGTGTATCTGCAGGCCTGTTTCATGAAGATGGGCACAGACAAGCCATTTGTCATCAGAGTGGGGCTAAAATATATACTGATGCCCTCTCTCTGTTAGTAGATCCTAGATTAAATGTTAACCATCAGCTGCCAGGAACGATTTTTTTTCTTCTGCATCTGTAAAAAGAGTCTGTCATCCCAGAGCATTTTGTGAAGGCTGAGAATTCTTTCTGCAGCTGGAGAGCTGTAAGAAGAATTGACATCAGGGTGCCAGAAGCCTTTTGTGGTCCTTTATCTCTGCAGAGCCTTAAACATGTTTACTCTCTGATTAGTACAGCAGCTCCTTGCTGTAAGCCTTCACTGTAATCTATCTTTGGATAACGGACTGAGTAATATCAAAGTTGAGGCTTGATATTACTTTACAGCCTTTTTCTCCTCTTTCTTCAACTGACAGCACAACAGCTTAAGGGTTTAACTTGCAAAGCTTCTGAAAGTCAGTGCATTTTAACTAAATACCCCAAAGTTTGGATATTTACCACTGATTATCCATGTTATTTAAACACTTCAGGCTCTTTCGCTTCATATCTTGAGACAACTACTCCTGCTCTCCATACAACTCCCTGTGCCTCTACTCTGCTTGAGTCATGCTCTAAACTCAGATAGACCTTCAGGCTTGCTATCCCCATCTAATCTAGAGCCGTCTTTATGGGTGAGAAGGAAATCCTACTTCCTCCCTCCATCACAAGGCCCATGTATCTTCAGAATGTGATATGGGTGCAAACTACGCTTCACTGGTGACACAGAACACCACATACTTCTTTATTGCATCCTGCTGACTGCTTTCAAGGAGATTGGGGGCAGGGCTGGTTTTGTCATGGCCCAGAGGGCAATAACATGAAGAAATCCCCACATATGTGGACTCGCATCTTTTGTTCACGAGCCACTAACCTAGTAAGAATGTTCATTCATTATCCTCATAAGGACATCATAAGTGAAATGGCTGGATATCACCACTGGAGGATGGATATTTGTACAGCCAGTTCAAAATAACTGGCACCCACAAATGTAAGGCAAAGAAGTTGCCTTAAAATGCATGGTGAAAGCTGCATTGCTTTCCACACCCAGTGCCACAGATTTATCATGAAGAAGAGAAAACTCTCAGAACTTTGAGGAAGGGTCCCTACAGGGGGAATGTTTGTTTCAAATAAGGGGGGAATATGTTCTCACCAATATTCTTGCACATGACTAGAACTCTTCACCTGAAAACATGATGGAAAAGATCGGTATTACTGGATCCTTAGACTGATAGAAACAGAACAGTAGGTACTGCCTAATGAGGGACTGTTGAGTACTTTTAACTGTGTTAGTTTCTAGCAGGTGGTGTTGGGGCAGTATGATTCGCAGATGTGAGATAGTTATTCAGGCAGACTGGTGAGGAATTTGTTCAAGGACAGAACTGACTAAAGTGTGGAAAGGTTAGAGTTCCACTAATCAAATATTATGTCTATTCAGCAGAGCTTAATCTGTGATTTACTCATTGTGTCATGAACCACTGGGGTATTATGTCTTCACTATACAGTTAGACCTTGGTGCTAATGACACAGGTTGAACACCCAACTTATTTTTTCTAGGTGTTAGCATCCCCATGGCAAAGTCCAACCCATGTTAGTGTCCTCACTGTTCTGCACTCCCCCATGTTGGCCTGGGAACATATCCCAGAGTTCTTTGCACTGAGATGCTCTAGGATTCTTTCCCAGCCCATTTTGTCAATCCAGGAGCAGGGCCGGCTTTAGGCCGATACCTCCGATTCCCCCGAATCGGGCCCTGCGCCTAAAGGGGCCCCACGCCCTGCACCCAGAAGCATAGGTGGCAGAACTGGGGGCTCTGCTCCACTAATATGTGGAGCTGTGTCTCTCCTCCGGCCCTGCCTGGAGCGGGCCGCGGCCCCCCCCCCCCCCGTACGTACTCCCACCCCAGCCTCAGAGCGTCCCTCACCCCGACCCCAGCCCGTCCCTGCCATGCACAGCTTTAAGTCCGGCTCCCCCTTGTCAGCGCATGCTGCTGGCTGCTGCTACGATGTGCGGTGTTCCCAGGTGACCAGGGATACGCCCTGGCGTGACATGACATCACGGCCCGGGACTTTAAAACTGCTCGGTGTGGCGTTGCACCACTTGGCCTAGCTCCGGGTTTGGAGTCCAGGGACTTCTGGGGCCTGAGCACAGACTCCGGCCCCGCAAAGTGGAAGGCAGAAGGTAAGGTAAGGGGAGGAGGAGGGGGAGGAAGGGGCTTGTGAGGATAGGAAAATGGGGGAGGGGGAGGAAGGGGCTTGTGCGGAGGGGGAGGGGGAAGAAAGGGGAAGGCACCAAGGGACAGGGTGGAGGAGAGACAAATGCCAGGGGGCCAAGTGCAGACAATGAGGAAAAGGGCAGGAGGGGAGGTGTCAGTGGGAGGGAGGACAGGGTGATGCTGGGAGAGGAGAGAGTAAGGGCATTGGGGGCTAGAGAGGGGAGGGGGAGGTGCTGGGAGAAGGCTTGAAAGGAGGGGTGGGCGTGAGAAAGGTGGGGATAGAGCAAGTCATGTGTTAGGGCACAGGGGCATGAGGGGAACGGGGGCAGAGAGTGGTGAGGGAGTGGGCATCAGGGAAAGAGAGGGCAAAGGGGGTGGGGGCAGGGGCAGTGAGGGAAGAGAGAGGCACCAGGACGGGGCAGGGCTAAGGGAAGGTGCAGGTGCTAGGGGATTCTGGGGGTGAAGCAGAAGGGCAGACACCTGCAGGGGAGGGACCAGCACAAGAGGAGAGAGGCAGGGCAGGTTTGTAGAGGGAGGTGTTAGAAGAGGGGATGAGGAGGGGTAGCTCACATGATCAGAGTGGGGCTACTGGAGGAGTGGGCACAGGGGGCAGAGAAGAGCTGGTGAAGGGGGGCAGGTTGCAGGAGGGCTGAGGGCAGTGAGAAGGGCAGGAGTCAGGACAGCAGAGGAGGGTGAGGAGTTGGGGGGCAGCAGGCACCAGGGGAGCTGATGGAACAAGGGGAGGAGACATGGCAGCAGAGAGAAAAGGTAAAGGTTTATAAAATATTTATAAATAACTTGGGTGCCACAGTGGCACATCCAAACAAGCCACATGAACTCAGTACAGGTGCACAATACAAAATTCATTCTGCTCATGGGAGGAAATGCTTAGGCTATGTCTGCACTGGCGGCTTCTTGTGGAAGAACATCTTGCACAAGGGTTCTTGCGCAAGAAGTCTTGTGCAAGAACATGTCCACACTGCCATGTGCGAGCTGTGCTTTTGCGCAAGAGCATCCATGGCAGCGTGGACGCTCTCTTGCGCAAGGAGGTAGCTGCGGATTTTTTGTGTGAGGGTTTTTTTTTTTTCTGCTCAACCAAAAAAATTTCTTGGCCTCCTGTTGAAACTTTTGTGTGCGGTTTTTTGTTGTTGTTGTTGTTGCTCAACCAAAATTGCTGCGGGGCCCCATCGAAATTGTTTGAATTGGGCCCCGCACTTCCTAACACCAGCCCTGTCCAGGAGAATTTGTCTGTCTTTTGGGGAGAATGGTGGGAAGGCGACTGGGGGGACAGACAGCTCAAATGATTTCTCTTGCAAACTCACTGCAAAGTTGACAGCCTAAGTTGAAATGAGGTTCAAATTTTAATTTATATGCCCAGATAAATAAAATAATCTGGGATAAAATCATGGGAGTCTGGTTTGTAAGACAGAGGGAGGCTTTGCCTACCCAACGCTGGGGCTGCTGGCCCTGCCCCTCCCCTCCCTGCCTCCGACTTCCATGTGGGGTTGCCGTGGGATGTTGTTAGTGTGGTTCAGGCAGGGTCTAGGGTGGCTGGGAAGGCAGAGTAGCAGGAAGCCTTCTCAGCAGCCTTCCCCAAACCTGCATGGCACAGACACAAGGCTCCAGTTATAGTCACATGAGCTTTCAGCCTGCAGATAAGCTCCAAGAGGCCTGCTAACCCTTTTGTGAAGAGATCACCACACCCAGCTTCCTGTGTCCCTGCTGCTGTTTGCTGATTTAGCTCCCTCCCTGCTTGGCCCCTCACCCATCCAGTCCCCTTCCCTGCACTTTGGCCCAGGGTGGACAAAGTCATCTTCCACCTTGTTGCCCCCTTCTCCTCCTTTGCCCTCTCCTTGCACAGTCCCCCCCCCCCCCCCCCGCTAGTATGAAGAGTAGTGGTGGGTTTGGTTTAATTTTCCCAGTCCAGTTGCTACTGAGCTTGCTGCTGGGGGCTCTTCTCCCCTTGCCCTCTCTGCACACACTCTCCCCATAGTCCCTCTCCCCCTTGCTAGTGTGTGGAGTGATAATGGTGCTGGGATGTGGCCTAGCCCAACAAGCTCAACAGAGATAGCTGTCCGGTCCCCTCCCCTTCTTGTCCTCTCCCCACATGCTTCCTGTTTTCTGTGCTCTGCAGTGGAGTTGGGGGGTGGGAATGAAGGAAGGGGGTGTGTGGAGACTGGGGAAGGAAGCAGTGGGGAAGGAATGTGCAGTGAGAGGAATAAGGGGAGGATGATGGAGAAGAAAAGGAGGTGAGGAATCGGGGGAGGGAGCAGGAGTCCAGCATGCAGTGTCCCCTCAGCAGCAGCTGGGGCTCCCTGGTTAAACAGGTCCAACTAACCCTCACCCTTACAAGCCCTGCTCACCTAAACCTAGACTCATCAAACAATCTCCCCACGCCCCCAGCCCACTCAGCCCCAGCAAGCTACACCTGGACCCCCTATCCTATGTAATAAAGTCCCACTTCCTCAACACCTGGACCCCACACCGAGCCCCACCTACCCCGACTCCTCCACTGAGCTCAACCAGAGTCCCATTGCCCCCACACCAGAAACCCCATCCCCCCATACTGACCCCCTGTGCATCTAGATCTCCCACTGAGCCACCCATACCCAGACTGCCCCATAGCTGGATCCCCCTGCAATAACTCCCTCCACATTTGGATCATTGTGGGCTGAGCCTGCCCAGCCACACCTGGTACACTTGGCACAGGGGGACAGGGCCAGCCCTTACAGTGTGTCAGGTCAGGTGCTGCCTCACTGGTCAGTTGCTGTACTGGGGGAAGCTGGGGTTTCAGGGTGATCGCTCCACCTCAGTTCAGCCAGTGGCCTGTGCTCCCAACTGAAAGAAATGTGAAGATGGGTGGTTTCCTCAATGTCCTTCCTGTCACAGACTTCCAGTACGACATTGGACCCATCATCTAAGGCTTAGTCTCAAGGTGAGTTTTTTCCATTGATTTAAAAAAAAAGTGTGTGTGGGGAGGGGGGCAGGCAGATGGAGGAAGGATGTGGTGGCAAGGAAGAAAAAAGTCAACTCTTTTCAGTATTTGGGAGATTACATTTGCCTGGTGAGAACAGGACTGGGGATTTGGTTCCTTCACCCCTGAGGATATTGGATCTCCCAGTCTGATACACAAAGCTGGCACCATCATGACAGTGGGGCATTTTACCTTCTTTGTTCTATGAGCTGAACTGGTGCTGCTATTGTTAAAGCAGCAGCCAGCCTGTATTTTACTGGCATGTCCCTTGACAATTCTTGTTCATTGTCTGAGGTGCTTACTGCTGTTGAAACGATCAACATAGGAAGCCCTCAACTTGATTGCGTGAAGAAGTGGAAATGAGGTGGCAACTTTTGCAATCTAATTCAAGTCATTTTCTTCTTGTCAGGGGGCAAATGCCAGCTGAGGGCTAGGCCTGACACCTTGTTTGATTGTGTGAAGAAAGGACAGAGATTCCTCAATTAGCTTTAACTGGTGCTTGCCATTCTGTGTTCCACAGGATCAATTACAGGGGCTTGGGGCATTTGCAAGCTGCCTGCATGTCAGCAATGAGGGTATATAATAAACCTTTGACTGACTTTTCTTATTCCCAAATTTAGTGCTGTTAATTAGGTACCTTCTGCATGTCTAGAACATGGCACAAAACATGCTCCATTTTGTTGAGAAAGAAATTGCAGAAAAGTGGAGGTTTTTTCCAAAAATAATTTGCTTGGGTTCAGGTATTTGACTGGACGGGGACAAGCACACAGTAATCAGAGACACAGGATGTGCAGGGAAGAGAGGAGGGAGACAGTGGGAAAGGGGCAGGGCCAGGGCAGGGAAGAGGGGTGGGGCCTGGGTTGGGAAGCTGCTGCCTCCCCAAGTGGAAGCTTCACCAACCACCCAGGAATTTCCACTTCCAGTTCAGTGTGTGAGTATGGACATAGGTGGCAGGGATATGCTTGGGTTAAAACCTGGGTAAAAGCCCAGTTTAAGTGGGCAGTGAAGACATTCTCAGAAAAGCCTGTCTTGTCACTTTAGGCTAAATACAGATAATGTTACACAAAGATATTGCCTGTTGCCTTGAGCTAAATAAATGTTCCCTAAAAGTCAAATCTATTGAATGATTGTTGATCATTATTTAACAAAGGAATTGGAGAACTGCCTGTATTACTATACTCTGCAAATCTTAATGAAAAATGATCCTCATAAGATCCAGATAGCTGGAAGTTTAATTAAATTAGCCATTTCCCTTAGCTGGCACTTTGCACAAAGAAGCCTTGCCAGACTAAGAGGACTGGTTGAGAACAGAATTTGTCTTATTGCCAGAAGGTCATGCTGTTCAGCAGAATTTTGTGATACAGTTGTAATCAAGAGTGATGGCCTGAACTACTGCTGTTCAGTTTTTATAAGAAAGCCAAGATATTCGATTACCTGTGATTGGTACTTTAAATAGTGGCTTCTTGGAGTGGGATGCTAGCTGCAGCCAGGTTTATGTATGGTGCATCTCTCAAATGCCTGAAGCAAGAGGGAAAGAGGAAGATAAAATATTAAAGGGCAAATTTCTACCTGGATTTATGCCCTGCGCAATCTTCATCAAACTTAATATGTCAATCAGAGTACAATGTGGCCCACAAAGCTTAATAGCCTGAAATTTATCCTCTATCTTTTCAAATGAGAAAGAAAAAAGATTAAAGACATAGGCTACATCTACACTGCAGGCTTTTTGCTCAAGAACAGCCGTTCTTGTGCAAAAACTTGCAGAGCATCTACACTGCACACGTGTTCTTGCGCAAGTAAATGTACAATAAAGCATCAGAAGAGAGGGCTTCTTGCGCAAGAGTTATTCCTCTCACCATGAGGAATAAGCCCTCTTGTGCAAGAGTGCTTGTGCAAGAAGGCAGTGTGGACAGGCAACAGAGGTTTCTTGTGCAAGAAATCCCTATGGCTAAAATGGCCATCAGAGCTTTCTTGCACAAGAGAGTGTCCACACCGCCATGGGCGTTCTTGCACAAAAGCACATCTCTTGCGCAAAAGCGCATGACAGTGTGGACGTGCCCTTGCACAAAACAGTTCTTGCACAAGAAGCCTGCAGTGTAGATGTAGCCATAGGGTATGTTTACACTACAGAGGTTTTTTTCGGAAAAACAGTCATTTTTCTGACAAAACTTCAATTACTTCCACAGTGCAATCGTGTTCTTTTGAAAGAAAATTGAAAATTGAAAGATCTCACAGAAGACCTCTCAAATAAAGGAGCTGCCAGTCATATCGGAGCCCTCGGAAGCTGTGAAGGAAAGCGTGCTCCACACCGGACTACCTGCATCATATAGGAGCCTCTGCAGGGCCTGGAGGCATAGGACATGGATCCATGTGCACAAACACATCAGGCCCTGCCCTCCTTTCTCCAGGGGAAGATGGAGAACAGACAAGTCAGCCTTACCTCAGTCCCTGGAAAAATCATGGAGGGGATCCTCAAGAAATCCATTTTGAAGCACTTGGAAGAGGGGAATGTGATCAGGAAGAATCCCAAGCATTGTTACAGGCTGCGGACCAAATGGCTAAGTAGCAGTTCTGCAGAAAAGGACCTGGGGATTACAGTGGATGAGAAGCTGGATATGAGTCAACAGTGTGCCCTTGTAGCCAAGAAGGTGAATGGAATAAGAGGAGCATTTCCAGCATATCTAGAGAAGTGATTATTCCCCTTTATCTGGCTCTGGTGAGGCCACATCTGGAGTATTGTGTCCAGTTCTGAGCCCCCCACTATAGAAAGGATGTGGACGCATTGGAGATGGTCCAGCTGAGCGTGACCTGAATGATTAGGAGGCTGAAGCACATGACCTATGAAGAGAGACTGAGGGATTTGGGCTTGTTTAGTCTGTGGAAGAGAAGAGTGAAGGGGGATTTGATAACAGCCTTCAACTTCTTCAAGGGAGATTCCAAAGAGGATGGAGAAAGGCTGTTCACAGTAGTGACAGATGGCAGAACAAGGAACAATAGTTTCAAGTTACAGTGGGGGAGGTCTAGGTTGGAAATTAGGAAAAACTATTTCACAAGGAGAGTGGTAAAGTACTGGAATGGGTTACCTAGGGAGGTGGTGGAATCTCCAAGTCTCGGCTTGACAAAGTCCCTGGCTGGATTTATGTAGTTGGGATTGATCCTGATTTGGGCAGGGGGCTGGAATTGATGACCTTCTGAGGTCTCTTCCAGCTCTATGATTCCATGATTGTTGAAATGCCAGTAGGCTGGCCCTGGCCTCTCTGAAGAAAGAGAGGCTGTTATGGCCTCCAAGTGGTGGTCTGAGAAAAGGGCTGGCCAAATTCTGGAGTAGTGGGCCCAGGAAAGATGATAACAAGAAAGGTAAATGCAATCCAACCAGGAGTGAAATAACCATTGACCTTCCACCCAGACAAAGGTGAATGCGATGTCCTCATCCAGCTGGTGGTCGCACCAGACATCCACCAGGGAGTGTTGATCTATTATCTCCCTGAGGACATCCATGGCAGCCTGGCATGGGTCATTCCTTGTGCACTTCCTTTCCACATTGGTGCAGCTGAAATCTCCATCCAGGACCAGGCACTTGCGAAGATCCAGGGATCCAAGAAAGGCAGATGCCTGTTGGAAGAAGTGGAGTCTCGTTGGGCTGGTTGTCAGGGCATAGATATTAGGTGTAACATCAGCTGCTTTACCTGAACCCGGAGGTACACCAGGTGACCCTGCACAATCTTGGCAGTCCCTAGCACCTCGGGCTATAGGTTCAGGGAGAACACAATCACCATTCTGTGTATATAAACTGGAAGGAGGAAAAGGAGGAGGAGTGGAACATTTGGATGGGAGAGGGATTGAGCAGGGAACAGGGGTAGGACAGGATTGGGAGTGGGAACAGGGTCAGCAGCCTCAGCAGAGGAGGCACAAGGATGTGGTGCCTCCTCGCAGAGCAGGGGATCAGTAGCAGTGATAAGGGAAGGTAGTATTTCCCTAGCGCCAGACCCTGATGCCAAAAGGAGTGCAGCACTGGAGGCCCCAGCACCAGGGGTGATGGTGAAAAACAGGAACTCCCACTGTGTTGGACAGGAGGAGTGCTTGCCAGCAGCTGGTGACTAAGGGGTTAAATTCAGGTAGCTAGTGGAAGGGGGTGCGGGGTGGCAGAGACCCAGAAGAACCAATGGAATACAGTGCTGAAATATGAATTGTATGAAATACCTTGACTGCTTTCTTTGTATGAGAGTTAAGCCAGGAGTTGGAAAACAGCATGATTTTAAACCAGAGGTGTGCAACCCGTGGGTCGCGACCCACAAGGGAGTCACGGCTGTCTTCTTGGTGAGGTCACAGTGCTGGGCCATCCATCATTTTTTTTCCCGGCTCGGCATATACGTGGCGGGGGCAGGAGCAGAAGCAGGCGAGCAGAGCAGCATTTAAAGGGACTGCACTTTTTATTTTGCTCAACCAAAATTTTACTGGGGGTCGCACCACTCATTTAAACCCAGGCAGGACTATCATGCCTCCATGGAATTCGGGGCATGGAAATGGACTGAATCAGAAAGGGATCTTGAGTAAATAAAGGGGAAATGTGTATTTAGTTGTGATCAGGGCTTTTTTTCTTTGTTTTGGTTGTCTGGTTAAAATTTTCTGCGAGAATCTATGCCTTCCCTCTCCCATTCACTATCTAAGGGTATGTCTACACTGCAAAGTTAAATAACAGCCATTATTCAGAATTAACTTCCATAGCATCTACACAAGCAAACCCTAATTCGAGTTTGGTAAACCTCATTCTACGAGGAGTAATACCAAACACGAATTAGCTAATTCGGAATAAGCTCTGTGTAGATCCTTAGTCCGAATTAGCTGGCCTCCAGCCTTTCCCAGTTCCCCTTGGTGGCCACTCTGGGCCAAACCAGGAAAACTCTACTGCTCCCCACCCCCAGCCCCGGAGCTCTTAAAGGGGTAGAGTCTGTTTGGCCACAGGGCCTGTGCCAGCTGCAGACCTGCCAGCCCAAAGCCTGCAGGCGCTGCCCCTGACCCAGGTGCCAGCATGAGCCAGCAACCCAGTGCCAGCCAGCCCTCCACCACTCCCCAGGACCAGTCTGTCAGCTCCCAGGAGCCTGCCAGGGGATGGAGAAGGCGGGCGCCATCCTGGTCCAGTGCGGAGATCATGGACCTGATTGAGGTTTGGGGTGATGCCTCCAACGTCCATGATCTCCGCACTAGATACAGGAACGCGACCGTCTACCGAAGGATGGCAGACAGCCTGGCTACCAAAGGCCACGCGCGCAACCAGGAGCAGGTGCGTACTAAAATTAAAGAGCTGAGGCACGCCTATGCCAGGGCCGCAGCGGGCAGCTCCCAACCAGGGGCAGACCCAGACCCCTTCCCGTATTTTGATGCCCTGGACCGCATCCTGGGGATCAGACGGTCCGTGCCCCCCAGGTGGTCATCGACCCTGGGGCTGAGGGCCCTGACCAGGACACCGAGGAGGAGGAGGAGGAGGACAATGGCCAGGAGTCCCAGAAGTCTGGAGGGAGCGTGCCACACACCCCAGAACCCAGAGCCATGCCAGCAAGCCTGTCGCCTGTGTCGTCTGACGCCGGGGAGACCTCGACATGTGAGTGCCATCACTGTCCCCTTATGCGGGGCAGGGCGGGGGGAGAGGGAGCCCAGGGACTGCGCATGTGGCCCTTGCTGACCACGGATCACGCAGGAACTAGTGCATATGCTGCGCCAGCCGGGGCATGTGGCCCCGGCTGCCTGCCACACAGGGGCCCTGGCCTCTTACCCACACGCATGTATGTATAAAGGCACATGACATGCTCCTGACCCCAGGGAGAGACACTGCACAATGCCCTCCCTCCAGAAGCCCCCCCCCCATGCAGAGACAGGGCACATCTCCCTTCTCCACCTCCCCCACACACACCCACACTATATACAGCACAGGGGCATGAGTGTAGTCCTGGGCCAGCTCACACTCCCGGGGATAGCAGGATATGATGGTGCAGAGACCTGCCATCCTCACCTTGCAGAGGGGGGCTAGGTTTCACCCACTGCGTCTCCAGGGACAACAGAGCATGTCTCTGGTTTCTCCACAGCCGCACCAGCTGCGAGTGCAGGGAGCACCACCCTGCCCAGGACAGGTTCCCGCACCCGTGCCAGCAGGATGACCCACCACCTGAAGGAGTACCACCGGCAGCACCTGGCAGTATATGCTAGGCAGGTCTGCTGCCAGGAGTGCTGGGTGGAGGAAGACCTGCAGCTGCAGCGGGAGGGCTTGCGGGAGCTGCTTGCCCAGGGCCATGTCATACGGGATCACCTGCAGACCCTGGTGCAGAGATTGGTGCCTGCTGCCGCTCCAGCCCCTGTGGCTGCCCCAGCTATCGCTCCTCCTCCCAGTCCTGCTCCCCCTTCCACTTCTTCCTTCCCCCCCGCACCCCCCACCTGCCCTACCCGCTCCTCCCCAGGGATGCCGATGCCCCCACACACGCAGTGCTGCGAGACAGGAGGGCCAGCAAGACCCCCAACCCCGAGCTTCTCCTCCCCCTTCCAGGTCCCTCCTCCCAGGTGTCCCCTCCCCTCTCCTACCCTCTCTCCTCCCATCTCCTGCCTCCTTTCCCAAGTCTCACCAGGGTTTCATTCCCCCCCGCCCCCAGTTTTGTGAAATAAACAGAGTTTGTGTTTATGAAAATATATGTATTTTATTTGACATTAGGAAGGGGGGCTAGGGAGGGGTAAGTGGAAGGATGTGAGGGCGGAATGAGGCACAAGCCCCCAGTGGGGCAGCCCAGGGAGGCTCTGAGTGCTCCTCAGGGTGGAAGCTCTCCCGCAGGGCTTCCTGGATACTGACAGCCCCCCATAGACCTCCCAGATGGCAGCCTGAAGCAGGTGCAGCCAGGCTGATGGCAACATGTCCACAAGACGCACCAGAGATTGGTCCTGCCTAGAGCAGGGGGCTGGACTTGATGACCTCCTGAGGTTTCTTTCAGCTCTATGATTCTATGATTCAGAGTGCCCAGGGGCAGCTCTGTCTCCATGTTGCAGAGTGCTGTGGTGTCTCGAGTGAGGGCAACCAAAGCACCCCGAGACACAAATGCTTTGCTATCCCACAGCAAGGCAGGCAAAGAAGCAGGGACACCTGAGAACCAGCTGGCTCAGGGGGGCACTTTAAGCACAAGCCTCAGGCACTTTAAGCACAAGCCTCAGATAGCTTCAGGCAACAGCCACACACAGACACTCCTGACCTGATGCCCTGCCTGACCTGGTTCTGGCTGGCCTTAAATCCAAATCTGTGTCCAGTCAGTGTGGATGCAGTATTTTGAATTAGCAAAATGCTAATTCGAACTGCATTTTGTGTGTAGACGCGTTAATTCGATTTAGCTTCATTCGAATTAACTATTTTGAATTAAGATAACTCGAATTTAGGGTATGTCTACACTGCAAAGTTAATTCAAAATAACAGCCGTTATTTCAAATTAACTTTAATAGCATCTATACATGCAATCCGCTATTTCGAAATTAATTCGAAATAGCGGAGCGCTTCATTCGAATTTGGTAAACCTCATTCTACGAGGAGTAATGCCAAATTCAAAATAGCTATTTTGAATTAAGTGCTGTGTAGACACTTAATTACAAATAGGGGGCCTCCAGCCCTTCCTAGGGAGCCCTGGTGGCCACTCTGGGCACAACCAGGAAAACTTACTCTCCTCTTCCCCAACCCCGGAGCCATTAAAGGGGTAGACTCTGGCCACAGTGCCTGTGCCAGCTCCAAGACTGCCAGCCCAGAGCCAGCAGTGGCTACCAGGGCCCCTGACCCAGTGGCCCCAAAACATGAGCCAGCAAGCCACTGGCAGCTAGCCCTCCACCGCTCCCCAGGAGCAGTCTGCCAGCTCCCAGGAGCCTAACAGGGGCTGGAGAAGGCGGGTGCCTTCCTGGTCCAGGGTGGAGATCATGGACCTTATCCAGGTTTGGGGGGGATGCCCCCAATGTCCATGATCTCCGCATTAGATGGAGGAATGCAGCCGTCTATGGCAGGATAGCTGCCAGCCTGGCCACCAAAGGCCACATGCAAACCCAGGAGCAGGTCTGTATGAAAATCAAGTTGGGCCGGCGAGATCCCCAACCCTGAGCCCTGAGCTTCCCCCCCCCTTCTTCCCCTTGCTTCCCCCTTCCAGCTCCCTCCTCCCAGGTTTCCCCCTCCCCTCTCCCACCCTCTCTCTTCCCCTCTCCCACCTCCTTTTCCCAGTCTCCCCAGGGGTTAATCCCCCCCCCCAGTTTTGTTCAATAAACCCAGTTTCTATTTTTGAATATACGTGTCTTTTATTTGACATCAGGAAGGGGGGCTAGGGAGGAGGAAGTGGAAGGCCGTGAGGGAGGAATGGGGCACGAGCCCCCAGTGGGAAGGAGGGGGGTGGCTCTGAGGGCTCCTTGGGGTGGACGCTCTCCCGTAGGGCCTCCTGGATCCTGACAGCCCCCTGATGCCCCCCCGCCCCCGGATGGCAGCCTGCAGCAAGTGCAGCTGGGCTGATGGCAACGACCCCACAAGATGCACTGGCATGCCCAGGGGCAGCTCTGACTCCATGTGGCCGAGTGCTGTGGTGTCCCGAATGCGGGCAATCAGGGCACTCCAAGACAGGACTGCTTTGCTGTCCCTCATCGAGATAGACAAGCAAGCGCAGAACCCTGAGAACTGTCTGTCCAGGGTAGGGGTAGGGTCCCTTTAAGCACAGAGCTCAGTTAGCCTCAGGCAGCAGCCCCACACACTAAGTCCTAACCTGATGCCCTGCCAGCACTGGTTCCGGCCAGCCTTAACTTCGGTTCAGGGTCCGCTCAGTGTGGACGTGTGTAATGGGAGCTATTTGGAAGCACGGGAAAGTGGGCGGGCAAAGCCTGCCCACTTCTAAAAGCCCCTCCCCCAGCCTTGCGGGAGGGACAACTGGACCCATGCCCAACTAATTACTGGGGACAAAAAATGACAAAAGGGGCAAGGAGTGCAGGTTAAAGGTTTATAACTAGGAGACCGGATGGGGACACCGAGCAGAGAACCCCGGACAGCGCCCACTGCTCCTCGAAGCTGTCCATGGAGCCAGTGGACGCCGCCCAGAGGAACTCTGCCCGGATACGTGACACTAGGGATGAACGGAAATAGGCCCCACAGTCGCAGGGAACCCCCCCGTCTATCATCCTCTCCCTGGTGTTATAGATGGCGGCTTTGGCTAGAGCCAGGAGGAGGTTGACGAGGAGGTCCCGCGACTTTGTGGGGCCACGGATTGGGTGTGCGTAAAGGAAAAGGTGTGGGGAAAAGTGCAGCCAGAACCTCAGTAAGAGGTTCTGGAGGAGCCGGAATAGGGGCTGCAACCTGGCGCATTCGAGGTAGACGTGCGCCAGGTTTTCCCTCACGCCGCAAAAAGGGCAGGTGTCCGGGATGGGGGTGAACCGCGCCAGGTACACGCCCGTGCTCACGGCTCCGTGAAGGAGCCGCCAACTGATATCCCCGACGGGCCGCGGGATTAAGGTGGAATATAGGCTGGCCCATCGGGGTTCCCCACCCTTAACGGGTCTTAAGTAGTCCCGCCATTTGGTATCGGGGCGGGACACGAGGGTGGGGAAATGCAAGGTGTGGAGCACGAGCGTGTACAGATGTTCTCGAGGCGCGGTTCGAAAGCAAACCGGCTGCAACTTTTGCAGCCGGCTGGGGGTCCAAGGGTGGGGAGGCCGGGGGGGCCCGCGGAACAGGGGCCCGATAAAAAGGGACGGAGGGTTTGCTGGAAGGGAGGGGCGGGGGATACCCTCTCGCACGGACCGCTGCAGGAAGTCGAGAGCGGGCCGCGGCAGAGCCGCCTTCACCTCCTGGAGTAGGCGCAGAGGGGTTCGGGGGGTGGAGAGCCCCATGCGCCGAGCGAGCGCTCGGGGATCCACCCAGTCCCCTCTGTTGTAGTCCAGGAGGTCTCCGATCATGGTGGTTTCTGCCAGGATCAGCCTCCGGCGCACCGAGGGAGACTCCGCCACCTGCACGCACAAGGCTGGATTGTGGAGCAGGGGCTCCGCGAGGAGGTCTCCTCCCTCGGCGGCCACAACGGACCTGGTCGCCGAAAACAGCTTCCAGGTCTGGAGGAGGTCCTGGTAGAATTCCGGCAGCTCGGAGAGGTCTCGCGGAAGACCCCTCGGGTGGATAAAAAAGAGCTGCCGGTCGTATCGGAGCCCTCGGAAGCGGCGGAGGAAGGCGCACGCCAAAGTGCTCCATGCCGGACTACCTGCACTAAAGAGGAGTCTCTGCAGGGCCTGGAGGCGGAAGGTCCGGACCTGGCTGCGCACGCAGACCAGGCCCTGGCCCCCCTCCTCCAAGGGGAGAGACAAGACCCCTGCAGAGACCCAGTGCAGTCCTGGCCAAAAAAACTCCAAAGCTGTCCTCTGGAGCTTGGCCAGGACCTCCGGGGCCGGGCGCAGGGTGTTGAGCCGGTGCCAGAGCATGGACAGGACCAGCTGATTCAGCACCAGTGCCCTCCCTCGAAGGGAGAGACACCGGAGCAGTCCTGCCCATCTCCGCAACCGCTCACCCACCCTGGCGTCCAAACCTTGCCAGTTTTCCGGCGGAGAAGGATGCGTGGCAGATAAATAAACGCCCAGATGGAGCAGCGGACCCGCGCTCCACCTTATGGCCTGAAGCGCGGGCGGGAGGGAGCCGGCCCGCCACCCGTCCCCGACCACCAGGCCAGAGCTCTTGACCCAGTTGACCCGGGCGGAGGAGGCTGCCGAGTAGACGGCTTGGCAGGCCTCCACCCGCGCCAGATCGCCCGGGTCCTGGACCACGAGGAGCACGTCATCGGCGTACGCCGACAGGACCAGCCGCAGCTCCGGCTCTCGGAGCACCAACCCCGTCAACCTCCGACGGAGGAGACGGAGGAAGGGCTCGATCGCCAGAGCGTACAGCTGGCCCGACAGCGGACACCCCTGACGTACCCCCCGCCCGAAGCTGACCGGCTCGGTCAGGGTCCAGTTGAGCCTGACCAAACACTCCGCGAGAGCGTACAGCACCCGGAGAAAACCCACAAAACGGGGCCCGAAGCCGAAGGCCCGCAGGGTGCCCAGGAGATACCCGTGATCCATCCTGTCGAACGCCTTCTCCTGGTCCAGGGACAGGAGGGCGAACGACAAGCCGTCCCTACACCCGAGCTCCAAGAGATCCCGGACCAAATACAAATTATCAAAAATGCTACGGCCCGGGACGGTGTAGGTCTGGTCGGGATGGATGACGTCCGCCAGCACGGACCGCAGTCGCAGCGAGATGGCTTTTGCTACGACCTTGTAGTCCGTGCTGAGGAGCGAGACGGGACGCCAATTCCGAAGGTCGCGGAGGTCCCCCTTCTTCGGCAGCAAGGCGAGCACGGCTCGCCTGCACGACAGAGGGAGGACCCCGCTCTCCAAGGACTCGGCCCAGACAGTGACGAGGTCCGGGCCGAGGACATCCCAGAACACGCGGTAAAACTCCACGGTCAGCCCGTCCATGCCCGGGCTTTTATTGTTGGGCATGAGACGGAGGGCTTCCGAGAACTCGGCCAGAGTGAGAGGCCTCTCCAGCCGGTCTCGGTCGCCCTCGCTGACCGTCGGGAGCTCGGTCCAGAGCACCTTGCAGGCGTCGGCTTCGGTCGGGTCCGGGGAGAACAAACTGGCGTAGAAGGCCCTGGCCCTTCCGCGCATCTCCGCCGGATCCGTGAGGGGGGTGCCGTCCTCCGCCAAAAGGCAGGTGACGTGCTTTTTGGCCCCCCTCCTTTTCTCCAGGGCGTAGAAGAAGCGGGAGCCGCGATCCATCTCCCAAAGGAGCTGGATGCGAGATCGAACGAAGGCGCCCCGGGCCCTGCGATCTTCCAGGGCCCGGAGCTCCTCCCGCCTCTCCCGGTACGCCTCGCGGAGGAGTGGATCCTCGGGGGCGGATGCCAGACGCCTCTCAAGCTTCAAGACCTCCCGTTCCAGCTGCTCTATCGCCGCATCCCTCCGCCGGCTGGCGCCCCGGGAGTAGTCGCGGCAGAAGAGCCGGGCGCGCACCTTCCCCACGTCCCACCATCGCCGCGCCGAGGGAAAGGCGGGCCGCTGCCCCCGCCAGGCCAGCCAGAACTCCCGGAAGGACGCCACGAAGCCCACGTCCTCCAGCAAGCTGTTATTAAAGTGCCAATAGGCCGGCCCCAGCCTCTCCGAATTCAGAGAGGCTTTCACGGCCACCAAATGGTGGTCCGTGAACGGGGCCGGCCGGATGCTGGAGGAGTGGGCTCGTGCCAGATGGAAGCGGGAGAGGTAAATGCGATCCAACCGGGAGTGGCTCGACCGATGGTCCCCCACCCGGACGTAGGTGAAGGTGGTGTTGTCGTCCGGGTGGTGGTCTCGCCAGACGTCCACCAGGGAGTGGTGATCTACGATCTCCCTGAGGACGCCTGCTGCGGCCTGGCAGTTCGCGAGTCCTACACGGTCCCGGTCATCGAGGGTGGTGTTGAAATCCCCGCCCAGGACCAGACACTCGCGAGGATCCAGAGTGCCGAGGAAGGTGGCCGCCTGCCGATAAAAGGTGACCTGGTCCGGGCCCGCGTTCGGGGCGTAGACGTTGACCAGGTTCAACGTCAGCCCCTCCACGCGGGCCCGGACGTGCAGCAGGCGGCCCGGGACAACCTCGGCCGTCCCCAGCACCTCGGGCCGTAGGGCAGGGGAGAACAGGGTGGCCACCCCGGCCGAGCGGACGCCGAGGTGGCTAAAATATACCCCGTCCCCCCACTCCAGCCGCCAGCCAGCCTCGACGGCCGGAGTCGTGTGGGTCTCCTGCAGGAAGGCCACCGAGTACCCCCCCTCCCGAAGGAAGGAGAGCACCCGGCTCCTGCGGAGACCCGCCCTACAGCCCCGGGCATTCAACGTCGCGATAGTGGTGTACTTCATCGAGAGGGCTGGGGTGGATCCTCACGGGCAGGACGATCGTCGGCCCCCCGCAGGTCCCGCAGCAGGCCGCACTCCGCCCCGAAGGTCAGGAGCGCGTCTCGAAATCTGCGGGTCCGGCGGTAGGCCGCGTCGCCCTGCCTATCGGTCCCTCTCCCCTCCTGCAACAGGGCTCTAGTGGCCTGGAGGATGGGATGGAAGTCCCCCCAGCGCTGGAGGGCGAGCTGCACCTTCCCTTTTACCCCGCGGTTATCCGCGAGGAATTGGCGCAGCTCGCCCCTCAGCGCTAAGGGGGAACCAGGATTCTTCTCCGTCCGGGCCCCCGGGTGGAGCTCACGGGCCACGGAGGCGGGCAAACAGGGATCCGATCCCCAACGCGGCGCCGACACCGATGGCGCCGCGCTGCCCGTCCCCGACTCCGGCAAGGGAGGGGGCGGCGGAGGGAACAAGGCAGCCCCTAACGGGTTGGGGACCGGGGATACAAATACCGCCCCCTGAGGGCCGCCCGCGGCCAGCGGGAACGAGACGGCCCCCGTGGGAGCGGCACTAGCGGACGTTTGGGGGGGCGATGGGGGTGGATCTGGTGTTGCGGCAGGGGCCGGGATGGGAAAGGAACGGGGGGACGGCAACGGAGGAATGTTCTTCACGGTAGGGGCGGGAGAAGGAATGGGCTCTGAGCCGGACGGTGGGTCGGGGTTAGGGAGCAGGGAAGAGGTGGGGGTTGGAGGGGAGTCAGGGACAGGGGAGGACTCGGGGCTGGAGATAGGTTCATAAAGGGCGGAAACAGGGGTGGGGGGAGGATCGGGACACGGGAGAGGATCGGAATCCCGGGCAGGGTCTGGGTAGGGGTTTCCGGTGGCTATCCCACCGGGCCGCGGCACCTCCCGAATGGGGACCTGGGAATCGGGAGCAGGAACGGGAAGGGGGCCCACGCCGACGCCGGGTTCAGGTGACGGGGTTGGAATAGATACCTCGGCGTCGGCCAGAGCGGTGTCTTCTGCTGGGCCCCCAGCGGGAAGGGGAGATGACCGCCCCGCCTCGGTTGCGGGAAAGGGGGCGTCCCCAGACTCAAGACCCGGCCACTCGGCACCAGCCGTCGCCCCTAAGGGCTCGGCGGCATCGGCTCTGGCGCTCGAGTCGGCCGGGCCAGTGGGCAATATCAGGGGCGCCCCAAGTGTGAGGACGGGGTCGGCCACCTGGGACACGGAGTTGGGATTGGGAGGGGGAGGGGGCGGCGCCGCAGAGTCGCCGCCCAGACCGAGGCCCGCTGGCGGAGGGTCGTCCTCCCCCTGAGCGAGCGGGGTCAGACCCAGGGCCTCGATCTCCTCGAAGATGGAGCTAAGTTCCATCCCCTCGGCCCCGGAGCCCCCCCCGCGGCCGCCAAGGCGACAATTACCTCAGCCGGAGCGGGGGAGGGCTCAGCTGGAGCCGGGGCCGGGGGGGCTCCACCCGAGGCCTCCTCTTGGAAGGGCTCCACAGGGGGGGCGACATCGTCCCCCCTCGCTGCCACGGCCACCTCGTCCGGCGCCTCCTGCTGAAGCTCGTCGGGGGCGCTCTCGGCGGCGCTGGCCCCCCTCGAGATCTTTCGGAGGGGGGCCTTCCCGCCCTCCCCATCGGAGGGGGGGGATTGAGCCCGCGAAGGGCGGGCTTTGCGCTTCCCCCGAACGAGCGTCCAGCCCTCCGAGGTGGAGCTGGAGGGCTGGTCAGCAGGGGCAAGGCCGGGGGGCGCAGTTTGTTTTCGGGGGGGGCGTTGAGGCAAGGGAGGGAAGGAGGAGGGTAGGGTGACCTCCACCTGGGGGGAGCCCTCTCCCTCGCCCGGCGGCAACCGCGCCACCCTCTCCTCCTCGGGCCCTGCAGAAACAGATCGAATGGAGTCAGGGCCCGCCTGCTCGCTCGGGCACGCCGAAGGGGATGCCTTCGGCTGCCGAGCAGAGCCGTCGGTTGGAGGAGGGGCAGCCGCGGAGGCCGGACTTCCAGGGGGGCCGGCGGTGGTAAGGCCGGCGTCCTCCCGGGCCCGGGGGTCCCGGGCGCCCCCTCCGACCGGGCCAAGGGACAGTCCCTCCGGACGTGCCCCACCGCCCGGCAGAGGAAGCACCGGGCCTCCCCCGAAGAATAGTGGACCCGGTAGAGGGCCCCCTGGTAGGGCACCATAAAGGACCCCTCGAGCGCCACCCCGCCACGCGCCGCCGGCGGCATTTGCAGTTGCACCTGCCGGCGGAATGACAAGACGTGGCGGAGGGCGGGGTCCTTACAGCCCAACGGGAGAGGGCTGATCACAGAAATTGGCTTCCCCAGAGTGGAGAGGGAAGGCAACAGGGCGGCATTGGGGAGGAAGGGCGGGACGGAAGTGAGAACCACCCGTACGCCCAGGTCCTCCAATGGCTCGAGGGGCACGTGCACGCCCCCCACGGCCAGGCCCCTCTCCACCGCCTCCTGGGCGGCCCTCCGAGGCAAGGAAGAACACCACCTTGCCGTACATCTTGGAGGCCGCCACCACGGCCGAGGCCCCCACCACCCTCGCCAACGCCCGCACGTAGGTTTCGACATGGGGCGAGGCGGCGACCAGGAGGCAGCGAACACCGTGCCTCCTGGTCAGAGTGGGAAAGGGACCTCGGCCACCAGGGATGGCGCTGGAGGGGCGGTTGGGCAGATGACCCGGCACGTGGGGGGGGGCGGCAGCGGCCACCTGGGCGTACGCTCTGGGGGCCGTGGGTGGATTTCCCCCAGAGCTGGTGGAGGGAACGCAGGGGAAGGAGGGGCTGTGGCGGACGTTGGAGCCACAGCGGGCGGGGCAGCCTCAGCCGTGGGGGGTTTGGCCTTCGGGGCCGGGCCCTTGCCTTTTTCCCCCCCCGGCCCTTTTTTCCGGCCGAGGTGGAAGCTGCTCCCGGATTTGGGGGAGCATCGGTCGTGGCAGCGGCGGAGCTCGGGCTTGGGGTCGGGAGGTCAGCCGCGGCATTCTTTGGGCCCGGTGGCAACGGGGAGACCGTGGGGTCGACAAGGGAAGGGGTTTCCTCCATCATGTGGGGAAGGAGGAGGGAGGCACAGATGGCAGGAAGGGAGGGCAAGGGTTAACCGCTCCTCCCCACCAAACAGCAGGCAGGGGAGGAGGGTGTCCGTGAGGGAGAGGGCAGGGAGGAGGGAGGGCACTGGTTTCGGAGAGGGGCAACTGGAAAGGGGGGGGGGGTTTGCAGCCTCTCCTCCCTGCTGAGACTGTGGCAGAGGAGGAGGGCGCTAATGCGGAGGGGAGGAAGTAGGGAAGGGGTACGGATTGGGGAGGGAGGGAAAGGGGAGGAACAACCACTCCCTCCCGCCGACTGACTGCAGGGAGGGAGGGAATCAAGAAGGGCAGGGTGGAAATGAGGGGAACCAGAGGCCAGCAACCACTCCTCCCCGCAAGGCTGGAAGCAGAGGAGGAGGGCGCTGGCAGGGCAGGCAGGGGGCAAAGTAACAGATGCAGGGCGGGGGCCGGCTCCTCCGGCTGCACTGGGGTATCAAGGGGGGGATATGCGGCTGTCGAGGGGGGGGGTGCAATGTGCAGGGGGGGCTAACTAAAAGGGGGGGGGGGGCACAAGCACTCGGGGCAGGGACCGAAACTCTGGGTGGGGCTAGAAGACTACTGGGAGGCTGGGAAGGGGGGCACTGGGTGAACAAGATGGGGCAGGGCAAGGCGGGGGCCAGGAATCAAAATACTAACTGAATGAGGGCGGGGCAGGTAAAACAAACTGAGGTGGGCGGGGTCGGTCAGCAAACTGAGGGAGGGAGGGAGGGGGAAAGAGAGCTGGCTACCGGGGCGGGGTGGGCAAGGCTTCTGCAGTGGGGGGTAGGGAGGGAGAGCAAGAGTGAGGGGGGCCCCCCAACCAAACACTGCTGAGGGAGGGGGGCCAAGTCCAAGGGGTGGGGTGGAAAACACCCCACGAGTGCTTGTGGGAGGGCTCAGTTCTCGCCCACTGCTGCAGGGGACAGTCCCAGATGGCAAAAAGCGGGGAGGAACAGCCAGCCCCACCGAGGGGCGAGTCCTGGTGGTGCAGAGGTTGGTGGAGGGGGTTGTGGGGGGTGGTGGTATGGGGGGGTGAGTGGCAGCTGGACGGGGGGAAGGCTCTACGCCCTCACCCCCGGCCCCCCTCTTGGTATCTCAGTCCACCACCACCCCAAGAGCAGATGAAAGGCTCAGTCCAACAAACAGACCCCCTCCACAGTCCAACTGATTCTGGTCTCCCTCGGTGGGGTGCAGGTGGTACAGCGGCAGCAGCGGGTGGGCAGCAGCCAGGTGGGAAAGGCCTCTGGGTGGTGGTGCCTGTGGGGTCCTCTTCCTCTGGAGTGGAGGAGGGGAGGGGGGGGCAGCCGGCAGGCCCCCCCTCTCCCCTCAGGCGGCAGCAGCAGCAGCAGTAGCCGGTGGTGGTGAGAAGCGGTGGTGTCTGTGGGGAGCAGGTCCAGGAGCACGGAGGCCTCAGGTGGTGGCTGGGTGGAGCAGGGAGAGCCCCAGCTGGTGCAGGAGCAGGAGCAGGAGCAAGGGGAGGGAGAAGGAAGAGAGCAGCAGCACTGCACCCTGCTGCCTCTCCTCCCTCTCTGGAGTCTATTTGGAACACGGGAGAGTGGGTAGGCAAAGCCTGCCCACTTCTAAAAGCCCCTCCCCCGGCCTTGCGGGAGGGACGACTGGACCCATGCCCAACTAATTACTGGGGACAAAAAATGACAAAAGGGGCAAGGAGTGCAGGTTAAAGGTTTATAACTAGGAGACCGGATGGGGACACCGAGCAGAGAACCCCGGACAGCGCCCACTGCTCCTCGAAACTGTCCATGGAGCCAGTGGACGCCGCCCAGAGGAACTCTGCCCGGATACGTGATGCTAGGAATGAACGAAAATAGGCCCCACAGTCGCAGGGAACCCCCTCGCCTAGCATCCTCTCCCTGGTGTTATAAATGGCGGCTTTGGCTAGAGCCAGGAGGAGGTTGACGAGGAGGTCCCGCGACTTTGTGGGGCCACGGATTGGGTGTGCATAAAGGAAAAGGTGTGGGGAAAAGTGCAGCCAGAACCTCAGTAAGAGGTTCTGGAGGAGCCGGAATAGGGGCTGCAACCTGGCGCATTCGAGGTAGACGTGCGCCAGGTTTTCCCTCACGCCGCAAAAAGGGCAGGTGTCCGGGATGGGGGTGAACCGCGCCAGGTACACGCCCGTGCTCACGGCTCCGTGAAGGAGCCGCCAACTGATATCCCCGACGGGCCGCGGGATTAAGGTGGAATATAGGCTGGCCCATCGGGGTTCCCCACCCTCAACGGGTCTTAAGTAGTCCCGCCATTTGGTATCGGGGCGGGACACGAGGGTGGGGAAATGCAAGGTGTGGAGCACGAGCGTGTACAGATGTTCTCGAGGCGCGGTTCGAAAGCAAACCGGCTGCAACTTTTGCAGCCGGCTGGGGGTCCAAGGGTGGGGAGGCCGGGGGGGCCCGCGGAACAGGGGCCCGATAAAAAGGGACGGAGGGTTTGCAGGAAGGGAGGGGCGGGGGATACCCTCTCGCACGGACCGCTGCAGGAAGTCGAGAGCGGGCCGCGGCAGAGCCGCCTTCACCTCCTGGAGTAGGCGCAGAGGGGTTCGGGGGGTGGAGAGCCCCATGCGCCGAGCGAGCGCTCGGGGATCCACCCAGTCCCCTCTGTCGTAGTCCAGGAGGTCTCCGATCATGGTGGTTTCTGCCAGGATCAGCCTCCGGCGCACCGAGGGAGACTCCGCCACCTGCACGCACAAGGCTGGATTGTGGAGCAGGGGCTCCGCGAGGAGGTCTCCTCCCTCGGCGGCCACAACGGACCTGGTCGCCGAAAACAGCTTCCAGGTCTGGAGGAGGTCCTGGTAGAATTCCGGCAGCTCGGAGAGGTCTCGCGGAAGACCCCTCGGGTGGATAAAAAAGAGCTGCCGGTCGTATCGGAGCCCTCGGAGGCGGCGGAGGAAGGCGCACGCCAAAGTGCTCCATGCCGGACTACCTGCACTAAAGAGGAGTCTCTGCAGGGCCTGGAGGCGGAAGGTCCGGACCTGGCTGCGCACGCAGACCAGGCCCTGGCCCCCCTCCTCCAAGGGGAGAGACAAGACCCCTGCAGAGACCCAGTGCAGTCCTGGCCAAAAAAACTCCAAAGCTGTCCTCTGGAGCTTGGCCAGGACCTCCGGGGCCGGGCGCAGGGTGTTGAGCCGGTGCCAGAGCATGGACAGGACCAGCTGATTCAGCACCAGTGCCCTCCCTCGAAGGGAGAGACACCGGAGCAGTCCTGCCCATCTCCGCAACCGCTCACCCACCCTGGCGTCCAAACCTTGCCAGTTTTCCGGCGGAGAAGGATGCGTGGCAGATAAATAAACGCCCAGATAGAGCAGCGGACCCGCGCTCCACCTGATGGCCTGAAGCGCGGGCGGGAGGGAGCCGGCCCGCCACCCGTCCCCGACCACCAGGCCAGAGCTCTTGACCCAGTTGACCCGGGCGGAGGAGGCTGCCGAGTAGACGGCTTGGCAGGCCTCCACCCGCGCCAGATCGCCCGGGTCCTGGACCACGAGGAGGACGTCATCGGCGTACGCCGACAGGACCAGCCGCAGCTCCGGCTCTCGGAGCACCAACCCCGTCAACCTCCGACGGAGGAGACGGAGGAAGGGCTCGATCGCCAGAGCGTACAGCTGGCCCGACAGCGGACACCCCTGACGTACCCCCCGCCCGAAGCTGACCGGCTCGGTCAGGGTCCAGTTGAGCCTGACCAAACACTCCGCGAGAGCGTACAGCACCCGGAGAAAACCCACAAAACGGGGCCCGAAGCCGAAGGCCCGCAGGGTGCCCAGGAGATACCCGTGATCCATCCTGTCGAACGCCTTCTCCTGGTCCAGGGACAGGAGGGCGAACGACAAGCCGTCCCTACACCCGAGCTCCAAGAGATCCCGGACCAAATACAAATTATCAAAAATGCTACGGCCCGGGACGGTGTAGGTCTGGTCGGGATGGATGACGTCCGCCAGCACGGACCGCAGTCGCAGCGAGATGGCTTTTGCTACGACCTTGTAGTCCGTGCTGAGGAGCGAGACGGGACGCCAATTCCGAAGGTCGCGGAGGTCCCCCCTCTTCGGCAGCAAGGCGAGCACGGCTCGCCTGCACGACAGAGGGAGGACCCCGCTCTCCAAGGACTCGGCCCAGACGGTGACGAGGTCCGGGCCGAGGACGTCCCAGAACACGCGGTTAAAACTCCACGGTCAGCCCGTCCATGCCCGGGCTTTTATTGTTGGGCATGAGACGGAGGGCTTCCGAGAACTCGGCCAGAGTGAGAGGCATCTCCAGCCGGTCTCGGTCGCCCTCGCTGACCGTCGGGAGCTCGGTCCAGAGCACCTTGCAGGCGTCGGCTTCGGTCGGGTCCGGGGAGAACAAACTGGCGTAGAAGGCCCTGGCCCTTCCACGCATCTCCGCCGGATCCGTGAGGGGGGTGCCGTCCTCCGCCAAAAGGCAGGTGACGTGCTTTTTGGCCCCCCTCTTTTTCTCCAGGGCGTAGAAGAAGCGGGAGCCGCGATCCATCTCCCGAAGGAGCTGGATGCGAGATCGAACGAAGGCGCCCCGGGCCCTGTGATCTTCCAGGGCCCGGAGCTCCTCCCGCCTCTCCCGGTACGCCTCGCGGAGGAGTGGATCCTCGGGGGCGGATGCCAGACGCCTCTCAAGCTTCAAGACCTCCCGTTCCAGCTGCTCTATCGCCGCATCCCTCCGCCGGCTGGCGCCCCGGGAGTAGTCCGGCAGAAGAGCCGGGCGCGCACCTTCCCCACGTCCCACCATCGCCGCGCCGAGGGAAAGGCGGGCCGCTGCCCCCGCCAGGCCAGCCAGAACTCCCGGAAGGACGCCACGAAGCCCACGTCCTCCAGCAAGCTGTTATTAAAGTGCCAATAGGCCGGCCCCAGCCTCTCCGAATTCAGAGAGGCTTTCACGGCCACCAAATGGTGGTCCGTGAACGGGGCCGGCCGGATGCTGGAGGAGTGGGCTCGTGCCAGATGGAAGCGGGAGAGGTAAATGCGATCCAACCGGGAGTGGCTCGACCGATGGTCCCCCACCCGGACGTAGGTGAAGGTGGTGTTGTCGTCCGGGTGGTGGTCTCGCCAGACGTCCACCAGGGAGTGGTGATCCACGATCTCCCTGAGGACGCCTGCTGCGGCCTGGCAGTTCGCGAGTCCTACACGGTCCCGGTCATCGAGGGTGGTGTTGAAATCCCCGCCCAGGACCAGACACTCGCGAGGATCCAGAGTGCCGAGGAAGGTGGCCGCCTGCCGATAAAAGGTGACCTGGTCCGGGCCCGCGTTCGGGGCGTAGACGTTGACCAGGTTCAACGTCAGCCCCTCCACGCGGGCCCGGACGTGCAGCAGGCGGCCCGGGACAACCTCGGCCGTCCCCAGCACCTCGGGCCGTAGGGAGGGGAGAACAGGGTGGCCACCCCGGCCGAGCGGACGCCGAGGTGGCTAAAATATACCCCGTCCCCCCACTCCAGCCGCCAGCCAGCCTCGACGGCCGGAGTCGTGTGGGTCCCTGCAGGAAGGCCACCGAGTACCCCCCCTCCCGAAGGAAGGAGAGCACCCGGCCCTGCGGAGACCCGCCCTACAGCCCCGGGCATTCAACGTCGCGATAGTGGTGTACTTCATCGAGAGGGCTGGGGTGGATCCTCACGGGCAGGACGATCGTCGGCCCCCCGCAGGTCCCGCAGCAGACCGCACTCCGCCCCGAAGGTCAGGAGCGCGTCTCGAAATCTGCGGGTCCGGCGGTAGGCCGCGTCGCCCTGCCTATCGGTCCCTCTCCCCTCCTGCAACAGGGCTCTAGTGGCCTGGAGGATGGGATGGAAGTCCCCCCAGCGCTGGAGGGCGAGCTGCACCTTCCCTTTTACCCCGCGGTTATCCGCGAGGAATTGGCGCAGCTCGCCCCTCAGCGCTAAGGGGGAACCAGGATTCTTCTCCGTCCGGGCCCCCGGGTGGAGCTCACGGGCCACAGAGGCGGGCAAACAGGGATCCGATCCCCAACGCGGCGCCGACACCGATGGCGCCGCGCTGCCCGTCCCCGACTCCGGCAAGGGAGGGGGCGGCGGAGGGAACAAGGCAGCCCCTAACGGGTTGGGGACCGGGGATACAAATACCGCCCCCCGAGGGCCGCCCGCGGCCAGCGGGAACGAGACGGCCCCCGTGGGAGCGGCACTAGCGGACGTTTGGGGGGGCGATGGGGGTGGATCTGGTGTTGCGGCAGGGGCCGGGGTGGGAAAGGAACGGGGGGACGGCAGCGGAGGAATGTTCTTCACGGTAGGGGCGGGAGAAGGAATGGGCTCTGAGCCGGACGGTGGGTCGGGGTTGGGAAGCAGGGAAGGGTGGGGGTTGGATGGGAGTCAGGGACAGGGGAGGACTCGGGGCTGGAGATGGGTTCATAAAGGGCGGAAACAGGGGTGGGGGGAGGATCGGGACACGGGAGAGGATCGGAATCCCGGGCAGGGTCTGGGTAGGGGTCTCCGGTGGCTATCCCACCGGGCCGCGGCACCTCCCGAATGGGGACCTGGGAATCGGGAGCAGGAACGGGAAGGGGGCCCACGCCGACGCCGGGTTCAGGTGACGAGGTTGGAATAGATACCTCGGCGTCGGCCAGAGCGGTGTCTTCTGCTGGGCCCCCAGCGGGAAGGGGAGATGACCGCCCCGCCTCGGTTGCGGGAAAGGGGGGTCCCCAGACTCAAGACCCGGCCACTCGGCACCAGCCGTCGCCCCTAAGGGCTCGGCGGCATCGGCTCTGGCGCTCGAGTCGGCCGGGCCAGTGGGCAATATCAGGGGCGCCCCAAGTGTGAGGACGGGGTCGGCCACCTGGGACACGGAGTTGGGATTGGGAGGGGGAGGGGGCGGCGCCGCAGAGTCGCCGCCCAGACCGAGGCCCGCTGGCGGAGGGTCGTCCTCCCCCTGAGCGAGCGGGGTCAGACCCAGGGCCTCGATCTCCTCGAAGATGGAGCTAAGTTCCATCCCCTCGGCCCCGGAGCCCCCCCCCGCGGCCGCCAAGGCAACAATTACCTCAGCCGGAGCGGGGGAGGGCTCAGCTGGAGCCGGGGCCGGGGGGGCTCCACCCGAGGCCTCCTCTTGGAAGGGCTCCACAGGGGGGGCGACATCGTCCCCCCTCGCTGCCACGGCCGCCTCGTCCGGCGCCTCCTGCTGAAGCTCGTCGGGGGCGCTCTCGGCAGCGCTGGCCCCCCTCGAGATCTTTCGGAGGGGGGCCTTCCCGCCCTCCCCATCGGAGGGGGGGGATTGAGCCCGCGAAGGGCGGGCTTTGCGCTTCCCCCGAACGAGCGTCCAGCCCTCCGAGGTGGAGCTGGAGGGCTGGTCAGCAGGGGCAAGGCCGGGGGGCGCAGTTTGTTTTCGGGGGGGGCGTTGAGGCAAGGGAGGGAAGGAGGAGGGTAGGGTGACCTCCACCTGGGGGGAGCCCTCTCCCTCGCCCGGCGGCAACCGCGCCACCCTCTCCTCCTCGGGCCCTGCAAAAACAGATCGAATGGAGTCAGGGCCCGCCTGCTCGCTCGGGCACGCCGAAGGGGATGCCTTCGGCTGCCGAGCAGAGCCGTCGGTTGGAGGAGGGGCAGCCGTGGAGGCCGGACTTCCAGGGGGGCCGGCGGTGGTAAGGCCGGCGTCCTCCCGGGCCCCGGGGGTCCCGGGCGCCCCCTCCGACCGGGCCAAGGGACAGTCCCTCCGGACGTGCCCCACCGCCCGGCAGAGGAAGCACCGGGCCTCCCCCGAAGAATAGTGGACCCGGTAGAGGGCCCCCTGGTAGGGCACCATAAAGGACCCCTCGAGCGCCACCCCGCCACGCGCCGCCGGCGGCATTTGCAGTTGCACCTGCCGGCGGAATGACAAGACGTGGCGGAGGGCGGGGTCCTTACAGCCCAACGGGAGAGGGCTGATCACAGAAATTGGCTTCCCCAGAGTGGAGAGGGAAGGCAACAGGGCGGCATTGGGGAGGAAGGGCGGGACGGAAGTGAGAACCACCCGTACGCCCAGGTCCTCCAATGGCTCGAGGGGCACGTGCACGCCCCCCACGGCCAGGCCCCTCTCCACCGCCTCCTGGGCGGCGGCCTCCGAGGCAAGGAAGAACACCACCTTGCCGTACATCTTGGAGGCCGCCACCACGGCCGAGGCCCCCACCACCCTCGCCAACGCCCGCACGTAGGTTTCGACATGGGGCGAGGCGGCGACCAGGAGGCAGCGAACACCGTGCCTCCTGGTCAGAGTGGGAAAGGGACCTCGGCCACCAGGGATGGCGCTGGAGGTGGCGGTATGGGCAGATGACCCGGCACGTGGGGGGGCGGCAGCGGCCACCTGGGCGTACGCTCTGGAGGCCGTAGGTGGGTTTCCCCCAGAGCTGGTGGAGGGAACAGCAGGGGAAGGAGGGGCTGTGGCGGACGATGGGGCCACAGCGGGCGGGGCAGCCTCGGCCGTGGGGGGTTTGGCCTTCGGGGCCGGGCCCTTGCCTTTCTTCCCCCCTCGGCCCTTTTTTCCGGCCGAGGTGGAAGCTGCTCCCGGATTTGAGGGAGCATCGGTCGTGGCAGCGGCGGAGCTCGGGCCTGGGGTCGGGAGGTCAGCCGCGGCATTCTTTGGGCCCGGTGGCAACGGGGAGACCGTGGGATCGACAAGTGAAGGGGGGTTTTCCTCCATCATGTGGAGAAGGAGGAGGGAGGCACAAATGGCAGGAAGGGAGGGTAAGGGTTAACCACTCCTCCCCACCAAACAGCAGGCAGGGGAGGAGGGTGTCCGTGAGGGAGAGGGCGGGGAGGAGGGAAGGCACTGGTTTTGGAGAGGGGCAACTGAAAAAAAGGGGGGGGGGTTGCAGCCTCTCCTCCCTGCTGAGGCTGTGGCAGAGGAGGAGGGCGCTATTGCGAAGGGGAGGAACGTGAGGAAAAGGGGTGCGCGATTGGGG